>OW964832.1:41028637-42228637 GCA_943142095.1 Ophonus ardosiacus | reverse complement strand
ATCATTACAGATAAATTTTTGCTAGAAGAAGTACTCTAATGAAGGTAAGTAAAATCAAATTTGGAAATTGACTTAACCCCAGTATTTTAAACTAACCCTTTTTTAGAAGTACAACCTATCTCATTGAAAAAAGTGATTTTCATTATCGTCGGCCAAAAAATTTGATACAATTCTCGTGCGTGATATATTTTACAACGCTCCAGCTAATAAGGCACTCGCCTTAAAGGCTCGTGCCTTAAACAAAGCTGTCGCGCTGTAAGATACAACTTACACGCACTCGAATGTAAATAACTATTACTTAGGTATATTATGTTAATTCGAGGTGGAAAATTTGTAAATAATTGACGAAATTAGTATAAATACTTATGAGAAATTAACAATATATTTATTAATGTAACACTAACAAATTACAGTAATCAAATCTTTAACTTTAAAAAATTGATACTTCAGCACAGCCGCTGCAGCTATTTATATCCATTTCATTTTCAATTTAAACAGATTTTTTAAATATTTGCCGAAAATATATTTATTGGTCGAATAATATACATTATATGAAAAATTTCTTTTGTGCCAGTCTTTTGTTAATCCTACGTTAGTCAATTATACAGCCTCCTATAATTTAAGCATGCTAAATGTATTTTATAAGGGTAATACTCTGATTTTTTGCAATTTAATTACTAGTGGTATACCATTGAAATTTTAGTTCCATACTAATTTTTTTAAATTTTGTTACTATTATTTATTAATTTGTGCATTTATTATTATTTTAATTATATAGATGTAGACTTTTCTACATAACTACACAAAAGAAAAGAAATAGAGAGAATCTAGAGCAGTAACGATCGGATGACATGGTTTGAAGAATTGAGAAGGTTCTACATTTTCTGTACCTCCATTACAAAGGCCAAATGCTATGAACCACGTATCTTAGCCTCTAATATTCTAGCGTAACCCTCGTATAACCCGTAATTGCAACATTTCCTTTAACAATGTTTTCGCTCATTCGTATATCTGAATTAATCCTTCATTCAACCTTTCAACTTTATAGCCACTCAGAATTTCTCTTTACCCCGATCAGAAAAACAAACATTAAAACAAACAACTACAAATCAACAAAACCATCTAGCACAAACAAAACACAAACGCTGAATAAAAACAGAAATGAAACGAAAACATTGTGCCGATTTCTTTCGTTGAGGAAACCAAGATGAAAACACGAAAAGGTACGTAACACAGACAACCGGAGTTAATTACACTTCATGAGGACTTTATTTTGGAGCGGCGGAAACATCAAAAGAAAAAACAGTTGGGCTGAAAGAAGCGCTGAATATTCAAATGACAACCTGGCACGACTAAGGAAATGAATGCGGTGATAGTGATGTTCTTTCCGAGATGGCGTTCACGTAGCTAAGACTTTCTCGACAAAAAGTAAATCTAAGAAATTGACTTTTGAAATCCTGTGTTATTTTCTTGTCCTGGTTTATTAAATGTAGACACAGGAAATTCACTTTTATTTATATTATCTACGTTAATCATAAATCCGTTGTAAATATTCATAAATTTATTAAATAACAAATTAAAGAATTCGGTAAAAAGGATTTAGGTACCGGTGTATACAGGGTGGTTGATTTTTTATTGTCCAGCTTATAACTTCTGAAATATTAAAGATACAAAAATAAATACAAAAGTTGTTTAATACAACCTGATCTATAATTTAGCATAAACTATGTTTTTCCAAGACCTACAAGTTTTTTAGAAAAATGTTTAACTTTAATTTTTTAAATGGAACACCTGTATATTTTGACAGAATAAGATACTTAATAAATTTCTCTTTACAATGATGTGTACCAAGTAAGGATTTACCTTTAAATTATGTCCTATAAAGCAAATAGAAATATGATAAAAGTAGGCTATGATATTCTATTGTTTATACCTATAACTTCTGTCACACATGAACATTGGCTACGTAAGGGTTTTCCTTTGAATAAAATTATGTCTAATAAAGCAAGTAATAGAATTACTAGCATTGATGATTTACAAAATTATTAATACTTTTTATTTAAATATCAAGTAGCAAAATTTAATACTACATAATATTATTATAACTTTTGTTTAATTAAAATATAACGAAACCTAATACTAAAACTATTACTAGAACTTTTACTAAATTACTTAATTTTTATACAGGATAGCAGCCCGACGTTTATTATAATTTGATCTGTGGAAACAGCAAAGCATATCAACTTTTTCACTATTACTGTAACCGACGTTCATTTTTCTAAGTTAAATAAGAATCTTAACACCTTTCTCACTATTACAATCAGTATTATTAAGTCTGTGACAGAACAGATGTTACTGGTATATGCATAAGCAATAGAATATCACAGCCTACTTTTATCGAATTTCTATTTGCTTTATTAGACATAATTTAAAGTTAAACCCTCACTTGTTATACATCATTGTAAAGAGAAATTTATTTAGAATTTTATTCCGTAAAAATATACAGAGTGTTCTATTTAAAAAATCAAAGTTAAATATTTTTCTGGAAAATTAGTAGGCCTTGGAAAAAAATGTTTATGCTAAATTGTAGACCAAGTTGTATCAAATAACAATTCTGTATAACTTTTTCTTGTATCTTTAATATTTCAGAAGATATAAGCTGGACAATGAAAAATTAACCACCCTGTATATAGCTAAAGGCAGAGCAATAACAAGTAAATAACTATTGCTGTAACAGGAGCGAAAGTACTATTTTCGAGCCTAAAATAAAAAATGTTTTTTGTTTGTTACATACTGTCGAATTTTTTCATAGTAATTTACAATAAAATTACACTAAACTGTTTTATATTATTATGTCAACTAAAATACATTATATACAAATATTATAAGGTAAAGGTGAGGGTAAAACTTTATTGCCATTTGATTATTTTCCTTAGTCTATACAAAAAAACGGGACTGAATAAATATTGTGTTTTTCTATACGTTTCCAATATAAATTTAAATTTATATAAACGTTGTTTCGGACATAATTTGAAATACAGCTATACGGCAAAAGTGCTTCAATTTCACAAACAAAACGCGTGACGGTTGAAGCAACGCAATCCACGATCCTGGATTTGTCTTAACGTTTCTAAACAAGCGAATCTGCCATCTGAAATGAAGACATCTTCACGCCTATTTGCACCCGGAGTAGATTAAAGAAACAAAAGAAAACTCACAGTATCTGACTTGCTTGTCTGGCCCGCCCATCAGCCGTGTTAAAAACACTGGAAGAAAATGTTAATTAGAATATCCAGTGAGATTTTAAAATTCTCAAAGTTTACTCTTTCTGAAGATGAAGATTGCAAGGGGGTGTTTGGCTTAGAACAGAGATCCTCAAACTCTCGATTGTGGTATGGATAAGGTGTTAACAATTACTTCAAATCTCAGTCAAACAGCATTTTACATCGACGTTTCGGTGCACATTTACACCGTCTTCAGGCAGGGTACTAAGATCTTACAAAAAATTACATATTATGTACACAAAATACATTTATACGTCACATTCAGTTATACAAATCGTACAAAACATTCATAAAAAAAATCTGTTGTGGCCAGCACAAGACCTTCCGTTAATTTGATGTATTTTGTACAAATCCCATACCAAAAGCACATTGGAAAAGATTCTCTATATCCAGTAAAATTGTAACACGAACTTTATTTTTTACAAATTCCATACAGAAAGTTCCTTGGAAAATACTCTAAAAATGCGTACATTTACGTAACATTCTCTTTACATTAGCAACAAGTTTATATCTCTACCCAATTTTGAATTATTGCCCCAAAAGTCAATATACCCCACATTTAGATAAAAACTTCAAAATTTTCAAAAATCTAATTTTATGTGTCTAGATACTTCTCATTGCGCTGATTCCAAATTTTGAAACCGCAGGTCGATATGTCGTTTCATTTTCGAGATATTTAAATTTAAAGTTTTATTCAAAACTGCCCATTTTTGGGTATTAACCCATAAATGGGTCGAGATATGAATTTGGCGACATCACCATTCGATTCTACGGACAAAAATACATAAGTATAGCAATTTTCATAATTTTTGTCCAACCGGTTCATTTTTTATAAATAAAAACTTGAAAACCCCTGAAAATGGCCAAAATCTGAAAAAATCGTAAGCTTAGATTTTTTGCGATTTTTGGCCATTTTCAGTTATTTTGCTTTAGAGATTGTATGCGGTGTTCAAAAATTCTGTAAATTCGTGTACTTATGTAATTTTTCCCGTAGAATCGAATGGTGATGTCGCCAAATTCATATCTCGACCCATTTTTGGGTTAATACCCAAAAATGGGAAGTTTTGAGCAAAACTTTGAATCTAAATATCTCGAGAACGAAAAGAGATATCGACCTGCGGTTTCAAAATTTGAAATCAGCACATTAAGAAGTATCTAGATACATAAAAATTAGATTTTTGAAAATTCTGAAGTTTTTATCTAAATGTGGGTTATATTCACTTTTGGGGCAATAATTCAAAAATGGGTAGAGATATAAACTTGGCAGTAATATTATTTGATTGTAAAGAGAATGTTAGGTAAGTGTACGCATTTTTAGAGTATTTGAACAACTGTGTGAATTTTAGAAATAAAAGTATTGAAATAAAGGTTGGTAATGTGCTGGCCACATTAGACTTTTTGATATATTAAATTATGAATTTAATATTAAATACTGCGGCGGACTTTTTCAAAACAGTTTGAGGCTACTGACTTGAACAGTTGATTACTTCTTAATCAACGACCCGAAAAGTTGGTTGTGATTCTTGGAATATTTTATTTCAGATGCAAATGTTAACTTCTTCGGAAAAGTGCGACACTTGGATCAAGTGAAATATATTTAGTACTGTTTTATGTAAATATGGTAAGGAGTTTGTTAGTGGAGGAAGTTGTGGAGATTATTTGACGGGTAAAGTTTCCCAACTTAAGAATTCAGGATTTCAAATGCACTTTGTTATTTTTAGAACTGTATAAATTACCCTTCACAACGAAATTTCACTGTAATCTAATTATACAAATGAAAACTTGAATAAATAAAATTATTTAATCCGTTGATAATCTCTCACTGAGCTTTTAATTTATTCTCTTTAAAATAAAAACCCTCATATTTTACAACACAAATTTTAAACTTAAATGCTCGTACCTTTAACCCTACAACAATAGTCTAATTTTTAAAATCTGTATAAATACATTCTTTTATTCAATTTTGACGTTTTAAACTGTCATTATTAACTCCATAGCAACAACTATAAGAAACACAATTTTCACATGTGCATTAAAAAAAATTTTAAATCACTCTCACAAAATTTTAACTCACTCTACAACACTGCAACAAAAAATGCTTTTAAAAATAACATCAAGAACGAAAATAACACTCACCACATAATTTATCAGACATTATCAGCCCTTTTCATTATTTTTTACGACATAAATGACATATAGTGAAGCTTTTTAAATATATGACTTGACGTCTATCAGCGACGATTGTCATGCTCAGCCTACTAACTGATTAGTTTTTATTTTGTCAAAATTAAATATTATAATGGCTTTTATTATTATTTCGTCAAAAATTGAATAAAATATTGTACGTGAGCTAAGAATGTTTATTCACTCAAAGAATTTAACTTTCTTCTCATGGATAAACATTACCTTAGCTCACTTGGTGTGTAAATATCTATTACATCCAATTTGTATCAGAACAATATTAACATTACCTATTAAATATGAGGTCTCGTGGCCGCGTGCCTGAGTGTCTGGTCGCGAACCTGGGGAACCGTATTCGACCCCGACGGACGCCAAATATTTCGAATTTTAAATGGCACAAAAGTAACACCTGTGATGCACTCTCCACGCCAGCAATGAGTGTCCGTGAGGTGACTCCTGGTAAACGCCCGCACGGTACAAATATGTCATCATCATTACCGATATCTGTGATAAAGCAGATTGTGGCACACGCAGAAATGGGTAATATGCCGTGATGATATATTTATTTATTTTACTTGGTAATTCTACAATATTATGATACGCACATAATTTACAATAAAATATAACTCAATTCCAATTACGACAATCAGTGTAGCAGAGTGCGAGAAAATATATCAATACCATATAATTCACATAAAAGAGCTACTAATCCGACATTTCAATAAATCCAACTAGAAGTTAATAAATTAGATGTAAAATGATTCTAAATGCGACGATAAATCATTTTCTGCCATTTTATCCCGACTTTTGCCATTCATTTTACTGGAAACCTAGTGATATTGAGCGGAAGTAAAATTATAAATCCCAATTGGAAGATTAATCACATGGTTTCTCTCTATTTCCGCTCATAACGCTCGCTGGATTGCAGGACTCTCCATAAATAATTGACGTCCGGCAGGATCAGGCAGGCAGCCATGAAAAAATCTCAATGATTTTTCATGTTATCACCGCATGAAAAACGTATTAATATTACTACATGCGGATTGAAATATATTTCATTATTTATGTATTTCAATTATTCATACATATGTACAGGTATTTAGTTCAACTGTTTATAAATATCATACATAAATAAGTGGATACTTATTATTCATAGAATATAAATATTCATTTATTTTTAAAAACTCAATGAACAATTTTGTAATTTCCTATTTAAATATACGAGTAGGTACTATTGAAAACAAATAGATATTTATAGGATTTAATAAAAAAAATGCAGTATTTAGAAGATGACAAGTAAAATATTTATCAATTAAAAAAAAATAACTAACATGTCAGTACCTTTAAAGACCTATTTATAATGAAGTAACGTAAAACGCAACGCAACGACGCAACGTAATCAGTAACGCAAACACAAAATATGTTATTTATAATAACGCCGAAGATAGCATTTCTAACCAATCAAAAGAATTCTGTATATACGAGTATTGTTGAAATTCAACAATTTATAGTCTTTATGACACATGACATATAAATAAGTGTATAAAATAATTTGAATAGAAATGGACAGTGAGGACGATATAGCTGCGACAATACTGTTTCTGAATCGGTGATTCTCGATTAATTCGATTAATTTTCTATCATCCATAATTATTCTTATGGGGTCCTGTGGCCGCGTGCCTGAGTGTCTTGTCGCGAACCTAGGGGAACCGGGTTCGATCCCGACCGACGCCAAATATTTCGAATTTTATTTGGCACAAAAGTGACCCCTGTGGCACACTCTCCACGCCAGCAATGAGTGCCCGTGAGCTGACGCCTGGTAAGCGCCCGCACGGTACAAATATGTCATTATCATTACCGATGTCTGCGATAAAGCAGATTGTGGCACACTCAGAAATGGGTAATATGCCGTGATATATTTTTTTTTATAATTATTCTTCGTATCGCTTTGAAAATCTAACTATCGTTGAAATTCAACACGCTTTTATTTAGTCTTTATGACACATGACATATAAATAAGTGTATAAAATAATTTGAATAGAAATGGATAATGGCGACGATATAGCAGCGGCAATGTTGTTTCTAACTCAGTGATTTTTGATTAATTTGGTTAATTTTTATAATCCATAATTATTCTTCGTATCGCTTTGAAAATCTAACCGATCTAACCACAAAATGTGCATAAAATGTAGAATTTATTATGTAATTTTGACAGTTCACGAACATATCGATAATACAGATTTTTATAGTAAAACTGAAACACTGAATTCTGATTAGCTAGAGGTACAAAAGTAAGGTAGAAAGATGAAAGTTGGTCAGCTTTGGCGTTGCGTTGCGTTACGTTACTTCTGCGGCTCTGCGTTGCGTTTCATTATAAAACGGTATATGTTGTACCGTACATTTATCTTTTGCGTTACCTTACTGCAACTGCATTACCGCTTGCGTTACTACATTATAAATAGGCCTTAAGGGTTAAATAGATAAACTGTATTGTACTGTGTGTTGGCACTAGTTGAAACATAATAATTAATAATGATAGTTCAAAATAAAGACACTCGGTTATGTTTCAAAATTTTTATTAAAAGTTTATATACATTTCGGCCCCATCCTCTCTTTAATTCTAAGTATTCTTACCGTCATTACCAACATGTAAGTCTGATATTTTATAATATGTTATTTCGTTAAATATAAACTGTTTATATTTCAATTTGTAGATTATCAATTTAAATTTGACAGCTGTTGGAGGTTTTTAGTAACTTTATTCTAAGGTTGTCTAGTGTGTAGTGCAACTTAGGGCGACATGATAGGTTTTGTATTTTAAAAGTTACTTCTTATTCGCTCATTTAATATAATTGCTATGGATATTCATTTACTTCATTTCTACCTTGTGAATCAAGTCACAAGAGATGCCATTTTTATGACGTTTGAAGAAAAAGTACTTATGTTACAATACGCATGGTGAATAACATTTACAGCATAATAGCGAACAATTATCAAATACGCATTCTAGTTCAATTTGTCCTACTCCACTCAACACTCAACATATTTATCAACAATAGACAATTTTAATTAACACTAATTATAAACTTGATTGATTCCCGTTCATTAATTATTTTCAAACATAGTTACGTACGCATTCAATTTCACCCCTTTGTAGTAACAATTACATTTAAAACAATTTATTCTGCTGCGTAATTTGTTTTATTTCACGGTGTTTTATTTTTGTCGGAGTCGGAAAATGGCGTAGCGTTACATTTAGGGATTTTAATTATAAAAAAGGTTTGTTTCCTCCTACATACACGAAGGCTATAAATTTGGAAGCGATGCAACGTCAGTGGTTGCTGTTGTTGGGGTTGTAATCAAGAATAAAGTTTTAAAACGTACCTGCCAGAGATTAATGCCTAGCGGAATTTGCTACGACATGGAAACGTAATTACTATTTATCAGGGATTAAAAATTTGTAATGAAAACGGAGATAAGCGTGTAAAATAAAATCCCGTCCAAAGGCTTTAAATTTTATAGTTTATTGTACGTTATATTTATGTACTAAATGATAATTTTGTTTGAAAGACAATATTATACAGAGAAACACAATGTTTTCTTTTTCTACTACATCTAAATTCAAAGCGATCTGTAGTCATAGGGCCTTAATTATGAAATATATAACAAAATATGTTTACTTGAATCGAACATTTTTACTACTGTCATTATGGTAAAAAACATATAAATAACAAAACCATCATAACAGCATCCAACCAAGGTAACAATTTAAAATGAGTCGAAACCAGCACACTTCTTTAACTAAAAATGTTTAACTAGAAATAGCAAAATAAAGAAAGATATAGCAGTAATAATAATACATTAATAAGAAAAAAAATCAAGCTGTTTCCATATTAACTAGACACAATCACTAGACTAGTAGACTAGTCAAGAGTGCTAAATTCGACCAATATTTTTAATATAGGAAGCTAAGGTCTACTAAATTCTACACCGGCATTAAACTGTTTTTTCTTTGCACAATTTTTTTTTTAATGTTTACTGGTTGAGTTCCAGGCAATATGTTATCTTTGCAAATTACTAATCTTATATTTTTTTTTTTAATGTCAGTAGATGCTCTTCGGCCATAGTATCGGGTGTATTGGAGATCTGAATTTCTTCTTGATCTCCAACATCATCCTTAATCGGTATGAAATAATACTTCCGTTAATACTTAAATAATGATTAACTTTAAACCGTAGATATTGAGCTTATTTTGTTTCAGCGAGCGAAGAAAAAACAACCAAATACCGAAATCTTATTATTTTTCGCGTTGTGATCGTGTTTTTAGGAATTGCCAGTTACGTTACGTTGCAATTTTTTTTTAAATAATCATAATTGGTACCTATTGGTAAACAGTGGATTTTAGGTTGATCAGATTTCGGTATTTGGTCGTTTTGCACCGTTCGCAACTCGTTGTGACTGTTTTTTCGTTCCCTAAGCGAATTCGATGTTTGAACATATATATATATATATATATATATATATATATATATATATATATATATATATATATATATACAGGGTGTCTCTTAAATAGGGGGATATGGCTTAACCACAGATTCCTGAGGCTAAAATAAGACGATTTAACTAAACTTGCTTCTACCGGAAAGTGTACCATTTAGCCAGAATTCTGCTTCAAAGTTCTTCGAAAAAAAATTAATTTTGCTTATGATAACCGGACGCTTTATTCGATTTGGATGAAATTTGGTATGACAGTTTATATGATTATAAGTCATCTTTTAAGATAATACTTGTTATTATTAGTGAACCACTAGTGTATGAAATGTAGGTGTCCCAACATTGATTAGACCATAACTTTTTAATGGCCATGCCGATAACGTGAAATTATTTTTTTTCAGAAAGATACATTCAATAGTAAACTTTTCTCTCTCTGTGTAATTTGTGATATCTGTTACGGTTCAGACAGAAAAAAATAAAATCTGAGTGACTGCATCGTGAATTTTTTAAAAATAAATTTAATCTAGCAGTCTATCCAAATGTCAAACAATTAATTTTTAATGACAGTAACGAGTTGTCAATCTTCTCAAGTTGTTTAGGAGTAAGCTAACGTATTTATTCGTGTTATTTATAATAATGGTAGTAAAATACTATTAGGCTGAACAAATAGATGTTACTAGTTTCTGAATATTGCGAAGGAATTTTTTGACAACCCATAAACAATTGTTACTGTCATTAAAAATACGTTGTTTGACATTTGGATAGATTGCTAGATTAAATTTATTTTTAAAAAATTCACAGTGCAGTCACTCAGGTTTTATTTTTTTCTGCCTGAATCGTAACAGATATCATAAAATAACTAGAGAGAGAAAAGTTTACTATTGAATGTATCTTTCTGAAAAAAAATAATTTCACGTTATCGGCGTGGCCATTAAAAAGTTATGGTCTAATCAATGTTGGGACACCTACATTTCATACACTAGTGGTTCACTAATAATAACAAGTATCATCTTAAAAGATGACTTATAATCATATAAACTGTCATACCAAATTTCATCCAAATCGTATAAATCGTTCTGTTATTATAAGCAAAATTAATTTTTTTTCGAAGAACTTTGAAGCAGAATTCTGGCTAAATGGTACACTTTCCGGTAGAAGCAAGTTTGGTTAAATCGTCTTATTTTAGCCTCAGTAATCTGTGGTTAAGCCATGTCCCCCTATTTAAGAGACGCCCTGTCAATGTTATTAAGTTTAATATAAAAACTAAGAAATGTATGTATTTTAAATAAAACTTTCTGTGTTCCATTATCTGTCGAATGCAGATTGCATGTAGGGGATTAAATAATTTCCGAATAGAATTATAATGACAAAGCGCTTCCACAAACAATTTTAAACACACAATTAATCTCCTGCAAACAACTCAACTACAAAATTAATCCAGCCATCAAACACTAAACCTAACCTAATTTCCATTTTAACCTCACTTAATTTCATTAGCCTCCAAAAACTTTAAGCGCGTTATATAATAAGTCACCAAAATAGTCCGGCAATGTCACAAAGGTCCTTTCTCTTACCCTTCGAGTGACGTACACCCCTAATAGTTGCTTGACGTCACACTGGACGACACAGGCGGAGGAAGATAAATTTTAAGAATTAATGTTGAAGAAATAATTCTCTCAAATTTTATCATTACCGAGCAGTTTTCAATATTATATGAACAATTTGCCCTCACGCCCGAGGTCCCGGTTTTGAATCCCACATATATCTGAACCTACTCTGTAATTGGGAATTAAATCGTGTTGATTGTAAAACACTACTGGCAAAAAAGCCTCATCATTACAATGTTAAGTTAGTAACAAAATATCAGTAAATAAAATGTCACTTTATATTATCGCCTGTTCCACATCATTTTTCGGAAATATTTTAAGCCCTCCAAAAATTATTTTGAATATTTGAAAATATTAAAAAAAAAAATTAGTTCGAAGCTTTTAAGAAGTGGATTAAAAGAATGGCAAGGTGTATTATTGTTAAACTTTTTGGATCATATTTATTATACTTATATTCAATAATGGGGTCTTCCACCATAACAAAAAATAATAAAATGTAAACTTTACGCTTAAAGTATTACTCCATAAATGACAATTAAAATAAGATAAATAAAAAATATATTGAAAGATGTTTTCAGAACTCATTTTAATAAGATAACACAATATTTGGGTATAAGTTCTGTATTATTAGTCATTGCCCGGGTTTTGCATTTTCACAGAAAACAGTTTGTTTGCTGTTTTCTGTTTTTGTGCCAAAAAATTGCATAATTTTTCTAAGTTACTAATGATTTGTATTATATGTTTTTCCATTAATCTTTGTACCTTTGAATTGCTAGTTGTCTTGACTACATGTTTATTTTTATTATAATTTTTTACCTGAAGAAGACAGCACCTAGTTGTCGAAACGTTGTATTTTTTCAATAAATAATACAGAACTTATACCCAAATATTGTGTTATCTTATAAAAAAAAAACATTTTTCGCCTCGTCAAAGAAACGGGAGCCTCTTCTGCAAATCTGGTATTTTAGTGCCTAGTTAAACAAATAACTAGTTTTTAATAATTTATTGTCGGTATCACTGTGACATAATATTGCTACCTTTCACTCGCAGCCTACTATGGAGTCTAGTGTGAGAGAAAGATAGCATTAAGCCGGATTTATAGTTTACATAACATAACATAGCATAGCATAACATAACATTTTTTTAGATTTTATAGTACGAGACGTAAGCATAAGACATAGCACGAGAAGAAGAATTTTTCTGCAAAATGTTCATAGTGTAGTATTATTACTATATTCATTACTGTTTTCACATTTCATGTTGTCATTCTTTGTACACGTTAAATTTTAGAACTTTTCGCGAAAACGTGATTTGTTTAGATAAAAATGACTGATGACAATGCTATGATAGTAGCTGTTGCAGTATCTTGTGCATTATTATTATTAACTCTGCACAATAATTTAACTATTTATTTAACGTAAATTTCTCATCAGAAACAAAAACTAACCTCACAATTTGTTTGTAAACAAGCAAATGCGAGCACTCCAACGCTCCAAGATTTCGCTGCTCTTCCAACAGAGCCGAATATTCCCGAACACAATAACATAACATACTTAACGAAATAAAATATGGCCATTTCTTATGTTATGCTATGTTATAAAACTATAAAATGCCATACGGACTTATGTGTTTTTATATTTTCACTATGTTATGCTATGCTATGCTATGTTATGTTATGTAAATTATAAATCCGGCTTTAAAGGTGATTTCGAACGACATATCCGTTCACTTGGTAGGATTAGTTACGCCAGTTATGGTATGATGTGGTCAGTGATGTCACTAAAAATCATCTGGTTCATTTGTTGAATATGTCAGATTAAAACTGTCACAACCAGTTTCTTCGACACTCGAATTGAATGTAATTAAAATAATTAAATTGCTTATAGTTATACTCGTATGTATTTAATTTTTTAACATGCTTATTCACAACCTTGTGGATATGCAATTTTTAGCATGAGAGGTAAAAATAAGAGTGGAAGACGCTATTATAGCGTAACCCTCGAAGATAGATTCAATTTTATCCTGTTCATAATAAACTCAGGCCGAATTACTATCAGTTTCTTGATACTGTGTACATACAAGCATATGAATACCCTTCAACACCCAATTTATGTAAATTACCCAAGCTTATAATAGATTCCATCCCATTGTACCACAACAATATATGCACATATTTGTTAATTTAGTAGTAATTTCCCTCCACCCATGTAGTCTGGCCTGCCCAGCGGTTTAAAGGTTAGCTCACAACGTCGCCATATTGCCGGCTTTGGGGAGATAACGGCCCGGAACAGTAGGTTGTGAACCGTGACCCCCCGTGGCCAATTGTTTTCCGTAAAACACAAGCGCATTCGCACAAAAACAAACGCACGGATGGTTATAAATGTGCGTGGAGGAGATAGTGTTTTGTTTGTTGTGAAAATGTGGGTATCACATCGCTAGGGATTAATTACAGCGCAATGGATTTTATTTCCTTGTTGATTGATCCACTTGATAATAAATGCAGTTATTAAAGTGTCACCGGGGTTAAAGGTTGATGTATAGCATTATCACTTCATAGTTTTACTTTTAATGGATTGTATGCAAATTCATCATCAGTTTTTGTTACCTAACCACGTTCAACCTATTGTGGATTTTATTTTGAAGATTTTAATAATGATAAATGGTCTGTTTACTTTCCAAGTATTATCGGTTTTTCAGCGAATATTTAATTAAATATCCTTCCAAAAAGTCAATTTACGACTTTTCTGTGTCTCAATGCTGTAAGCAATATGTAGGTTAAAAGCTTGGTTAAAAGGAAACATCCAAAAAGCTTTTTTATTAGGTTCAAGGACCAGAAAATAGTCCAAAGCAAACAATATAATACAAAATAAGTTTACGATTAAAACGGAAAACATATACCTAACTAAAAAAATTATGTGTGCTTAAGGAAGCATGTCCGAAGGGAAAACTTTTATTTCATTGTAATAATTCATATAATAGGGCTGTTGCAAGATTTTTTATATGACTTCTAAGTATTAAATTTTAAAAGATATTGTTCTTTGAAGAGCCTCAAATTTTAAAATGTTACGAAATATCCTTTAGATATTTTACAATTAATTTTAGAAATTTGGATAAAATTTTGAACAAGTCACGTGATCTGAAAAGAATGTGACGTCAGAGTAAATACATCTTCAGCGGTTCTAAGGTGTCAAGTGTATTGTCAAAGTTGTCAAACAAGTGTCAAATTTTTAGATTGGTTCAAGTTGTATAATATGTAGATAATAAAAGGTTCACGATAAAATGAGTAATTTACGATATTGTATTGTGCCTTCTTACAAAAATACTGTTAGGAACAAACCTACTATAGAGCTCATAAATTTTACAAAAGATGCGAAAAAAAGAAAATTGTGGCTAGAAGCAGTAGGTCGAAGAGCTGATAATTTGTCAGAAAAATCGTGTCTTCATGTTTGTGAAGATCATTTCAACTTTCATCTACCTTCACGATAACAGTGTATTTTTGTAGCTTCACTTTATGTTCAGGGCAATCTTTACATCTGACTATCCAGATATTTTTTTCTCGACATAGATCTACATGTCCTATAGCAGATTCAATGTAAGAATCACGACCAGAACTTTAAAAGAAAATATATTATCAATTTATATAGTAAATTCAGTTTTTATATTTTATTTTACCTCAACTCTTTAACACCCCTTATTTCGGTAGCAATAAAACAATCGTTCTGATATAAATTCAGCCATCATCCAGCTATCGACCTTCGGTAAATGGTCTGACTTAGCTTGAGTGTAATTTGAATTAGCCATTATTACTTTATTATTCATTTATAATGAGCAATGTCAGTGTCAAATGTCAAATTAAAAGATTTTGTTATTAACATGTGACAAACTTTAGCCTATGTTTATTTATATAAATAATATGAATAAACGTAGGTGATGGAAAAACTATTTTCCTATTGGCTAATAATGATGTAATGATTCTACGTCACAGGAGTGGGGGGTAGTTTTTTAGGACGCCAATCTTTTTATTTAATTATTTCCACAAATAACAACAAATTATTAAAATAAAAATTATTACTAAGAAAATCATTCCATAAACTTTCATTTAAAATAGTTTTTGAAAAATGTGAAACAGGCTCATTAATTATAGCTCATAAACATGATAACAACGGTCCCATAATTCATGTGTACTTGATATTTTAATTACTATAAAATTTGTTTGTTTTGATTTTGGTTTTATATTCTTTTAAACATAATTCAAATTATTCAACACTAGCTGACCCGAAAATCTGCTAACGGTTAAAACTTGACTATAGATACAAAAATAAAAAAATAATTGAAATCATTCCCTATTGTACCGCTTTGAGGGATGATTTTTCAGAGACGCTAAAACACTCTTTATTTCTTACCAAAAGCATAAGTAAGAATTCACCCTCTTCAAGTTTTATTTTTGCGACAAAAGGTAGCCTATGTCCTTCTCCAAGGTCAAATCTATCTTTATTCAAAAACTTAAATAGTTGACATTTGGATCGTACAGTAATGCCAGTTCTTGATTGGAATTTCATGAGTAGTTATTCCAAGGAACGGAAAAGACTAGAACTTTTAATATATCGGAGGAAAGAATATTGAATTACTTTGAACATATTTATAATAAAATTCTAAAAAATATTAACCATATGCCATATTATCATTAATTTTAGCGTGACTCTCGTGTAGTGGCGGATTTGTGGGGAGGGTAAAGGGGGTAATTAAATTAACCCCCCCCCCCCCCCAATGAAATTCAAAATGTATAATTTTTTAAAATACTGAAACCGGACATTTTTCGATTATTAAGAAAATGAATGATCGTGCTCTACGAAGCACATATTATAGAAGTTAAGCACATATTATAGAAGTTCGCCGAGTTTCTATACCAAATTTGTCTGTCAAATGGGCAAATGTGATTGATAGCCCAACCTTTTTTTGAGAAGTATGAAAAACTGAGATATAAGTTTTATAAGGTCTCCTCTCTCAAATCTTCTGCTATACAGTCCTTCCATCTTCTCTTTTGCCGAGGCCGCAAATGCAAGTCACTGGCGAGGGACACTGTCACTCATATCACTTTCAGATCATATACTTTCCACTTTGGCTTTGCACTTGCCACTGACATCTGCCAATTAGATTTTTTTGAATATATTTGTTGTTTTCATAATTTTTGCAAAGCTGACTGATTTTCGAAAGTTAATCTCTCTATAACTCTATACCTATTGAATATGAAGGAAAATGTATAATCGAACCATATAGAGAATAAGATATTCTTTCTATTGATAATCACATAAAATGTCGAAAATGATATTTAACTGCAATTTTTCAAGAAAAACTGTTAAGAACTTCAAATAAGGGTCCTTCCGGTTGACCATTATAACCAAAATCTAATCAGCTCTTCATAGGGTTGTAAGGAAGAGGAATACGAAAGAATAATAATTTTTAGAATTATGGTTTTGGAGTTATCGTCGGAGAAAAATTTGTCACACACACGGACACACACACAAACACACACACACACACACACACACACACACACACACACACACACACACATCATCGTAAAACCAGTAAAATCGTATTGTAGGGACCTTAAAACGTGCTTATTCATTAAAAACTCACCACCGAATTTTTTACCAAAGACAATACCTCCCTTACCCCCATAAATTCTTACACTAGATTCGCCCTTCCCCTCGTATATTTTTTTAAAATCGGTTTTCCTATTGGTCAACTTATAGAGAGTATTCATATACAAAATTTAAAAAAATATGGGATTTCATAAATCAACCTCAAACCTTCATTCTACGTCTTTATTTATTCTATGTATAATAATTGACTCTATCTCGTTTTATGCACACTTCTCTCTGTTCTTTATTCCCCCCTCCCCCCACACTTCCAGTCCGTTTCCGTTATCTGCGTCCGTTGTCCAGCGTTTAAAAACTAACCACGGTCATTCTCGCGTTTATTTCGGTCATAACTCAGCGCGTATCTGCCACTCTGTTGCCGAGCTGCGATCTAATCTCTGGCCTAGGGCTTCTTCACGTACAAGGACAAGCTCAGCACCAAAATACCCGGGCAGGGAAGGACATTACAAGAAAATGTATACAGGATAACAAAATGGATAGAAAAATAAAAATGTGATTAAAGGATTTATTTTGGGTGATTATTTTTAGAGTTGTGCCAAATAAGCAAATTGCTATCAATTTTGTATTATCGTCTGAATAGACATATTTTTACCTGGTCTGTAAGCGAGTGGATATTCCTACTTTTGTTATATGATATTCACTGGAAAAATAAAAATTTCTTTTTTAGAGTTTGCGTTCATGTTGAAGTCATTACGATGCATAAAAATTGATTTCGCCTTCCATGATTACACAAAATTCACTTAATTTTTTTAATTTTTGAATTTTTAATTCACTTAAATTTATTCGTAAATATGAAATGACATTAACATTTAAAGAATAATTGAATGTGGTCAATTCAGTGTTACCAACTACAACATTTCACTTACAAATTTTCCTAAATTAACTCGGATTAATATTAGCAGTTTTTAATAATATTTTAGTATTAGGCTTAAAAAATAGTATAAAGAACTCATTTTATAAGACTTTTTTCACATTTATCAATTAGAAAACTCGCCAAGACTCGTTTTCTAAATTTTGACGCGTGCAAAAAAACATGTCTTATAAAACTTGTTCTTTAATATACTATTTTACGTCTCATTTTTCAAGAACTTGTTTAAAATATGTATTCGTATTTTATTTGTATTTATTTATGGGGTCCCGTGGCCGCGTGCCTGAGTGTCTGGTCGCGAACCTGGGGGAACCGGGTTCGATCCCGACCGGCGCCAAATATTTCCAATTTTAAACGGCACAAAAGTGACCCCTGTGGTTCACTCTCCACACCAGCAATGAGTGCCCGTGAGGTGACGCCTGCTAAGCGCCCACACGGTAAAATATATTGTCATCATTACCGATGTCTACATGTGTTGTAGATACTGGCACACCCAGAAATGGGTAATATGCCGTGATGATATATTTATTTATTTATTTATTTATTCGTATTTACGAGTGTGTCAAAAACGCAATAAGTTTTTTCAAATAGTTTTTCAATATTTATGGTACATAGATATAGGTATTTTAAAATTTCTTACCTATAGCTTAACGGAAAAATCATCTTCGCACTCTTGGTCATCTTGATCCTATAAAAAATATATGTATTAACGTTGCGTTTTAATACAAAATACAGAACTTAAACTAAAAAGGTAGTATTATTCCAATTATATGTATTATATTAGAACACAACAATAATAACAAAAAAAATTGTATATAAATGTCACCTCAAACAACAAAAAATAAATTATTTATAGTTTTATATTTCATATTCTTTTTTATCGCATCATCAATGAATTATTTCAATGATTTCTGTTGACAACGATATCATATTTTATTTTTGTGCGCAGCTGGAGAATGCTTACCTATTCAAGATAAAGATTTATTTATGAGTTTATACTTTTCTGAATGTGTACGCTCTAACATTTAATAGAATAAGAAAGAAGCAAATATAAATCAAGGGAATAAATCATATGAATGTATATACTTTGCTAAACTCATATATTCTGCATTGAATGTGAAGGATTTCCATTCCATATTCAATATTAAAAGCAATCAGAGGAACTTGTACTCGAATATAAGTTGCGAATACTCAAGAGAGCACTTTTCATTTTGCTAAAAAAAAAAAAGTAAACTACGTATATTCACATTTAAACTTATTTTTAAATTTCCAACACAGAAGAAGCCTTTTAGATCTCTTTACAAAATGAAATCTTCTTTCAAATGATGCAAATGTAGTACATTATTTAATAGTAATATTACTGTAGTGGTAGTTTTAGTTTATTCGAAGAATAAGAAACATGTAAGTGTTTTATTAACATTGAAAGTGCTCAAGTGTTGCAACAAAAGTAATAACGACATGGACAAGTATAATTAGTACATTTGGAAAAGTCAGAGGCGATACGTATTTTGAATTTGTTGATATACAGTTTTTTTTATATATATTTTCTAACATTAAACTGTTATTTATCCAAACGTTACGTTGAATGGTGTTGAAGGAAGAACGTGAGAAGTTAATTTCGGAAGCAAAAAAATAATGTTGTGGCCAGCACAAGACCTTCCGTTAATTTGATGTATTATGTACAAATCCCATACCAAAGGTCATTGGAAAATATTCTATATATACACTATAATTGTAACACGAACAAAATATTTTTTTTTACAAATTCCATGCAGAAAGTTCCTTGGAAAATATTCTATAAATCCAATAAAATTATGGATATATATTACAAATACTCTAAAAATGCGTACATTTACGTAACATTCTCTTTACAATCAAATAATATTACTACCAAGTTTATATCTCTACCCAATTTTGAATTATTGCCCCAAAAGTCAATATACCCCACTATTTAAACAAAAACTTCAAAATTTTCAAAAATCTAATTTTTATGTTTCTAGATACGCGCTGATTCCAAATTTTGAAACCGCAGGTCAATATCTCCTTTAGTTCTCGAGATATTTAGATTCAAAGTTTCGCTCAAAACTGCCCATTTTTGGGTTATTACCCAAAAATGGGTCGAGATATGAATTTGGCGACATCACCATTCGATTCTGCGGGCAAAATTACATAAGTACACCAATTTTCAGAATTTTTGAACACCGCATACAATCTCTAAAGCAAAATAACTGAAAATGGCCAAAAATCGCAAAAATCTAAGGTGTACCCCTTAGGATTTTTTCAGATTTTTGTCATTTTCAGGGGTTTTCAAGCTTTCATTCATAAAAAATGAACCGGTTGAACAAAAATTATGAAAATTTCTATACTTATGTATTTTTGTCCGTAGAATCGAATGGTGATTTCGCCAAATTCATATCTCGGCCCATTTTTGGGTTAATACCCAAAAATGGGCAGTTTTGAGCAAAACTTTAAATCTATATATCCCGAGAACGAAACGAGATATTGACCTGCGGTTTCAAAATTTGGAGTCGGCGCATTGAGAAGTATCTAGCCACATAAAAATTAGATTTTTGAAAATTTTGAAGTTTTTCTCTAAATGTGGGGTATATTGACTTTTGCGGCAATAATTCAAAAATGGGTAGATATAAACTTGGTAGTAATATTATTTGATTGTAAAGAGAATGTTACGTAAGTCTACGCTTTTTTAGAGTGTTTGAACAACTGTGTGAATTTTTAGAAACAAAAGTATTGAACTAAAAATGGATAAATGCTATAAAAAGTTCTTTGGAAAAGATTCTATATATCCAATAAAATTATAACACGAACATATACTATTTTTTACAAATTCCATACCAAAAGTTCCTATGAAAAGATTCTATAAATCCAATAAAATTATGACATGAACGTACACTATGTAAATTTTACTTGACAATTCCTTCTTTCTTCTTCAGCTTTCACCAATTTTATTAAGGGTCACTGTTTCTTACTCTTCTCTTTCACTCATTCCTGTCCAACACATCTTCTCCACACAGTTCTTCCTCTGTAATAAAATTATGCCTAACATGAAAAGAAAGAGAATTTCATACTGGATATAGGCTTTCATCGTCCGTTATTCTATCTTTAACCGTGTATGAGCGGTGCATAAAAATAAGAAACAAGAAATAAATTATTTAGTTTATATTTTATATTTTCATGCACCACTCATACACGGTTAAAGATAGAATAATGGACGATGAAAGTCTATATTCAGCATGAAATTCTCTTTCTTTTCATGTCAGGAATGATTTTTTTTACTTTATCGGATCTCGAGTTACAGACGTTTGAAGTTATATGATTTTTCATCGAAATGAACATGAAACGTCATAACGCATATTTCTAAATTTTAAAAATTCATATCTCCCTTATTATGTATAATTTTTAAATCGCATGTGCACTTAAAATCTTAGTTCATCCTATTCTTGCAGAAACAATTAATAACAATTGACGTAAAACTTAATGGGGTATTCCGGTGATATGGAATTAATGCAAAATAATAACTTTTTTCTATAGTTTCCATCTTCATATAGTAGAAAAATATAATAAAGCATGTTTAATAAAAAGTTTTAATTCATAATTTAATGTTACAAAATTGGAATTTTTACAGCTCTAGAAACGTCCCTGAAATTTGTGACGTCAAGTTGATAATCTGTTGCTCATTTCAAAGTAAATATTTTCGTATAAAAACATAGATGGTGCCAGTAGTTAACACGCGCGGGTATATTTCTTGTTTGACATTTCGTCCACTTTATAATTATTACTCCTATTTTTACCATAAACAAACACAGGACAAACACCGAAATACATGCTGCTACTAAAATCATATGTAAACAAGCAAATGGCTATCATGAACATGTGGATTTATGCGCTGAAGTTCGTTGCAGATGTCACCATCGAGTTGACGTCATAAGCGCGCCATGATAAGAAAATTTGAATTGGGATGAAATTTTTTAAAATTCATATCTCATTTTCTTACTCAAAGTTAAAAAATCAGAGTCCTACTGGTCTGTACTAATGTAAAAAAATATTTTTAAAAAATATCGGAATACCCCATTCAATAAAGAAAACATTAATATGTATTGTATTTAAAACGTAAATTAAATAAATAATTCCGATTCCATTTTGCAACCCTTTGCCTGATTCCCCGTTCCATTTTCCGTTGTACAATTGTGCGTTGTGCGGTGAGAATTTCCGCTCTCATGATGGAATGTACGCGTGGGTGACGCGGCTGTAAGGTTTTAGCAACTCAATTGACGGTGATGTACACCGCCGTGCGCACAGGGCCCGAGTGTTATGATGAATGGCAATGTCAGCTCAGCGGAGCACAGAGACGAGAAGAAATACGTCAGGAACGCAACGATGATGGAATTGAGTGAGTAATTGTATTGGGTGTATGCTATTTCGAAAATTAAGCTTTCAGAAAGCAATTTTCTATTTTAATTTGATTCCAAATTGAAATTTTCCTGATATAATTAACATGGAGATGGCCAAGCGAATTTGCGCGTATCTCTTAACTCGTTGTGACGTCACTCAAACCATGTTCCGGGCGTTCGAATCCCGCCGACCGACATTAAAAATAAATATAACTACTTGTATCTCACTCGGTTACTATAAGCTAGCCCCTTAAACATTTTAAATTAAATCTAACGGAGAGTAGGTAGGGTAAACGGCAATGACAAAAAAATTACAGAACTTTACCCAAATATCGTTTTTATTGTATATAACATGTATTCTGCACACATACAATTCTAATTTTCATTCTATGAGGAAGTTCTTAAATATCAGAGATTCTTCCAATTCATTACCTAGATTGGCGATATTTCTGATAGATATATGCATTTTACCTACAATTTTAAATATTTCATTAATAAAACAATAAGAAAGAATAAATATACTTCCCAGAAAAAGCTTTCAAAATGACACTAAAACTGTTGATTTTTGACACTAACATCTGTCATTTACAAACTATGTTATAAACATTACTTTGTTATAAAGATCTGAATTTGTCAACTGGTTTCTTTAGTGCCTTAGCCTCAGAGATGAACTACATTAAATTATTCTATATATTACAGTGCCTTTATCTCTAAATCTATACAAGATATATAAAAAAATTAAATGTATTAGATGTAGAATTTTATGTTCTTCAATAATAGTAATAACAAAAATTTTCAAAAAATAATATTTAGAAGATTTTTTTAAAGAAATAATTACTTTCGGTTGTCCAATTGTTACCAAACTCTAATCAGCTCTTCCCAGGAATGTCAGATTGAGGAAACTGCAGTTAAATATTTTTTAAGTCTTATGGTATTTGAGAAACTGTGGTTCCAACATCCACACATCCATACACACACACACACACACACACACACACACACACACACACACACACAACAAACACACACACGCACACACATTAAAATTGTTATAATTGGATTATATAGGGACCTTAAAACGTTCTTATCCATTAAAATCTGGATTTGCGATTTTTAGCATGATTGCAAAACCTCGATTAGCGAAAGGTAAAAATTGGTAGTCATATGTATCATTTAAAATTTCAATCTTGCTGCCACTACACACTCCGGAACTGGAAGTATAGTAGGTAAATTTACTCATTATGAATTAATACTTATTGAAATACAAATTGTGTAGCGAAAGAACTAAAAAATAAATATACTTAATATTATATGAAGTATAGAACCGTACTTTGAAATAGCGTCCATTTATAAATATATTTATTGCAGTTCTGGTATTATTATACTGTAATTTCTTGTAATTTTCTATTGTTTACCAACATGTGTTCCTTACGTTTATCTCACCCGCTCATATAGCTATATGTAAATTATAAATGTAGTGAAGATAACCTTTAAAAATGTATATTTCTGTAAATACCAAAAAAAAAAAAACTTTAGCCAGCCTTGCTGTGTTCTGCCATCCTGCGCTAAAAATAAATAATTTACTATTTTATATCTTTTGGTAGCGGTTGTTGAAAGTTGGGTTGAATGCATCTGCCTCAGTCATTTGAAATTCAAATTCGTGCATCTATATTTTTTTACTGATGAACGTGTATTACCTACGTGCACGCCTTTCGATAGAGTATTAATTAAAAAATTTAAATTTGACAGCCAATATTGTTCGCCATGCTTATTGTCGTTTAATTTTTTTTACTTTTCCTCTGTGGTGAATTTTGCATTTTAAATTTTATTTGTAAATTGAAATTAATACATGTGATTATAGTAACAGTCCACCAAATAACAAATAATAATTTCTAGGTTATTCGAAATTAAGACATGAAAACATTAATCTGAAGATAATAAATTATGTACGTAGGTATGAAGAAACGCAAATATTTTGCAGATTTCAGTGTAGGTCGCCCAAGTGTAAAAGCGTAGTCCATCATTCACCGTCATTTATCACTTAACCAAACAAATATCGTAAAGATATGAAAGCAAAGACATATGCTACTTTTCAACCTCTAAATCAGGTCTGGGCAGACTTTTCTAACTTTTATGATTGATTTAAATTGTTATGGACTTAACTTGTATATTAAAAGTAATATTGTATATTAATAGTAATAGTACATACAATTAAATTAAATTATTATATCATAAAAAGTCAAAAAATGTAAATCTTGGTTAGTTTTTCAATAATATATAGATAATGGGCTACTTGCGTGGTACTGAAAATCCGATTTCTATCACTATATACCTACGTAATGTTATGTTGAAATAGTAATTTACGTAACAAGGCCTGAAAGTGATACTTTACTGGGTGAGCAAGCATATTCCAGAGCGAGCCGTAGGCGAGCTTTGGAAGCTTGTGAGCCCAGTATAGACACTTTCAGGTCATGTTGGGTACAATATTTTTTTTGCGATCCTGAAAAAAGAATAAAAAAGTATTATTTTATTTTTTACTGCGAGCAAATAAGAAATAAATAAACAACTGATCTCTATGGAAACATTTAGCTTTTCCGATCCCTTATAGACAACTTTCCGAGCTAGCTCAGCAAAAAAGGACTTTTCGGTCTAAATAGTGATCAGAAAGAGCTCATTTTCTGGGCGATCGCGAAAAAACATATATAAAAATATAAATTTTATTTTAAAAAAATTATTTGTTTTTTAGTAAATTAAGAAAGAAAATTTTCTGTGACGTCATTATATTGCGAGAAAGTTTTAATTTGAATTTGACATTAGTTCATTTTTGTCTCTCTCTGGGCTCTCAAATATATTAATTATTTCACAAATAAATACATAGGTAGTTTCATGTAGTTTAAAATATCGATACTAAAAAGACAAACTAAAATACTAACCTCCAAACTATTGTTGAAACGTCAAACAGGAGATCTACATTACCCGTACAAACAAATGCTGTGGCTTTACGACCATTCATTGGTGCGGCTTTATTCTACGTCATACATGGCGGTAATTCAAATAATCAAATTTCATTATTTTTTTTTCTGGCTAATTAATAAAAACTTTGCCAAAAGAAAAAATATAGGTAGCAAGTTTTTACCTGCTCTTCAAAAATATTAAATAAAAAAAGGTACGTAAGTAGCCCATTGTATTAAATATTAAGATATAAAATTATTGTAGCCTTAAAATGTAATTGCTGAAGATGGGGGTCTTTGGACCTCCGAAACGTCCAAGTAAAATCTAAAGAAAAAGAGAAAGCTTTTTGATCCCTTTCTTCCACATCACCGTGGGTGGCCTACCCATTGCAGACTGACAAACCCAGAAATGGTTATAAACCCGTTATGACGACATATACATACATAATTATATTTTTATAGGATTAAAGGTTAGTTATAACAAAACGAAGTCGTTATCATTTTTTTTATGTTGCATGAGTAAAATGATTTGCAGCAATATTGGTTTAGTAATTGTTCTCCACAGATTAGTCTAATTTTAGCTGTAATTTTAATGGGACACGTACACAGGCAAATTCAACTAAATATAGGTCGTAATTAGTGAGTCACATCCGTAAACGAAGCACATATTTAGAGACAATAAACAGGAAGACCGACCATAACTGATCAATAATAATTAGGAACATACCGAACATACCACATTTCACCTTATCAGATAACTCACATTCCTTCTCAGCTATATTCCAATATTGGATTGTGATCGTACTTCGAAATATGTAAGGAGAATTAAACAAAAAATATATATAAATAAGCGACTTCAAATTACTTAAATTCAAAGATTCTTTATGAACTTTTCTACGTGTATGTTAATCACTACTGTTTTATAGGCGGCAGCGAAAATTTTTTTCACGACCATCCAATAAGCACATGAAACTTTTAAATATATTTTGCTTATACTTCTCATAGTTTTTAAAATAGAGTACGTCAAACATTAAAAATTAATTTTTCATGAGGGAACACGTTGGATCTGTGATACTTATATACCCACATTACTATATAGATTTCTTATGGACGGATGTATAAAGCAAAACTTTATTGAATGAAACTAAGGGCCGTTTTCAAAATCAGGCTCACTTTAATGCAGGGTTTATGCAGCAAATAAATTATGAAATTAAATTAAGCCACTAAATTCAGAAATTCAACTAAAACAACGTCGTTTATGCAGAAAATTAAAATTCAGAATTTTATGTTTGACATTTCGTATAATCTAACTTTTATAGGTGAAATGGGGTCATTTCACATTTTCTGATTTATTTTTTTCTTGGAAAAATAGGTCAAATTACACATGTATGTGTATGTTTTACATCTTATAAGTCTTTCGAATCAGAGATATGATTTTTTAAAAGTTGCGTTTAATTTCAAATATTTCAACGGCTGACGACACATATTCACGGATGCGACAGTTGAGCTCTACCGGTTTAATTTAGAACTATGATTATTTGGTTTCGTATTTATTTAAATAAATGGTTTACATACCTTATACTGCACTAGTACTTTTAAAGAAATAGAAAGTAATAATAATCTTTTCTCTTGTATATTTTGCTGTCAGCTGTCACACTTTTAGGTTAGGTTACTGTTTCATGTTGTAAAGCGTGTGTGTGTGTGAGAGAGAATTGTCTTTGTGTGAGTATGAATAAGTGTCGTCACAAATTTAGTCCGTGTTTAAAAGCGCGAAAGTTTATTAGCAAATTTATGAATGAAAAGTCGCATATTTCAAATTATTTTCTATTACTATATTTATTAAATGAGATGGATTTCATGATTTTATAAAAAAAATCGACAATTATTTTTTTTGAAATGACCCCATTGCGACACATTATATTTACATAGGATAAAAAATGAAGGTAAAAAATTTGTTGAATAAGTCCAATTAGTATTTCGTAGCTTTTTTCTGCAGAAAATTTGTCGCGCGAATGGCGCAGACGCAAAGCTAAGAAATTATAAAATTAAACTAAAAGTTGAAAATAGCCAACTTCTTAATTTGTGCTGCAATTCTGTACCCATCGCTCGTAAACTCGTAACTAGGTAAAGTCGTAGCTACCGATTGACTCGAAATGGATCAAGTTACAAATTTACAAGAAATCCAATTCTGAGCTCAAATTTGTAAATTTCCTAGTTACGAGTATATCGTTACGGTTGAAAAACAAAATTAGAAGTATCGAATATTTTGAAGTAGCCTTTACTTTCTTTAATTTCTAGGTGTTTTTATGTCACTGTCATAAAAGACATTTATATTATTTGCGATACTTTTTAATTAAAAAATTACCTTTAATTACAAATGGCTCCAACTCATTTATTAAATTATGAACGCTTGATTCATCCAATCTAAATAAACTAGTGAAATTTGAATCCGGAATTTCAAATGGATTGAAGGAGACCCGTAAATTTCTTTTTATTACCTTTACACAGGTTTTATATTATCGCAGGAAAAATATTATTTTATGCAAATTACACCAAAAAAGAATTTACCTATTTAAATGTTCTTCTAATTTTAATATAAAGTGTTAAAGTACAGATAAAGTTTATTATGAAAACGTCATAATTTTTATAAAACACCCTATTATTCTGTAATTTTTTACTGCTGTTTGATTTGTAGGTACCTGGTCATTTAGTGCCGTAACTATTCATGTTCACATTTTAGAAATATTTAAAAAGCCGAGAGGTAGTGACAGCACGTACTTTAGAATTCTATCAAATGAGGCATTTGTTTTCGCTTTTCGCCACGAAGCGAAAATTTGGTAGCATGCCTGCCTCAAAATATTCGCCTGCAAGCGTACGAGACGAGAGTGCCAAAGTCATTATTCTGCCACAATTCTATTCAAAGCCAATTAATATATAATTCATCCATTTATTATATACAACTGTCATAATATTTTTTTATTATACATAATATATTTTAATAGTATAAAACAAATAAAAATCCGAAACAAAAAGCGAATATAGAATTCTAAAGTGCATGCTACCACTACAGGTTTCCTAGATCCGACACTTTTACTGCAGTGTTAAACTTTAATAATTATTGCAGGGTTACAAAGTTGCATTAAAAATACATTATCATTAAAATCTAATTTGTTTAATTGTAATATCTCATGTAATGTATTTGTAGATAAAAAAAAAGTAGTAATGTTTTTTTCTATAATACGGTATATAAATTATAACAAATCATACTATACGCTTATAATAATTATACTCATACATGAGAAATGTCAAAATGAATTACATATTTGTCTCATGGTTGCTTTCTGTTGTTTTATTATTTACTGCTATTGTAAGTATTTAATCATTTTTTCTTTATTGAGTTTATAATTTGAAATAAGTTAACTTATCTCTTTAGAGATCACCTGCTTTATCTTAAAATTTAGTATTGCACTTGTTCATGATCGTTAATGCTTTTTTATCGAAAACAATGGAATATTTTTACCTTTAGTCAGCTTTAGGTAAGGAAGGTATTGTCTTTGGTCAAAAAATTCGGTGATGAGTTTTTAATGAATAAGCACGTTTTAGTGTCCCTATAATACAATTTTACTAGTTATACGATGAGGTCTGTATGGATGTGTGTGTGTGTGTGTGTATGTGTGTGACAAAAATTTCTCCGACGATAACTCCAACACTACAATTCTAAAAATTATAATTCTATCGTATTCCTCTTCTTTACATCCATATGACGAGCTTGGTCAACCGGAAGTTCCTTTATTTGAATTTCTTTACAGTTTTTCTTGAAAAAACGAAGTTAATATAATTTTTTGACATTTTATGTGATTATCAATATGAAAGAATATCTCATTGTCTATATGGTTTGTTTTTTGTTTTTTGGAAAAGATTCTATATATCCAGTAAAATTGTAACACGAACATAACTATTTTCTTTAAATTCCATACCGAAAATTACTTGGAAAAGATTATATATATATATATATATATATATATATATATATATATATATATATATATATATACGAAGAATAAATAAAGAATTATAAATCAGCCAGCTTTGTATAGTCATGGAAACAGCTGATATATTTAAATAATTATAATTGACAGATGTCAGTGTCAAGTGCAATTTACATAGTGTATGTTCGTGTTATAATTTTGTTGGATTTATAGAATCTTTTCCATGGAACTTTTGGTATGGAATTTATAGAAAATTGTATATGTTCATGTTCAACTTTACTGGATGTATGACATATTTTCAAAGGAATTTTTGGATTTGTACAAAATACATAGAATTAACGGAAGGTAATGTGCTGACCACATCAGATTTCTTTGTACTTACTTTTACAACGTTAAGCGCTAAACGGGTATGTTTTTTATGAATACAAAAACTATATTGGTTAATTGAATACAACTATATAACTACATAAATACACATAATGTTTCATCAACTCTATACCGAACACAAGAAGAGAATAAGTGATGTATTTATTAATTTTTAACCAAATGTTAAGATCGTAAGTCCCTCACTTAAACATAATTAGAAAAACTGTTCCCCGCATTGTCGTCTAAGTATAAATTATCTTGCAGGAATGCTGGCAGATATTCGTAAAACACGGCGATATAACTTTAAATCCTAGATTTGCAGAAGGAAACCTAAGCATTCGTAAAATAAACAGAACTATGTTTGGAATCAGCCTTTACCTTCATACAAAAACAGATGTTACTGTTGGAGATTCCACTATTGTAAGAGATAGCACAAGCTTATAACTTTCTTCCAAATAATATTTTACCTTATTACTCGAACAAAACAACACCCACCCATATTTACAATATAGTGTCCTATGCAATTTTTGAAAAAACAAATACGTGACTAATGCCCGTATTCATAAACAGTCGTAAAAAATTTAAACGATTCGTTATAATTTTTATCCAATAAAAACAGTCGACATTGAAAGATAAATAAAGTTTTTATTTATTAAGTTTGATTCTATTTGTCAAAAATAAGCACTAAACAGATTTAATTTTGCACGTTTGGGAACCTGTAAAATCAAATTTGAGATTGTATAAATATTGCTCATTTGTAGCGATAGCCATGGAATTGAAACAAAATTACAAATTACGCATTTCTCTGTTTATTTCAATTCCATGGCCATCTCTACAAATGAGCAATATTTATTCAATTTCAAATTCGATTGCACAAGTTAACAAACGTGCAAAATTATATCTCTTTAGTGATTTAGGCGTAAAAAATAAATTTCTGCAACTTTTATTTGAAACATTTTTGTCTAAAATTAATTGGGAAAAGAAAATTATTTTCCTATGTTGTTACGTTCTAATAAATGTTGGGACACCTAAGTTTCATACTCTAGTGGTTCACTAATAATAACAAGTATCATATTAAAAGATGACATAACCATATGAACTGTCATACCAAATTTCATCCAAATCGAATAAAATGTTCTGTTATTATAAACATTTTTTTTTTTTTTTTTTCGAAGAACTTTGAAGCAAAATACTGGCTAAATATGGTACACTTTCCGATAAAGACAAGTTTATTTAAATCGTCTTATTTTAGCCTCAGGAAACTGTGGTTAAGCCATGTCCCAGTATTTTAGAGATACATGGTGTATACATGAAAAACGCTATTATACTTCATTTCACGTAAGAAAATAATGGTTGGCGCTTGAAAATCGACCGTTTTTATGTACTTTAAATAAATAATTTAAATCGTGAAATAAAATTTTGACAATAATAAAATTACTTTTATCTATAAAATGTACAAGCCTTGAATATTAATTACACCAAAACATGGTTAAATATCATTAAATTCTGCCGATTTTATTTGATATTTGTCAGGTGACAAATGAATTTTTTTTTTTTCGCTTTTGTGAACTAGGTTTGCATTCTGACCAATCAAAGGGCAGAATTTATGTACCTATCTAAACCAATGCTATTTTCTTACGTGAAATGAAGTATAGTTATCCGATATTGTATCTCTTCTAACATATCATGGATAACTTACCTATAATGTAAATTGCATATATTCTTTTTATGAGAACAGTATTATATACGAGGATGGGATGATTAATACCCAGCCTAAGATGGATAGAAACTAAACATTTAACTAAAAATAATTTTATTTTTCGACATAGTCTCCTTGTAACTCAATGCATTTGGTCCAACGATATTCAAAGGCCTTTATCCCATTCCTATAGGAAGATTCTTCCAGCTGTTCAAAATAGCCATTTGTGCTCTCTATTACTTCCTGATCCGACGCATTTTTTTTTGCCAGCATGGAATTTCTTTAAGTTTGGAAACAAACTAAAGTCGGAAGGAGCCAAATCTGGAAAATAGGGGAATGAGGCAATAATTCGAAACCCAATTCATGAATTTTAGACATTGCAACAACAGATTTGTGGCAGGGCGCATTGTCCTGGTGAAACAGCACTTTTTTTTCGCCAAACCAGGTCTCTGCTCACGAATTTTTTCCTTCAGTTGGTCAAGTAGATTTGCGTAGTATTGTCCATTAATCGTTTTACCTTTTTCAAGGTAGTCTACTAAAAGGATACCCTTCGCATGCCAAAATACGGTTGCCATAATTTTACCGGCTGAGAGAACTGTTTTCGCCTTTTTGGAACGGGTTCTCCTCTTGCAGTCCATTGTTTTGACTGTTGTTTCGTTTCCGGAGTATTATGTTGAATCCATGTTTCATCCACTGTCACAAATCTGCGCAGAAATTCTGTTGGATTCCGTTTATACAGCGCCAAACTCTTCTCTGCAATGGTCATTCGGGTGAGTGACAACAAACGCGGAATCCATCGCGCAGAAAGCTTTCTCAACTGTAAAACTTCACATAATAAGTGATGTGTTCGCTCTTTAGATATGCCCACAATGTCAGCTATCTCGACCAACTTCAATCGACGGTCGCTTAAAACTACTTTTTGAACTTTAAGGACCATTTCTTCAGTAGTGGCCGTTTTTGGCATGCCTGGTCGCTCAGCATCAATAGTACTCGTACGACCACGTTTAAAGTCTGCAACCCATGTTTTAACAGTGGTGAATGATGGAGCAGATTGGCTTAGAGTAGAATCCAGCTCGGCTTTAATTTCTGTGGGACTTAAGCACTTAATAAAAAAATATTTTTATTATAGCTCGTACTTCGATTTTCTCCATTTTTTGAAAAACTCAAAAGTAGTTTTCTTTGGCGCTCTCTCAAATAGAAACTGATTGGCCGAAGATAATGAAATTTCACTGACAAACTATTGATAAGTGACAGTACAACAAAAAATAAAAATTTAGAAAAAACGCCTACTGGATCTATAGTAGGCCGCCTATTAATCATCCCGTACTCGTATATAGAATGCCTTGTATCTTGTTTATAATTTTGCGAAAATAAAAATAGTTGTAAATCACAAAACAACACGAAAATATCCAATTGCGATTACTTAAATGATTTTTTATTTAAGACTGTTATACGAATGTACGGCAAGTACAGTAATCAGTATCGTAGACTACCATTAGTAATCCAAAGACCTGCATGTGACATTTTTTTAAATGAATATTTATTTATAAAAAAAGATTTAAAAGGGAAAATACCTGATAAATGTCCAGTAAAAAAGGTATGTACGTATAAGTATATAACACATTTGATAATTTCATTTTCAAGAATTAAACCATAATTTTAACTTTGCTAGGGTGTTTATTATTTCAACGATTACGTCATCTCTACTAGAAACATACCAGTAAAAAATCCTTGGGCGGATGTAACTGAATTTAAATGTACTGTATCAGTTTATCGTGGTAAAGATAAAGAACTACTCGCTGTAACAACAACTTACTCAGAAACAAATGATGATGATGAATATATTGTAGGAAACTATCTTTCATAAATTTTGTTAAAAACTTAATTATATTTTTAATAAACTACGAGCAACCAGGAATAATTCTTCGTCCTCAATAAGTTTTAATGTCCAAGTTTTAAACTAAAATGCATTCATTACTGTTTACGAAAAATCTGAATTCAGTGATTATCCCTTATTACATTTATTAACATTAAAACGAAAGTATTTTTTGATTAGGTATGTATAAATTAACGTAAATATGAAAATTGATATACAGGGTGTCTCAATAAGCTTGCTCACTATTGGTAACTTTTTTATTTAAAGAGGTACGAGGTTGGTTAAATGAGCAAAATTGTGCCATTTATATTAGAAAATTGGTCATGTAGACAAAATAAAAATTGTGTCAGCGGTTCTCAAAATTTGGGACAGAATATATATTTTTTAAATGGAACTATATATTTTTTATTATCTTATTAGAAAGAGTATTTTTTTCTCTTTCCAATAAGGTAATGTTGTTTATGTACAATTTTTTCAAATAAACGAGTTATTTACGTTTAAAGATAAAACTATTTTATTAGTTTTTTAGTCAAGTAAGCCATGGAAACAATTAATTCTTTGATTGTTTGACGTTTAATAATTTCTCCCGTAAAGTTCTCTGTGTTTAATAATGTTTAATTACTTTACAAATGAAGAAAAGTTAGATACGATATTGCTAAATGGAAAGTTATATCTAGACACCAGTTACGTAGAACGGTCGGCTCTCTTTCCAAAAGAGTTTAAATGTGCGAAAGAAATAATGCCTTTCAATTTGAATATTTTCTTTGTTTTGTTATTACTGTAAAATAAATTAATAAAATAATAATTTTATAAAAGACAATTATTTCCATAGTTTACTTGACCTAAACTAATAAAAGATAATTTTTATCTTTAAACGTAAATAACTCGTTTATTTGAAAAAATTGTACATAGACAACATTACCTTATTGAAAAGAGAAAAAATACTCTTTCTAATAAGATAATAAAAAATATATAGTTCCATTTAAAAAATATATATTCTGTCAAAAATTTTGAGAACCGCTGACAAAATTTTTATTTTGTCTACATGACCAATTTTCTAATATAAAATGGCACAATTTTGCTAATTTAACCAACTTCGTATCTCTTCAAATAAAAAAGTTACCAATAGTGAGCAAGCTTATTGAGACACCCTGTATGGTCTTAGGATGAATAAATATGACGAGGGGCTCGTACTAACTTTGCACTAAGTTATAATTATTGTTAATTTATATGTAAAGTACATATAATGTTAAAGTCGAAATAAATAATTTGAATGTCTCTACTTGTAGAATGACTTTCTCTCCATTTATTTAGAAAAATTCCAGAAACGTTCGAAAACAAGGTTACACCAAGCACACGTCAGCCGCCTGCGAACACGGTAATTACGTCATCTGTGCATAAAATAAAAATTGTAGTTAAGGCATTTTAGAAATATTTTAATCTCTTTTCAACTGTTTAAAAAACGAATTGTTTTGTTTATCAAATAATGTCAATCCTATCATAGCCGCGTTTTTATTTCAATAAATTTAAATGTTTTAACACAATAAAATTTATAATTACATATTTTTTTTACGTTTGCACAAATAATAGTGTGAACTCATTGTCTCCAAAATCATCGAGATTATCCTGCATTGACCGCAAGCAGCTACGAAGTTTTATTTTTTCTCGCGGTACCCTCTAAAGAGAGATTTCGCGGCATAAATATACAAATATACAATAACTATCTAATAAGTACATAAAACTTTCCTTTAATATTATGCTTCTCCATGGTTCTTAATACAGTAAGTTATAGTTACTGTATTTAAGTATTATTATTTTGACGTATTAAAAAAAATTGGTTTTATTTACTAACCCCCTCCGTGTCTTGACCGGTAAGCGATTTATATCACTTGCCGGTCCGCAATTTGTAAATGAAGTATACACTCCTTTCGATTTAATAAAAATCGATCGTGCAAAAAAGTATTGAAAATTATCAACTAGCAAAATGAGTTTTTTACCTCTTGCTAAGTGAGGTATTGGATTCATGCTGAAGTGTGTGTGTGTGTGTGTGTGTGTGTGTGTGGGTGTGTGTTGTGTGTGTGTATGTGTATGTGTTTGGATGTTGGAAGGACGATTCCTCAATAACCATAATACCTTATAAAACGAGGCCAGATTATCAAATCTTACTTGACTTGGTAATGTTTCACAATCTCGACAACATTTTATAAAACGACGCACAGTTTATGATCACATTAAACAATAATACCTACATCTTTCTTCATAAAATATTTTTAATTACAAAATGTACATTTCGACTGCAAAGCAAACATCATCAGTTGTACATCAATAGAAATATAATTTTTATAAATAAGTCAAAGTTACAATATTTTATGTCATACTTGATAATTTAATTGTAAAAATAAAAATAAGTAATAAAATAGTTAAATTACACATAATATGAAAGTAGGGAATGAAGTTTAACAAATTTTAGTAGTGTATTCTATAGTGGTGACAAATCAGTGTTTAATAAATTTTGTGAATTTTTTTTCATTTCAATAGCTTCCAACATGTTAAGATTTTTGTGGTAATTAACTTTTACATATTTAACAATATCAGAAGAGAAGTTATGACCTATTTCATGATAGTGTAGGGCTATGGCTGAATTAAAAATGTTTTTACTTTTAAGATGATAAATGTGCTCTTTAAAGTACTTTAAATATGAATATTTAGACACTTTCATTTGCAATTTCTCTAAATACATTTTTAGAAAAAGTAGGTACTGTCCGTCATTTTATCTATCTCCTAAACACTTACAGCCCGATTCACAAAAAGGTTTAAGCTAATCCTCATTTTTGGATTAGCGAATTCTACTCTAATTTTGACAGTTTATAGCTTAAAATGTAGTGTAATCTATTCCTAGTATCTACCTTTATTGATAATATCATGAAAATTAAATTTTAAATAGAAATAGAATTGAATTCACTAATCCAAAAATGAGGATTAGTTTAAACTTTTTTGTGAATCGGGCTGTTAGATATTTTATAAAACGTCCACCAGATTCTAAAACATCGCTAACTTAACATAGGTTAAAGAATATATATTGAAATAATATTAAATTGTAATAATTATTGTCGGAGTTACAACGTAAGGCATTAAAGCTGCATTATCATTAAAATCTAATTTACTAGACAATTTGTAGATAAAATAAAACTAGTTATGTTTAATTCTATGATATATGATAATATTTATAAAATCATACTTTTTTCATGGGAAATGTAAAATTAATGTATTTGCAGATAAAAAAAATTAGATATGTTTATTTCTACGGTATATAAATTATAACAAATCATACTTTATGCATATAATTATACTCATACATGGGTAGCGTTGTCAAAATGAATTATAAGTTTGTCTCGTGTTTACTTTCTGTTGTTTTATTATTTACTGCTATTGTAAGTGATTTATCATTTATTCTTTCTTTAATTAATAAGTTGAAATAAGTTAACATTAACTCTATAGAGATCCTCTGCTTTATTTTAAAATTTAAAGTTACATCTGTCATCATAAGACCATCGTTGCTTTGTATATTGTAAAACAAGGAATATTTCTATGTTATACTTAGTTCCCGTTTTCCATCTCTGGATAAAATACCTTTTAAATTAACTGCCAGATAAAATGAAAATATCGCATCGATATTTGAGCTTAAATTGACAAAATTGTATATACATCTGGTTAGGGTATCATCAAGTCAAGTAGCTTGATGTTTTTGTAAATTACTTGACTTGACTTTAAGTGCATTAGATAAAGAATTTTATATTTGTAATAAGAAAAATTTCAAAAAAATTATATTCACAAGAATTTTTTAAGAAACTAGTACCGGTTGTCCAAATGTTACCAAAACTTTTTCAGCTTTTCCCATGAATGCCAGATTGAGGAATTCATAGTTAAACTGGTTTTGTCTTATAGTTTTTGAATAATCGTCCCTCCAACATCCACACATCCACACATATATACATACATACATACATATATACATACATACACACACATACATCCACACACATACATTCACACACATACATTCACACACACACACACACACACACACACACACACACACACACACACACACACACACACACACACACACACACACACACACACACACACACACACACACACACACACACACACACACACACACACACACACACAAACATCATCGTAAAATGTTAAATTGGTTTGTAGGGACCTTAAATCATGCTTATTCACTAAAATCTGGATATGCGATGTTTAGCTTAAATCCAATACCTCTCTTAGTGAGAGGTAAACACTGTTTCACATATTGTCGTCTAAATATAAATTATTTTGCAGGAATGCTGGCAATTACTCACAAAACGCGGCGACATGACTTTAAATCCAAAATATGCAGAAGGAAATCTGAGCGTTCATAAAATAAACAGAACTACGTTTGGTGTCAGCGTTTACCTTGATTTTAAAGTTGATATTGTTGAAGGAGATAACACAATTGTAAGAGATATCACAAGCTCACAACTTTATTCCAAATAAAATTTTACCTTCTACAGGATAACCATTATGTTTTATGTAATTTTTCGAAATAACGTTAATTCATTAAAATGCCTTTGTAATGACCGTGTTTCACATTTTTCAAAAACTATTTTAAATGAAAGTTTAAGGAATGATTTTCTTAGTAATAATTTTTATTTTAATAATTTGTTGTTATTTGTGGAAATAATTAAATAAAAAGATTGGCGTCCTGAAAAACTACTCCCCACTCCTGTAACGTAGAAGCACATACATTACATCATTAATATCCAATAAGAAAATAGTTTTTCCATCACCTACGTTTATTCATATTATTTATATAAATAAACGTAGGCTAAGGTTTGTCACATGTTAATAACAAAATCTTTTAATTTGACATTTGACGCTGACATTGCTCATTGTAAATGAATAATAAAGTAATAATGGCTAATTCAAATGATACTCAAGCTAAATCGGACAATTAACCGAAGGTCGATAGCTGGATGATGGCTGAATTTATATCAGAACGATTGTTTTACTGCTAACGAAATAAGGGGTGTTAAAGAGTTGAGGTAAAATAAAATATAAAAACTGAATTTATTATATAAATTGATAATATATTTCACTTTAAAGTTCTGGTCGTGATTCTTATTTGACACTTGTTTGACAACTTTGACAATACACTTGACACCTTAGAACCGCTGAAGATGTATGTACTCTGACGACACATTCTGTTTCAGATCACGTGACTTATTCAAAATATTATCCAAATTTCAAAAATTAATTGTAAAATATCTAAAGGATATTTCGTGATATTTTCAAATTTGAGGCTCTTTAAAGAACAATATCTTTTAAAATTTAATACTTAGAAGTTATATAAAAATTCTTGCAACAGCCCTATTGGTTTTTCATTTGTTTTGCAAAGAAACAAATTTTAATATTGTTTTTTGCATAATATGAGGTCCGTATAAAAATTGAAACTTTAATGTGATAATTCAAAATCTCACAGCAATAAAATATTTGAGCATCGTTATTCGTAACAAAACTAAAAAGTGCCCCAAAATTCAGTACATGAAAGTTTTTGACAATTACCATGAGTATTTTATAACGTGGAACATTGGGTTTGTCATATCTATGGTTACGACTCGACCTTTGATTGACAGCAATGTATATGCCTGTCCCATTTAAAATGAAACATAGGGAACGAATTTGACAGAAGTATTATATTTAAATATTGTAAGATATTTATGCCCGTATTCATAGTCAGTACTTCGCCTCGACTCATACTTGAGCCTGCCTTGAGTACCAGATTTCGTTTCATAGTCGCTACTTGTTTCTTCACTCGTATTTCGATCGAAGGTTTACTTGAGGCGAGTTCCAAGCAACCTTGAGTAATGCTCAAGTACTGATTGATGCTTTTTTCAAAAAATTTAGGTAGACTTGATCAATATATAAAATATCTGATGCGGACACCACATGACTTCCTTGTACGCCTGTTACACTATACATATTTTGTTAATAATTAGAATATGTATTATAACAGACCCAATCATAAAATTGCACGTATTTGACATTGACATTAAATTCTTTATTTTTTTTGTTATTTTTTGTCCTAATTCATGACAAACTTAATTACGGAAACCAAAAAGTACATAATTTTTAAATGTACATATCTCGCTTATACAAAGAGCTAATTTAATCATGCTTGATGTTTTCGACACAGAATTCAATTCTCTAAAACTTTTATTTGAAGCATTTATTATTAAAATCAAAATAACAGCATTTTTTTTAAGAAAATTGATAACAGCTTCAAGTAAAGTATCACTTCCGGTTAGGTTATTTTAACCAAAATCTATTATGTTCTTCCCATTGATATAAGAGTACTATACACCAAATTTGAAAAGTTTTGGATTATATTCTAATATAATTTTTCATTAAAATCTATTATAGGCTTCAAGTAAAGTACCACTTCCGGGTAGACCATTTTAACGAAAATCTATTATGTTATTCTCATTGATATAAAAGTATTATATACCAAATTTGAAAACTTTTGGATTATATTTTAATACAGTTTTTCATTAAAATCTATTATAGGTTTCAAGTAAAGTACCACTTCCAGATAGACCATTTTAACTAAAATCTATTATGTTATTCCCATTGACATAAGAATACTACATACCAAATTTGAAAAGTTTTGGATTATATTTTAATATAGTTTTTAATTAAAATCTATGATAGGCTTCAAGTAAAGTACCACTTACGAAAGTTATGTAATGACCAAAAAGGGAGGTGCACAACTAGATGTTATAACAGTCCTAAATACAAAATTTTAACTTTCTACGGCTTCCCGTTTTTCAGTTATGCGAGATACGTACATACGTCACGTCCAAATTAGTCAAAATGGATTCAGGGATGGTCAAAATGGATATTTCCGTTGAAATCTGGAAATCGAAATTTTTCGCGATTACAATACTTCCTTTACTTCGTACAAGGAAGTAAAAAAACTGTCAAACTGTCGAAAGAAAACTAAAAAGTGCCCCAAAATTCAGTACGTGGAAGTTTTTTAAATTCAACATTATTTACGCGTTAATACTAATAGTAACCCATGCATTTTTTTCAGAAAAACACCTTTCTAAAATTTCCTTCTAATGGGGAATTACTTACTTAATCCTGCACCTTTCTACCCTCACGGGTGTAAGGGTAGTACGAAACTTCTCGGAATACGGTGTGACCAGAACCGAAACTCAGTCGAATCAAACCTGCATATAAAGCATATGAAAAACTGAAATAATGGGGAATTTTTTTCAGTTAACCGACCTCGTATTCCTTCTAGTTCTTTAAATAAAAATAAATAAATATATCATCACGGCATATTATCCATTACTGAGTGTGTCAGTATCTACAACACATGTAGACATCGGTATTAATGACGATATATTTCGCCGAGTGGGCGCTTACCAGGTGTCACCTCACGGGCACTCATAGCTGGTGTGGAGATTGCATCACAGGGATCACTTTTGTGCGATTAAAACTGCACTGGTCAGGATCGAACCCGAGTCCCCAGAATGGCAACCAGACACTATTCACACGGCCACGCGACCCTATTTTTTTTCTAAAATCATAAAAATTAGTGTGTGTGCACAACAGGGATCACTTTTGTGCGATTAAAGGTCTGCACTGGCCGGGTTATCAGATTGGCAACCAGACACTATACGCACACGGACACGCGACCCCAGTTCTTTAGATTCCAATATTGACATATATTCTTTGTATGAAAACGGTATGGGGTTTGTGACCAAATTTTAATTTTTACATTATTATAATAGACAAAAAATAAAATACCCGTATTTTTTTAAATCAATTAATTATTCGTACTTAGAAAATAATTAGGTATTAAAAATTTGGGAAAAGTGTATTTGACGTCACCATAGTAGGATCGTGGAAGAAGACAAATACAATGGGAGGGAAAAATATAGTTTATAATCACCTATCGTCATGCCATAATCCATCACAACATATTCGCGACGCTGATCTATAACCATCTTCTTTCCTCCCAGTCTATCTGTCTTCTTCCACGATCATACCATGATGACGTCACATCTCCCTTCTCCAAAACATTAAATTGCTAATAACAATTACAAAATAATGTTTAATGAGAAGCTGTAGTGGGTAGTTTTCATATTTTGTGACATATTGAAATTCGATTATGGTCACATACACCATTCTAATATAGAATGTCTTGTATATTTATGATTTTGCAGAAATCAAAATAGTCGTGAATTACCAATCAAGAAGAAAACATCCATTTGCGATTTCCTAATATTATTCTTTATTTAAGGTTGTTGTACGAGTATACGGGAAGTACAGCAATGAATATCGTAGGTTGCCATTAGTAATCCAAAGACGAATCTGTGATGTATTTTCAAAAGAATATTTATTTATAAAAAAAGATTTCAAAGGGAAAATACCTGATAAATGTCCAGTAAAAAAGGTTCGTACGTAATAGTATATAACATATTTATCAACCTCAATTTTGTGCGGGAAATTAATGAATCTAAAACGAATAAAATTTTGGGATTTGATAATAATCCAAAGACGAGCCTGTGATGTATTGGTACTAGAGTATACATATTTAAAAAAATATTTAAAAGGGAAAATGATGAAGGTACCTATCTAATAGTTTATAATATATCAAGTCCAGAAGAGTTATTTTTGTAACAATTGCGGAAAATTAGTAATTCTGCAACGACGCTGATTTTTTAATTTGTATGAAATTTCAAGATCACGTTTTCCACATGTTTTTTTTTCTGCAGTAGGGGTTTCCAGGTTTTTTTCATTTTTAAATATGTTAATCTGTAAATAAACATATTAGCAAGATTATATTTTTGAATGGGTAGTAAGTCATTTAATAAAATAATTAATAAAAAAGACAAATTTTGATTATCACTGACGACTGAAAGGTCGCATATAAATGCATAGCTTATAACCTGGTGGAAGTGAAGAAATTCAAATAACGGAGGAGTGGCCAACATTCCAACAGTGTAATTTTCAGTTTTTATTTGAACATAATTTTTTTTTAACTTAATAATTGAAATTCACTTGCATTTATAAAGTATGTAGACTTATACAGCATTATAATATTCAAATTTTTTGTAAATATAATTTAAAAATAGCATAAATTTCAAAAACATATAGGTCCATTAAGAAAACAATTTGATATGAAAACTTATATTGGTAACTTCAGTTCTATTTCTTCAAACTTTGTGTGATCGCTTAATAAGAATTTTTCACCGGATTTCCATCAATAGTTTCAAATGAAATTATAAAAAAATGGTGGAATCCCCTGTCATTATTCGGTTTACTTTCATTGTTTTTTGCATTAATTTACTAGAAAAAGACGATATATCTACATCTTAAGGGTATTAAGAACTCGAATATATTAAAAACATTACTTTTGTAAAATTTTCATATTTCCTATCACAGTTTTACGGTGTGATTTTAATATTAATTACAAATTTTCTAATTTGTTTTGTTACTAGGGTAGAGGACCCCATTACAATTTTCAGTAATTCTTCGTTGAGCATTTACAGCCCGATTGACAAAAAAGTTTAAGCTAATCCTCATTTTTGGATTAGTGAATTTTACTCTAATTTTGTCAGTTTATATCTTAAAATATAGTCTAACCTATTCCTAGTATCTACCTTTATTGATAATATCATGAAAATTAAATTTTAAATACCGGAATAGAATAGAATTCACTAATCCAAAAATGAGGATTAGCTTAAACTTTTTTGTGACTCGGGCTGTTAATTATTGTTGATAATTTATAGGATTATTTCACATTCAAGAATTAAGAATTAATCTATAATTTTCTCTTTGCTAGGGTATCTATTATATCAACGACTACGTCGTATCTACCAGAGACATACCAACAAAAAATCCTTGGCAAGGTTTGACAGAATTTAAATGTACTACATCAGTTTATCGTGGTAAAGAGCTATGCTCTGTAATAACAATGTACGTGGAATCAAGTAGTAATGATGAATATGTTGTATGAAACTGGGTACCTACCTTCCAGAAATTTTATTAAAAAACTTAATTATATTTTTAATAAATTACGAGCAACCAGGCATAATACTTTGTCCTATATAGTTATAATGTTAAAATACGTTTTATTAACTTTTATAATATACGACAAAAATTTAATATTTAACTATGTAATTATCTTGAATATGAAAATTGATTTTTGTTTTTAGGAGGAAATATTATGATAAAGGACTCGTACTAACTTTGTATTATATTATAACTATTAATTGCAAATGTAAAATATAATGTTAAAGTCGAAATAAATAATTTAAATGTAAAATTTCAACTAAGTAATTTCTTATAAATAATTGAATTTTGTTAGTTATTACATATAATTTAGGAAAAATATATTATTTGTGCTCTAAGACGTATATTTTACGTGTTTCATTTTGCATTTATTCAGCATTAGGATGACTAAATATCCTATATTTTAAAAGACATTCCTTTATTTATATTGCGCCCTTTATTTTTACCTTTCCCTAAGAGAGGTATTGGAATCATGCTAAAATTCGCATATCCAGTTTTTAGTGGATAAGCACGTTTTAAGGTCCCTATAATCCGATTATAACATTTTTACGATGATGTCCGTGTGTGTGTGTGTGTGTGTGTGTGTGTGTGTGTGTGTGTGTGTGTGTGTGTGTGTGTGTGTGTGTGTGTGTATGTGTGTGAGGATGTGTGGATGTTGGAACCACGGTTTCTCAAATACTAAGACTTAACTGCAGTTTCTTCAATCTGACAATCCTGGAAAGAGCTGATTAGATTTTGGCAACAATTGGACAACCGGAAGTAATAGATTCTTTAAAAAAAATCTTCTAAATATTATTTTCTGAAAATTTGTTACTATTATTGAAGAAAATAAAATTCTACATCTGATACATTTAAAAATATTATTATATCTTGTATAGATTTAGAGATAAAGGCATGTAATATATAGAATAATTTAATCGCAGAGGCCAAGGCACTAAGGAAACCAGTTGACAAATTCAAATGTTTATAACATAGTTTGTAAATGATAAATGTCAGTGTCAAAAATCAACAGTTTTAGTGACATTCTGAAGGCTTTTTCTGGGAAGTATATTTAATCTTTCTTATTGTTTTATTAATTAAATATTTAAAATTGTAGGTAAAATGTATATATCCATAAGAAATACCGCCAATCTTGCTAATGAATTGGAAGAATCTCTGACATTTAGGAACTTCCTCATACAATGAAAAATATATATAATTAGAATTGTATTTGTGCAGAAGACGTTAAATACAATAAAAACAATATTTGGGTAAAGTTCTGTCATATTTTTGTTATAAAACGACGATTCGATAGTGAAGTGCAATACAATACTTATATAACATAAAATGGAAAGAACGAGAGGTATTGTGCTGGCCACAACAGATTTTTTTTTATCAAACCCGGTTACCTTACTTACTTAAAACATTTTTATTAGAATGTATTGGATAATAGTTATTTATGTATCACGGCAATGAAATTATCATTAAGCCTAAAAAATCCAAAAATTATTGGTATTAAACTGTATAATAAATTACCATCTAACCTAAAAGACATAACGTTCAATAAACTCTTTAAACATCACTTAAAATGTTACCTCATAAATAAATGTTACTACAGTGTGGAAGAATACATGAATGATAACTAAAAATATGTATTTTGTATTTATTGTAAAACTGTAAACTGACGTGTCAAATTTCTTCTTGTAAGATCGATTGACAAAAAAACAAATGTGGAATTTATTTATCGAAGAAAATAAACCATATATGAGTGATAAAAAGGAATTTTAATAACGAGTGTTAAATAAAATTTTACTTGAAATCGGGAATTTGTGAAAATGAAAGGAATACAGTCAAAACCGGTTATAACGACTTCGAAGGGACCGCCGATTACGGTCGCTATAACCGATAGTCGCTGTAACCGATTACACATGTATGTATGTGAAGGGAGCCACTGATAGGTACATTATTATTTCTTTGGTGCTTCAACAATCTGAGTAAAGCTTCTTCAATGTCAGTATGTTCAGATGATCTGGCACGCTTGACTTTTAAAAGAGACATAATTTTCACTCGGTCTTTTCAAATGGTTGAAATTGTTGAATGTGATACATCACATTCCTTTGCTATGGTAATATTTGGTTCTCCGTTTTCTAATCGCCATATTATGTAAGATTTTTCTTCAATGCTAAACACTTTTCTTTTTTACCTCTCGCTAAGAGAGGTATTGGATTCATGCTAAAATTCGCATATCCAGATTTTATTGAATAAGCACGATTTAAGGTCCCTAGAATCCGATTATAACATTTTTTAAAATGATGTCTGTGTGTGTGTGTGTGTGTGTGTGTGTGTGTATGTATGTATGTATGTATGTCTGGATGTTGTAGTCACGATTCCTCAAAAACTATAATACTTAAAAAATATTTAACTGCAGTTTCCTCAATCTGACATTCCTGGGAAGAGCTGAAAAGGTTTTGGTAACAATTGAACAACCGGAAGTAGTAGTTTCTTAGAAAAATTCTTCTAAATATAATTTTTTGGAAGTTTTTTAAATATTGAAGAACATAAAATTCTCCATCTAATACACTTTAAATTTTTATTATATCTTGTATAGATTTAGAGATAGAGACTCTATAATTTATAGAGTAAACTAATCGCAGAGGCCAAGGCACTTAGGAAACCAGTTGACAAATTCCAATGTTTATAACATGACACATGTCATTGTCAAATATCAACAATTTTAGTGACATTCTGACAGCTTTTTCAGAGAAGTATATTTAACTTTTCCTATTGTTTTATTAATTAAATATTTGAAATTATAGGTAAAATGCATATATCCATCAGAAATACCGCCAATCTGGTTAATGAATTGGAACAATCTTTGACATTTAGAAACTTCCTCATACAATGAAAAATAGATATAATTAGAATTATATGTGTGCAGAAGACATGTTAAATATAATAAAAAACAATATTTGGGTAATGTTCTGTAATATTTTGTTATAAAACGACGGTTCGAAAGCGAAGTGCAATACAATACTTATATACCCTATTATGGAAATGGCGAGAGGTCTTGTGCTGGCCACAACAGATTTTTTTCTGTGACATATTGATAACGTTTACTTATAACAACCGATGCGTTTCGTGGCGTTTTATTAGAAACACTGACATGATATTACTGAATAACGAACAAAACTTTCTGTTGGACGCTATAGCCGATGTATTTCTCCGAAAACTGTGATAAACATCGTCGCTATAGGCAATATATCGTTATAAGCGATGTCGTACTAAGCGATAGTTTGGGTAAGGTATTTATATGGAATTAAGACGGGACCTTTACATTTCGTCGTTATATCCCATACGTCGTTCTACGCGGTGTCGTTATAACCGGTTTTGACTGTATTTATTTTTATCAACTAACAAAATGAGTTTTTTACCTTCCGTCACCTTTAGGTGAGGAAGGTATTGTCTTTGGTCAAAAAATTCAGTTTTTAATGAATAAGGGCCCTTAAAATACGATTTTACTAGTTTTACTATGATGTGTGTGTGTGTGTAAGTGTATATATTTATGTATGTATGTACATGTATACCAAAAATTTCTCCGACGATAAGTTCAATACTACAATTCTAAAAATTATAATTCTTTCGCATTCCTCTTCTTCACATCTAATCTGCTTAGATTTTGGTTGTAATTGGTCAACCGGACGTTCCTTTATTTGAAATTCTTAACAGTTTTTGTTGAAATTTTGACATTTTATGTGATTATCTATATGAAAGAATATCTTATTATGTATAAGGTTTGATTATGCATTTTCTTTCATATTGAATAGATATAGAGTTAAAGAATTCTAAAGAGATTAAAATTCATAAATCAGCCAACTCTGCTATAGTAATAGAAACAGCTGATATATTCAAATAATTCTAATTGACAGATGTCAGTGTCAAGTACAATTTACATAGTTTATGTTTGTGTTATAATTTTATTGGATTTTTAGAATCTTTACTTAAGAATTTTCGGTAAGGAATGTATAAAAAATTGTATATGTTTGTGTTAGAATTTTACTGGATGTATAGAATCTTTTCCAAGGAACTTTTGGTATGGGCTTTTTGTACAAAATACATAGAATTGACGGAAGGTATAGTGCTGGCCTCATCAGATTTTATTAAATTAAATTTAAAATTTACTTTTGTTAAAATGTGGTTGTCCATCAATGTGGACCAAAAATATATATTTCGTAGTCAGATTGAAAAAAAATTCTATCTTTTTATAAAACGCGGCCAGATTGTTAAATCTTCGTTGACTTGGTAATGTTTCACCATCTCGCTCTACATTTTATAAAACGACCACATTATAATATGAATTAAAATATAAACAATAATACACCTTTCTTTATAAAATATTTTTAATTACAAAATGTACATTTCGACTGCAAAGCAAACATCATCAGTTGTACTACAATAGAAACATAATATTTATAAATATGTCAAATTATTTCAAATTTTTAACTCAGTCACAATATTTTATGTCATACTTGATAATTTAATTATGAAAATAAAAATAAGTAATAAAATAGTTAAATTACACATAATATGAAAGTAGGGAATCAAGTTTAACAATTGGGTTAAAAAAAATTAGTAGTGTATTCTGTAGTGGTAACAAATCAGTGTTTAATAAATTTTGTGAATGTTTTTTCATTTCAATAGCTTCCAGCATATTAAGATTTTTGTGGTAATTAACTTTTAAACATTTAACATTATCACAAGAGAAGTTATGACCTATTTCATGATGGTGTAGGGCTTTGGCTGAATTAAAAATGTTTTTACTTTTAAGATGATAAATGTGCTCTTTAAAGTACTTTAAATATGAATATTTAGACACTTTCATTTGCAATTTCTCTAAATACATTTTTAGAAAAAGTAGGTACTGTTCGCCATTTTATCTATCGCCTAGAAGACACTTACAGCCCGATTCACAAAAAGGTTTAACCTAATCCTCATTTTTGGATTAGCGAATTCTACTCTAATTTTGACAGTTTATAGCTTAAAATATAGTCTAATCTATTCCTAGTATCTACCTTTATTGATAATATCATGAAAATTAAATTTTAAATACCGGAATAGAATAGAATTCACTAATCCAAAATTGAGGATTAGTTTAAACTTTTTGTGAATCGGGCTGTTAGACATTTTATAAAACGTCCACCAGATTCTAAAACATCGCTAACTTAACGTAGGTTAAAGAATATATATTGAAATAATATTAAATTGTAATAATTATTGTCGGAGTTACAACATAATGCATTAAAACTGTATTATCATTAAAATCTAATTTACTAGACAATTTGTAGATAAAATAAAACTAGTTATGTTTAATTCTATGATATATGATAATATTTATAACAAATCATACTTTTTTCATGGGAAATGTAAAATTAATGTATTTGCAGATAAAAAAAATTAGATATGTTTATTTCTACGGTATATAAATTATAACAAATCATACTTTATGCATATAATTATACTCATACATGGGAAACGTTGTCAAAATGAATTATATGCTTGTCTCGTGTTTACTTTCTGTTGTTTTATTATTTACTGCTATTGTAAGTGATTTATCATTTATTCCTTATTTAATTAATAAGTTGAAATAAGTTAACATTAACTCTATAGAGATCCTCCGCTTTATTTTAAAATTTTAAGTTACATCTGTCCATAAGACCATCGTTGCTTTTTATATTGAAAAACAAGGAATATTTATGTTATACTTAGTCCCCGTTTTCCATCTCTGGTTAAAGTGTCTGATAAATTAACTGCCAGTTAAATTAAAATATCGCATCGATATCAGAGCGTAAATTGACAAAATTGTACATACGTCTGGTTAGGGTTTCATCATGTCAAGTAGCTTGATGTTTTTGTAAATTACTTGCTTTTCAAAAATTCATTACTTTTTTCGACTTGATTTTCTGTCGTGACTACTTGACTTGATCAAGTAATTTCAAGCTATTTGATAACGAACCAATTATGTACGAAAACGCCCGAATCAGTAGAATCGTAACCTAGCTGTGTGTGGTACGGTGTAGCGCGTCATAATGCTATGCTGACAAAATTTGAAGTCCTAATCATTATTATTAAGATAACTGTAGATGGTTAAACTACCGCACAAAAGTCCAAAAAGCTATACTCCACTCTAATTAAGAATAATAATTTCAGATTTTGTCCACATATTCTCGGTTCATTCTAATTAGTATGAATGAGTTTTTTAAATCTCTTAATATCTCGGAGAAAAATGAAGCTCCAAAATGTGCCAAAACCGAATGTTATTTAAATGGGGAAAAATCAAGTGCATCTAGGCACGGTCAAATATTAAAATTAAGCGGAATCATTGTATAATTTATTTATTTCTTTTGAACCACTTTAGGGGGCGGCCCGGTTAAAATTCGACTTGTCTTTTAAGGTCCACCATAATACATATACTATAGTTTATGTTAATTCATATATTATACATTTAAATCTTTCTTTTTAACTTTTAAAATTAAATGTATCATTTATTTTTATGAATAAAAGTCTGTATTTCAAGGCATATTATTGATATTCTTATAAAACATATGAAACTATATGAAATTGAAATGTAATCTTGAAGAATTTCTTGATTTTTCTGGTAATTAAAAAATAACTAGATACTTGATTTTTTCAAGTAAATGATAAATAACTACTTGATTTTTCAAGTACTTGAAATTGTAACTACTTGACTTGACTTTCGGCTACTATTACTTGACTTGAGCTTGGCTTGATTTCAAGCCAAGTAACTTCAATATCAAGTTAAGCCATGAAACTCTACATCTGTTAGAAAAGTTAACTGGCACTTTATCAAGAAATGGAAAAATCGGGCCTAAGGCATATTTTAGCATTTAGTGTTTAAGTTTTCTTCACATAAATACAACTCTGAATGGTAAACTAATGACAGCCATTGGTTTGTATGGCAACAATTTAGAATAACAAAAATGAATTTTACAATTAGATTTAATTTGATGCTTCAGATTAATTGTTAATTTTATAAAATAGAAGCTGAGAAACTATTGTTTGACAGTAAATTTGACGTATTGTATAAATTATATTTGTAATAACAAAAATTTCAAAAAAATTATATTCACAAGATTTTTTTTAAGAAACTACTATTTCCGGTTGTTTAATTGTTACCACAACCTTTTCAGCTTTTCCCATGAATGTCAGATTGAGGAATTCATAATTAAACTGGTTTTGTCTTATAGTTTTTGAGTAATCGTTCCTCCAACATCCACACATATACATATACATACATACACACCACTGAAATATATACTAACTGGAACTCGCATACTCTACCTATCAGCGTACGCTGCACTGAAGCCTTATTGAACAATAATGGCTGGTCCTGTTCGCGCACGTTCGTGCCGAACCGAACCTAGCCGAATAACTCGTATCATAGCTGATCGCTTTGTTTTCATATTATGCTTCATTTGTTTAAACATGCGCCACACAAAATAATTTCCGTCTACTCACGAACTGTCTCGATGTTTGCCGACTACTCCAGCAGCAGGCTTTCAATATGCTTCACAGTCACGGTTCGTACGCGCATTCCAGTTAGTATATATTTCAGTGATACACACCCATACATCCACACACAGAGACATCATCGTAAAATGTTAAATTGGTTTATAGGGACCTTAAATTGTGCTTATTCACTAAACTCTGGATATGCGATTTTTAGCATGAATCCAGTACCTCTTTTAGCGAGAGGTAAAAACTGTTTCACACATTGTCGTCAAAATATAAATTATTTTGCAGGAATGCTGGCAATTACTTGTAAAACGCGGAGAGATAACTTTAAATCCAAAATATGCAGAAGGAAATCTGAGCGTTCATAAAATAAACAGAACTACGTTTGGTGTCAGCGTTTACCTTGATTTTAAAGTTGATATTGTTGAAGGAGATAACACAATTGTAAGAGATATCACAAGCTCACAACTTTATTCCAAATAAAATTTTACCTTTTACAGGATAACCATTATGTTCTAAGCGATTTTGCGAAATAACGTTAATTCATTAAAATGGCCTTGTAATTGGCCTTTCATTTGTTTTGCAAAGAAACAAATTTTAATATTGTTTTCTTCATAATATGAGGTCCATATAAAAATTGAATCTTTGATGTGATAATTCAAAATCTCGCAGTAATAAAATATTTGAGCATCGTTATTCAAAACAAAACTAAAAAGTTTTTGACAATTACCATGAGTATTTTTTAACGTGGAACATTGGGTTTGTCATATCTATGGTTACGACTCGACCTTTGATTGACAGCAATGTATTTGCCTGTCCCATTTAAAATGAAACATAGGGAACGAATTTGACAGAAGTATTATATTTAAATATTGTAAGAAATTTAGCCGAGTCAGAATACCATTCGAGAACACTTAACATATTTCGAGTACAAGCATACAATATTTTTTCTACAACTAAATTTAATTTTTAGAAAACAGGTAAAATTATTTAAACAAAATTAACCTCTATTGACGTCTTGTCAAATGTCAAATTTGTTTCATACGTTTAATTTTAATTGGGACATGCAAATACATTGTCAATCAAATGTCAAGTCGTAATCATGGATATGACAAATCCAATGTTTCACGTTAAAAAATACTCGCGGTATTTTACGTCATTACTAATAGTGACCTATGCATTTTTTCAGAAAAACAAATACTTTTCTAAAATTTCCTTCTAATGGGGCATTTTTTCAGTTAACCGACCTCGTATTTCTTCTAGTTCTTTAGATTCCCATGTTCACATATATTCTTTGTATGAAAACGGTATGGGGTTTGTGGCCAAATTTTAATTTTTACATTATTATACTAGACAAAAAATAAAATACCCGTATTTTTTTTAATCAATTAATTATTCGTACTTACGAGAAAATAATTATTAAAAATTTGAGAAAAGTATATTTGACGTCACCATGGTAGGATCGTGGAAGAAGACAAATAGACTGAGAGAAAAAGAGATAGTTATAGTCACCTATCATCATGCCATAAGGCATTTACGAAAATTCTACCGATGAACTGTTACCGGTATATATCGGTAAACAGCTGTTCATCAGGTTACAGCTACCGGGGTAGATATTTTACGAACGCAAGTGGTAAACAGGGTAGATTTATAACCTATGAAAAGCAATTGAAAGATGAAACAGATTTGAAATTTGACGTAGTTAAACATACTCTTGTTTCGTCTTCTGTATTATTATAATTAACTTCAAAAACTTACTTCCGATTCCAACTTCGCTTGGCATCTCAACCTTTTTTTGAGGTTAGATTCTTCATTTACCGCATTTACCGGCTGAAGTACTCGATCCACAAATCATGGATCCGGTAGATGAATCTGATAGATATGGTACAATTTTCGAACACGGTAACTATTAACCACTTGTGTTTTCGAACGCAATCAGTAGATGTGGTATCTACCGGTAGAATTTTCGTAAATACCTATAATCTACCACAACATATTCGCGACGCTGATCTATAACTATCTCTTTCCTTCCCAGTCTATCTATCTTCTTCCACGATCATACCATGATGACGTCACATACCCCTTCTCCAAAACATTAAATTGCTAATAATAATTACAAAATAATGTTTAATGAGAAGCTATAGCGAGTAGTTTTTATATTTTGTGACATATTGAAATTCGATTATGGTCACATACACCATTCTAATATAGAATGTCTTGTATCTTTATGATTTTGCAGAAATCAAAATAGTCGTGAATCACCAATCAAGAAGAAAACATCCATTTGCGATTTACTAATATATTGTTTATTTAAGGTTGTTGTACGAGTATACGGGAAGTACAGCAATGAATATCGTAGGTTGCCACTAGTAATCCAAAGACGAGCCTGTGATGTATTATTACTAGAGTACACATATATAAAAAAAGATTTAAAAGGAAAAATGTTGGATAAATGTCCAGTAAAAAAGGTACCTATCTAATAGTTTATAACATGTCAAATACGGAATAAATTATTTTATAATTAAATTTTTAAAGTTATTTCATGTTATTTACTAAATGCTATTATAGTAAAATTGAAGATTGTACCATTATATTCAATTTCTATTAGTAAAAGTTCCTGAAAAATTATATCAATGTATTTTTTGCATGAAAAACTGTTGAATGCTTGTATAAATGATACTTCCGGTTATCCGATATACACTAAAATATAATGAGCTGTTCCCACAATAGCTTATAATGGGTATACAAAATTTCAAATTTTTCTGACTGATAGTATTTGAGTAATCGTATATACAGGATCCACACACACATACATACATACAGACAGCATTGTAGCGGGAGGTAAAAATGGTGGAATCCCCTAATCCCCTATCAATATTTGGTTTACTTTCGTTGTTTTCTACATTAATTTACTTGAAAAAACAATATATCAAGAATGTTAAGGATATTAAGAACTCTAAAATTTTAAAAATATTTTATAAAAGTTTGATATTTTCTATCATAGTTTTATGTATGGTTTTAATATAAATGACAAATTTTCTAATTTGTTACTAGGGTAGAGGACCCCATTACAATTTTCAGCAATTCTTCGTTAAACATTTAATTATTTTTGATAATTTATAGGATTATTTCACTTTCAAAATTAAGAATTAGGGTGGTTTTCACCAACGACAGTTAAACAATTTATTCTCTTGTTAAATTTATCAAGCTGTTAAACTGTATATTTCATTTTCACCAACTACAGTTAAGTACCGTGAGTATTTTTTAACGTGAAACATTGGGTTTGTCATATCCATAGTTACGATTCGACAATTGATTGACAGCAATGTATTTGCGTGTCCCATTTAAAATGAAACATAGGGAACGAATTTGACATTTGATAAGACGTCAGTAGAGGTTAATTTTGTTTAAATAATTATACCTGCTTTCCAAATTAAATTTAGTGTACCTTGTGCTCGAGTGATTTTCTAACTTGGCCAAATTTCTTACAATATTTAAATATAATACTTTGTAAAATTCATTCCCTATGTTTTCGATGAGATAGGCAAATATATTACTGTCAATCAAATGTCAAGTCGTAGCTTATAGGAAAATTCAGCGGTTATCTGTCATATTGACAAAACGTCATTAGAGGTTAATTTTGTTTAAATAATTATACCTTTTTTCTAAAAATTAAATTTAGTTGCAAAAAAAATATTGTGTGCCCGAAATATGTTTAGTGCTCTCGAGTGGTTTTCTGACTTAGTTAAATTTCTGACTTAGCTAATATCTGTCAAATTCGTTCCCTATGTTTCATTTTAAATGGGATACGCAAATACATTGCTGTCAATCAAATGTCAAATCGTAACCATGGACATGACAAACCCAATGTTTCACGTTAAAAAATACTCACGGTATATCAACACAGTAAATCATTTGTTATACTAAGCGACGAATATTCTAAGGTTAAATATTTATCGGGCCGTTATCTTAATTATTTCCCTGGTTACAGTGACAAACATAGAAAAAAATATAATTTAATTTTTGACATTTTGTCGTATTCAAGTTTAAAAAAGTGTAAAAAGTGAGTTTTTCGTCATCAAATTCATCATCATCATTATCTGTGTCTATAACGCCCTGTAATTCGTCTGATTCTGATGAATATCTTCCTAAACGTCCACGAATGTTGAGAGAGAGAAATAATCCTTTACTAATGTATGATGATATTAGGTGCGTTCGGCAAATGCAGAATGGAGTCAAGTGGAGTGAAAAATGTTAACTCCATAAGCCCAACCTCGATATGCAAGCAAACATGGAGTTTTTTTTTTTTTTTTTTTTTGTTTTATTTGACATCTGTCAGATCATTTTGTATTTTTATGTTGAAATATTTTATTATACACAATTATTTTATATTTATAAAATTGTTCTGTAATATAAGAAAGCACAGTATGTAGGAATGGTAAGAATTCTGTACCTTTTCTAATATATACTTTCTTCAGAATCATTAAAGAATAATACCAAACTTTATAACTTCTGTATGGTTCATTATTTATTTTTTTAGCAGTGCAGTATATAAGATTGTCAAAAAAGGAGGTTATTATATTCGTGCACCAAAATTTTAACCCTACTCGTTCGGTTAATCACAATTAAAGAAGTGTACCTTGTTCCCTCGATCTACTCCAACTTCAGCTCTACTCCCACTCCACTCCAACACCGCTGCGTAAATACTCCAACTCCGTATGATTTGCCGAACGCACCTATTGACTTTAGAATCTGTTTGTTTTTTTTTACGACGCTTATTTTTTTTTTCTTCATTTGTGTAATTCTTTCACCTTACTCTCTTTTTGCAGTTTTTTTCATCATCCATTTTATAATATTTTTTAGTACGCATTGACAATATCAATAACAGATGCACTAATTGTCAAGAATAATTAAAACAATAATAAATTTTCAATATTTATGGTAAATTGATCAAAGATAAAATACAAAAATGATCAGTAGGTCCATCTATCAATAAGTAGCACATTCAAAATCTGATGTTAAAATATGACATTACAGATAATTTATTCTACCGTTTTAATTTATTGCTTTGTTAGGTAACCATAGATTTAACTGTCGTTGGTGAAAACTACCCTTAATCTGTAATTTTCTCTTTGCTAGGGTGTCTATTATTTCAACGACTACGTCCTATCTACCAGAGACATACCAACAAAAAATCCTTGGCCAGGTTTGACAGAATTTAAAAGTACTACATCAGTTTATCGTGGTAAAGAGCTATTCGGTGTGGCAACAATGTACTTAGAATCAAGTAGTAATGATGAATATGTTGTATGAAACTAGGTACCTACCTTCCATAAATTTTATTAAAAAACTTAATTATATTTTTAATAAATTACGAGCAACTAGGCATAATACTTTGTCCTAAATAGTTATAATGTTAAAACACCTTTTATTAACTTTTATAATATACTACAAAAAAATATTTTTTTACTATGTAATTATTTTAAATATGAAAATTGATTTTTGTTGATAGGGGGAAGTATTATGATGAAAGACTCGTACTAACTTTGTATTATGTTATAATTATTAATTTGCAAATGTAAAATATAATGTTAAAGTCGAAATAAATATTTTAAATGTAAAATTTCAACTAAGTAATTTCCTATAAATAATTGAATTTTGTTAGTTCCTATACCAATTTTTGGTTTTTATAAGAACAGGATGAAATAAGAATTTTAGTGTAAACGCGACTTAAAAAATTTACGTAACAAGCGAGATACAGTGAATTCTTTCTTAAACGAACAGTCGTCGTCGCCGAAAATTTGTCCGCTTAATAAAGGTGTCCGTACACGGAAAATTTTTAAAAATCAATCATTCGTATTTTATGTACATATGTATAAAACATTAAAAAACGCCATGTTGACAATACAATATTTTTATTTGCAAATGAAAAGTAAATACGAAAACAAAATTAATAAAAAACTATTGTTAAGAAGATGGTTGAAAAAATTGTAAAATTGTTTTATGACAAAAGTTTATTTTAGTAAGCAAAACATTTTGAAAATGATCTTCCAAAGTAATTAATAACTCAAATCCTCTGTTATCGCCATTTCTTAATGTTAAACACTTCATTTTCTTCAGAGTTAAAAGAGCTTCTTTATTTGTTTTAACACAATTATCGCAGTTATGATCCTCCTCTTGCATTTCAACTTCGTCATCTTAATCCAATAATTCTTCTTGCTGTGATTCAACTTTTTCAAAATTTCTATTCCTGCTGCGCTCTATGTCTTTCCGATCGACTTAGTTCGTCGAGAACCGCTGGATCTCGCAGGGGAAGTCCCGATTTTCCTGAATTTGCGACTCAAACTGTCCGCTTAACAAACGATCACGTGACGTTAAACCGAGCAAACTAGTGTCCGTGTCCGGTTAACTGGTGTCCGCTTAACAGCGAAACAATTTCATTAGAAAAACTATATAGAATTTGGGTTCCCGAAAATATGTCCACTTAATAGGGGTGTCCGCGTAAGATGAGTGTCCGTTAAGAGAGAATTTTTAAAGTTAAGAATTTGGTGGTTGACGTTGCAGGTACAAACCAGTGATCCACAAACTGTGTCACAAACTCTGTTAGTTATAGAGGAAACAAATTTTTTCATGTTTGCATAGCCGAAATATTTTTATATAAAAACTTATATGTTATAGTCACAAAGAAATTAGTATTATGCATAAATAACATAAATAATAATACTAATAAATTATAGAACATTGAAATAGTTTGACAATATTATGACAAAAAATATGACGGCAGATGACGCTAGTGTTTATTTGTTTTAAAGTTTCAATGTTTCAAATTTCTAACATTACTATTAATTTAATTAATATTACAAATTGATTTAGTTATAAATGCATTATTATTGTTAATATTACTAGATATTATAATTAAACAAATTCATGAAACATAAAAATAAATTTTTTGTTAGGTTAGGATATCAACGTTACACTTCATAATCTTTTAAAGGTGCCCGCAGCGCGTATTTCCGTTTTAAAATCAGGAGACCAATCAAAACAACAAAACAAATTACTTGTAACAGTATAGCTATTATTTAAGTCACTAGTTTATAAAATGATATGGGTCGTTCTGTGATTGGTTGTGACGTGGTTAACCCTAATTTTATATTAAGTACATTTTATAAAAATTGTTTATTCACTTTTGTTCCATTTAAATTTAAAAAATCTGATGTGGCCAGCACATGACCTCCCGCAAATTCCATGTTTAAAATAGCAATGAGCTTTAAGTAAAGTATCTTTTTCCTTTCCGGTTGATCGTTTATAAACAAAATATAATTTTTTGTTTCAATAAATAGAAGTCTGTAATACGAAATTAATTTCGTGCCAAAAATAATCGATTATCATGAGCCTATAGCGCTCACCATCAACTATAACAGTTCGACCTTCATCATTTTCGAAAAAATAAGTTCCAATGACACCACCTGACCATAGTGCGCACCAAACAGTCTCATTTGGACATGTAATGGTACCTTGTAAATCACATGAAGATTTTCCTCTGCCCATATCTGGCAATTTTGCTTATTAACATACCCAGAAAGGAGAAAATGTGCCTTGCCAAAGAAAAAGATAATCCTCGAGAAATCATCATCAACTTCCAAATGCTCTAAAAACGCAATTTGTGTAAATTGTTTGCTGTACATGATCCATGTCGTAAATGTGTAGTTGTAAACCAATATTTGACATTTTGAAAACACGTACTTATACTGACAGATTTATATTTACAAATCAAATATATTTCTACTAAATTCTTCTTAACACGGTTTCATTATTAATGTAAATGTGACAGTGACATTTATTTAAATACGTCAAAATTTTATTAAAGTATTATGTTTTTGTTTGACGCATGGGTCAGATGATGTACAAAAATAAATTATTTTATAAATTTATATTTAAAGTTATTTAAAGTTTTTTAAAGTTATGTTATCGTAGAATTGAAGATTGTGCCATTATATTATATTTTTAATAGTAAAAGTTGCTGAAAAATTATATTCAATGCAATTTTTTCAAGAAAAACTGGTAAAAGCTTGTATAAGTGATACTTGCGGTTATCTGATATACACTAAAAACTAATCAACTCTTCCCACATTAGTATAGAATGGGTATACAAAATTTCAAAATTTTCTGATTGATAGTATTTGAGTAATCGTGTCCACAGGATCCACACATACATACAGACACACATACATACCCACAGACATCATTGTAAAAATGTTAAAATCGGATTCTGGGGACATCAAAACGTGCTTATTCACTAAAATCTCTATATGCGATTTTTAGCACGATCCCTATACCTCCCTTACCTAGGGTAGCGGGAGGTAAAAATTACGGAACAAGCGAGATATGAATTTTTAAAGTTAAGAATTTGGTGCGTGACGTTGCAGGTACAGACCAATGATCCACAAACTGTGCCACAAACAAATTATTTCATGTTTGCATAGCTGAAATATTTTTATATAAAAACTTATATGTTATAGTCACAAAGAAATTATTATTATGCATAAATACTAATAAATTATAGAATATTGAAATAGTTTGACAATATTATGACAAAAAAATATGACGGCAAATGACGCTAGTGTTTATTTGTTTTAAAGTTTCAATGTTTCAAATTTCTAACATTACTATTAATTTAATTAATATTATGTGTATTTTACACAAATTTATCAATGTTTGTTACGTTTTGTTACAAATATTTCCTGCTTTCTGACTAGATTGTAAGTTATCACTATATTTTATTAATACATTTTTATTACAGTTTTATCTTATAATACTATAGCAACTCAAATAAACACTTCTAGACTGCAAGTCACAAATATTTTTTCTTTCCTTCATCAATTCCAGTCGATCATCTTTACTCCATCCAAAAATAAAAAATGATTAAAATCTGCAAGAAAATAATTTCCCAAACCCGCATTTCGTATCAATTTTATATAGTTTCTAGTTCTCCCACGTAACTCCTAACTCACCCGCGGAACAAAAAACAAATCCTTTCACCCTTTCAAGGCCAACTACGAGGCCGGCCTTGAATAAAATCATTCCCATCCGTGATAGATTATAAAAACATGTTTTCCCTGCCAAGCAACGGGATAGGATTCTCTTTATCTCCGTTTTGTTTTCTCGCATCATTCCGATATCCGCCGATATGTTGCTTGTCGGACGAATTTCTGTTTCCTAAGGCAAGAATAGGAAGGGAATATTGGATTGCTGAGGGCTGTAGATCTGAAGTTTTCTCGAAAACTTTTGTCTGCAATTTGCAATCATGGAAGGAAAAAGAAAAGGATAAAGGTTGCTTTGAGTAATTGGGGTGGAATATGATGTAGTTCTTTCGAAAAATTTATTCATACTATTTAAATCAGATGTAATATTACTGATTTATCAGTAAAAAGAATACATATGAGATATATTACCTATGGGGTCCCGCGGCCGCGTGCCTGAGTGTCTGGTCGCGAACCTGGGGGAACCGGGTTCGATCCCGACAGACGCCAAATATTTCCAATTTTAAATGGCACAAAAGTGACCCCTGTGGTGCACTCTCTACACCAGCTATGAGTGCTCGTGAGGTGACGCCTGGTAAGCGCCACACGGTAAAATATATTGTCATTACCGATGTCTACATGTGTTGTAGATACTGGCACACCCAGAAATGGGTAATATGCTGTGATGATATATTTATTTATATTTATTTATATATTACCTAAAGCATAGAGAAAGACTTGTAGTTATTAGCCGAAAGGAAAGCGTTTTCAATAAAACAACATCTTCTAAACTATTTATAAATGCAAAAGGCCATGTTTTATCTACTACGAGCTAATAATAATAATAATAATAATAATAATAATAATAATAATAATAATAAACTCTTTGCTCGTTTGTTAAAGGTTTTCTGGACTTAAGTAATTCCCTATTATTAAATCTTACTCTCCATTATGACATTAGTACATTTTCTAAGAAAAATTACCACTACTTTGTCACTTATAAACCTCTACTTGCGTGAAATTTTTATTTATATAGTAAGTACGATAATCATATCATCTGTATCGTAACTTGATAATGACCACGAGGTCGAAATGATCGTCGTTAAAATAAAGTTTGTTTGAAACAACCAAGTGTTTTATTTTACCTTATTTTGCTTAAATAATTGGTTATAACATACCGTTGAAATGTAGATTACGTACCGTAGAAATTAGAGAGTTATTGCAGCTTCAACGCAAAAATAAAGTGCACTTTAAAGTCACGTGACAGCCCGAGTGCGCATGCGTACTAATAAGGTTCACGTTATATGAATAAGGAGACACAGTTTGTGCAATGGAATAGCGAGCGTTTAACGTCACACGTTCTGTATCTTTTGAGGTTATGTTTCGGTGAAAAGTATGGATGTAACCTCGTTTGTGTTGCTTTTAGCGTTAACGTTAGCGTGAATACACTAATTAAATGCAGTAAACATTGAAGTTGAAAGTCCTTTATTTCTAAAATAAAGTGTTTTTTACATAAGGTTAACGTTTACGTTCTTTCATCTTAGAAGTTGCAATACTCCCTATTTTCTGAGTTGTACGTTACGTTATACGTAATTAAGTTTCGTTAACTGCCTATGTAATTTTTTAAGTGCGCCAGGAAAACGCTCGTACTGTTAGCCGTTGAGATTATTAAGCGCCGATTAATACATTCGTTAGTTGCAATTTTCCGTTAACAAAAAAAAAAAAAAAAAACTAACTCGGAGTAGGTTATAAACAAAGAGAAGCATGTCTTAATTTAATAGCATTTAATTAAATGCCAATTTAATACGAGATATTATCAAAAATGTTATCTAAGAAGAAATCTAATCTGAATCTAATATTAGAAATGGAACTAAATTAGAAGACGAATAGCAATATACTGTTTCCTTCTTTATTATCTTTTCTCTTAAAAATTACACTTCAATTTTGATAACTTTTTTTTCAAATTGAATAATGATCAGACATACGTTTCTTTATTCATAGCCTACTCCGAGTTAGGTTTTTTTAATACACTGTACCGAATTCATTCATTAATAAAAGAGCATTAATAAAAAAATAAAATTTAGTGCACACAATGGCTGGTAGTATGATCATGGTTTTAACTAAAACGCTGTTTTAAGAAATGTCAAATTTCATTATTTAATAACAATAGTAAATATTATCAAATTTATCAACATATGAATTTAAAGCAGAACATAGTTTGTATTCAAACAAATATTTTAAAAAAAATCGTTCTTTAGACATACGGGTGAAATTAAATATTTAAATTTGAATTTGACAATTCTAAAAACAGAGTTTTAGTTAAAACCGTGATCATACTACGAGCCAATATGTGTACAAAAAGACTGTTTTGTAAATTGAACTTCCAAAAACGAAAAACAAATGTTTCTGAAAACTGAATTGAACTTTGAATATTTGATCACATCTCCAAAAACTTATAAAATTTACATAGCTTAATCAGCTTTAAAAATAACATCATGTCATATCACACCAACCATTCCCATTCGTAGAATGATGTTTGCGTAAAAACATAAAAACCGCAAAACTAGCAATACGTATGCAAGTAAACACTCTCTCGCTGTCCGAAATCCCACTAAATCAAATAAACTGGCGGACATATCGAGCTTTCATGGAACATTTATGAGTTAGCGCGATTGCACTTCTTTATGAGCGCATTGGTCAGAGCGATATTTACTAGATCCCCATCAAAAAATATAGCTGCAGAAGGTAATAACAATGAATTTCATGAAGAATTTTGTTAAAAATGTTATATCTCTTGAGAATTTAAACGTTAAAAACTATTGCTTGATGTTAATTCTAGTTTTTTATTTTTTTATTTTTAATGTAAACAATTTTATTCACAATCATTATAATAATATACCGATTCCTAACGTTTTGGAGGTTGGGAAATACGTCATTCCTAACTTTAATGACAATCTCTTGGGTTGGAAATGTTTATGTAGGCATGTAGGGGTTGCCTAGCAACATTGCCATCCCTATAATTAAGTAAGCTAAACAAATTTTAAAAGAGCTGTCAAAAATATTAATAAAATTAAAGGTTATAACTCTGATTTATTTTGAAAATTATTAATTTAAAATGAGGATGATTGTAAATAAAATAGTATACATAACCTCGGTAGGAGTTTCATCACAGCCTCGCGCTTTATCTCGGCTGTATTGAAACATCTCCCACCTCGAATATACTATTAAACTCTTTTATCGTTATTCTTGATAGTTTAAAAAACTAAGGAGCGGAAACGTAAAATACTTAAATATATGTTTTAGAAGAGATAATTTGGTTTATCTAACGCCATTGTAAAAAATTGAATTTTACCTTAACTTTATATCGTTTTGACATGTCACTTTTTACATAATTGATACAAAATGAGTTTTTTAAAAACCTTTACATAGTATATTACATTGCGAAAGTTGTAAGAAGTTTATTAAGCACTCGCCTGACGGCTCGCGAGTAACTCTTCCATTCACCATTCGCACGCAATTTCTTTACAACTCGAGCGATGTATTTTAATTTTTCTTCGACCATAATTTTACTGAAATTTATGAATTTGAATTATTTTTGTGCTTACGTTACCTATTTGATTATTATTTCTTATTTCTGGTACATTGTTAAAGAGATTCAAAATGGAGAACTTTTTTCGCCTACTCAAGGCACTGTCGAGAAAAGTGAACAATACACATTCACATTTCTCCTTTTTATTTATTTGGACGTTTCGGAGGTCCAATGACCTCCATCTTCAGCAATATACATTTTGTGGCTAAGTTTTACATTTCTTTAATTTATTTTAATAAGCTGTGTTGTCTCACATAACCCTGCATACTTGAAAAAAGGGGTGGACTTCACCTCCATCCTGTTTTTCTGAGGAATTAAAGCGTAAAAGTTAGAGTTGTAAACTCTTCATTTTGTATTTGATTATTACTTAAAAACAATAAATAATGCTTTAATAGTTGTATTTTTGTTTCAGAAATGACGGGAGATATTATGAGCTACGCGCACAAGGACATCTATTATCTGGAAACAAAAACGAAGTCACAAGTGAGTTTTTCATCACCCGGTAGATTTGTGGTAATTAATGTGCAGATAGTTAGTTTTTACACGGTCGTTAAAAGATGGCGCTTAAATCGTCGTTACAGTGTGAATTTCGGTAATTACGTGCTGATTATCTGCAATTTTGCAAGGCTAATGAAGTAATATTTTTGTTTTTATTGCAGTCGTTGGTGTTTGTTAAGCTTGTAGATTTTGTTTTTAATTTTAGATTAGAGTTTGCATGAAGAAATTACTGCAAAAAACAATACAACGAGGAACATGGTTTTAATTTAATTGCGTCATAAATATTCTTTTAATACATTACACTTTTAATCTAGACAAATCAAAGGATTTAAAATTTTAACCACATTACAAGTTTCTATTTGTCATTTCTTATTTAACTGGAGTATATAAAAAAGAATCCAACATTTGAAAGCGTAGAAAACTACTTTCATAAAAATATTTTGATTTTAAGTTTAAAAATATCCCTCTATCTCGTTATTTATTTGGCTGGTTATATGTGAAATAAATAAGCTACTCGTGAACTCGTACGACGTAGATACATACAGACATATGTAGAAATCAACACAATAAATTATTTGATATAAATGACTAAATTTCCATAAATCACAGCTCTATCTCCATAGCACAATGTAGACATGTAGCATGTAGATATCCGTATATCACTCACTCACACATGACCGCCGTATTTCCATCAATGAATTCCATAGAAAAATAATCCTGAATTTATTTACAATGCCAATATCAATCAGTTTGTATCAGATTTAATAAATTAAAACTACTTTAAACTGTTTTGAAAATTTAAAAGGTGTTGTAAAAAACACGTAACTATCATCCAAGTTTGTTATAATTATCTTTTTTTTTTGGTGAGACGGGTTATTTATTCCAAAATATTGTTTCTTGTACATACTTTACGCACTCTTTACAGTGTGCAAAGTACAACTTTTCAAACACTAGTGCGTAAAAAGTACTTTTCAAAGTAAATACGCTCCTAGGCAACGATTAATTTATTTGTCAACTAACACTGACAATATTTGAAAATGCCTGTGTACTCATACTCATGAGAAATAGCACTAATAGCACTAACATTTCGGTTGAACATGACTAAAAAAGTACTACTTTATAAACTTGTAGCATAAATAGCTATTTTATACTCCGATATGTAAACTTGGTACTTTACAAATTGTTTGCAGAGTTTCTTATTTTATTTACTTTATGGGGTCCCGTGGCCGCGTGCCTAAGTGTCTGGTCGCGAACCTGGGGGAACCGGGTTCGATCCCGACAGACGCCAAATATTTCCAATTTTAAATGGCACAAAAGTGACCCCTGTGGTGCACTCTCCACGCCAGGTATGAGTGCCCGTGAGGTGACGCCTGGTAAGCGCCCACACGGTAAAATATATCGTCATCATTACCGATGTCTACATGTGTTGTAGATACTGGCACACCCAGAAATGGGTAATATGCCGTGATGATATATTTATTTATTTATTTATTTATATTTATTTACTTTACAACTACAGAGCTACCATCATTAATACACGTATAGCATTTAATTTACCTAAATATAGTTTTTTTTTTTTTAATTCATGTTGGTAATATTGACTGAGTACTGCAATATTCAACTTCAGATCGGTTATATATCAAAAGTGAAATCGGTATTTGGTGTGATCAAATTGTCGTCCGCTCGTCTGTCAAATTTTTAATTTGTTTCAGGAATATTATTTAAGCTCATATGACAAATCTTGTATGTACTCGTACAATGTACAATCAATTATTTTTTAAATAAAAACAAAAAACGAAAATAAGCATTACTCAAAAACAATAAATTAATATGCATGCTTTGAATTAAAACAAATTTATCTTGAACCATTATCTTTATTTTTTAATTTAAAAGTGAATTATTATATAAAATTGTAATATGTACAATCTATTATTTGTTTATGTAATTATGTTATCTATCCGCTTTCCGTATCTTTCTTTGCAAAAAGAAATGGCCTAGTAATCTAATGACCATTATTTCAAAACTGAAAATCAAAAAGTAATAGCCATTCATTTTTTCCTACGGTAGATCCTTCCCGTCGGTATTGTAAGAATATTGAAGATCTCCGCCTATGTATATCCTTCAAAATAGAGACAATACACTTCCGTAATTAAAATAAGAAGACAACTCAACCGAAAGCAAACGACTTCAGTTAGAATTTCCTCTGGTTCACAACGAAATTAAACCAGCAACTAAACTTGACAAGAAAACCAACGCCACATCCATTTATAAAACAGAACGGCGCCCTCGACAACATAAACAAAAACAATCAATCACACGCACCCACACAAAAAGACGTAACGCAATAATCGTATTTATCAACTCTGGGACAATAATTGTTATTCCGCGATCGCAGTAGGTTGCCAATAAATAAATTTCCCATTGAAGGCAAGAGGTCGTAAATTAGGAAAACGTAATACCAAATCCGATTGAAAAGGGAGCCAGGGAGACACGGGACTCAGTCCTCTGAGAAGCAACAGATATACGATAGTAAATTATACGGGATTGCTGAATTTGTTCGGCTAATACAACATAAATTCTCAAAAGACAAACAAATACTGCAGAATTTTTTAATACGAATATTGTCACTTTTTTCTAAAAGTAATTTGGAATGTGGTTAAACATAGTTTTTATAGGATTCTACATTCTCAAAGAAGCATGAAAAATATCCAGTTGTTCAAATATTCTAAAAATGCGTACACTTACGTAACATTCTCTTTACAATCAAATAATATTACTAACAAGTTTATATCTCTACCCATTTTTGAATTATTGCCCCAAAAGTCAATATACCCCACATTTATATGTATCTAAATACTTCTCAATGCGCTGATTCCAAATTTTGAAACCGCAGTTCGATATCTCTTTTCGTTCTAGAGATATTTACATTCAAAGTTTTGCTCAAAACTGCCCAATTTTGGGCAATAACCCAAAAATGGGTCGAGAGGTGAATTTGGCGACAACACCATTCGGTTCTACGGGCAAAATTACATAAGTACACCAAATTTCAGAATTTTTGAATACCGCATACAATCTCTAAAGCAAAATAACTGAAAATGGCCAAAAATAGCAAAAATCTAAGGTGTACCCCTTAGGATTTTTTCAGATTTTGGTCATTTTTAGGGGTTTTCAAGCTTTTATTCATATAAAATGAACCGGTTGGACAAAAATTATGAAAATTGCTATGCTAATGTATTTTTGCCCATAGAATCAAATGGTGATGTCGCCAGATTCATATCTCGGCCCATTTTTGGGTCAATACCCAAAAATGGGCAGTTTTGAGCAAAACTTTAAATCTAAATATCTCGAGAACGAAACGAGATATCAACCTGCGGTTTCAAAATTTGAAATCAACGCATTGAGGAGTATCTAGACATATAGATACATAAAAATTAGATTTTTGAAAATTTTGAAGTTTTTATCTTAGTGTGGGGTATATTGACTTTTGGGGCAATAATTCAAAAATGTAAATATAATTTAACAAATTTCATACAAAGTTAAGCAAATAAAACTATACAAACAAAAAAAATCATCATGTGTATTCATTATCCATTCTTTATAATAAAATTTTAAATGTTTGGAGTTTTTCTCGAAAGTAATATTTGTGGACATAGTACATTACAAAAATCGGCCGACGATGTATAAAAAGCCACTTTTAACGAAAATGCTATTGAAAGCGAAATAGGAATTACACTTTATATTATGTTACGCTTGTTTAGTTCAGATTATTAGTCAAAGAGTTGGAGTCTTCTATTTTGTGTATACTGTGTGAGTGTACTAGTATAGTGAATGAATATCTGGCTTTTGTTGCAGACAAGCGAGGATCTCGTTAACCTGTTTGCGTCACCTGCAGGTCGAGAGTTGGTCAAATACAAGCCCAAAGCGAAAACGAAATATAAAGCTAATCCCGCTGCCATGGACGTAAGTATTGGCTTTTGATATTTACACTGCATCATATTCACACACAATATAATACTCGTATTCATATCTCTTATTTAGCATGGAAATACACTTCCGAATAAATATCTGCAGTTAGATATGAGAATTCATAAATGTATAGAAGGATTTAATACATATATTAAATATAAGCCAGATTAAAATTCGCTGTATAAACACTTCATTTGAAGTTCATGATTTCTAAATTATTCAGTGCTATACTCTGTTTAAAATAACGAAAGAATTTTGACAGTAAATTGGGGAGGGGTTTAGGAATTTTACACCAAAACATTTTCGATGTTTAAAAAGAAGCGCTAATACACAAATATGATGTGGCCAGCACATTACCTCCCGTCATTTCTATGTATTTTGTGCAAATTCCATATCGAAAGTTGCTTGAAAAAGATTCTATATGTCCAGTAAAATTGTAATACGAAGATATACTATTTACTACAAATTCCATACTGAAAGTACCTTAGAAAAGATTCCGTATATCCAATAAAATTATAACACGAACATATACTATGTAAAATACACTTGACACTGACATCGGTCAATTAGAATTATTTGATTATTAATTTTTAGAATTGTAGTGTTGGAGTTATCGTCGGAGAAATTTTTGTTACACACACGCGCCCGCACACACACACACACACACTCACACACGCACACACACACACACACACATCATTGTAAAACTACTAAAACTGAACGGGCTTTTATTCATTTAAAACTCACAACCGAATTTTTTGACCAAAGACAATACCTTTCTCACCTGAAGGCGACGGTAAAATACCGTAAGAAAATATGTACAGGAATATAGCCAGGTAAAGTTAAATAGGTACGTCAGTACGACAACAAATTACTTACATAACACAAAATACAAAAATCAAATCATAATAGACTTAATATTTGAATTGTGTTTCTCTAAAACCGCTCTTGAACTAATAGAATCACAAGAATCTATCTGTTAATTTTTTCTCGTTATTTCAAAATCAATGCTAAATTCTATAGAACACTATTATTTACTTTATAATTAAAAGAATTAATCGACTTCAAAATTATTTAGAATTTTAAATAGCACAAAAGTGAACCCTTTGGTGCACTCTCCACGCCAGCAGTGAGTGTCCCTGAATTGATTCCTGCTAAATGCCCGTGCGAGTACGAATATTTAATCATCATTGCCGTTATCTATATGCAAAGCACATTGGTATTGACACAAGTAATTGACAAATAATCCGTTATGAAAATAAAAATATTTGCATTTTAATATCTACTGATGAAGATAAAATATATGAGAAAATTCAAGGAAAGTGAAAAAAAAATGTAAAGATAAGCAATATTTACCTACACTTGTACACTTTTTTATTTAAATTATCATTAGATCTGTACTTTAAACTTTATGTTTGCAAATAAAACATTTGATTATATTAGAAGGCGATGTTACCGAATTGTTATACTGTATTCAATAATGAGTGAGATTAAATTAAATTTGTAAAATTTTTATCTCTCGCTAAGAGAGGTATTGGATTCATGCTAAAATTCGCATATCCAGATTTTATTGAATAAGCACGATTTAAGGTTCCTAGAATCCGATTATAACATTTTTAAAATGATGTCTGTGTGTGTGTGTGTGTGTGTGTGTGTGTGTGTGTGTGTGGATGTGTGTTTGTGTGTATGTGTGTCTAGATGTTGGAGGGACGATTCCTCAAAAACTATAAGACAAAAAATATTTAACTGCAGTTTCCTCAATCTGATATTCCTGGGAAGAGGTGAAAAGGTTTTGGTAACAATTGGACAACCGGAAGTAGTAGTTTCTTAGAAATAGTATATTATGTGGCAAGTGTGTGAAGTTGAAATTTTTACATGAGGGTGGAGATTGCGACACGAGCCGAAGGCGAGTGTTGCAAACCACCCGAATGTAAAATAGGCTTCACACACGTGTTACATACTATACTTTTTCTACGACCTTGCAATGAAATGTATTTTTTCTTCACATTGTCATTCTTTAAACGTAAAGCCTCTGTATTATCGACTTGTGTAACCATGGTTACCAACGTTACGGGTGTTTAACAGCTTTGTTTTATTAAAATACAATTTAGTTTGTAATATTTAAAATAATGAACGGTGCGTGAAATGTTACTTCACGCACACTGTGCGTGAAGTAGCATTTCACGCACAGTATGCAAAAACTCAAACTTCACACATAAAAATTGATACGTGAAGTACTCACTTCACGCATGGGAGTAGAAAAAATTCTTTTAAATATAATTTTTTTGGAAATTTTTGGTATTACAAATATTGAAGAACAAAATCTAATACACTTACAAATTTTATTATATCTTGTATAGATTTAGAGATAAAGACACTATAAAATATAGAATATTCTAATCGCAGAGGCTAAGACACTAAGGAAACGACTTGACAAATTCAAATGTTTATAACATACTTTGTAAATGACATATGTCAGTGTTAAAAATCAACAGTTTTAGTGACATTCTGATAGTTTTTTCTGGGAATTATATTTAATCTTTCTTATTATTTTATTAATGAATTATTTGAAATTATAGGTAAAATGCATATATCCATCAGAAATACCGCCAATCTGGTTAATGAGTTGGAAGACATATAGGAATTTCCTCATACAATGAAAAATAGATATAATTAGAATTATATGTGTGCATAAGACATGTTAAATATAATAAAAAACAATATTTGGTTAAAGTTCTGTAATTTTTTGTTATTGTTTGTTCGATAGCGAAGTGCAATACAATACTTTATAGCCTAATATGGAAATGGCGAGAGGTCTTGTGCTGGCCACAACAGATTTTTTTTTTAAGCTTTGACATTTCAAAATTATTATTAACAAATTATACCTACAACACATGTACACCAACATAATTTTTTTGTGACGGTGTTTTGTCGAAATAAAACTTGGTAACTAACTAGATAGAATCCCGAATTTAGTCTACATTCTTTGAGTCTATTATCTCCACTCCTAGTCATTAATCATAGAATCGCAATGTTTAGAACCGCTGTCACCACACGCAGTATAATCACGAATTCAGGATCCCTTCCCGCATTCCCGGGACCTTCAGCTTCAGTCCTTCAGTTCTCTCACTGACAGCTCGCAAATTTATTTGTTGTCCGTGCAAGATCCCAACTTCAGCTTCTGCTTTGCGGACTACAACGCCCTTGTTAACTTCAACAGAAAGTAACACGATTCTAACAACTTCTCAACTCTGTGGTCGCCTCAATCAGTGGCGTACCTAGGCAGGAAGTTCAAGAGATGGCAAAGTTAAATTTTGGTAATGAAGAGCAATAAATTAGTTTGAGTTGCGGAAGAAGGGATTTTGTGGAATTCAATGTAAATTGGAGAACTATTTTGTGGAAATGAATATGAAATTTTCAAAATTAAAAAGAATCTTGAAGATATCGACACCTATAATACCAACGCTGAGTTATTTTTTAAAAAAAAAAACCTCTCAACAGGATTAACTCTCAATTGCTGAGTAGGTATACATACCCAAACATCCATGCCTTAGTGGGATTCGAACCCAGAACTCCGAGTGCACTCATGACTAAGAGGCATTGCTCTAACAATTAAGGTGAAATGTCACCCGTTGCGCGCAGAGTTCAAATGACTAGAAGTCACTATAAAGATTTATTTCCCTTTTTAACAAACATTACACTTCATTGAATTTATATTGTATGCAGAAATAAAGAAATATAATTTATTAATTACTATAATGTAAATTCAACAAATCTGACTTTTATATATACACCATAAACAATATTTAAATTATTAATTTCGCTATATCTCGGAAACTAGAGGACAGAATTTATTCAGATTTTCAGTAAATATATTTAGTAAGGTAGTGTACGAACTATGTAAAAATAAAAAAAAATTATTTTTTGGAACAGTATTAAAAGTCCAAAAAACCTACTTTTTTTATACATTTTACACGTTTTTTCAAAAACTACACGATAGATTTTATTTATACTACTGGAAAGTTTGAAGAATAGCAATGTTCACAATCTTTTAAAAGAAAATCGAAAATTAGATTTTCAGAACATAGTTAAAATGAAGAAAATATTATATTTTATTTATTTTGTGGAAAACATGTCATTCAATTTAAAAATATATATTTGTACATTATACTCCCATAAATCCTACGTTTTCTGTGCACATAATAAATAATATTAATTAATTCATTTATAAAATATAAGCAATTATAACATTTTCCGTACGAGATTTCAATAATTGTAAGGAAGTGGCGCCACGATTGAAGGTTACGGTAAGTATATTAAGTATAGTTATGCGAGCCTGGCGGTAAGTAGAGAAATTATAGTAATGTCGATATGGAAGAAAAATACAAGGTGAATATAAAACCCGCGAAATTTCTACAAATTACCCTTATTTGTTTGGTGGATGGTGCATGTTTATAGAGTGTGCAGTTTTGTGTTATTGTAAAAGAATGGCTAGTGAACAAAAAGAGGAGACTTTTAGAAAAAAGAAGAGCAAACGGGGTGCTCATTTGATAACGACAGGGTAAATTATAAAAATGTTTTATCTTTTCAGTATTTCATTTTATAACCTTTTTTTAGACAATACGTAAAAAAGAAAAGGGTGCCACCCATGCAGCACTCAGCCGACAGCAACTTCGAAAGGTATAATTGATACTTATACTTATATAATTACATATTTCAACAATATTAATATGATTTTAGTGTTGCATTATCCGAAACACATTGCAGTACTTCGGCAGATGATTCTCTCTATAATATGTAAGTAAAACTAAAATAAATTTTAAATTTTAAAGATTATGTTAAAATTGACAAACTTAATTTTTTTCTAAATGATTTCTTTCCTATTGTGAAATTCATTTACATAGAAAGAAAGCAACAACTGGTATGCAGGACATCATTAGTTGAAAAAAAAGCAATAGATGAAAAGATTCAATAGGCCCATAAACAAATTTTTAGAAATATTTTTAAATGAAATTTCTTTTAATTTTGAAGGAATACGTGGTATCAAAAAGTCATAATTGTTTTTTGTTTAGCTGCATTTGATTTTTAAAGAAACCTGTAGCTATCTTTCTCACACTAGTTTCTGTAGTAGGCTGCGCGAGAAAGATACCAATAGTGTGACGTCATTTGTATCCCTGGAAATAAATTCAAATATCAAAAATGTATTTCCGGAAATTTGTACCAGATTTACTAATTATGCTTCATATTTTGTGTTTTATGAAAACGGATTATTTTGCATATTTTTTTTAAATTCAGATCAACTATTGAGGAGCCACAACATTTCTCCACCCCCCTAATCAAGAGGTCCCGAAAGGAACTTTTTCCTCATGGCGGTATAAGTAGGGATGCTTCACCCGTATCAGAGACAGAGTCTCTTCCTCCTCTTATTATAGAGAAATACAGACCAGTTGGGCATGATCCTAATATACTTTCCTTGAAGGGGCGCAGAATTGTGGACATTGCACATGTGATTTCCGAGTCCAGGAAACTTGAGAATCACGAATGTCCAAAACAGCCCCCTGGTTATATGGCTTTCGATAAGGAGGTGTGTATTTATTTCCACAAGACAGGCACATAGAAAAATTAAAAGCTGCCGTAAATAGCTTCATTCTCTAATAAAAAAATCTGATGTGACCAACACAAAACCTCCCGTTATGAGCTTTAGGTAAAGTGCCATTTCCGGTTACCCGATTTACACCAAAAACTAATGGCTTCTTTTCATATTAGAATAGGATAGAAATACACGGTATCAGAATTTTCTGAATGATAATATTTGAGTTAGAGCGAAGACAAAATCCATACACATACACACATACACACATAGAGATAGCATCGTGAAAATGTTAAAATTGGATTCTAGGGACCTTAAAACGTCGTCATTTACTAAAATCTCGATACCTATACCTCCCTTACCAAGGGTAGCGGGAGGTAAAAAAGAATAAATAATCAATACATATAAACTTTGCAATATATATTTAATGTTATATTAACATTATATAATGTCAAATAAAAATACCTAACATTTTAATATTTTAATTGTTATACAAGTAATGTATCTTTTGGACAAAGTAATTTTTTACCTCCCGCTACCCTTGGTAAGGGAGTTATAGGGATCGTGCTAAAAATCACATATCGAGATTTTAGTAAATACCCACGTTTTAAGGTCCCTAGAATCCAATTTTAACATTTTCACGATTATGTATGTATGTGTGTATGTGTATGGATTTTGTCTTCGCTCTAACTCAAATATTATCATTCAGAAAATTCTGATACCGTGTATTTCTATCCTATTCTAATACGAAAAGAACCTGTTAGATTTTGGCGTAAATCGGATAACTGGAAATGGCACTTTAATGGAAGCTCATAATGGTTTTTCTTCAAAAAATACCATTAAATGCAATTTTTTCACATTTTATGTCATTGGAAAATTATAGATTATTGAATTTTGTACAGGTATACATTAATACTTTTTCTATATATTTTACAGATAAATTTAAAATTCATTTTCTTTTTTTAATCCCGATGCCTAAGATAAACAAAATTCCTTTGTTACACAGTTTATTTTTCAAATGAATGTAACTGACAGGTAAACGTCATTGTCAAAAAACTAATCACTTCAAATTAATAATAGTGACATATTAAATAATAAAGAAAATCGTAAATAAAGCAATAGTTATATGCAGTGGAACATAATATAGTTTGCAGCATTAGTAAATACGTAGGTAGGTATGTATTTAAATTAATAAAAATTAAATAGCGGGAGGTTTTGTGTTGGCCTCATCAGATTTTTATAAATAAGTTGTTCCACTTGACGTACTTTCCAACTTATTGAATATATAAATATATTTGTATATCTTTTTCATGTATACAGGTAAACATTGGATTCAAATCAAACATTATTTTTAAATGCACTGCTTGCTCGGAGATTCGAACCCTATGCACGAATCCTGCAGCAGCCAAGGAGGACAACGTCAATTTTGCCGCTGTGTGGGGCACAATTGCAAGTGGAAAGGGTTACTACGGGATGGAGGAACTTTTATCTACCATGGGCGTACCCGTAATGTCACCAAATACTTTCCGAAAATATCATGAAGAAGTAGGACAGGTATTTGATTACTTCATATTAACAATTTTTCATTTTTTTTTAAATTTCTATCATATTGAATTTACAGGCTTGGTTTGAATCTATAACATCTGCTATTCAAGACGCCGCAGTAGCAGAATATCGCAATGCAGAAGAAACTGGAGTAATGAACGGTGATATTGGAGAAATCACAGTTTCATTAGACGGGGGATGGAGTCAGCGCAGTTATGGGCATGGCTACTCGGCTAAGTCTGGCGTTGCTGTTATTATTGGCCAATTTAGCAAACAAATTTTGTATTTGGGTGTTCGCAATAAATATTGCAGCATTTGCGCCGTCGCTGCTCGCAAAAATTGTGAGCCTCAACAACACCAATGTTTTAGAAATTGGAGTGGTTCATCTCCCGCTATGGAAGCAGATATGATCGTGGAAGGATTTAGAAGCAGTGAGTCCATGTTCAAGCTGCGTTATATTAAATTTATTGGCGACGGGGACTCCAGCGTTCGAAAACGCATTGAAGAATGTGTTCCCTACAGTCGCTATATAAAAAAAATTGATTGTGCCAATCATTTATTGAAGAATGTTAATAAGCATCTTCACAATTTTTCAAAAGAAAATGCGACGCACCGGAAATTACTTCCTCTCCGAAAAATTAATTTTCTAACAAAGTACGCCAGGAAATTGATCACGTACCATGCCAATTTGCCACAACCTTCAGTTGCTGCCTTGCGGGAAGATTTGGAGCATGTTGTTGAGCACACCTTTGGAATGCATTCCCGATGCCGAGAAGAAGTTTGTACTTCCGCGGGTACCTGTCTTTTAGACAGCTCCTTTCAAAATGCTGGAGGTACTGCAAAAGCAAGAATTTCTATAATTCTTGAAACATTAGCAGCTAAAGCCAGCACGCTAATTAACAATGCTACTAGCAACGCGGCAGAAGAATATATGAATATTCTCACAAAATTTAATGGTGGAAAACGAGTGTTTTACGGTCGTCGAAACTCGTTCAATGTAAGATGCTACGGGGCAGGTCTTGCATTCCAGTACGGACCAGAATGGTGCAGCACTGCGTGGAAAAATTATCTTGGGTGCAGTCCACGTTCTCCGGCTAAAAAAATGATTCGACGGCGTATACTATCTAATACGCGTGCTCGCGTTGCCAAAAAAAAACATGGAAATTTCCGGTGCGTCCTTCCTAGAACAGAAAACGTTGCCGCACAAAAGGATTATGGACCCAGTTCGCAGCAACCCGATATGCCAGAAGAAGATGTAAAATCTCTTGTGAAGGCACAAGTACTGAGGCTGTGTGTTGATGCTAACGAACAAATGAGAATTGAAAAGGAAACCCGTGGGCAAGCAGGAAATCCATTGTGGATGGAAGAACGGTCCCTTCGGTTAACTGCTTCGTTTTTTGGTACGGTTTGTAAGAGACGAGCACCCCCAGGTCCACTTGTTCATACAATCCTATATGCCAGTAATATTGAAACCGAAGCCACAGAATATGGCAAAATTAATGAAAAAGTGGCTATTGAACAGTATTGTAAACAAACTGGTCTCACTGTTAAACATTGCGGTCTGTTTGTCAGCATGTCACCCGATTGTGGTTATTTGGCAGCATCTCCAGACGGAGTTGTCGACAATAATAAAATAATTGAAGTAAAATGTCCATACAGCGCCAAACGTCTAACGCCATTAGAAGCAGCAACAAACATAAAAACTTTTTGTTCCAAAATTGTTGGCGGACATTTGCAACTGAAGCGAAACCACAATTATTACTACCAAATACAGGGGCAGCTGTATTGCACTGGAAGAACTAATTGCGATTTCATAATATGGACACCCTTAGGCATGGCTATTGAAACTATACACGCTGATTCGGATTTTATTTCGGAAATGCTACCTAAACTAAGAAATTTTTATTTTAAAGAATTGGGGCCAGAGTTAGTAGACTCTCGGAAGAAGCGGTCTATGCCACTTAGAAACATGCCAACTTGAGGTTTTCCCTCTGATAAAGTTAAAGGCATCTTTATCTCCTGTTCCACTCAGTGAGTGCTATAAACTCGTGTAGTGCTCGCCATTGACTGATGTGATTCAAAGCATCTTTATCTCCTGCTGCCCACAGTGCTATGAACTCGTGTAGTGCTCGCCATTGACTGATGTGATTCAAAGCATCTTTATCTCCTGCTGCCCACAGTGCTATGAACTCGTGTAGTGCTCGCCATTGACTGATGTGATTCAAAGCATCTTTATCTCCTGCTTCGCTCAGTGCTATATACTCGTGTAGTGCTCGCCATTGACTGATGTGATTCAAAGCATCTTTATCTCCTGCTTCGCTCAGTGCTATATACTCGTGTAGTGCTCGCCATTGACTGATGTGATTCAAAGCATCTTTATCTCCTGCTGCCCACAGTGCTATGAACTCGTGTAGTGCTCGCCATTGACTGATGTGATTCAAAGCATCTTTATCTCCTGCTTCGCTCAGTGCTATATACTCGTGTAGTGCTCGCCATTGACTGATGTGATTCAAAGCATCTTTATCTCCTGCTGCCCACAGTGCTATGAACTCGTGTAGTGCTCGCCATTGACTGATGTGATTCAAAGCATCTTTATCTCCTGCTGCCCACAGTGCTATGAACTCGTGTAGTGCTCGCCATTGACTGATGTGATTCAAAGCATCTTTATCTCCTGCTTCGCTCAGTGCTATATACTCGTGTAGTGCTCGCCATTGACTGATGTGATTCAAAGCATCTTTATCTCCTGCTTCGCTCAGTGCTATATACTCGTGTAGTGCTCGCCATTGACTGATGTGATTCAAAGCATCTTTATCTCCTGCTGCCCACAGTGCTATGAACTCGTGTAGTGCTCGCCATTGACTGATGTGATTCAAAGCATCTTTATCTCCTGCTTCGCTCAGTGCTATATACTCGTGTAGTGCTCGCCATTGACTGATGTGATTCAAAGCATCTTTATCTCCTGCTTCGCTCAGTGCTATATACTCGTGTAGTGCTCGCCATTGACTGATGTGATTCAAAGCATCTTTATCTCCTGCTGCCCACAGTGCTATGAACTCGTGTAGTGCTCGCCATTGACTGATGTGATTCAAAGCATCTTTATCTCCTGCTTCGCTCAGTGCTATATACTCGTGTAGTGCTCGCCATTGACTGATGTGATTCAAAGCATCTTTATCTCCTGCTTCGCTCAGTGCTATATACTCGTGTAGTGCTCGCCATTGACTGATGTGATTCAAAGCATCTTTATCTCCTGCTTCGCTCAGTGCTATATACTCGTGTAGTGCTCGCCATTGACTGATGTGATTCAAAGCATCTTTATCTCCTGCTTCGCTCAGTGCTATATACTCGTGTAGTGCTCGCCATTGACTGATGTGATTCAAAGCATCTTTATCTCCTGCTGCCCACAGTGCTATGAACTCGTGTAGTGCTCGCCATTGACTGATGTGATTCAAAGCATCTTTATCTCCTGCTTCGCTCAGTGCTATATACTCGTGTAGTGCTCGCCATTGACTGATGTGATTCAAAGCATCTTTATCTCCTGCTTCGCTCAGTGCTATATACTCGTGTAGTGCTCGCCATTGACTGATGTGATTCAAAGCATCTTTATCTCCTGCTGCCCACAGTGCTATGAACTCGTGTAGTGCTCGCCATTGACTGATGTGATTCAAAGCATCTTTATCTCCTGCTTCGCTCAGTGCTATATACTCGTGTAGTGCTCGCCATTGACTGATGTGATTCAAAGCATCTTTATCTCCTGCTGCCCACAGTGCTATGAACTCGTGTAGTGCTCGCCATTGACTGATGTGATTCAAAGCATCTTTATCTCCTGCTTCGCTCAGTGCTATATACTCGTGTAGTGCTCGCCATTGACTGATGTGATTCAAAGCATCTTTATCTCCTGTTGCACTCAGTGCTATAAACTCGTGTAGTGCTCGCCACTGACTGATGTGATTCAAAGCATCTTTATCTCCTGCTGCCCACAGTGCTATGAACTCGTGTAGTGCTCGCCATTGACTGATGTGATTCAAAGCATCTTTATCTCCTGCTTCGCTCAGTGCTATATACTCGTGTAGTGCTCGCCATTGACTGATGTGATTCAAAGCATCTTTATCTCCTGCTGCCCACAGTGCTATGAACTCGTGTAGTGCTCGCCATTGACTGATGTGATTCAAAGCATCTTTATCTCCTGCTGCCCACAGTGCTATAAACTCGTGTAGTAGAGTAAAATTAAATATTGAAATCTGGCATTTTCAAAACATGGCGTGTGTTACCAGCCATCATGTTTGGTAACGAAACGTTTCTACGAGGGCTAGCCTGCACAACTATCGAAAACCTGACAGCTCGATCGGTTTTTGTTTTCTGAAGCAATTGTCAGAAACATCCCGCGTTTGATGTCGCTATAAGGATTGGCATGTATAAGTAGCAAAAATTTAATAATTTTAATTTTTGGAAATGATATATCGAATACTGATAATCTTACAATGGAAATAATCCCATACAATTCCCAACAGAATTTCTAGATAATTTACAATATAGTGGAATTCCTCCACACAGTTTCAAATTAAAAATTGATGAAAGTTGCAATTCTCTTGCGATATATAAACATTTCATCTGGATTAATAAACGGTACAAATAGTGGGTACGTAAACTACATCAAAATTCTTTAGATTTCTAAATAATAAATGATCAAGTTATTGGAATAAGGGTTTTGTTACTCCGTAACTGTGCATAGATTTCACACCTTCTGATACTACATTCTTGTTTTATTTTGCAAAAGGAATTTTCCATTCATTTGGCTTTTACCATAACAATTAATAAGTCTCCGGGACAAACTATGGATAAAGTAGGAATATATTTACCCCAGCCCGTAATGAACCCCAGACAATTATAATATATTATGTTGCAACGTCGTTCGCAGTTTTGTTATGTGGTACAACAAAAACATAAAGAGACATTTTATAGTTTATAAACGTTCTAGATATATATTAATGAACCTATTTGTTATATTCTTGCTTTTTATACGTATTATTTTGCTTAATTTTCTTTATTGCAAATATTTGCAACTAGTACGTCTAGTATAATACCAAATTTCAGTTTTTTACGATTATTAATTTTTAAGATAGTGCGCCTAAAAAAATGTTCAAACACACACACACACCCACAGACATCATCGTAAAAATATGTGTTTTTGGAATGTAGGGCCTCTAAAGCGCGCTCACTCATCAAAATTTGCATATATGATTTGTTTTACGATCGCTAAACCTCCCTTATCTCACCTGTGTGACGAGAAGTGGAAATAATCATTCATCTTGAAACTATTCGTAGAAGGTAATCATTTCAGAGCTAAGTTTGTAATGAACAATATGCAAAATTTCATTGGGATATACAGATTCTGAAAGAGTGTAACATACTTTTACAGCTAATTCTTGAGATTTTTTTAGGCCAAAAATATCAGATAAACAGGCAATATCCATTCAAGGTACCAAAATACAAGAGGTTGAGTTGGTATAATAGACAGTGTAAACTATTCTTTTCAGCGTATATAACTCATACTCATAAACAAATACTGGGACTGGGAATCTATTGAAGGTCACTTGACGTATATCTCTCTATGATATCAAAACTGTAGTCCTAGGAAAAAAATTTTGGTATTGTCACGCATAGGCCTGCGAGGTTTTATGACAAAAAAATCGCAATTTGTCTGCAATAATAATAACAAAATAAGAATACAGTGGCAGAAAAATATAAAAACGCTCTAATGAATGTTACTGCCGAGAAAAAAAAATCAGAAATTATTCATGACACGTGTCTATAACTTCGTTTTTACTTTGCATATCGAAATTTTGCTGAATAAGTACGTTTTGAGGTCACTAGTATCTAATTTTAACATTTTTACGATTATGTGTATGTATGTTCTAAACACGATTTCTCAAAAACTATAAAGAATAAAATTATGAAACTGCATATACCTCATTCTAACATTAATAGCAAGAGCTGATTAGTTAGTTTTGGTAACAATTGAATCACCGGAAGTAATAGTTTATTTTAAGAAAAAATAGTTTTTCTGAAAAAATGTGTCTAAATATCGTTTTTCGACAATTTTTTCATAATATAAATAAATGCATATGTGATTCTCTATCTGTTACACACATTCTTTGTTAATTTACAAATTTAATTTTTTTATTCCATTCCATTACATGTAGCAACCCTAAACCCCATTGAAAATAAACGCGATGACCAAGGCCTGTTCTAGGCGGGTGGGAGAGGTACAGTCGTACAGTAGTACACCCGGCGCCGCGTTTTCTCCCCATACATCCTTTCATTTTATTCTTGGAGGAAGGAATAATATGCAGGGAGTATTTGTAATCGCTAGTGAAGTCGCTTCCCCCACTCCAACTTGAATCCCGACCTTGTAGCATTGGCAAAGTCATTGCCGTCATTTGTGTTTATGCCGCAGCCATATCGGTTTTGTTGTACAGTGTTAGGAAATTAGGAGACTATTTTATGTTTATATGTTTTAACTCAGCGTGTGTTTTATGTGTATAACACTTACAGTCCTTACATCATATTATTTTGTTTTATATTTGATGTCTGCGTTTTATTCCGAACGTATGATATTCAATGTTAAATTTCATTTTGGCGATATTTCTTTATTTATTAATTTTATAGCTTGCACTGATTTCAACCAGAAACAATAACAAAACATACTTCTGCTGGTTTAAATTATATAGATGCATTTAGAAAATTGGCGAGAGGTATTATACTGGCCACAACACAGAACTGGGCAAGTTACTTTTAAAATGTAACTAGTTACAGTTACAGTTACCTCCAAAAAAAAGTAACTAAGTTACTTAAGTTCCAGTTACTTTGGTGAAAGAACTAAGTTATTTAAAAGTAACTTAGTTACTTTGAGTTACTTTCTAACTACTTTTAATAGCGTGAAGTGTAGACTTAGACTGTTGACTTAGTTATTGTGTAGGATACATACCAGGGAGTTTTTGCCCTAACTACGTTAACCTAAATTTTAACGTTATTGCTTGGCAACACCCAATCAGATTATTATTGTTAATGTCAACGGACCTACAGGGCCTTATTACCGCCTAGGCCCACGAAGCTACGGCCTAGGGCCCGCTTTGACAAGGGGCCCGCAGGGCCCGGTTGCTGTAATTTTTTTTAAATTTATTAATTTATTTTTCAATTTTGATTTCTTATACCAAGATATAAAGAATCTACTTTCTTTCTAACATGACATGATCATTATAATGTATAAAACATGCAGACATTATTTCCTACCTAGACTTATTAGTGGATAATGATTAATTTATTGGAAACCTCGGATCAGACGTCGATTTTCAATCTGAGGCCCGGCGTTCACATATATAACAAATTTTCCCGAGGACCGGCAAAATCGCCAACCGTCAAAATATTACGCTAAAATTTCATCTCAAACTAGAATCGAGCATGCCGGACTGTATAATTGATCAGCTTTTCTCTCAGCAGGCAATTTTATTTTTTTCTTTAATAAATAAACTTACATTATAATTATACAAATATTTGTACGTACTTGTTTTTTACTATAAAGAGGGACAGGGCCCGAAAAAAAAATTTGGCCTAGGCCCAAAAATCTGATAAAAAGGCACTGCGGACCTACATTATAATATAGCATAAAAATTAAAAGTGACATTTTATCTTGTGAGAAGGGAATTTGCAAAAATGAGACGAATTCAAGTCTTGCAACCCTTACAACAACGAACAAAATACACTATATTTTGTATAACCTGAAAATTGGAATAATTTTGATGATTTAGTGGCAGCTTAATTATAATTTATTAAAACGTATCATTTGTAAGCGAGGAAAATATTTGAAAATAACATATTTTATAAGTCAAATTTAACATTTAGTGACTTTTTAATTCTAGAATTAAAACTTAAAATAATGTGTTATTTTTAGTTTTTCTGTTTACCGTACAAAAACTCTATTATTTATGAATGTAATTATTTTATTATCTATTATGGCTTGAAATTAATCAACAATAATATTGAATTTAATTTTTACATACATTTATTTAAAACAAAACAGTTTTAGTTAGTGTTTCTAAAAAAGGCATCAGCCTCAGCAAAATATTTCTTAGAAATTTAAATCCCCCCGTTACTTTTTATGACTAAATTACATTCCACTTTTTAAGTTACTTTGACTAACTTAAGTTACATTCTAGTAACTTAAGTTACTCAAGTAACTAGTAACTAAAAACCGGAAAGTTACCAACTACTTTACCGCAGCAAGTTAAGTTACAGTTACAGTTACCATATTTTAAAAAGTAACTAAGTTACGTTACAAGTTACGTAAAAGTAAGTAGTTAGTAACTAAGTTACTTCAGTAACTAGTTACTGCCCAGCTCTGCCACAACATGTTTTTTTCATGCATACATACATATAATCACCCGCTAAAGCAAATAACCAATAATAGTTATAATGTAAACAGCTAATAAAAAATTAAAATGACAGGCATTATGTATGTTTTTATTGGTGACAATTTGTAGCAATGTTGATAAGACCTAATAACTTTGTTACAGAATTAGAGCGATTGTTATAAATAAAAAAAATTTAATATATTTTTAATAAAATTAATATTAAACAATTAATATTAATAATTATGATTAACAAATATGCGTCCGTATAGTTATTTGTGTAAAAAGTTATGAAAAGTACCAAGTATCACGCGAGTGCAAGTCAATACACACGAGCTATGATATTTGAATTTCATACAAGTTACGAATATTATTTTTACACGAACATAAATTTTATTTTATTTACAAAAATGAAATTTTGATACAAACCTACGGACAGTTGTCAAATGCATAATGTGTAGTTATTACAAATGTTTATTTTACATTTTTAATTACGTATTATTAAAATATTTGCAAGTTGAATACATTGAATACTTGTCTAGCTAGAAACTAATGACATAGTAACCATAGCAACGGTGTCAACTATTACGATATGAAATATTTCGTAACACTAATGACATAAGTTCAATTTTCAGTGTTAGGATACTATGTACATATGTGGTATATATCACAAAGGTCGCCTAAACAAAAATGTAAAAAAAAATAATGGGTGTAGGATAATAATGGATACGTGTATTTATCGGAAATTATTTATTAATTGTCGCGATAAGAACGGCTTGCGAGCCAACCACAGAATGTATCAAAATAATATCAACAAGCGATATGCTAACAATGTATTTGCAAGTAAAGGGGTGCCGTTGCCGGGGTTACCACCTGTGAGATGGCTTCCCTCTCTATAACTAGAAAGAGCTAAATCACTCGCGCACTTGCAGTTACGGCGGGGCTTATACAGTATTTCGTCACCATTTTTAAATATTTTCGGTGAGACATCTAGCGACAGCGCAAGACGTTTTTGGGTTTAAATTTTAGATGAAATATGAACAAGTACAACTACTTTCCAATAGAGGCTAAATGGCAAAGTATTAAAGATTCCTACTTTATCGTATGAGTCAACTATTGCCAGACAGTGTAAACTAGCGCCCAACTAGCGGCCGAGAAACAAAATAAAGACAGGTGACGTTTCCCCTTAAGCCACCGGAGCCGACATAGTTCTAGTAATAATACCTTTATTTTCTACTTTGTATGTATATAGAACACGTCAAAAAATATAAATTAAAATTTAGTTATTTACTAATAGAATAAAAATTGTTCTGCAATAGGTATAATTTTAATTCCCATTAAGAAGATTATATTGTCAGTGCTGACTTAATAATATTCAGGCAGATTATTGTAAATTACTAAACCAATTCTTTCAGGAGATCCCTTAGTAATGTTCAATTTAGAACTTGAAATGTGGTATTTCTTTTTGTTAGGACCTTTGTCGTGATTCACATGTAGAAATTTGGCCATTCTGCTTAAATTTCCTATTTTCGTAATATGACGAGAAATACGTTTTTAGTTTTTATTATAAATTAATTCTAAGATTAAGGGGGTAATTTTATCAGTTTTAGTTTAAAATTTAACCTTATTTAAAATTTGAAATGAAATACTTCATTCAGATATGCTGATAGAAATCTATTATCAAATTTTTATTTAATTTAAATCATGTCCACAATTTTTATTGTAAATGTAATTTTTTGTTGCTTACACGTAAAAATTTTATTTTACAAAAATGAGGTAGGAAATGAAATATAAAGCAATGAAAAAACAATCTTGATTTTAAAAAATTCAATTTGTACAAAATTATACTACGAATATAAATTTTATATTACTTTTTATTACCTTATTCCTCTCCTAAGTTGTTTTCAATGTCAATCAATAAATTTTACAGTGTATTACATTGATTTGGCAGTATAGAAGATAAACAAATGAAAGGAACTAATTTCAAATTAAAAAGTATGGCTGGTAGTATTTTCTTAAATTTACATTAGCATAATTAAAAACATCTGAATTTGTTATTTTAGTCACATCACATAAGTTGTGATACAAATATCAACAATTTTTACCTTCGTCACATTTAGGTAAGGAAGGTATTGTCTTTGGTCAAAAAATTCGGTGGTGAATTTTTTATGAATAAGCACTTTGCTATCGAACCGTCGTTTTGTAACTAACTTGTACTTCCAGTTGTTCAATTGTTACCAAAATCTTTTCAGCTCCTCCCAGGAATGTCAGATTGAGGAATTCATAGATAAACATGTCTTATGTCTTATAGTTTTTGAATAATCATCCCTCCAACATCCACACATACACACATACATACACACATACACACATAAATACACACATACACACATCCACACACACACACACACACACACACACACACAGACATCATGGTAAAAATGTTAAAATCGGTTTATATTGACCTTAAATCGTGCTTATTCACTTAAATCTGGAGATGTGATTTTTAGCATGAATCCAATACCTCTCTTAGCGAGAGGTAAAAATTATAATTCTTTCGATTTCCTCTTTTTTACATCCATATGAAGAGCTGATTAGTTTTTGGGTATAATTCGTCAACCGCAAGTTAACAGTATTTCTTTAAAAAACTTAGTTAAATATCATATTTTGACATTTATGTGACTATCAATATGAAAGAATATCTTATTGACTATACGGTTTTCCTTCATATTCAGTAGATATAGAGAATTATGAAGAGATTAACTTTCTTAAATCAGCCAGCTATGATACAACCATGGAAACTGGTATATATTATATTCAAATAATTCTAAATGCAATTAGCATAGTATATATTCGTGTTATCGAGTTATAATTTTATTTAATAAATTGTATCTTTCGAAAGAAATGGAATTTGTAGAAAATAGTATATGTTCTTGTTACAATTTTACTGGATATAAAGAATCTTTTCCAACGAATAAATTAGGAAAGAGTGAAAAGATAATGTCAGCCACCGGGATTTGAACCCAGACCCACTGTCTTGCCGGGACAACGCTCTACCAATTGAGCTATGGCGGACTCCTCCCGTTGGCTCACATTATCTTCCACAAACTTTCGGTATGGAATTTGTACAAAATATATCAAATAAAAGGAAACTTGTTCATGGAATGAATTGAAAAATAAAGAAAAGATGTAATTAGAACTTTTTGTGTGTACCAGAAATGTTAAATACAATACAGCCTAATATGAAAAGGGCAAGAGGTATTGTACTGGCCACAACAGATTTTTTTTAGAAAATTAATGAAAACGAAAGTGTTGCTGTATTTCATATTAAATTTGAAATACATTGTGAGTGAAATAGCCATGAAATTATAATTTTAGCTAATTCTCATTTAACTTGCAAAGCAGAACCTTCACTAAACTTAAATTAACTCATTACTCATAATAATCAATTATGTTAAAGAAAATTCTGTTGTGAAGCCTTGAGGTCCCCAGAGGGCTGGCCTTGAAATCCTCAGTCTCCGTAAGGTCGCGTCCGTCACTTTTCCCCCACTTCAGACAATATTCTCTCCAGAGAATCAAATAATTTCGCTTGAATTTTGCAAAGTTTCTACCAAGGTTCTTGCTGCTGCCTGCTGTGTCCGCTGAATAAAGCGAGGCAGGAAGTTGAAAGGAAGAAGGAGTGAGTAGTCGTACAAGCATATTCAATCACCAGACCATAACTTATAATTTGGCTACTTTGAAATGGAACGGAATTCTGAATAGTATAAATGTTACGTGTTACGTACCAAGTTTTCGTGTATGTAAATTCGCTTAATACATATTATTGTACTAAAAGCTACATTACAGTAACTGTACATATACCTAAACCAAAAAATACAAAAAAGCTAAGAAATTGTAAACAGATAATATTTTTTTAACCAGTCAAATATGTTGACATATAACAAAAAGTTGGATTTTAGTTGTCAGATCAATATCTATAAAATAAATAAATAAATATATCATCACTGCATATTACCCATTTCTGGGCGTGCCAGTATCTACAACACATCGGTAATGATGACGATATATTTTACCGTGTGGGCACTTACCAGGCGTCACCTCACGGGCACTCATAGCTGGTGTGGAAAGTGCACCACAGAGCTCACCTTTGTGCCATTTAAAATTTGATATCTATTGGATACTTTTTTTAACCAGTTGTTAAAAAAACCACTAATGTACATATTCATAAACACTCGTAAAGTTTCAAAACGGCTCGTTATAATTTTTGACAAATAGAATCAAACTTGACAAATGAAATTTTGATTTTTCTGTCAATGTCGACTGTTTTTATTGGTAAATATTATAACGAACCGTTTAAAATTTTTACGAGTGTTTATGAATACGGGCATCAGTTAGATATATAATAATTATAGCTGGTGATGATGGTGGCGTTGAACCACCGAAACGTCCAAAATAAACAAAAAATATCAATAAATTTCTAGAATCTTTGGTTAAAAAATTCGGTGATGAGTTTTTAATGAATAAGCACGTTTTAGGTCCCTAGAATACGATTTCACTAGTTTTACGATGATGACTGTATGTCTGTGTGTGTGTGTGTGTGTGTATGTGTCTGTCTGTGTATGTGTGTGTCTGTGTATTTGTATATTTGATAAAATTTCTTCTACGATAACTCCATTACTAGAATTTTAAAAATTATTATTCTTTCTTATTCCTCTTCTTTTCATCCATATGAAGAGGGCATTATTTTGGTAATAGTTCGTCAACCCTTATTTAAAGTTTTTAACAGTTTTTCTTTAAAAAAAGCAGTTAGATATCAGTTTTTGACATTTTATGTAATTAATAATATGAAAGAATATCTTATTGTCTATACAGTTTGATTATATGTATTTTCCTTCATATTTAGTAGATACAGAGTTAAAGAATTATAAAGAGATTTAACTTTTATTAAATCTGATATACCTGTTCAAATAATTCTAATCGATAAATGTCAGTGTCAAGTGCAAGTATGGGATTTGTACAACATACATAGAATTGTCGAAAGGTAATGTGCTGGCCACATTAGATTTTTTACATACAATTTTTAGTGACATTTTTTCATAAATTTTCTTTTTATTTCTAATTTCTAGGTAGGTAATTAACTCTTTTGATATTCAACATCTGTAAACATTATATAAACTTTGATAATGAAGTTTTTTCTAGTTAATAATAAGAAATACATACGGTTCCAGTTTTCTAGGACATATTGTATGTACTGGCCTGTACTGTACATAATGGATTTCTTTTAGTGTGGCCCCAAAAATGTGTAACGCCTTCGGACTCCTTGAAAATGAAATTATTATAATTATAATTAAAATGTATAATCCTCATCAATAAATGTTTTGTTTCTCAAGAGTTTGTCAATTATTTAGAAATGTGGCATCTATTTTATGATAAATTATAAAGCATAATAATTTTGACAACAATTATGGGACAGACGTAGTTATAATTTATTGAATGTTGTTGCTGAATATTATTCAAATGTTACAAGGCAATGTAATGAAACAATCAAAATATAATGTTAATGCTTTTATTTCTTTTAGCTCTCATATTATTTAACTGTTAACGGCAATCCTCCAAAGACGTGGTTACCAGACTATGTTGAAACGATACTCGTGTACTTGACAAAAGCATCGAGACACGATCCCGCTGAAAGTTTCTGTGAAGAGTCGTTAAAATGTAATAAATCACTGTAATTATTTCAGTAACGTTAATGATACTAAACATAGTCGACAACTTTTAAAATAATTCAACCGAGTAACACCACAATTATGAAAATTCTTTCTATTTCTGAAGAAGTTTGGAACAATGTAATAGTTGTAAAAAGACGATAAAAATTACTGTAAGCGTCTTAAAAATTGATCATTATTTGATTTTTCACTTAGACGTTTATCTATATCTACTGCAAATATTTGGATTTATTAACTAGTTTCTAAACTGGATTTCTTAGTTGCATCATTTGCTATAAAACCTGTAACACCATTTTATGTGTTTTTATTGCAGTTTATAGAAATCTAATAAATAATATAAATGAAATATAAAAGGTGCACCGAAAACCAGAACATAAGTGCGGAATTTCGTTCTCCTGTAACTTTTAAAGCAAAACTACAGAAGGTAATGTGCTGGCCACATCAGATTTTATAACATTAATAAGACAGTTAGATCCCTTTGCATTTAAGTGCTTTCATTTATTCCTTTACATTTCATCATAGTTCTTTCAAAATAAATGTTTCTTTACTAAATGTACCAGTTTCAAAGTACAGTGTTAAAAAAACCGCATTCGGAGTAATCTATGAACAAAAAAAGTATGTCAATTTGAAAGTATTTAATTAAACGTCAATTTGACACGAGATATTGTTAAAAATGTTATCTAAAGAAATCGAAGCTTTTCATCTTGAATCCGTATTTTCGAAATAGAAATAAATTAGAAAACAGTGAATGGCAATATTCCGTATCCTTCTTTATTAACTATTCTCTTTAAAATTACATTTCACAATCAATTTTGGCAACTTAGCTTTTTAACTGAATAATGATCAGACATACGTTTCTTTGTTCATAGCCTACTCCGAATTTGGTTTTTTTTTTGAACACGCTTTATACACTTAAAAAAAATTGTATCTCAAGTTATAAATTTATATTTATAATTCACAAAGGAATAATATACATACCTATACATCTTATTATCTGTAGTTACTCAAAATATTATATTACAATTATAAATGACAAGTTTTGAATTATATTGCATCAGTTTGTAAAACAATTTCTTATTTGCACTGAATGTCATTATTGTTTACTCTACTCTCAATATTTAAGTCAGTGATATGATAAGATTATATCCATTGCGCGGTAAAATTGAATTAATTAAATATTGACCAAAAAAATAAAACATTGCTGCTAATAGCTAATGCAATTGCTAAGTTTTATTAATCATATAAGTTTCTTTACCGCGTGAGTAATAATATGTGTTGGAAGATTGGCATAGTAAATTTGTGTAACCCAGTTTTAATCCTAAAAAGGTAATACTTATACTGAGTACTTGTATAAACGTATCATAAAAAATATAGATTTTATTATTTCATAGGTTATTTAATATTTTTGATGTATAAGTGAGAAATAATTTAACATGATTCGTCGTACATCTATGATATATTTTTTTATTTTTTTTTTTTATAGTAATAAAATTGTCAAAGATAATGGTAAGTACTTTTATACTTTTAATATTTTTAATATATGTATATACTTATACAGTTTACTCTATTTAAATAAAAAAATAATGGTTTTTATTACAGGAAATTTGTTTAACGTATGTTGGCAATCGTCGCAATATATAGGTAAGACTTTACCTATATAGGTGGAGTAGGTGAAGTCAGAAGTCAGTCAGAAATGTTTAGTTCTGAAACGTAAAGTGATAAAGAAATACTTTAAAGGGGACGTAGACCTTTAGTGACAAATTGACGCTGTTTTCTGTGATTTTTTACCTATTAAAATGTATCCTATTACGCGTACATTATTTATTTCATTATTGTTATTACAATGCAGTTGCAATGCCGGTATAAATATGACTTGTATATATTCAGTGGAAAATAACTTGTCGAAGGTGTATTGTAATAACATGAATTTAAAATCAGTCAATATAACAGAGGATTTTCCAAACAGCATAGACTATTTCGACGCATCAAACAATTCCATTGAAAGTATAAATGATCCTGCTTTAACAGTAAGTACATAACGTAATTTCACTTGAATTGATCATTAGTCACGATGATCTTCCGAGAACATAATCGGAAGTATTTTGCAATAATCGTCACACTGGTTCTGTCAAAATCTCGTCATGATTTTAAATTGTAACCCCAATAATGCCACAAATTAACAATGTTCTAAATTTGATTGTTTTATTAAACCAAATATTTACTACAACAGTTAAATATAAATTCAACAAAAAAGGTTATGTATTAACAATGAATTGACAGAAAACAGGAAAATTGTAAAATTGGAAAAACAATATGTCTTTCCAGTCCTCGCTTAGGTACAGCTAGTGGCTTATAAATGTGAATTTTAAAAATTTGCAGTGAATAATAAATAATTATTGCACAATAATAACGTCTAAACATTATATGTCGAACTAATTTGATAAATTTGTTTATTCTATTAAATTTTTCTTATCTGCAGTAAATAAATACAAAATTCTATATAAGCATCAAAATTTAAATTAATAAGTTCTGGGAAATTATTTTATATATCTTTATATTAAAATACATTTTTCCACTTTAATGGTAGTTAAAAAAGTGTTAAGAAATATTGATCAACAAGTGTAAACTTGATATTAATGTCATCTTATTTCAGGCTCTACGAAATATTTCTGAATTAATTTTACGTAATAACAGTTTCACATCAAAATCACTCAAACAAATTGACGTATTCGTAAACTTGGTAATTCTAGATCTATCTTGCAATAAATTGCATTATATACCAGAAAATATAATCCAAAATAATTTGAGATTAAAGGAGCTATATCTTGAAGGAAATTTATTAAAAACACTGGATCCACAGCCTTTCTTGATTTCTAACTCTTTGGAGGTAAGTGTAATATTAAAATTAAATATATTTAGTGTTTACAAAGGTCACACTACAACAAATATTCAAATAATGGCAGTCGTTTTGAATATTTGTTGTAATTTTTTAATTCTTACTGATGTAACTAGTGTGAGATATAATTTATAAAATATATTAGTTGTGTTACAGATTATGATTCATTTCATTAAATTTCATTAAAAGATTAAAAACATATTTACAATCAAAATTAAAAATTAAATTATGCTTTTGGCTAGTTCCAATCCAAACCCGAGTCTTTCCGTGTTTTTTTTTTTTTACTTAAGCCTGTTCTACAATTCGTTTATCGCTTGTCGTAAGTCGTTTGACGTTACAAGCACACGACATTACTTTCTACAATAGTCGCAAGAATCGTAAGATTTCGTTGCGAACTGTCACTTTTAATGAGGTTATGGGTATATTATATCTTTTCCAATTTATTTTAATTTAACCTTTAAGTCCTCGCGTGCTCCGTGTGATGTTAGTGCTCGCATGGCGTCATATAACGCCAAATAGGAAAATAGGTGTTTTTCGGATCATTTTTAGAAGAATTTTTTTTAATTAAGTTAATGTTAAACACTTTATTATCGATTCAACATACTTACATTTTCAATATTTTAAAAATTTAACAAAAAAATATAATCTACATTTGAACACATGGTTTACAATGGGATTTTTGATGTTCCTGGCAGACATGTTTTTGGCAGGTTATGCAAGTTGTTTGCCGCGTCAAAGTGGGTTTTCTTTTGAACTTAATGGCGCGCTGTACTACTAAAATGATTATAGCTTCAAACTTTATCATAGAAAAATAATAATAATGGGCATTTATATATCTCAAAACTATGGCAAAAGAATAATTTGGGGGTAGAACTCCGAAGAAAAAAGTATATGAAAATTACAACACCTACTTTAAACTTCCGTTGGCGTCATATGGCACCACGCGGCTTCAAATAATGAAACTACGACGACTAATACAATAAAGAAGACATAAACATACAAGTCTATGGTGGGTAAAATCTCATATTATCGTTAGGCCCCGCCTATTCTATAATCTATACTAATATTATACGTATTTTATACATTAATGGAAATTTCTCCCCAAATATATATTTTTTTTTAACTGTGTATACTTTGTTTCTTCTAACCTATAAACTACTATTTTGTTGTAAATAATTCATAATTATTTAGTCTAATGTTATTTCGTCCATGTTTACTGTTACTGTCGTCGTGTCGTTCAGTGTTGTCGTAGAAAGATGGGACATGATCAGTGTGCGATCCGACACCGACAGCCGATATCCGACAACCCCTACCGCCAAATTTCAGCGTAATGCGCACGCGTACGACTTCCGACTATCAGACAGTGACAAACGACTTATTGTAGAACAGGCCTAAGCGCACCACTGAACTGAGCTATATAAGAACTGTTGTTTAGTGTAACCATGTTTCCGAGATGTAAATTACAATCCTGTAAATTCTGCAAACTTTCTAATATCCACATTTAAATTTTCTAATTTGAACTGTAATCCATAGAATTAGTATTCACTAGTAAAGCCTGGTTTTTCCGTCTGTAGATAAAGTATCAACTAACTTCACTGCCAGATGAAAGAAAAATATCATATAATATAATTGACAAGTGTGTAATTTTGTCAATTTATGTTCTAATACTGGTACGATATTTTCATTTCATTTTAACTGACTTAAAATTTCAACTTAATATCTTGCACTGGGAAAATATATTTACAATGAACTGCTTTCATACAAACAAGGTGTTAAAAAATAAGTGTAACAAATTATTAGGGCATATAGTACTGACCGAAATGAGTAAAAAAAGCTTAATCAACATCTATCCGATCTTTAATAGTTTCCGAGATATTAGGCAGCGAAAATGAGTTTATTCGGGGTTTACCTCTGCTGTCTTGAAAACTGTAAGTGTTACGACTTTGACTAAAAGAGAGTTTTTGTTACCTTTCGGAGGTTATATTAGATGTGTTTTTGTTTATCAAAAAATTTCGAATAGTGAGGTATTCCACCATTACAAAAAAATAAGAAATATTTCAATTTAACTTAAAGTATGGCTCAATAAATAATAGTTAAAACAATAAAAACATTTTTTAAATAATTACTTTACGAGATATTTCACTTTGCTAAAAGGGAAAATTGACGTCATACAATTGTTATTTTTCTCTCATAGCGTACTCAGAGCAGTGTGTGTGAGAAAGACAAGTATAGAGGGTATGTGACGTTACACTGATTTCTCGGAAATAAAATACTGTTAAACTAGGAACAATTAAGATTCTTTAATACTATAAATTGCTTCAAAACAGAATGAAGTTTTATTTAAAATAATAAAAAAAAATGAGTGGAATACCCCATTGTACTTGTAATGTTGTGGCGACCTTGGCCAATATTTAATTTTCAAATAACTTCATAACTATTAGAAAGTGAAAAAAAATGTTTCATGTAACATAGACAAAATTTTGTTCAATCACTCTCTTTGTCAGTTTTTCTTCTATTTTCTGGCTTCTTTCTCAGAAACAGTTGAAGATCAGCGCCATGGTGATTAGACTTTTTGTTCATTTTGGTCAGTAACTGAAACTAAGAGATAAAAATATATAACAATGATTAAGATCTAATCTACATCTATTTCAGGTCCTGGATATTTCAAACTGCTCAATAAATTCCTTATACAATGAAACATTCTCCAAGTTGCCGTCACTAAAACATTTAGATATTAGCAACAATAATCTTATTGAACTCATTTCCGCAATGATACAATATTTAATAAATTTAAAATGTATTAAATGTCAAGGAAACAATTTATTAATTACTGACGAACTTCAGAAGTTATTCCAAACATTTAATTGTGAAAAAACACAAAAAAATAATTCCATTCCGAAAGATGAAGATTGTAAGTTCCAAACATTTGATATTAATTCCATTCTTAATGTTGATGAAACTTCGAAAATTATTACTATGTTAATTATTTTAACTATTCTATGTTCTCTTATACTTATACTATTATTAGGGTCCTTCTATAAACCATCTAAAAAAGGAAAATCTATAAATGACGGAACTACTAATAGTCAAGTGAAATTAATGTCTCAGTGTGCTAATGCTGATGTTGATGACTCATATGTATAACACTATAACGTATAATCTTCCTATTTGGGTCTGAAATATTTTTATTCATGATATTATTAATTAAAATATTAAAAAAAAATAAATATCTATTGTAATGTAAAACAAGGTAAGGGTGAGTGCAGAGCAATAACAAAGTAATAACTTTATTAAAAATTCTTCTAAATTTTCGTTTCAGTAACAATATTTCAACTCTGTTTATCTTTGTAAGTCCAAATTATGTTTAGAAATATTATTATATTTCCCAAAATTGTGTGTTTAGTTTATATTTTATGGATATCAGCAGTCTGAACATTTTTAGTGTTGACAATTAAGTCTGTAAGTTATTGCAAGCCTGCACCCTGCTTCCTCCCATCTACTTATTATTATATTTTGTATTTTTGTGTTGAAATATTTTATTTTACACAATTATTTTAAATTTATATTGTTTTGGACTTGGAATAAATAAATCTGATTAATCGGGTCACAGTATAAATAATATATACAATTATACTCAGGATCTTCTGTTACAGCGTGCATCACAACCATAGAATCCCTTTAATTGAACATAGATCTTAACTTTTATCACAATTAAAATATTCTTTAATATTATTTAGTTGTAAAAATAATGTATTGAACCGTCTTATATTTTATATCTATAACAATTTAAAATAAATTCCAGTATCTAATTTATAAATAAGACTAAAGAAATATGTATCCATGTCTGCCTATTGCATATTTTTTCACTGATTTTGACTGAAAGTGGAAATATGTATAACAATTTTGTACTATAATAAAAAAATCACAATTTAAAAGATATTTTTTTATGAAATTCAAAATGTTATGGAACAATTGGAAAATAATCAGACAGGCAGTCACGTATAAATTGCGTGTCTGATGAATCTTAATCAAACATCAAAACATTATGTTTACAACAGAAAATTGTATAAAATTTAATTAAAAATTTTAATTCTCTTAAACTTAATTCAAGTCCGCAGTTTCCACATGATATTTATATTCACATTAAAATTAATTACGTATTTTTAAGTATTTGGATTTCATCCGTAGTGTACCAATGATAATAAATAAATTACTTAAAATTTTCGTTCGATCTCAGAAAACCGATACCGACACAGAGTTTCACTACTCTCCACTGCATATATTGTTTATACTGTGGTCGGGTTTTGTTACTCATATCGATAATGTAACTATATAGTTTTATTTAATTATTATTATTTATTTTTTATTATTTTTTTATTTAGTTTTTTTTTTTAGTTATGTTTAGTCTAATTGTTAATAATAAGTTGTACGTAAATGTATTTAAATAAAAAGTATTAAAAATCACTAAGTATATTCATCCTTATGTCCGTATCCATATAAGTGTTCATAAATGTGAAAGTGTGTGTTCATCCCCAGTACAGCGGCCGTCAATCGTCCACCACCAGTTAGTGTAAACTCATCGTATAAAGGCATTGTTCGGTAAAGAGAAGTAAAACAATGCAGTGGCGTATTTACGGGGGGGGGGGGGGGGGGATATGGGGGATATATCCCCCCCCATGACATCGGAAAAGAGTAAAAATCAACATGTTTGAATACTGTTTTACGATTTTTTTGCAATATCATGTAATATGTTATTATAGAACAGGTCGCCTAAAAACCAAGGCGTTGTTATATTTTTATCTACGATTAACTTTTTGATTATTATACAAAATATTTTTATATATCCCCCCCCCCCCCAAGGGCCATGTCATATCCCCCCCCAAGGGTCATGTCTGGATACGCCACTGAAACAATGTACAGGTGTCTCATTTTCGATGTTTTTTTAGGGTATCTCGGGAAATATTACTGATAGAGCAAAATTGTTTGCACATTCCAGGTCAACTTTTTGAGAAAAGTTTAATAGTCGCCATAGGAATTTTCGATCTTCTTTTGTTTCTGAGCTACAGGCAAAAACTTGTTTTTCGCTCATTTCGAAAATATATCATAACTTATTTATTATGGTAGTTAGAGAAAAATTGTTTTAACAAATTTTATACCGTTTTTTAGGGAGAATAAAATTGCGTAATTAGATTTTTTGAACACTTCATAATTCTTGAGATATAACACAAACTTATGATTTTTTAAATGGCAACCTATGTTAAAAATAGTCTCTTTTTTTCTTATTTTATAAGCTTTTCAATGATATATAACAAGTCTACATTCTTTTGTTTTTCATATGAGTAAATGTTGAATTATTAATTTTTTGGGGTGAAAAAATTGAAAATTATTAAGAAACAAATGAAAAAATTATAATAGTTCATCATTTGTTTATTTTGATTCCATATCAATTATGTTCTCGAAATTATTCTAAACCAATTATTTTCGGATTATTCTTTATCGACGACGTCACAGTTGGCTTTGACACAATTCGAAAAAAAATGGTTTAATATGCATTTAAAGTAAATAAATTAAAAATATGTTAAAAACTGAAGGAAATAATATTAGAAATAAACAAATGATGAACTATAATAGTTTTTTTCATTTGTTTTTTAATCATTTTCAATTTCTGCACCCCAAAAATTAATAATTCGTCTTTTATTCATGTGTAAAACAAAAGAATGTAGACTTGTTATATATCATTGAAAAGCTTATAAAATAAGAAAAATGACGACACTATTTTCAACATAGGTTGCCGTTTAAAAAATCATAAGTTTTGTTATATCTCGAGAATTATGAAGTTTTCAAAAAATCTAATTACGCCATTTTATTTTACCTAGAACACGGTACAAAATTTGTTTAAACAATTTTTCTCTAACTACTATAATAAATAAGTTATGAGATATTTTCGAAATGAACGAAGAACAAGTTTTTGCCCGTAGCTCAGAAACAAAAGAAGACCGAAAATTCCTGTGATCAGTATTAAACTTTTCTCAAAAAGTTGACCCTTGAATTATATACCGTGAGTATTTTTTAACGTGAAACATTGGGTTTGTCATGTCCATGGTTACGATTTGACATTTGATTGACAGCAATGTATTTGCGTGTCCCATTTAAAATGAAACATAGGGAACGAATTTGACAGATGTTAGCTAAGTCAGAAATTTAGCTAAGTCAGAAAACCACTCGAGAGCACTAAACATATATCGGGCACACAATATTTTTTTTGCAACTAAATTTAATTTTTAGAAAAAAGGTATAATTATTTAAACAAAATTAACCTCTAATGACGTCTTGTCAATATGACAGATAACCGCTGAATTTTCCTATAAGTTACGACTTGACATTTGATTGACAGTAATATATTTGCCTGTCTCATTGAAAACATAGGGAATGAATTTTACAGTGTATTATATTTAAATATTGTAAGAAATTTGGCCAAGTTAGAAAATCACTCGAGCACAAGGTACCCACACTAAATTTAATTTGGAAAGCAGGTATAATTATTTAAACAAAATTAACCTATACTGACGTCTTATCAAATGTCAAATTCGTTCCCTATGTTTCATTTTAAATGGGACACGCAAATACATTGCTGTCAATCAAATGTCGAATCGTAACTATGTATATGACAAACCCAATGTTTCACGTTAAAAAATACTCACGGTATAATATATTTCCCGAGATACCCTAAAAGTAGACAGATATACAGACTTATGGGTATCAGCAATCTATTTTATATCATAAATGCAACCATGATTTGACTAATACTCGTATTTATTGTTCTTTTTAGCAGACATTTGTACAAATCATCCCTAAATGCCCGCCGCTAAAAGAATACAATCTCAAACACTGAAAATCGAAACCAAACCACTGCCATCTATCCTCCGTCAGCTGTAAAACGGTGCCATTTGTTTAACATCAAATCCGAAGCTTACTGGGACGGTTACAATACAACCAGCTATTGTTCATTCTAATAACATCAACTCACTGGACTCTCAATTTATTTAGCTTCGCTGCTAAGCGGTAATAATTCAGCGGTTAATGTCTATAGACCGTACGTTATATTTGCGAAATACGGTCACGTTCTACGGTTACGATCTTATGAATTAGAACGATCGACGACCGAGTTAAAACTGTCACTGAAAATGGGAGGGAGATATGAATTTTTAGTTTATGATTGTAGGTCGACATGAGAACTTCATATATTTCGAAAGTTAATTGCAAATGAAATGGTTCTTTATGTATCTAAAAATATTAACCAACTTAAATTATAATAAAGTATCAACCAATGCACTCCAGCAATAATTATTTCCTTTTTACCTTCCGTCACGTAAGATACTTATTGACCTCTAGGATGAACATCTAATTAAGAATGATTACAAGCAGTTGACCAGCAAAGTTTTTTCGTTGATGATATATTTTTTATTTATTTATACAGAGTGGGGCAAATATCTTGTTCAAGTTTTGATTTTAAATAGGTAACTTTTGTTGTAAATAAAAAAAAATGTTTTTACCTCGCGCTAAGAGAGGTACTGGATTCATTCTAAAAAACGGACATCCAGATTTTAGTAAATAAGCACATTTTAAGGTCACTAGAACCCGATTTTAACATTTTTATGATGTGTGTGTGTGTTTGTGTGTGTGCGTGCCTAGATGTTGGGGGGACGGTTTCTCATTCTATCAGCCCGATTCACAAAAAAGTTTAAGCTATAATCCTCATTTTTGGATTAGTGAATTCTATTCTATTCCGGTATTTAAAATTTAATTTTCATGATATTATCAATAAAGGTAGATACTAGGAATAAATTAGACTATATTTTAAGATATAAACTGTCAAAATTAGAGTCTAAAGACCAATTTAACTACGTATTCCCAAACATTAATGGGAACAGCTGAAAAAGTTTTGGTAACAATCGGACAACCGGAAGTATTAGTTTCGTAAAAAAAATTCTTCAAAATATTATTTTATTATTTATATATTAGACAACAAGAGCGATGACAGTGCAGCGCATTGATGTGATCAAACAATGTCATTGTTGCATCCAATTTTATCATTGTTGTAATCAAGTTTTTTAAGTACTTATTCATTTATTAGTTCAGAAAGATATTCCAATATATTAAAAATGTAATTAATGCAGTTTTAAAACTAATATAACACAATGTTGGACATAACTTTTGCCCCACCCGGTATAAAATCTTTTAGAGGAAACCCATAGAATTGATAGAGGTAACTGAAGGTAATGTGCTAGCCACATCAGATTCTTTTAGTTAACACACGAATTTCTATTTAAATTTTTACTTGTGGCTGTAATTCATAAGTAGTCTTGCAACACAACTAAAATTTTTTTACCTTCCGTCATCTTTAGGTAAGGAAGGTATTGTCTTTGGTCAAAAAATTCGGTGGTGAGTTTTTAATAAATAAGCACGTTTTAGGGTCCCTACAATACGAATATACCATTTTTAAGATGATGTCTGTATGTGTGTATGTGTGTGTGTGTGTCCGTGTGTGACGTTTCCGGCGATAACTCCAATACTACAATTCTAAAAATTATAATTCTTTCGTATTCCTCTTCTGTACATCCATATGAAGAGTTGATTAGATTCTGGTTATAATTGATCCACCGGAAGTACCCTTATTTGAAGTTTTTAACAGTTTTCTTAAAAAAACGCAGTTAAATATTATTTTTTGACATTTTGTTATTATATATATTAAAGAAAATACCCTTCTCTATACAGTTTGATTATACATTTTCCTTCATATTCAATAGATGTAGATTTAAAGCATTATAAAGAAATTAATTTTCAAAAATTAGTCAGCATTGCTATTTATCATGGAAACAGTTGATATATTCAAAAAAAATTAATTGACAGATGTCAGTTGCAAGTGCAAAACCAAATATGGAAAAAGTATAGGATCTAAAATTGGTATGTCATAGTGTTGCTCGCAAGTGACACGCAGAGAAAGGCCAAAGAGAAGATGGAAGGACATTACTTAGTGTAGTTTATGTTATAATTTTATTGGATTTATAGAACCTTTTCAAATGAACTTTTGGTATGGAATTTGTAAAAAATAGTATGTGTTTTACATGATATTATATAGAATCTGTTCCAAGGACCTTTTGGTATGGGATTTGTACAAAATACATGGAATTGACGGAAGGTCTTGTGCTGGCCACAACATATTTTTATATGTATAAAATTAGAAAAAAAATATATTTATTTTGTAATTTGTAATTCGAGGAGCATTTTGAGTGACGTCAGTCCGTCAGCAACACAGTTTCACCATGACATTCGAGCCGCATTACGAACGTGCATCAGCCGTATAATACCCACCACATCGCATTGTCCACTAATAGATGTAAATTGCCACTGACAAGCCTGCAACCAATTTAACACCTTTGTCAAGCACGGGGCGGCTCTGAATGATCGATGCAGTCACTTGTTAACTCGGGAGTGGGGGGAGCTGTATGGAAATGATGTGTTTGCCAGAGCCCCAATTGAAAAATTATAACACGGATGTTTTAACAATGAAACTTAGCGCCGCATTCACTTGAATTTAAATTGGAAATTAACAATGATTTGTGTTAACAAGGGGCATTCAGTTATACAATTTTTCTGGAATGGAATATGAATATTCAATTCGTGTTTCGTTCGGGAATTTTTTGTGGGTTGTTTTATATTTATAGTGTAGTAAAAATTTTATAACTCTTGGCCAAACATGATGTCAGTAAAAGTAAAGGGTTCCTAACACAAACATTTTTTTCTATGTTGGTGGTCGAGCATTTTATATTTCGCTACGGCGTGACCTGAACCAGTTTCAATCGGATATTATAAATAGGTCACTTACATCTTAAATAAATTTAGCAATGGCTGATATTCAACCAGCAGTACGATATGGGTAAAACACTGCGGCTCGGTGGGTCCGGTTAGAAAGGGAATACGAGCCCAATCTCATAAAATATACAGGTGTTCGAGAAAAAATAGATTAATTAAGCAACAAATTACCCTCTCCATTTCAATTTAATTTAAGAGCTAAAGAGCGCAAAGTACTCACTTTTTTAATAAACGAAAGGTTTTAAAGAAAAATCGCCATTTATTTTACATTTTATTTAAATTATTTCTCCTTTATTAAATAAATGAATCTATGGTTCTCAGAGTATTTTTTTGGTCAAAAAATTCGGTGATGAGTTTTTAATGAATAAGTACGTTTTAGGGTCCCTAAAATACGATTTTACTAGTTTTACGATGGCAACTGTATGTGTGTGTGTGTATGTGTGTGTGTGTGTGTGTGTGTGTGTGTGTGTGTGTGTGTGTGTGTGTCCATGTGTGACAAATTTCTCTCCGAAGATGACTCCAATACTACAATTCTAAAAATTATGATTCTTTTGTATTCCTCTTCTTTACATCCATATTAAGAGCTGATTAAATTTAGGTTATAAATGGTTATTCGGAAGTTCCCTTATTTGAAGTTCTTAACAGGTTTTCTTGAGAAAACACAGTTAAATATCATTTTTTAACATTTTATGTGATTATCAGTATGAAAGAATATCATATTCTCTATACGGTTTGATTATTCATTTTCCTTCATATTTAATAGATTAATGCCCGTATTCACCAACATCAAATAAATCTTTGAATAGCTTATTCATTGAATAAGAGAAAAATATCGCATCAAAATATGACAGCTAGAACAAATACCTTCATTTGTGTTATGGTATCGATGCGATATTTTTCTCTTATTCAGTGAATAAGCTATTCAGAGATTTATTTGATGTTGGTGAATACGGGCAATAGAGTTAAAGAATTATAAAGAGACTTACTTTTCAAAAATCACCCAGCTTTGCTATAATCATAGAAACAGCTGATATATTCAAATAATTCTAATTGACAGATGTTAGTGCCAAATGCAATTTACACAATGCATGTTCGTGTTATAATTTTATTGGATTTCCAGAATCTTTTCCAAGGAACGTTCGGTACAGAATTCATAGAAAATAATTATGTTCGCGTTACAATTTTAGTGGATATATAGAATCTTTTCGAAGGAACTTTCTGTAAGGGATTTGTGCAAAATACATAGAATTGATGGAAGGTAATGTGCTGGCCACATCAGATTTTTTTAATTGTCCCGTAATTAGCCATTTTGACTTTAAATGTGTTTTTCACACAAAGCTTATTATATCTAATTTTAATAAAATAAGAAACTAAGAAAGAAAAAATTTAAACTATGTCTATTACACTAAGAAAGAGAAATCTTAAAACTGTGTCTAAAATTTTGCCCACATTAGTCAAAACAATATCTATAGATCCAATACCACGACACACTCTTTATAATATTCTCATCCTTCTCATTCTTATTAATTCTCGTTCCAGTTCTTCACATTCAAGCCCGCCAGTGTGCCAGTAGACACAGTCCCGCCGACTCCAACGACGCCGAGCGCCAAGACGCCAGTGAAGCAACCAAGCGGGGCGCCGACTCCGGCTCCTGAACCTGCAGCGCCTCTCCCGCCTGCCCGAGCGCCCCAGCGTAGGAAAAGCCTCGACCTCTACAACGAGGCTGCCTCCATTCTCGGGTTGACTTGTAGTCAGACTAATGACTGCAAGTGCATCGAGTGTCAGGTAGGGGGGAATGGTTTGTATTAGGAATGACGATGGGTATCCGGGTACTCGGAACCTACCAGATAATAATGTACCTGGGTATAAAATTTCTTACCCGATTACCCGAAATATAACCGCTGCCCGTTAATTACCCGATAATCTTTAATTACCCGAACAGTTTTCAGCTGCCGGAAAGATTGTATCTAAAAGAAGAGCTTTTTATTACCATACAATAGGACCTATTGAATAGGTAATTAATATAATTTATGTTAAGTTTTTTATAGAGATACAGTATATTATTTATTGTATTACTTTTTATTTAATAAATATATGTAAATAGTAATTACGAATTTTATTAAAAATTAAACTGCTAATATAAGGGTACCTGGTAATTAAAAAATTAACGAATTATGTATATGTACTTAAAGGATAACGAGTAATTAAAGGGTATCGGGTAATTAACTGGTACAGGGTACTATCCGAGTAGTTGTTTCTGGTACTCGGGTACCAAAATTATCGAAATTCGTCATTCCTAGTTTGTATTCATGGGAATAAGTGAGAGGTAAATAGATTGGCTAGCGATGAGAAAAATTGGATATTAAACTACAAAATACCGTTCAAAATTTTGAGTATACCTGCTGATTTAAAAAATTAATATACTCAAATTATTTTACATAAACACAAACATTTTTTACCTCTCGCTCAGAGAGGTATTAGATTCATGCTAAAAATCACATATTCAGATTTTAGTGAATATGCACGATTTAAGGTCCTTATAAAACGATTTTAACACTTTTACGATGATGTCTCTCTCTCTCTCTCTCTCTGTGTGTGTGTGTGTGTGTGTGTGTGTGTGTGTGTGTGTGTGTGTGTGTGTGTGTGTGTGTGTGTGTGTGTGTGTGTGTGTGTGTGTGTGTGTGGATGTGTGTATGTACGTGTGTATGTGTGGATGTTGGAGGGACGATTACTCAAAAACTATAAGACATAAGACCAGTTTAACTATAAATTCCGCAATCTGACATTCATGGGAAGAGCTGAAAAGGTTTTGATAACAATTGGACAACCGGAAGTAGTAGTTTCTTAAAAAAAATCTTCTAAATATTATTTTTTAGAAATTTGTTATTACAAATATTAAAGAATATAAAATTCTCTATCTAGTATATTTAACATTTTTATTATATCTTCTATAGATTTAGAGATAGAGAGTTATAAATAAATATATATATATATATATATATATATATATAATAATAATAATAATAATAATCAATTGTATCCATCAAATAGCCCTTGGAACCAGTTAAAAAATGAAAATGTTAGTAAATGACATAAATGTCATTGTCAAAAATCCAGAGACTTTACTGAAGGCTTTTTCTGGGAAGTACATTCAATATTTCTTATTTTATCATTAATTAAATATTTAAAATTATAGATATAGCTGCCGCACGTCAAATTGACACTGTTCTTGAATGCCGAAAACCTAAAATTCGTGCTTGGACAAGTCGAGATGTAATAGTAATTGTAATATGCTATTTTTATAACAAGGAAAAGACTCCGTCAACATCTAAAGTTGGTATAAACTGAAACGGGATTCATTTGTAAGCCAAAGTATGTACAGTAACAGGTCAACTAAACACGCGGTTGCTATGCATATATTTCATCATATATCTTTCAGAAATCCCACCAGTCTCGCAAATTTGACCCTTAACGTCCAAGAATTTTGATAAGATCCACATGAATATAAGAATTATAGTAACTGAAATATATTATGAACAATACCAGAGTTAAATATTAAGTATTTTCTTTTTATGAAACAGTATAATATATTCATAATTTTGATATCCCCATAAAATATTTCAAATGTTAATTTTTACTTCAATAACAGTTAAACGTGAAACGTGACTACCAACATAAATGAAATATAGTTAACTATTTGTTAGCTAACCAAATTCGTAAATTTATTGGAAAACCCTGTTTGTAGATTACTTGCAATTAAACTTCTGGTTAACTAATAGTTAGTAAGTAAGAATGCTTCAAATTTACATTAATTCCCGGTTGCGCTGTTGCTTGGATTTTAAGTGTTCCTTAAATGGACAATATCGTATTGTCAAAGTGATCAATTAAATATTGCTGTTAAAATTAGATTTGTTTATTATTATTATTATTTTTTTTGTTTAAGGCTAGCTTAAAATCTCTCGCGGTTTCATAAATGGAGGACCCATTTACAACATTAGAGTGGGAAAAGTGATTTTTCGTAACAACATTGCTGGTGGTACAAAATTTGTAAATGAAAAGAGCCAAGTTTTGTGAAACAGACCCTAGTTCATCAATAATAAATTATTTATTAATTTCCAAAATTTAATTTTATTTGACAAAAAATCCATCAAGGAATCATGCCCGAAACAGATATTCGTTAGTCTTTTTAAGCGTCAAATTACACTTTTCATTTCGGGTTTCAGGTAGCTTCAAAAACAAGCACAATAAACAATTTTCCTTCAACTTCAGCCTTTTACACTAGAAACAAAACATCTCAAAAATTTCACAAATAACCTCATTTTCCATCCATCAAACAGCATTCTTCTCTCCTTCTCCTTGAATAGGGGAAGGTATCCTTGGCCGTGGCCTTGTCGCCGCCCATGTGTCGTAACCACATCACAAGACAACCCCGCGCGCTTCAAAATAAGCCACTCAAATTGATTTTATCACAAGGGAAATATATATCAAAGGAGGACGAAGAAAAGACAGACAACGCGAAAAGGTTTTGAAAGGTAGATGGAGAAAGAAACTGAAAGGGCAATTTAAGAGCTCGGGTTAGGGTGTGGTTTTGTTTGTAATAGACGTTTCACCTACTCCAGTAATTGAATTGATGATACAAGGGTTACGCTAGAACTATTGAAAATAAGAAAATCAGGTAGGCCGTGGAAAACAATACTTGCACTGTCATTTTTAGCGGTTATTTATCTGTGATTTGAAATTAAACTGTTTGGTTAGTTAGAACTTAGTTTATCAAATTTTTAAGATATTAAATTAACCAGACTAGAAAGCATTTACTTCAGATTTAGCAAAAAAAAAAAATTATTTATGAAACTTCGTAGGCTTTCACGGCGCTGTTGTCACTAATGGTGCTAAGCTAAAGAAGAAAGAAGGAATTGTATGTTCATGTTATAATTTTATTGGATTTATAGAATAGGAACTTTTTTACAGCATTTATCCATTTTTATTTCAATACTTTTATTTCTAAAAATTCACACAGTTGTTCAAATACTCTAAAAATGCGTTCACTTACGTAACATTCTCTTTACAATCAAATAATATTACTACCAAGGTTATATCTCTACTTATTTTCGAATTATTGCCCCAAAAGTCAATATACCCCACATTTAGATAAAAACTTCAAAATTATCAAAAATCTAATTTTTATGTACCTAGATACTTCTCAATGCGCTGCTCCAAATTTTGAAACCGCAGGTCGATATCTCGTTTCATTCTCGAGATATTTAGATTTAAAGTTTTGCTCAAAACTGCCCATTTTTGGGTAATAACCCAAAAATGGGTCGAGATATGAATTTGGAGACAACGCCATTCGATTCTACGGAAAAAATTACATAAGTATAGCAATTTTCATAATTTTTGTCCAACCGGTTCATTTTTTTATGAATAAAAGTTTGAAAACCACTGAAAATGGCCAAAATCTGAAAAAATCGTAAGGGGTACCCCTTACGATTTTTGCGATTTTTGGCAATTTTCAGTTATTTTGCTTTAGAGATTGTAGGCGATGTTCAAAAATTCTGAAAATTGCTATACATATGTATTTTTGTCCGTAGAATCGAATGGTGATGTCGGCAAATTCATATCTCCACCCATTTTTGGGTTAACACCCAAAAATGGGCAGTTTTGAACAAAACTTTAAATCTAAATATCTCGAGAACAAAACGAGATATCGACCTGCAGTTTCAAAATTTGAAATCAGCGCATTGAGAAGTATCTAGATACATAAAAATTAGATTTTTGAAAATTTTGAAGTTTTTATCTAAATGTGGGGTATATTGACTTTTGGGGCAATAATTCAAAAATGGGTAGAGATATAAACTTGTTAGTAATATTATTGATTGTAAAGAAAATGTGACGTCAGTGTACGCATTTTTAAAGTATTTATATGAGTATTTATAGAATATTTTCCAAGGCACTTTCTGTATGGAATTTGTAAAAAAATGTATTATGTTTGTGTTACAATTTTACTGGATCTTTTCCAATGAACTTTTGGTATGGAATTTGTACAAAATACATCAAATTAACGGAAGGGCTTGAGCTGGCCACAACAGATTTTCTTATTTATATTTTCACTACTTTTCGATTAATTTTAATGACACCAATCAAAAAATAATTTTTGTTAGCAGCGAATTTGACAGTTTTGTCATGGAGATAAACTTGTTTGCATATATTCAATGCAAAATAATGGAGAGAAAACGAATAACCATCTATATTCAACAAATTTGGTTGGTGAAACAAAACTTTCACTATTTAATGAATAAAATTTGTTCTCTGATAACTATTTGTGAATTTATTCGGCAATGGTGAAACCGGGAGCTGAGTCTTTTCCTCGAAATTTAGAATTCTGCAATATTAATGCTGATTACAAATGTCACCGATTTAAAGATTTAAACGCTATCTAGCACTGAAGCCCTTCAAGTCTTTACTGATATGTGAATTTTGTTATCAACATGTTCCTGGAAAAAGTGACAAATGTAAACAACAAATGTTTTCAACAAAACTTGAAGACAAAAGTTACTAATATTTTGAAATATGCTTTCAGAACTCATTATAAATAAAATTAAACAATATTTGGGTTTAGTTCTGTAGATATTTTATTAAATTAACAACGTTTCGACAGCAAGGTACTGTCTTCTGCTTCTTTTTGGATGATGTGTTCCTAAAAAATGGTTACAGTAAAGCTCAATTAAAAGAGCATTAAAGACCAAGAATAAACCACTACAACAAGCTATTACAGAAAGGAAATTATATGCCACCTTACCATTTGTTGCCAATGTTACAGACAAAATTGGCAGGATTTTAAAGAAATATAATATTCAAACATCTTTTAAATCAAGTATTAAAATCCGAGATCTTCTTGGAAGTGTTAAAGATAAAGTTCCGCTACAATGTTCTGGCATAGATAAGATTCCTTGCCATTGTGGAAAAGTGTACATTGGACAAACTGGCCGAACTATAGCTACTAGAATAAAGGAACACCAACGCCATATAAGACTTAATCAGCCTGATAAATCAGCGGTAGCTGAACATGCCATAGAAGAACTACACGGAGTTGATTTTGAAAATACGAAAATTATAGCAAAGGAAAATCACTGGATTAGAAGATTGATAAGAGAAGATATAGAAATTCAGAAGTCTCCTAATAATATCAATCTTAACACAGGCTATGAACTAATAAATCATGGTATCCTGTTATTCGTTTATAATTTTCTTTTTCATTTGTATGTTTTATATTTACCATTTATCAAAGTACCTTTGATTTTATATACTTGTAGTCTTGACTACATATTTATTACCTTCCGTCACCTTTAGGTAAGGAAAGTATTGTCTTTGGTCAAAAAATTCGGTGGTGAGTTTTTAATGAATAAGCACGTTTTAGGGTCCCTACAATACGAATTTACTATTTTTAAGATGATGTCTGTATGTGTGTGTGTGTGTGTGTGTGTGTGTGTGTGTGTGTCCGTGTGTGTGTATGTATGTCCGTGTGTGACAAATTTTTCTCCGACGATAACTCCAATACTACAATTCTAAAAATTATAATTCTTTCGTGTTCCTCTTCTGTACATCCATATGAAGAGTTGATTAGATTTTGGTTATAATCAATCCACCGGAAGTACCCTTTTTTGAAGTTTTTAACAGTTTTTCTTAAAAAAACGCTGTTAAATATTACTTTTTGACATTTTGTTATTATATATATTAAAGAAAATACTCTTCTCTATACGGTTTAATTATACATTTTCCTTCATATTCAATAGATGTAAATTAAAAGCATTATAAAGAAATTAATATTCAAAAATTAGTCTGCTTTGCAATTTATTATGGAAACAGCTGACATAATTATACAAAAAAAAAAATTAATTGACAGATGTCAGTTGCAAGTGCAAAACCAAATATGAAAAGTATAGTATCTAAAATTGGTATGTCATATTGTTACTCGCAAGTGACATGCAGAGAAAGGCCAAAGAGAAGATGGAAGGACATTACTTAGTGTAGTTTATGTTATAATTTTATTGCATTTAAAGAACCTTTTCAAATGAACTTTTAGTATGGAATTTGAAAAAAAAAGTATGTGTTCGTGTTCGATTTTACATGATATTATATACAATTTGTTCCAAGGACCTTTTGGTATGGGATTTGTACAAAATACATCGAACTGACGGAAAGTCTTGTGCTGGCCACAACAGATTTTTTATTTATGTTTTTATTATTAAAACCTGAAGAAGACAGTACCTTGCTGTCGAAACGTTGTTAATTTAATAAAATATCTACAGAACTAAACCCAAATATTGTTTAATTTTAAAAGTTACTAACTTTGCACAGGTCTATATTTAAAATTTGTTCAGTGTTACGCTTGGTGTAAATCCAGCTTTATGCTTACGTTCACTGTGCATTAGGGTTAAATGAGCCGCTGAGTAAAAAGCATCATTTTGGCGCACTACCAAAAAAATAAACCACCGCATCATTGTGGAAAATCAGGGCACGATGAGGCATCAGCGCATCTTATTTGTCTTGCTGTTCGGGTGATAGAAAAACTGACCTGATCCCGTGGTCTCATTTTCGCTTCCCATCCGATCCGAGCCAAGCTAGAACATGGGCCACCGCACGAACGGAGAGATAAATGGATAAATCGAACGAGGGAAACGAGTGTGCTGTGGAGAAGCAACGTAGAATGAAAACATTGAGTTGATGTGTCACTATAAATTAGAAAACGGCGCATGTGTCACTGTCTACGGAAATGCAATTCTTCGAACGTTTTTCAGTATGGCTGAATTGCTCTTGAAATGAATACGAATCTCACTTAGATTACATTGTAATAATAGGTTTGTTCGCTGAAGAAAATATGCAACTACTAGGGATACATCACAAGAAATAATACTTGAGAAATTTAATCTTAATTTTTTTTTTACAAAATAGGCGTAGTATTCATGCTGTAATTTTGCAAAACAATATAGTAAATAACAATATAGATTGCGCTTATTCACTTAATAAACTAAATTTTCATGTTCCTAGATTGTTCTCACGTTTCACACAATCATTTTATTTAAATAAATATGTCATCACGGCATATTACCCATTTTTGAGTGTGCCAATCTGTGTTGTACACAGATTTCGATAATGATGACATATTTGTACCATGTGGGCGTTTACCAGGCGTCACCTCACGGGCACTCATTGCTGGCGTGCACCACAGAGGTCACTTTTGTGCCATTTAAAATTGGAAATATTTGGCGTCGATCGGAATCGAACTCGGTTCTCCAGGTTTACGACCAGACACTTAGGCTATGTCCGATGTCGCATTTTGACATTTAGATTTTAGGATTTAGGTCTTCTTCACATAAATACAACTCCGAAATAAATCATACACTTCGATTTAATTTGATGCTTCAGATTAAATATTAAAATTATATTTCATAAAATAGAAGCTGAGAAGGTATTATTTGAGAGTAAATTTGACGTTTTGCACAAATTATAGCAACGAACATGATTTGTTTAATTAGTGCACGTCAACTTCAAGGCGTAGTGTGCTCCTGCAAAACCTTAAAATCTAATTTCTAAAATCCTAAATAATCACTAGATTTAGGGCATATAAATTTAGGATTTAAATATTAGGGTGATAAAAGTACAACATCGGACACAGCCTTAGGCACGCGGCCACGGGACCCCGCACATTTTATTTAAAGAGCGGTAAATCAAATTGCTCAACTTAAGCACTTACACATCAAAGGATTGATTGTTATAGTATTGTTGAACATTGTTTAATTATTTTTTGCTGCAATACTACAGATATAAAACAATTGGTTAACTACTTTTAGGTACAGGTATTTCCCTACCCACTAATTATTAATTAATAATAATAACAACAATAATTATAATAAATGATTGCCAATTTTCCAGTACGCGTACTAAGTTTGAACCTGGTTTCAATAAATTAATTGGAAATTTTTAGGTTCTGCGAACAGATTGATATTACTACCATCTGGAGTGAACAGAAAGGTTTTTATCTTATGTTGATTGTTGTTGTTGGCATTTGTTATTGTCACATAATGAAATTATAATCTTACTTTATTATCTAAAGTTTACTTCCTGCGTTTATTTCTGGTTCTCTTAAATTTACACTCGAGAAGCTACATGACAATATAGCACATATTTAGTGGTTTGGAAGAATTTATAATAAATGTTAATATTCCTTTTCTCTCGCTGTCGCTAGTACAAGTACATGTAGGAACAACAATGCTCGCTAATAGCCAGAAGTTCCAGTGCGCATGCCACAAACTAAAAATTTCTTTAGAATCCGCGGACTATTCTGACGGTTGGAAACTGAACAGGGATTGAAATATTTTGTTGAACGAACAAATAATTTTTAATCGTAGATTTAAAATTTCTGTTGTGCGAACATTTTTAAATTGATGAACATGCGCAGAATGGTTTGTGACGGTTTCTGATTGTTGTGGGAACAAACTTATTATTAACTATTAACTCTATAGCAACAACTAATTAAATCACTCTAACAACGGAATTCACCATCCCTGAATCAAATTTGATTCTCTGATTAACAAAATTTGACACTGTTGCTTAGTTAAAACTGTTGATCTCCAAGGTAAACCAGAACTTGATTTACAGATCAGTGTTGATCAGAGAATCAAGACTTGATTAACGGTTGGTGAATTTGGTGGTTACTGAATTTTACATCACTCTGACAGTTTAATATGTCAAAATTGAATAAATAACAAAGGTGATTAGTCATAAATTAAATATAATATTGTATAAACCACGCGAATTAAGAATGTTTATTCACCCGAAGAAATTAAACTTTCTGCTCATGAATAAACATTATCTTAACTCACTTGGAGTATAAATATCTATTAGTTTGTTGTACGAAATTTAAAAGAGCTTTCCTAAAGAAATTTTAAGTAGTTTAAGGTTAAATAAATGTTCTGTAAAGTAAAAAATCTCATTAAATGAGCCATTTCCTCCAAAAGCTGTGAAAATGTTCTTCCAATTAAACTTATCGACATCGTTAAAAATTTGTGAAGTACATGGACAATTTTGAAGTAATTATTTTATGGAAACGTAGCACGTTTTCGTTTCGTTTGGTATCACAGCTAAACCAGCTTTTTTTTATTCATTTACCCGATGTATTTGTCGTGTTCTACTTCCACAGTGCATTTCTCTGTTTTCTTTTAATTTCGTTAACTTGTCCAACCGAACTAAGTGGAATGTTTTCCCAGAGAAATAAATGTTCTTTTCCGTTCGCATGGCATGGTGAGAAAACTTTTGAGGAGATTTATTGTAATCTGATGAATATTCAAATAGTTTTTCCCTTGTAATTTACATTGTTAGGAATGTTTTTCAATGGGATGCATTTCAGAGATAGAAATTTCAGCAATCCTGTCTCATTTGACTTTTTAATGAGCGTAATTCAATAAATTATTTATTTTCTGAAAATGGTATTGGTTATTAATAATTAACTTATTATCTATTTTTATAATTTTTTCCCACAGAAAATGGAACGTAGGTAGTTATATGTATAATAAAGGAAAATTTTCATCTGAGTAAAATATGTAGTTTTCAGCTGATATTTAAAACAAATACACAGTTTATTATTTTTTATTTCTAATACTATTTAATTTTAAAATAATTTTAAAGGCTCATTCTATATCGCCAAATCTAATAATCACATGAATACAAAAGTTATTTTCTCCAACACTATTTTGGAAACTACACATTCCACAACTAAAAATTATGTTGGAATCAATATCATTCCAACAAACCGTGTGGAATAATTCCGCACACCGTTTGAATAATTCCACACGGCTTTCGACCAATCAGAATCTGTTTAGCTGCATATTAGCGCGGTATATCAAATATCTTGGTTCGGTTGCTTTGGTTACGTCTCTTTGTTTTATTATTATTTATTTCTGAATTAGCGTTTGACGTTTTGAAGTTTTTAACCTGGAGTTTTCTGTTAACTTTTACAGGTTTTTGGAGATCTTTAGAGCAGTAAGTTTATATAAATAATAATAATATATTACATAGAAATTTAAATAAATAACATTTTATAGAAAAATTTCAAATTGTAATGAAGATATAGATATGGAATGTACGCCATCAGAAATAATGGTGCTATTCTGTAACGTTCTATAAGCTCTATAGGCTCTATAAACAACCGACGTTATAGTATGTAAGAAAATAGCTATTCTGTAACTAGGTTACAATACTATAAGGGCTATAGTCTTACAGAAATTTCTATAAATCTTACAGCGCCAAAATCTTGACTGTAAAGTATTTATAGAGCATAGTGAAACGTCAAAAATATTTATATTAAAAAATATTGTCAAATTTACGAAATACTGAAATGGAAAATGAAAGAATTTGTTGTGCCACTCCGAAAAACATAGTCAGTTTCCATTTCATTTAAAAAAAATTCATATTGTTCTTCACTTGTGTTTGGAATCCTTTTTCGTTTCGTGTTAGATTTACATATAAAATTAATTAAAGCGATTTTAAAACATTTTCTATGATATAAAATTGAATCATTTTACGTAGCTATATTTGTCACAAAATATATTATATTAGAAAAGTCAAGACAAGGGGAAGAATCAACACTGGTGTTCATAGCTTAATAGAATATTTAAAATAAGAATTAAATGATGTCTTAATAATGAATAATAACTGGGGTCTCGTAGCGCCTGAGTGTCGGGTCATGAATATGGGGAACCGGGTTCGATCCCGACCGAAGCCAAAATTATTTCGAATCTTAAACGTCCGCACGGTACGAATATGTCATCATCATTACCGATATCTGCATATAAAGCAGTTTGGCCCACCCAGCAATACGCCGTGATGATATATTTATTTTATTTATTTATATCACAACAGCAACAAGAATTACAATTACAATAATATATGACAATAAACATTAAATCAATTATATAATTAAATATATACTTACATATTATTAGAGTTATGCATCATTCCTTAACGTCTTGTCAAAAATATGGTTATAGAATATTTGACAGTTTGACATGAATAACAACCAAAACAACTAGACTTGATACAGAGAGAGTTACAGAATAGGTAATTTTACTATTCTATAAGGTGTGATCTTATAGAGCTCTATAGCTTACAGAGCGTATAGAGTTACAGTGTTATAAAGCAAAGTTACAGAATAGCACCATAAGGGATCTTGCTAATAATCAAATAAATCAAAAGAATGATAAAGTATGGTGTTTAATAAGCAATTTATGGACTGGCGCCAAAAAAATTATTTGATATATTGTAATGAATCAATGTCATTTTTTTATAATTTCTAAAATCTTGTTGGAGAAACTACACAATATTTTTTTCGAGGTCTTAAAAAAAGAATAAATAAAAATATATAGGTTATGTATTATTTATTATTTTTACTGCGAGGAAATAAATAAATAAATAAATAAATAAACAACTGATCCCCATGGAAACGTTCAGCTTTAATGGTCCCGGGATCGGTAAAGTTACTTTCTGATCCATTATAGACTATTTTCTGAGCTAGCTCAGTAGAGAAGATATTTCCGGTCGAAAAAGTGATCAGAAACAGCTCATTTTCTAGTCGATCGCGAAAAATAGTAATTTACGTAACAAGACCTGAAAGTGATACTTTACTGGGTGAGCAAGCATATTCCAGAGCGAGCCGTAATCCAGCTTTAGAAGCTTGCGAGCCCAGTATAGACACTTTCAGGCATGTTGGGTACAATATTTTTTTTGAGATCCTGAAAAAAGAATAAAAAAGTATTATTTTATTTTTTACTGCGAGCAAATAAGAAATAAATAAACAACTGATCTCCATGGAAATATTTAGCTTTACCGGTCTCGCGAGCGGTAAAGTACTTTCCGATCCCTTATAGACAACTTTCCGAGCTAGCTCAGCAAAGAAGGACTTTCCGGTCTAAATAGTGATCAGAACGAGCTCATTTTCTGGGCGATCGCGAAAAAAATTATTTACGTTTTCTGAAATTGAAAAGTTTTAAAATTTTCTGTATAATAGAAATTAAATTACCTAGCTAATATCAAATCCATCCACAAACATTATTTTGAATTTTTATAAATAACATTCTAAACACCACACTGTGCCTCAATGTGTTTTTTTTTTGCAAAGGAAACTGAAGAAGATTTAAACCACTAAATTCCCAACACCTGGTAATAAAACAAAACAAAACACTAATTTATCTATGTTTACATACAAAGTACTCCGGAACCAAATTCTCACAGTCGTAAATCTCGTTGAAGAAAATTGGTCAATAAATAAGTTCTGTATCTCGTGGTCGAGACGCCGTCTGACGCCTCTCGCCTTGGCAGAGACGCCCATATGACGCCGTAGTGGCAACACACTCCCACGCACGCCAACGATGCCTATCTAACCAGCCATCAATAATATGTAAAGTATTGCTAACAAGATAATTACAAACAAGCCAAGTTGTTCGTGCAAAGCGTTACGCCGTGGACAAATTATAATTATTCAACTTCAATACTAACGCGAGTTGCTAAATTGCGCTACTTTGTCAGGGGATAGGGTAGTTGATTCGGCAATCAATCTGGACATAGTGTGAATGAGGTGGTGATTCATTTTCAAATATTACGTTACTTCTTGTAACTTTATAAATAAAGTGTGATACAAATTATTATTTACACAAATCTTGATAAACCGCACATTCAGATTTTAGTGAATTAGCACATTTAAAGGTCCCTACAATGGAAATGGCGAGAGGTCTTGCGCTGGCCACAGCAAATTTTTACCTCCCGCTACCCTTGGTAAGGGAGGTATAGGGACCGTGCTAAAAATCACGTATCGAGATTTTAGTAAATGACCACATTTTAAGGTCCCTAGAATCCAATTTTAACATTTTCACGATGATGTCACGATGATGTCTGGATGTATGTATGTATGTAACTCAAATACTATCATTCAGAAAATTCTGAAACCTTGTATTTCTATCCTATTCTAATATGAAAAGAAACCATTAGATTTTGGTGTAAATAGGATAACCGGAAATGGCACTTTAAAGCTCATAATGGTTTTTCTTCAAAAAATATCATTAAATGCCAATTTTTCGCATTTTATGTCTTATGAAAATTAAAGATTATTGAATTTTCTACAGGAATACATTAATACTTTTTCTATATAGTTTACAGATAAATATAAAAATAATTTTTTTTACAAGTCCCGAAGCCTAAGAAAAACACAATTCCTTTGTTACACAGTCCATATTTCAAATGAATGTAACTTACAGTAAATGTCACTGTCAAAAAACTAATCACTTCAAAATTAATAAAAGTGACATTTTAAAAAGAAAATAATAAATAAATCAATAGTTTTATGCAATGGGACAGTTTGAAGCGTTAGTAAATACGTAAGTATGTATTTAAATTAATAAAAATGGATAGGAAAGTGTGGCGAAGGAAGATTGTTGCGTAACTATTATTGTGGTCCGGATGGCGTTATTCGCTACCGAAAATCGGTCACTTTAATATGTTCTTATGTATTAATGCTATGATGATTGTGGACAAGGCGAAAGAAGAATGTTGTTAAAGAGTGAAGTGAGTCAGCTGAGCTCTTACTCTTATCCCTTATCTTATTGTTACTATTGTTTCCGGGTATTTGCTAACCCCCTAAGTGGGAATCGCGTGATTTTATGTACGTATGTATGTATGTAAAAATTTAATAGCGGGAGGTTTTGTGTTGGCCACATAAGATTTTTTAAATACATTTAAAGCTTGTTGGTATTTAAAAATATTACGTGGCGATGTGTTGCATGGCTAACAATTTGGTTATATGATTTTTTTTATAATACCAAGTTTGGAGCCTTAGAGGCAATTTGTACAGAAATTCCTCAAATAATTCTAATCAAACCTAGTGAAACTTTAGCGGAACTTTTAAAAAATAAGAGTGTTGATTATATATCCATTCATATTTTTGACGTTTTCTTTACGTTGCCGGACTTTTCTGTACTTTACCGCCCGCAGGGTGTAATCTTTCAGTTCCCACGATAGTAACTAAGATGTAAGCAAACAATTTTAATGCAGTTGTGCGTAAATAATTTTGCTACTCTCGTTGAATAAATATACCCTCAAAACATAGTGCTGTCACATTTAACACCGTTCCTCAAAGATGCCGACTTTTTAGTATATCAGGGGGACAAAAAATTAAAAAGTGTACACGCTAAATTGCACAGAGACAGGCAATACTGTAGTTCGACAACTCTCTGTAACAATATATGAAGTGTTACAGCCAGAAGATGTATTAAAACAATATATCATAAATATGATATATAACCCCATGCTACGTAATTAGCAATTAAAATTCTAAGGATCCTGAGGTGAGCCTTGTCCACCTTTGAAATTCCCGAGGTGGACATATGCCCGGTGCCCCCCTGTAATCGGCGCCTATGCTGTTCCTTTTAAATGTATTTTAAATTTTCTACTTCCAATTCTATTATGGTTTATTTAATATAATCTAATCTACATATATTAACAAATAATATCTACATACGTTTTCTACATTTACTAACCTTTTTCGAAGAACATCTTCATTGAAGTCGCGAAGATTATCACTTTAACCTGTCTGTATGTCACTTCCACAACTTACATACACATTTTGAGTACATAGAATAAAAAATAAACATCACAAAAACCACACTCAAAAGAAACGGTCCTACTGTTCGCACGTTCAACTAGCAACTAACATAATCGTTGCTTTTTTGCGAGTTTTAGCCGTACGAACCAGTTCGTTCATTTCTTAATTTTGTATTTATTGTTCAAATTAATAATATAAGGCACACATACATTTGTATATGTACAGTCATACAAAAAAGTTAACATAAAAGTTAAATACGCCGATGATAGCATTATGTTTGGGGCTATATTTTCTCAACGACTGTACGAAAATTAGTAATTATTGCAACAATGGATAGCAAAGGTTACCTCGATATAGTAAAAACAAATTTAAAATAAATGAGAATATAAACCAAAAAAGAATTTAAAATTAATTACAAGTAAAATGGCAGAATATAATGTCATCGGTGACCAAAAATTTGGTAGATTCAACTACTCGTCGCTTAGTTACTGATGGAAAAACCAAAAGAAAACTCTCCAAATATTATATTTCTTTATGAAACATTAATAACTGGTTTATTATTTAAATGTTTTGGTTATCGTACGGAGACTTTTTTGTCATGGAATTATGAATATTTTCAATGTTTACCCCATAATATAAATAAATTAAGTAAATTATTTGTTTATTTTATATTTATAATAACGTAATATACTGCATTTCATTTTGGATTAAAAGGAAATTAAATATATTGGGTTTTAGACTGTTATTTTTTCTAAAATACAATGAAACTACTGTCGTACGGAGACTTTTTTGTATGACTGTATGTTTCAATGCAGAACAGATATAATTTTACTACATATTTTATTATAAGTATGTATATTTGTTGTATATATATACTTTTTTTCTTTAGCTCGTGAAATAATGGGCGTAAATGACTATGACGGAATTTCAGTACATTGAACATTTTTATTATATCTGTTGTAGATTTAGAGAGAGAGAATTATAAATATATTTTAGAAATCATGAGGTTGCGTTAACAAACACAGATATATATGAAGTAAACGTATAATATAACAATAAATCAAAATACAAAACATATAAAAATACTGACAACTACCATCAATCTCAAAACAGGAAACCAGTTGAAAAATTAAAATGTTTGTATAATTGGCAGAAAAATGTCAGTGTCAAAAATTCAGATACATTCATTTCTGAAGGCTTTTTCTGGGAAGTACTTTTCATATTTCTTATTTTATTATTATTTAAATATTTAAAATTATAGATACATACATATACGCATCAGAAATACCGCCCAACAATGAATTTGAAAAAATGTCGAACATTTAGAAGAGTAGGAGGAAATTTATTTATAGAATAATTAAAAAAATATATTCAGTGTAATTCGAATTTTTGTGTGGTACCAGAAATGTTAAATGCAATATGGAGTTATATATATATAGCTCAATATAGAAATGGTAAGAGGTCTTGTACTGACCACAACAATTTTTTTTGTCTAGTATTCATACATTTTATATCAAATTTAAAGTTGTTCCCCATTATTATATGTATATTTCAATAATAACTGCCCTAACTGCGCCTAAGTCTTAAAAAATGAACGACCACGGCCTGTATTTATGTATTAACGTAACATTATCTAGTTTTTTATACCGTCACTTTAAATTTAGTAAAAGGAAGGTGTCGATAACTATCATACTTTTATCTTAACAGCACTTGTAGTAGGGACCGGTGATACATTGAAACGAGACCGTTTTCCTACAAACCTTCAATTCCGCAATCTTTATTTTTAGATTTCAGATAAAAAGTAACAAACACTTTTACATCCTACCCTGAATTACTCGTAAAAACCGGGACCTTTGATTTCACTTGTACTGCTTTGTCCAATATTTCTCTTTCTTACTGAATTGCTTCTTTTTATTTGCAGTGCCACTACTTTGACGACTACGAAGACGACATGGACTTCACTACCGAGGGATACACAGACCACCAGTCGCTCTGCAGCATACAATAACGAACACAATCTGCGATTTTTTAATCCCTAGTGCGACATAAGGATTTATTTTGTACCGATTCATGGACAAACATTTTTCACAAATCGAATTTTATCGTGAAACATATGATGCCTCCAAACAAACTCTAATCAAAACATTCGGAAGTTTCTGTTTTTCAGATGTTTCATATTGCATCATTCACTTGTTTGTAAACCTTGATAATTTGATATTTTAACAAAGATGAAATTTCTACTACCATTTCCTACTAATATTAAAAATTAAATTTAAAATAAATCTGTACTAAGTTCGAGGGTGGTTTAGAATATTATGTACCTACCTAGCCATGAAACAAAAGACAAGCGAATGTATTTTTCTGTTGGAGTTGAGAATCGATCGAGTATAAATCTAAAAGTTGAAGCAAGGATAAATGAAAATGTCAAAAAGATGAAATATTTTATTTTTAATCTTTAGGGTTATACAGAAACATTTTCGTGCTGCCATCTATTGTTTTTTTCTTAGAACTACACGTGACTCACCTGTTGTAATACAAACAAATCGCTGTCATGATGAGAGTTGCAACGAGATGGTGCCATATATGAAAAACAAAGTGAGTGTAAGGTCTTCGCAACAGTGAATTCAACTGAAATGATAAAGAATAAATAACAAATGTTAAATTCTTTAATGGTTGATTACGATGATCGACTGATTGCAGAATGGAAAAATTTTTCCATTAAATTCTTTAAGTTTTCACAGCCATCCGAAGACAATGAATTATGTAGAACTCGAATATCATAAGAACATAAGTGACAGAAGACAGAACTTTAAATATGGCGATAGTTTGTTTGTATTATGATCTTCCATCTCAACTTCTATATCAACTATCTCTTTCTTGCGTGTGACGTCAAAATCATAACCCTCCATTGAATTCCTTCATGGCTAGATAGATAATACTCTAAATTACCCTTGTAAAAAAAATCATATTCGTAAACGACAAGTAAATATTTACAAAAACAGAAAATAAATTTATAATAATACTCTTAAGATCAACAATTTTAAAATATGAATATTTTAAATAACGTATAATTTATAAAAATAAAATGTACTGTGTATAATTGTATCACATCAAATTTTAATAAATATTTTTATATTAATAATGTGGAATAATAACAGCTATATTTAATTTATTTATTAAATTTATGTGAATAAATTACTCACAATTAATTTAATATTAAAATATATCAAAATAAAAATGATATAAATACAAATTATATTCATCTATCTCTTCTTACTGCCAAAAGACAATATTTTCCTATACTCCTAATAAAATATTATATTATCGAGGTTTTACTTCTGCTAATTCTATGTATGAAGCGAGATGATAATTTTTATTTTGTGTACAGTTCCGTAGGGCAATCATAGGTGAAGAGCTTAATTTAAACGGTACCTAAACTATAAGAGACTTTCACCATAACGAGAAAAGTGTATTCTTAGGTATAGAGTGATATGAAATTTTGTGATGCAAACTCCGAAGATAAAGTCTGTACATACTTCTTGTACTTATTTGTTTTTACTTATTTATATTAAACATCATTTAACTATTAAATACAATTTTGGTGGTATTCTATAAACCTTTAAAAAAATATATCAGGCGTCCCAAGCAATCCTTAACAATTTTGACATAACAATTTAACGACGGAAAACATTTTTTTTATTTTGCCCGTATTCCCGTAAAATTTTACTGAATGTTTCATAAAGAGAATTTTAGAGTATAACATTCTGTATTTTTGAAAGTCAAAATTTTTTAATTTACGCCTTTAATAACCTAATAAACTTAAAGTCACTGGTAAGCACGGTACAAATATGTCATCAACATATTGGCATATTGGATATGGGTAATGTGCCGTAATGATATATTTGTATTCATTTATTTATAAATAAATAAATTTAGGGTGTGATTATTTCAAAAAATAAACATCGAGTAAACTTTTAAACACCACTTCTACTTGTTTTGACATATCAGCAATGTTTATTTTTCAACTAGGCGATGGGCAACTGAACATGTCACACTGGGCGACAGAAACTTTAAAAATTTTGCACGCTGAGCAGGCATACAATTTGGTGAAAATACTTAAATGTGGCATTTTGATTTTTCTAAATAAACTCTAACATAACCTAACCTAACGCAGAATTCACTACATCTATTATCGCCCAGTTGAACATCGCCCAGTCACAGATAATAGCTTTGTTCATAGAAACGGTTGGAGTTTGATATCGAATGCGCATGCCCAGTTTCAAACTAGTTGCAAATCGAACGGTTTGAATTTTTCTGTGAACAAATAATGAAAACTCATTTATAACCTATTTATGAACAAAGCTATGATAAAAAAAAAATGTCATAAGTTAAGGATTTTTTGGTATCCCGGTATAAAATTATTTAACAGAAATCAAATATATTGTACTTTAGTTTTAATATTTCTATTTACTATGTTTACGATTGTTCTTGAACTATCCAGAAATTTAATTTCATAGAAATAAATGTAAATATGTGCACATATCAAAATATATGTAACTACACTATTCCATCACAAAATCGTAACTTGTAATATGTAATTTTACCATCAGTTCATATATGTAACATTTGTTCATTGATATTAAATATCTGGATTTATATTCCATTGTGTAAAACGTTTAAATGATGTATTTATAGACATTTTATATAAAATAATGAATGTAGATGACAGCTAACTCATTAAGAGTAGAGTGAAGTAACGAAAGTTTCATTTGGACAAAAAATTATTTCATTACTCTAATATATTTCGTATATTTTTCATCGTGTAAATAGGATTCATCACTCATACTATATAAATAAGTACTTATTTACTATTAATATTTATGTGTATATTTAGGTTTATATTTAATCTCCCTGTATTCTTCAAATTTTATATTTATATATTTCTGAAGTAATAGTAATCAAAATAATTTTGTGATATATTATAAATGGGAGAAAACCACGATTCTAAAATTCGTTAGTACTTAATACTTTTAGAATCTGAAATTCACAAAAAGTACATCATTATTATAATTTATAAATATTTAAGAAAATAAATAAATAAGAAACAATTTTATGTGTATATTAAAAATAATCAAAAATTTGCTATAAATTATAGAATAATGATGTACATCTTAATTCAAAATAAATGTAACATAAAATAAAATTGATATTTTTCAACTACGCTGTGAATTTCAGAACAAAAATATTATAAGAATGTTTTAATGTTACCAATGTGATCAGTGTATATAAATGTTTCAATAAATTCTTAACGAAAAAAAGTCATTTATTTTTTTGTACTTTTCCATTTACTTATTTAATTTGTATTAAGAGATATACATTTCATAAGCCACTTGGTAAATATTAGTAGGTACTTTAAATTGTATAATCACAGTAGGTATAAGAGCAAAACAAAATTTTAAAAACCAAGTTACTTATGAAATGTAACATGGGGTGCCTATTTTTAAACTTTAAGGCAGGAACTTTTAAAATGGGCACCCTGTATAATAATGATAATCTTTATTACCATTTAATTAAAAGGCGAGGTTCAGTCCAGGGGTGTTCTTCCATCTAACCCGACACAGTACAAATGAATATGACAATATAATAGAATCATCAAACGCTAGACACAATTTAACAAATAAAATATTACAATTATATTCAAAAAGATATCACAAAAAAAAAACAAATATGAAAAAAAATAGACAGACGGTCTTAATATAAATTTTTCAATTTTAATTTGAAAGTTAACGGTAAAGATTTCAGCGATTCAGAAATATTGTTATACAAACTAGGCGTGAGATAGGAAAATGACGCTTCTATATTTTGAATTTCAACAGAAAGGAACAATAAGTTCTTCATACGGAGAGTGTAATTGTATTCTCTTGGTATTAATTTGTCAAAGAGATAATTAGGAGTTCTAGTTAACCTTACATTGTGTATTAAACAAAGATAATTAACTTTTAGTCGTTCAGGAACCGATTTCATATTAGTTGAATAGATGATTTTACACAATTCAATAGAATTCGTGAATTTGAAGAGAAAATAAAGATGGCGTACTCGCTATAATGAATTCGTATTCATTATCGCTTTCTACATAAATTCAATCACTTTTTCAATATTGAACTACATAATTCTCAGCAAATATAATTTTAATTATATTTAAAACCGTAAATCTTCAAAGTATTGAGGACAATAATCTGTAATGTACACAATTTTTTTATTTTCGTTTTATATACAATATACCAATTCACAGTCACACAATTATTATTCTATAAACATAATAAATTACAAATTCGATACATCTAAATCATTTTATAACAGTATACGACAAATTATAAAACCAGTATACAACAAAACCTGAACTAAATAACAATTATTTAATATTAATTCACATTTATAGAAAATATTTCATAAGAATCAAAACTCGTTTTACAAATATGAAATATTTTTATAAAATATACATCGTACGTATATAGATTCGGTGCAATTTATACATTACCATACAAGTTATAAGAGATTGTGCAAAGTATAGCATTTGACAAGTATAGATTACGTTACGACGTTACGAGTAGGCCAGTTAAATTCGATTTATTTGAACAGTAAAGGATCGGGTTCGGGTCACAGGAATCATATAGAGACGAATACAGAACATTTAGGTTCTCATATTTACAGTATACAGACTTGGTCTCCATTTATAGCTGTTTTTTGGTCTTTGCAGTAAAAACCGAAAATTTTAAATGATACCATTGCGAATAACACATTTATATATCTCTTTTTCTAACATTTAATATCCGTGTTGGCATGTAAGAAAAGAAGAACGCAAATATCTTTATTTTATATTTTTAATAGGCTATGTCTACGGACAAGTTATACTCGCCGACAAATAAATATGGATTGATCCTCATTTTTTTCTTTCTCACCACCATGTCCCTTGCCCAGCGGTGTTGCCGCTTCTTCATAACTTAACATTTTCAACATGACCAATTGAATTGGTAACAGTGTAGAAATTTTCAGTCCACATTTATTTGACGGCAAGTATAATGTGTACCTAATATGATATGTAGGTACACACTCAAATGGCCTTAGACACTTCCATTTATAATATTCAAAATATTTTCAATACAACCACAGTCGAAGAATTTTATCGATTAATTTTCAATAATATTAATCTTTAAAAAATTCAGAATGGGTAGCTAAAAAATAATCATTATTAACTGTAAAGTCTCATTTCCACAGAATGTTTTAATGCTTAATGCATTATGATTAGTGCATAAGACAATTTACTAGGATACCATTTCAAGATACTTTAGTGACTAATTCAACAGAAATATCACAATTTTTCCCTTATTACTTGTTGTCTAGCTCTAGCAGGAATGCCATTACAGCAGTAATTCTCTTTAAAAAAAATATTTTTTATACATAAATTTTTGTTTCTATATTCATACCGAAAAAATAAAAATTTAATAATTATAAAATAGACTGTCAGTTCAGGTTAGAAATTTGCAAATTTTGTTCTTACGCATTAATCCTTATGAAAAAGCATTGCGCTTAGTTATTAATTATAGATCTTACGCACTAGGACAATCGGTGGAAATGACGCTTAACACACTCTAATAAAATATTTGATTATAAAAAAATTTGAATGAATATTATAAAAATTTTGAATAACAATGATGAATTTTGAATACAAAATCGATTATAAAATAATAATATTTATTGATTTTTTTATAAATAATAGAATTCTCGTACCGTGCAAAACTAAACATCCATTTACTATTATATCTACAAATTCGAAAATTTTATTCTAGTATTGATACCACATACAAACAGCGAGATAATGAAATATTTAATTTTAAATTTTTATTTCTTCCCATTACTTGGCTACGTTATTATATAAAGATTAAATTTTACATCACGTTTTACGATATATGAAAATAGTTGATATTTTTGTTATTCTATCTTACTTCAATACATAGTAATCGATCCTTAATTATGTCATTACATCCCAAAAGTAAATCAAGTATTCTTTTACAAAATACATTAAATTATTCTTACAAAAATCAATAACATAGTTATTAGGAATAAACCCATGAAATTTTCATTGAAATCAATAATTTTTAAATAATAGCAGTATGTATATTTATTTTTTTTAACAAAAGTAAAGGCAGTTCCGAGTTTTTAAAAGTCCAACTACATAGTTACGTACAAGATCCGTATTCGTAGGACATAGAAACATTTCTGTTTTCTTTGTCTATTCTATATGAATAGGAATTACTATACAGGCTGTCTCAAAAGTGACTTACATACTTTTACGATTTGATACAAGGGGGGGGGGGGGGGGGGGGGGCTAAAACAAATTAAAAATTAAGAATAAAAAAATTTCTGATCAAAGAACGGGCGTCACTTTTGAGATAGGTCCCACGCATATTTCAAGTACTATTTCCTTTCATTTCACGAAAGAAAACAGCAGATGGCGCCTGAGAGCCAACCGTTTTTACATGCATTAAATAAATAATTTAAATTCCTGAAACCAAATTTTATCAATAATAAAAATATATTTATCTCGAAAATGTAAAAATCCTGAATATGAAAAATTATAACAAAACATGGTTAAATATCAATTAATTCTGTCGATTTGATTTGATAATTCACAGCTGACAAGTGGTATATTTTTTCTTTTTGTGAATTACGTTATTCTGACCAATCAAAGGGCAGAATTTACATCCCTATCTAAACCAACGCTATTTTCTTTCATGAAATGAAGTATAGTAATATGAAAAGTGTCATAAATTTTCTGTCTCACTTTCCAGTGTTATTACTCTACATATTTGGCTAGATGACTATACCATTTCAACTTTAATTTCAGAAAAAATGAATCCACATTAAACTGTAAATTCTACTTCAGGAAAATAATATCTATTTCAGACATAGTGAAATCATTTTCGGAAAAGGTAACATCAATTTCAGCAAAAGTAAATTCAATTTAATGTGACTTTTATTAATAGGACACTGCATATGTATGTAATTTTTAATACAAAAATACATAATCCAATTTATAAATATAAAATAAATATATCATCACGGCACATTACCCATTTCTGGGTGTGCCAGTATCTACAACACATGTAGACATCGGTAATGATGACGATATATTTTACCGTGTGGGCGCTTACCAGTCGTTACCTCACGGGTACTCATAGCTGGTGTAGAGAGTGCACCACAGAGGTCACTTTTGTGCCATTTAAAATTGGAAATATTTGGCGTCTGTCGGGATCGAACCCGGTTCCCCCAGGTTCGCGACCAGACACTCTGAAATTAAATTATTTTTTTCCGAAAATAAATTTCCCTATCTGAAATTTAATTTCCCTTTTTTGAAATTGTATTTATTTTTTCTGGAATTGATATTACCTCTCCAGATATATAATTTATTTCTTCCACAATCGTTAGCAAAATTCATTATTAGTCAACTTAAAATAGTGAGCAAAGTAGCATGTTGAATCACAAGTGAGCAAAGTAAATAAATTGTGCAATAAACATCTACCATACATGAAGGAACTACAATTATTTATAGTTAACTTTACATTAAATTCAGTTATAAACATATGTACTGTTGAGTTTCTCATTAATAAAAAAAAGTACAGTGTGTCTGTTGTAAGCGGACCACCATTGCTAATTTTCTTATTTGAAGAGATAGAAAGACGATTAAATGGACAAAGTTGGGCGATATTATACGACAAATTTAACGGTGGAAAATACAAAACAATTGAACATCAAATACGCGACTTATTCAACAAAATAACATTTTTTTAAATGGAATGCCATATTGAAAATGATGCCATTTAAAAGATTGTTATTATCTGAATATAAAAGTTCATTATCACTATGCCTCTAAAATTAAAACAAAAGAGTTATTTCAAGTTGAAATTTAAATATTTTATTTCATATTTTGATACAAATACAATATTGTTTCTATGGAAAGAACAAAAACAAATAACGAAATTAATTATTAACTAGTAAACTTAAAATGTTCTATTGGGTTGAGGTCTATTAGGATATAGTTCTAAATACTTTTGCGCACTGGCTACGGAATTTTTATTGCACTTTGCATAAACAAAAGGCATATCAACTAATTCATCATTAGTATATTTTTCCATTTTGTTGACAGCATCTATCAATAAAATGTCAATTGTTCTTTGTTTAATGTTAGTTTCTGTTGTTTCCATAGCAACAATGATATATGTGTACCTATTAAAATATGAAATAAAATATTTAAATTTCAACTTGAAATAACTCTTTTGTTTTTAATTTTAGAGGTATAGTGATAATGAACTTTTATATTCAGATAATAAAAATCTTTTAAATGGTACCATTTTCAATATGGCATTTCATTTAAAAAAATGTTATTTTGTTGAATAAGTCGCGTATTTGATGTTCAATTGTTTTGTATTTTCCACCGTTAAATTTGTCGTATAATATCGCCCAACTTTGTCCATTTAATCGTCTTTCTATTTCTTCAAATAAGAAAGTTAGCAATGGTGGCCCGCTTACAGCAGATACACTGTACAATGTTTCTTTTTTTACAAAAATTAGGTATGTTTCAATATTGTGGAAAAAATCATGTTTGCAATACGTGAGTATGTCTTTTTCTCACTTGTACAGTAGCTCACTCGCTCCCGCTCGTTCGGCCAATTTCCGGACGCGTGAGATAAAATATACTTTGCTCACTTGTACTAAAAATAGCTATTTTTCTGAAATTGAGACTGAAAATATAACCATATAGCTAACAGATTTGGGAGTGGATCTTATCAGTAATCCGTAGACTGCCTATGTAAGACTATATATTTTTACAAAATTATGTATTATTCCAATGTATATTAATATAGACAACTGTAAATAAAGCGAATTATATTAATAATGTCTTAATTAAAAGTAATGTATTAATTACTACAAAAAATAGGGATTTATGTATTTGTATGTGTAAAATAAATTCAATAGAAATACCAAAATAATTTTCATTTAAATATGAACATTTTTAAATATTTTCCAATGTTAAAAACTTTCAAATTTTATAAATTAACATTTTAACATAAACTGTAATGGAATGATTTTTGTTTGTAATGCACATTACCTATTATTACTATGCATAATAAATTATGCACTGCCATTCTTTCAGCGTTCTAATCAAAGTTGAATATCAAGAAAATAGGACAACTACTTACGTATCTATTACTCTTAACAAAACAAAGTCATTTTATTAACAGGTGGTGTGATATTATGAATACATGTTAAAGCTATAATTATTAGTGTCAGAAAACACTAATCCCCTAAAAATACAAATTACATCTTACCGTAACCACCTTAGTGTTTTATAGGTACCCGTATTGATACAAATGATCTCTTCATTTGTCATGTCTCAATTTAGTAAGTGGTATTATTAGTAACAAAACAAGTCGCATGTCCTATTTTCCGAATTGTTGGCGTATAAAAGTTACTTCCTATATTTATAATGCAGATATGATCCAAATATTATTATCTTATTCTACATATGGAACCATCGAAAGATAAATTATACTATGATCTATCTAAATAAGCATAAATGAGTTATTACTTCTAGGAGTTCTATAAGATACAGTAGCGTATCTAGAATATTGACAATTAGGAATTGCATGCATACACATATTGGACAATGCCGTTTTTATTTTCTGGCTACGCTACTGCCTTAATAACAATCGGAATCTCCCTTAATGTTAGTATGAGTATGGCATAGGGGTTTACAAGAGACTTAAAGTCAATACCATCCAAAGACTTCGTAGCTTTAAATGGGTATTATAAACGTCTAGTTGACTTTAGTTCTAAAGTAAATTTAATTAATTGAACGATTCGAATTAATTTCTGCATTAATGACATTTTTGAAATGTGAAGATTTCCACTTAATATATTGGAATGGAAATTGTAAGGAAGAAATTAGAAGCAGAATTACATAGGGAAAGGCAACATACAGTAAAATGCAAAATTTATTAATAGCCAGACGCATTATATTGAATTGCGAAAAAGATTAGCAAAATATGGAGTATTGTAGGAGAGATCGGTGCCGGTTGTCACACAGGTTGGTTGTCTCAAGTCTCAATTTTCAGTCACTATTGTCAAGTAGGGGCTGTAACTCGAACTACTAAGGGCCGGTTTTTCAATATTTGATAAAAAATTTAATAAATAGTTAAATAAACAAAATTAAAACGAAATGATGCAATATTGTTTACTTAACTAGAAGCAAAAAATTTAACCAGAGCTTGAAAACCGGCCCTAAGTATTTACAGTAAATTTTTTTAAAGAAGTCCGATCAAGGCCATCTACGAATTGTATATATGAATTAAAATTTTATGCTGTCAAATTTAGTAGTATCGTTTACATAGTTTTTATGAGGTACACAAGATATTATGTACCCTCATAAAAACTAAGTAAAAGACACTACTAAATTTGACAGCACAAAATCTTAATTCATATATACAATTCGTAGATGGCTTTGATCGGACTTCTTTCAAAAATTTTACTATATATCATTGCTAGTATGTGCACGGAGTTTCAAGTGTCCTACAACAATTCTATGGATTTTATTGTTCTTTTTGTTTTTGCAGCAGCAATTATTCGTTAAAGGATATAATTAACTCTGTATCAACTCTGAGATTAAGGTTGTATGGTATTTCCGCCAAAACGTGATTTGTTTGACATGTCTGTACATGGCTGGTTGTCACAGAAAAAGAAACAAGGGATGGATGTCACGCGTGAAAAAATGGATTCAGTGTGTATAACTGGACTCACGAATCATGTACCCCGGAATGAATAACTTTTATACTTGTAACTAATATATTAATCACCCTTAATTATTCACTTAAATTCGTATTTCAATTCCAAAATATGTCTTAAATATAAATTACTGGCACCCTATTTATGTTTTTCTTTATAAATCTTAACTTTTAGCTTTGGTCTGCCTAAATAAAATTTATTAATAAATTATGTCTAAATAAAATTTATTAATAAATTAAGATTTTTTTTCATTTAAATAACCCGTAACATCTAACCTCAAAGTCTGTGACAATCAACCTGGAGTAGGGGCAGATTGTCACAAAAATATCTCAAGCAAATAAATTTTAATAACCCCTTAAAGCTATGTTCTCAAAACTGCAGGAAAACAGAGCTAAGGATACACACTAAAGAATAGGCTAATGATAAAAAGGGGAACTGTAAACCCTGCCTCTTAAAAAATTAAAAAATAAAAATTGTGACAACCAATCCCGGTCTCCCCTACTCTATGGCTGTGAAAAGGGGACCTTGCGGAAAAAGGAGAAAAAGTACTTAGAAAGAATAGGAGAAAAAAGAAGAATTTTGAAAGAAATAAGAAATACATAGGAGAAGGGGATGAAGACAGAATTATGAGAGGTTGAAAAGGGAGGCGCAGCACAGATTAGTTTGAAGACTACATTTCCGCTGAAAGTTATTCATGGAAGAATTTACTACATGATGATGACATTTAAATCATTGATTTCAAAAAATCGCGTTGCATTTGTACATTTAATTAAATTTACAATGGAACTAAATTTAACTGGACGTTATCACGGTTATATTCGTATACGGAATTCTCAGGCGGTTACCCATTTATAAGCTAACCATTTTCTCTCTTGCTTGAGTCTTTAGATCACATTTGAATTTAGGTATCCAATGTGATAAAGCCGTTGACACAATGACATATAAATAACTTTAAGTCTCTTGTAAAAACCTGCCCTAGAGTAATAGGATCAAATCTGGATAACCCTGAAAGTAACCCAAAACAATATCCCCATTCAATCTTGCATACAGCTTACAGCCTAAATAGTACAACAAATAACTATAGTTACATTCATCAGAAGGCAATCAGTTTGTGCATTTTATCGTCTACCCGTCAAAGTGCATTTACAGTCTTCGTAAGCCTATAGCCGTTCCACCCAAATGCCGAATTAGTCATCATTTCCTATTCTTTTGCATCACCTACTAGATGTTTAGTAAATATAAATCGTTTGTATCGATTGTCACGTTTCGTACGTATTTATTTTTAATTGATAAATAGTTATAAAATAAGATTTTGATCAGTTACAATATCCCAAAACACAATATTGTACGTTAAAAAGAAAGAACCATTTTGCATGATTAAATATATTCCACTACTATAAAAGCATGTTTTACAATATATATTTGACAAATGCAAGTCAATTTAAATTGTGTAATATTATATATTAACTGCTAATAGTTAACTCCTAGGGTGGGTAGAATTTATTCTGTTCCAACAATCCATTAACACTATGGTCTTTTTTAACTAACTTGACTGGAGGTAATTCAAAATTTCAAAGGTAATCTGATTGCTTTGATTGGCTATTTTACAATCAGGCACGTACAAAAAAATTGTTGATTTTAAAAATAAAGTAGAACCGTACCTAAAAGCTGTTTCATAAAAAATACCTGGTACACAAAAGTAATTAAAAATAGGATTTTCACAAAAAATTGCTACAAAAACAAGTTATTTGTTTTTTTTTTTTTTAAGGAGACCCAACAGCAAAGATTTCCACATATTATAAAATTAGATTTGATTAGGTTAAGTTATGGTATGTGTACGTTATGTTATGGTAGGTAGGTATATAGGTTATGATGAAATAATTACACATTAACTGGCCAACATATTTAAACCAGGGAATCGACCCCGCCAAAAACTGGGTTCGGTTCAGGTTCAGGTTAATTTGATTTTTGAAAGATGGCTTCGGGTGCGGTTCTGGTTCAAGAATTAATAAAATTTGCGGTTTTGTTCGCGGTTCAGGTTCGAAATAATGTAAAATGAGAGCCGGAATTTACGCAAAACGCAACAAGAAACGAACACAATTTTCACGAAAAGTCAGCCCGGACAGCAACGCAGACGCCTAAGACGTCGATTATCGGCTGTATTTACTTTTCGAAGTAAAAGTTATCCTGAACCGGAGTTGAACCCCGAACCTAAATTTTAATACACGGTTCGGTTTCGACTCAGGTTTAATTAAAAATATATCTGAGGTTCGGTTCTCGGTTTGGGTTCCCTAAAATGTTACGGTTTGGTTCCGGTTTTGGTGCGGTTCAGGTTCAGGTTCGATGCCCTGATTTAAACTAATGTAAGATAGACCATAGGTTTCTGAATAAAATTTTAAATAAATATTAAGACAATAATTTCATTTTGTGTGTAACGTTAATTTGTTCAAACAATTTTAGTCCAACATATTGTGCAATGATGTCTTAAAAACATATTCCAGGCAAAGTATATTGAATTATAATTAATATAAATATATTTTAATATATTTCAGTTTGTTTCTAATGGTTCTTTTCTTTTTAAAGTTTTAAAGCCAAAATGTATTTCAACTCTTTTATATTCATCAAAATTTATCAACGATGAATCAAAATGGATAAAATTTCTTGTATAATATATAATATCCAATTTACAATTTTTTTATCAAATACATCGTTGCTACAGTTACACTGTATTGAAATATATAAACTTGTAAAAGTATTCATGCGACGCATTTGTGTTTTAAATCCATCATCATGAAATATCCGCTGAATCACAAGCAAACAATAAAATGAACTCTTCACTGGCTGTCACTCACCACATTATTGCCGAATAATAAACAATAAACATCAAGTCTATCAACAAAAGTGAACCAACATCCAATAGGTAATAACAAGCCAAATTAATCACTTCTTGTCAACAGGCGAATTTTATTGGTGTAACACAGTTAGGTTGGTAAGTGGCGGAATTCTAAATGAGATAGTTACTTAACACAATGAAACGAGAATGTTACATTGTCACTGTATTAAAACAATGTTAAAGTGGATAGCAAATAAAAGCTCTCATATTATAAAGTTGTTTAACAACTTTACAATATGCAAAATAGTTCTAAAGTTTGTGCGTAGTTTTGTAATTGTGTGTTAACATAATTCGAAAATTAATGACTGTTATAGGAAATATTTCACATATTAATTAAATAAAAGTCGATGGAATTTAATACAAAATTAATTTTAAATAAAACTAAAACAAAAGTACAATAGTGAACTCTCGATGGAACAATTAAAATAAATTAGCAGGAAAACACTTGCCATGTTTCACAAGATTTCAGCAACTGTGTCAACCTCTTGGTTATTTTTCAGATACTGACCGAGTCCAGTAAATATATTATCTCATACACGGTAGGTGACTTTAGAGATAACTAACCGCATGCGGAGCCATCTACCGAAAAACGCAGTAAAGCTCTGGCATCTATAAAAGAAGTACAATAGCGAACTGTGAAACAATGTCGGTTACACCACATTGTTGAGCTCCAATAAGAGCAAAACGAGTCTGTAAATACTAACTGGACTCGGCCAGCATCTGAAAAATGATGATACTGAAATCTTGTTCATAAAAAGTTAGTTAATTTTTTCACCAATATTATACTTTTACCTAAACAAATACAGCTCATAGGTAAGTTATCTTGCTATATTCTTCATATTAGAGGAGGAAATTAAATTATCCATTTTTACTTCCTTGTACAAAGTAAAGGAAGTATTGACCATCCCTGAATCCATTTTGACTAATTTCGTTAAAATAGTCTAACCGGAAGTGATACTTTATTTGAAGCTGTTATCAGTTTTTCTTGAAAAAATTGTGTTTTTTGATTTTAATAATAAATGCTTCAAATAAAAGTTTTAGAGAATTGAATTCTGCGTCGAAAACATCAAATATGATTAAATTAGCTCTTTATATAAGCGAGATATGTAAATTTAAAAATGATGTACTTTTTGGTTTCTGTAATTAATTTTGCTATGAATTAGAACAAAAAATACGTGCAATTTTATGATTGGGTCTGTTATAATACATATTTTAATTATTAACAAAATATGTATAGTGTAACAGGCGTACAAGGAAGTCATGTGGTGTCCACATCAGATATTTAATTTTGCTATTGTAATGTATTGATTAGTCATTTTCATTGTTCTAATCAAATTTTCTTTATTGTAATTTAGCACTGATTTTAATTTAAAAAAAAATTATAATGCATTTTTTACTACTGAACATTTGTTTGTACACTTTTAATCTAAAATTAATAAAACATCTTCAGTGACATACTTTTATGCAGAATGGAAAATCAATCAATATCATTACAACCTTTATCTTACAGACCAGATTATGCACATTTGCAATTAAAAATATAAATTATATTTGTTGAATATGTATATCTCATATATATTTATAAATTCTGTTCAGTAACAAGTTTGCAATGACGAGTACTGTATCTTTTTTAAAATACATGTAACATGTGACGTAACAGCAGATATTTTGTATGTTCATCTTTAATAAAGCTCATATTTCTTACATCCTGGAGTTTGTCCAAGAATCCTTAGGAATCAATATTCTCAATATTTAATATTCATACATTTTAATGTTGAAATATGAAACAATGTGATACATCAATATTATCAGCATTTATAAACCTTATTTATTTGTTACCAATATTATTTCGTACTAAACTATTTGATTTATTCAATTTATCAGAATATTCAAAATAACGATTTTTATTGTTAATCAAGGCAAAAGGTTTATTCTGCCTTAATTTCCCTGTCCTTTTCACAAATATGAAATATTTAAATGTTATTTGATACATTATTAGTACCATATAATTAGGCATATTAAATGGTTCAAGCCTATGCCGGTACTGCCGAGAAATTTTTAATTTTTACCGTATACAGACATTATCTCAAGAGCACCTACGAGGTATCATCAACTTTATACGCCCATATTATTAAAGCATCTCTTAGCACAATATAAAACTGCACACAAACATTAGAAGTTTTTATGTACAATATCCATTCTTTGTATCCAAATGAAACTATCTCATACTTTGTATCACTCACCAGTTCTAACTCAACTGTTTCCACCTTCGTAATAAAATCCGCCCGTAAGTTGTCAATTGTAACCTAACCTAACCTTTACAATATCGTACACGCTGTTCCGTGCATGACTTCCGATATGAACATGGGCGTTCCTGCACCGAGGCCTCCATCCGTCTTCTCTTGTTCGTTTTGCTCGTACTCGCAGTCAAAATAGTGACTCTGGCAGTCGAAACAGCGACATTGGTCTGACATCTTGCAAGTGATCCCAAACTGCTTGGCCACAGCTCGGTAGAGCTCTTTACTGGATTTGTGAAGTATCTCAGGGCCCTTTCTCTCTAAAGAGAGTTGCGTTTCCAGTGTGGGGGAGGATGCCCCTGCTTGCTGCATTCTCGTCTGAAAAGAAGATGGAATTTTAGTTACTTTAAGATTCACTTTTTGGTTGCACGCTATTGGTATAGAAGTGCAGGCATAAATACTTGAAATTCTTGAACACATGACACCCCCCGACCCTTGAAAGGTTAGTTGCGTTGAACAAATCTGTGTAAATGTGACCATAAGCAAAGATAAGCAGTTTACAGTAATTAAATGTGAGTGGTGAAGCTCACAGTCATTCTAATTAATTATTTGTTTCTGGCCGCAGACTTGTATATTTTTTCTAAATGTCCGAAGAGTTGCCTGAGATAAATATGGTCCATAGAACCGTGTACTCTGAAGGTGGCTAGGGTACATAGTAAAGAAACATCTAGTGGGATGCTGAGATCCGTGAGAGGTCTGGGATCTACGTGCTATCGTAAGCTAAGCTCTCACAATGAGTCTGAAACACATGGGCCTCTAGAACATGGAGCTCTAGGAGCTCAATATGTCTGGGACATGTGTTGGTGGTGATGACACCGCTAGTGGTGAAAAACACCAAATGAGAGGCTGAGATTAGTGTTTCAGAAGACAAGATTTCTTGTCTTGCTAGGCTATTTCTTGTCTTGTGTTACTCTTGCAAGCAAAAATCTTGTCTTGCTTGCAAGACTCTTGCATATTTCTTGTCTTGCAATTTCATATCAATAGGAACAACATATTTAAATCGGAAGTGATATTTTACTTGAAGCTGTGAAGAGATTTTCGTGAAAAAATGTATTATGCTATAATTGAAAACTTTCAAATCTTGTATTTAACACTTTTATATTAATGAGACCGACATATTAGATTCTTGTTAATATTAGTAAACCTAAAGTGGTACTTTACTTGAAGCTCTGAACTGATTTCCTTGAAAAAATATATTAAAATATGATAAAAAAATCTTCCCAAATTTGGTTTTAAAACTCGTATATGATTGAAAACAACATTAGATTTTGAGTATATATGATAAGTCGGATGTGGTTCTTAACTAAGAGCTCTTAGCAGATTTTCAAAAAAAAAAAAAATTGATAAAATATAATACAAAATTTCTTATTAAAGACTTTTCTATTTATTGGAACAACAAATTAGATTTTGTATACAAACGATAAAGTGATATTTAACTCCAAGCTAATTGCAATTTTAAACATCGAATTAGCGGGAGGTCATGTGCTAGCCATATCAGATTTTTTATCTCTAAACCTATAGAAGATATAATAAGAAAATTTAAATCAGATTGTGATTCCGGTTGTCAATGGTTACCAAAACCTTTTTAGCTTTCCTGATTAATGTCAGCTTAGCTAGAGGTAAAACCTATAATAAAATGTTGATATATTGAATTATAATATAATATTACAAGAGTGCAAGAATGCAAGAAAATACTAAAATATCTTGCTATTCTTGCACTTTTCTTGCAACGCAGATTCTTGTCTTGTCTTGTCTTACGACGAAGTATATAACTCTTGTCCTTGTCTTGTTCTTGTCTTGCATTTTATGCAAGAACAAGACAAGAACAAGAAAAATGCAAGACTCTTGTGAAACACTAGCTGAGATCCACGAAAGGTCTGAAACCTTCGTGCGACCAAAAGCTAAGCTTTCAAGGGCATCTGGGAGGTCGAGCTCTGGGAATTCAACATGTCTGGGACATGTGTTGGTGGCGATGGTACCGCTAGTGGTGAAACTGCAGGTATGAAAAACACCAAATGAGAGGCTGAGATGCACAAAAAGTCTGAAACCTTCGTGCGATCATAAGCTAAGCTTTCAAGGGCCTCTGGAAAGTCAAGCTCTAGGAGTTCAACATGTCTGGGACTTGTGTGGCTGATACCACTAGTGGCTCGGAAATCGGAAGTGACTATTCACAAGAGCCGTATTTCATCAAATGGTCGCTGCACAAAGTACATACTTTTGCGGAGAGGGGTACCGAAACCCACGAGGTGCAAGACTACTTTTAATACGTGGGGCGCCTGCACGTCTGTGTTAATTGTTTGTGATTGGAATTGGATATCACTTTAGGGGGAACGCTGACGAATTTGTGTGTGCGCGTGTGAGTGTGTGTGTGTGTGTGTGTGTGTGTGTGTGTGTGCGTGTGTGTGTGTATGTGTATGGAAAAGGACGCCGATAACAGGTCAAATATGAAAAGTTTATTAGATCAATGTATTTATTATCGCCTTTATATTCTTAAAAGAAAGAAAAGGTTATGGTATATTACAGTATGTTTATAATATCAATAATAATTGAGTGCTTTTACATTGTATTCTTATAAGGTTAAGGCCCAGTATTTTCATCTCCTGTTAATTTAACTGTCAGTTAACAAAAACGCTCTAAAACAAATGGATTCTTAATCGCAATATATTCTTTAATTTTGAAAATAATTATTCCGAATTAAAAATGATTCAGCACTCAATTCTGCATAACACAAATTTTCTGAGAGTTATGAAAAATTTATTTTGAAATAAGCAATTAATTTTAACTTGTGACAGCTCTCCTGATTCATTACGGAAACATTCTATCTAAATTTGAAATTATTGGAATATTTAATTTCGCTGAAAAACGACAAGTATCAGTGAAATTTACAGTAGGTAGAAATCGCCGATTCCCGGAAATTTCTATCTTTCAATACACCGTGAAAAACTTTAAAATCAAATAAAACACAAATCATATTGACATATTTCCAATAAAAACCGAGAAACAAATCTACCTAACAAGCCGTATAAATGTATGAGACAAATAAAAAAGTTCTTGGAATTCAGTTCTGTTATACAGTTCAATGAATGTGTCAATACAACACTTCAGTTTTCAGTGCAAACAACAAACAAACGTCATAAACACGCGCTTCCGTAAACAAACATAAAATGCATGACGGAAATGCTGCTATATTTCTTTGCCATTGTACATATTTTCTTAACAAAAAAACAAGCTACTTTATTTCTACCGGCGTATTTTCAAATTATTTAAACATTAAAACAACGAATTTACAATCGGAGTTTTAGTTTCACAATTATTGTAAAATGTATTCTACAAATTAATTAATGAAATAACAATTATTGATGGAATATTTATTCATTTAATTATTAAATAAAATATTGATTTAATTAGATTTTTAAAATATTTTTCATGTTGTATTTCATTAAACAGCTTATGATGAATTACAATATGAATAAAAACGTAATTTCCTTTTTTTAATTAACATATTTATTACAGTTCCTCTGGGAAAGCTAAATAAATTAATTTTTACACTATGCAATATACGTATACGTAAAGAATAAACGACTAAGCACGATGTACCTACCTAAATACATGTTTTATTGTTTATTAAGGAACAATTTAAATTGTATAATATAAAATAGAAAATTATACTGAAATTTTCACAATATTTATAATTATTGTAACTGATGTTTTTGTTTATTATTTTTAGAGAGATAATAAATTAAATAATTATATCGGGTTTTCATTAGATGCATTTTTTAATTCTGAATATTTTTAGAATTCTAAAATTAACACTAGAGCACTTATATCTACTTCAAATCTTCTTCCTGTAGTGTCAGTAATAATGCTAAAAAGGAAGTGATGAATTTACAAAAGGGGGTGTGATAAGGAGTTAATTTGATTAGCCATCAATTTCGCGAGTATCCATTAGATAAATCTTTAATTAATTATAATATATAAAATATAAATTGACCATTAAAGAAAACAGTGCTGTTACCTATACGTAGGTACTTCTATAAGATTTGCAAAAGGAACTATGATAAGTATTTAATTTGATTAGCAATCGATTTCGAGAGTATCTTATAAATAATCCTATTAATTAGGTAGGTACCTACCAAAAAAATATTAAATTGACCAATTATGTAAAGAGCGCTGACACCTTTATGAACAAAAAGAGTTTTTTCTGCTTGAGTACTTCGCGTTTCAATTTTTATGTGTGAAGTTTGATTTTTTGTACATACTGTGCGTGAAGTAATACTTCACGCACCCTTCATTATTTTAAATATTACAAAATGAATTGTATTTTAATAGAACAAAGCTGTTAAACCCCCGTAACGTTGGTAACCATGGTTACACAAGTTCATAATACAGAGGCTTTACGTAAAAGAATGACAATGTGAAGAAAAAATATATTTTATTGCAAGGTCGTAGAAAAAGTATAAGATGTAACACGTGTGTGAAGCCTATTTTACATTCGAGTAGTTTACAACACTCCCCTTCGGCTCGTGTCGTAATCTCCACCCTCGTGTAAAATTTCAGCTTCTCACACTTGCCACATAATATACTATTTTCTACAACCATGCGTAAAGTACTTTTCAAGCACTAATGTGTGAAAGTAAATATGTTGCTAGGCAACATACACATTCGGTTAATTTACTTGTCAACAACAATAACAATATTTAAAGATGCCTGTATACTCACACCCAGTATTACATCGACCTTTAAACTAATGGACCAAGTGTCTCCTATTCTTTTATTGTTAGAATAATGCTCCAACATAAAATAATAGAAATATATATTCTGTCCTTCAACAGTACGGAAGTTCTCAGTTAAAGTTTACTGCGCATACGTTCGAACTCATTGTACATCTTTTTCAGCCATATGTAAACCTCTATACATCGCTCTCTATCACTAAATAGTTGTCAAAATCTACATTTGACGTTTCGTAACTGTTTGTCTATTATTTGCTTTTTTGGAGAACATTTACAACTATTTCTGTCAATATATACGTGTATGTGTTGTGAGGTGTGTATGCGTCAAAATAATGGGGAAACGCTGTATTTCGTGCAGTCAGCAGTACGTACGCGGTCCAGCTGTCATTTCATATGTAAGTCCTTATTAATTATTACTTGTCCCCTATAATATAATATGTATGTAATATATTGTATTAAAAATATATAATTAATCTAATTATGCACAAAAAAATAAATCTATACTCTTCTCTTAGCGATTATGCACCAAGTACAAGTTAGGGACAAATCAATTTTTTTTATTTTTCCACGTTTTCTTAACTTCCGTACTGTTGAAGGATAGATATACTGTGTCTGCACCGTTATGGCAGGACAAGCGTTTTGCTATTAGTTTAAAGGTCGATGCAGTATTATTAGAAATAGCACTAATATTTTGATTGTAAGAAACATATTGCCTGCAACTCGTTTGTAAATAGTATTTTTAACTCATGAGCAATTCTATACCGAAAAAGTACTATTTGACACACTTGAAATAAATTGATTGTTATTTTGCAATTTACAGTTTTCTATTGTCCGCAAAATGGACTTGAAATTAAAATATTATTGCCCGTATGTTGGTTAGTTAGTTTAAGAATTTTCTGCTTAATTGAGTTCAGCTATAAAAATTGTATTTAATAGTAAACTCTTCAGGCAAAATATATTTATTAATAAATAAAAATGAAAGAATATTTACCAAAAGAAAAAGTTGTACCCCACTAATGTGTAATATAGCTCCATAAAAAAGACAAAAAATATTCTCACCTCTTCTAGTACGTGTTCATAGGAAGGCGGCGGGCTAGACGGTATATTCTCCAGGCCTTCTGAAGTCTCCAAAATAGCTGGGACATTATTCTCCGGCTTCTGGGGGCTGTTGAGTTCCCCCTCGCTTTCCCCTGGCGTTTCCACCGAGTTGCTCCTCGTCGACGAGTTCGACTTGGACATCTTGCTGAACTTAAGCTTGAACGGCGCCACCTTGAATACTTTTCTTCACTTTGACACAAACTGAATACAAGCTGGATAGGAATAAATTCGTAGTGGTAGTCAGTCTTCAAATCTTCTGATATCTTGGTTTACTTGCAAAACGTCAAGTAGAAGTAAATCAAGAGGAAAACGAATAAGTATTTGTTGTAGAAGAAGTGCATTAACACAATGACTTAACTGAAGATATAACTGCATTCAAAATTGAACCGTATAAGAGACCCTTGTTCACTTTTTCCCTGAAAAAACAATTTAAGAATTAATAAATAAAAATTTAAATATTTAATAAATTGATGCAAAGAAAAACTGATCCATAGTTGTAGAAAAGACTTGTATTTGTATATATAAAAAAATGAAAGTTCCAATTTTGTTATCGCTCTTAAATTTATGTATATACATATATCTAAAAACAATTATTTTCTGGTTTGCAATAAAATGCTGCTCGATGGTAATTCATTTTAAACAATATTTGTATTGTGTAGTCGGTATGTTGTGTGGGCTAGTATATACATTAAAGGTACGGCCTGGAGTCATTGCAAACAGCAAAAAATAAAAATCATACAGAGTGGGCTACCTAGTGAGGATAAAGTAGTGGGTGGTTTATGTGTTGCCCTCGTGCAGTTTGGCCAGGTATAACAGCTCAAGCTACGTTTTTTCTATACAGTGTCCCACACTCTATCTTCAGTGTAGCAGAGATAGCCAATGTTATTCTTATAGACGTTTTCTGTACCATATTGCCAATTTTTCAATGTAATGTAATATTGAAACATTAATAAATTTTCATTGCTATACCAAAATTAGTTAACACTGTACAATTTAAGTTTTATGGAATCAACCGAAATTTATCTACAGTTCTAAATAGTTTTATTTACAGGGGCGCGAAAAGATGCGTTGGAACCGGGGTGTAAAAAAACATGCTGAAGCTACTTGTACCTGTAATAAGTAATATTTCAATGCAATATTTTATAACCACCCGGCATACTAATCTTGATCAAATGCATTAGAGATTCAAATATTAAAATATTATAAATTCAAATTAAAGATTATAAAAATCTGTTGTGGCCAGCACAAGACCTTCCGTCAATTCCATGTATTTTGTACAAATCCCATACCAAAAGGTCCTTGGAACAGATTTTATATACTATCATGTAAAATCGGACACGAACACATACTATTTTTTACAAATTCCATACCAAAAGTTCATTTGAAAAGGTTCTATAAATCCAATAAAATTATAACATAAACTACACTAAGTAATGTCCTTCCATCTTCTCTTTGGCCTTTCTCTGCGTGTCACTTGCGAGCAACACTATGACATACCAATTTTAGATCCTATACTTTTTCCATATTTGGTTTTGCACTTGCAACTGACATCTGTCAATTAAATTTTTTGAATAATTATGTCAGCTGTTTCCATGATAAATAACAAAGCTGACTAATTTTTGAAAATTAATTGCTTTGTAATGCTTTAACTCTACATCTATTGAATATGAAGGAAAATGAATGATCAAACCATATAGAGAAGAGTATTTTCTTTAATAAATATAATAAGAAAATATCAAAAAATAATATTTAACTGCATTTTTGTAAGAAAAACTGTTAAAAACTTCAAATAAGGGTACTTCCGGTTGACCAATTATAACCAAAATCTAATCAGCTCTTCATATGGTTGTAAAGAAGAGGAATATGAAAGAATCATAATTTTTAGAATTGTAGTTTTGGAGTTATCGTCGGAGAAAAATTTGTCACACACACACACACACACGGACACACAGACACACACACAGACACACACACAGACACACACACAGACACACACACAGACACACACACAGACACACACACGGACACACATACACACATACAGACATCATCTTAAAAATAGTACATTCGTATTGTAGTGACCCTAAAACGTGCTTATACATTAAAAACTCACCACCGAATTTTTTGACCAAAAACAATACCTTCCTTTTGACGGAAGGTAAAAATAATGCTTAATAATTTTAACTCTTTATGAGTTCATCATATAATATGTCGACATAAATAGCATGAAACATAAAAAAATATTCTTCATCAATATGACATTGGGATAATGTATCGTAGGAGGAACACAAAAAGTTAGGGATTTCAATTCATCATATCTATCTGCTCCAATCGGTAAGTACAGTGTTTGTTAATTATTTCATGTAGCTCTATATCTTTTCGTAGAATGGAAATATGTAACATAGGGAATTTATATTGTTGACGAAGATTGTAAAATGTCCAATTAAGTACAAAAATATTTTATATTATTTATTTTAAATTGACTAGAGTTTATATGTTAATTATTTTCATTTATTATTTTTTAATTTTTGTAAATTGTTAAACTGACCAGTTTATTATTTATTTATTTTTCTTTGAACCCACCAGTTTAGATACACTGAAAGTACACCAGTCATAAATACATTCAATGAAGTACCTAGAATATTTCATCTCTTTTTGGGCATATAATTTGCTCTTTCTATCTTATAGACTAGCAGCAGGCAAATTTGGCAATATGGTATTCCATAAGACCCTATACTGAACATAGAGTGTGGGACACTGTATAGACAAAGTATATGTGATATTAACGTTATCGGAGATAATTATTGTGCGTCTTTTTCTTTTTACTTAATACTAGCATTTAATATTAATCATCGTATAAATGAAAGAAGTAAAGTATTACTTTCAGGTATTGATACGTAAATTACTATTTTCGCCGTCATGAAAAAAGAATAAATAAAAATCCATAGGTTATATATTATTTTAGGTACTTTTTATTGCGACGAAATAAGAAATAAATAAATAAACAGATCTCCATGGAAACATTCGCTTTACTGGGTCCCGGGATCAGCGAAGTTACTTTCTGATCCCTTATAGGACAATTATCCGACTTAGCTCAGTAAAGAAGATATTTCCGGTCTAAAAAGCGATCAAAAACAGCTCATTTTCTGGTCGAAATGGTTATTTTATAATAAAGTCACTAAATTGGAAAAATATTTAGCATAGATAATGTTGACTGTTACGCTACTGACATTCCCCCCATCTCGAACGAATATTGGAAATTACGCGTTGACGCGCTCTTTCATCTTCATTGAAATAATGGCCAAGGATGTCTCTACCGCACATTACAGCCCAAACAATGACCTTAGAACTAGGGAGAGGTCAATGGTTCTTTCTTTTAGAGTTTTCCTGTGACCAGTACCCGGTAGAGGTATCAGGCAATATCACAATCACATTAGCAGTAGAGACGAATGAGGTCATTGACAAATTTTCATTCGAAATTAGAGGAATGGCAGCATCGTCATCGTACAGTCCACATCTGGACAACAATATCTTTGCTAAATAATTTTCCAGTTAAAGACTTTCTTCAAAAAAATAAACAACAATTTTGAATATTTATATTTTTTGTTTTATCAACTATCAAATATCAATAGCCTTTCTGGACCCTTGTTCTTATTGGGGTGATTTTTGACAAATAAATTAATATGGAAAATAATAAAACATTATTACCAACCATCGACATAAAAGAATAGGAGACACTTGGTCCATTAGTTTAAAGGTCGATGTTAGCAACATATATTTAAAATTTAAAAGATTACCAAATTACATTTTATAAAAATTAGATGACCATAGAAATATTTTCTTGTAATTTTATCGTTCAATTTGTGTCTATTGGAAAACATACATGTTTATATAGAACATGGATTTTTACTTATTGTTATTAAAATATTCCAGAAGGCAGGGTAAAATTTACAATCAGTACCTAAATAAATAATAAAACATATATTGTTAACATATGTATTAAATAATATATGAAGTACATAATATTAAATTAATTATTAACGACTTCAATTTTGAAATATTTAAACAATAATTAATTCAATGTGATTAGAAAATTGATTTTTAATGTTTATGTTAACAATGTAAACGTTTGATTTTGTCACAACTTTCAATACCTACTACTTACTTCAAATGTTCGTTTTTATAAAAATTCAATAGAACAAAAAAATAATTAGTACCTACTGATGCAGTATTGTTTTATAATAAATAAAAAAAAGTCTTAATAAAATATGCACAATAAATAATTGAATTCCTATTTCTATTAAAGTATTTTGACTCATATAATCATAAAATATGTTTGTAAAATGAAGGAAAATTTTTAAATGGCCTATTTTCCCATTTTTCAAAATTTGAAACAAAATAGTTCCTTCCTTACGTCAGAACGTATTGATCTATTTGACTTAGCAGAGAGGGAGTAAACTAGGTAATCTTTACATCCCTAGTTACCATAGCAACAACAAATGAATCATATCAAATTTAGAGAAATAGTTGAATTTAGTTATATCTTCCATTATCCTTCTCCCTTACACAGAATGTAATACTGCCCTACTCCCAAAATTTCTGTGATTAAATTGACCTATAAAATGGCCTTAAACTGACATCCTCTTAAATGTATTAAATTACTGAGACAAACTTACCTTAAAATATACAGTACAAAAGAGTATTAAAATGGAGCACTGAACGAGACGGCATTCTCTATATAACAAATGTAAAATACTGTTTTAGGCCAAACAAAATACGTCGCGACGTGATTCATTTGAGCGTCGTAGGTGGCGTCGAGAGGAACACTGACGCCACAGCAAATAAGCGTCCAGACATGAAACTAGGATATTGACTTTTCCAAGTTTTGGAATATTGTTATTTGTTCTTGGAAGGGCATTTATTTTTTATCTTTTGTTTTCCCTCTCACTTGTAGGAAAACGTAAAACATTTTAAAATTTTAAAATATGTATTTCACAATCAGTAAATTGAATTGAACAAACAAATAACATTATTAAAACAATTTATAAATAATTTCAACTCACATATTTGTTTATATTTATTATTTAAACTAAATATCTGTAAATATGTTGTTTATATTTTATATTTTTACTTATTTAAGAATAATGTTCATATTTAATATTACTCGTATACAAGATGAAGTAAATATGAGTTTTTTCTGCTCTCCTGTCCTTTTTACGGCAAAAATTGTATGTGCAGCGCAAAATTGTTCAGAAAAAAAAGTTAAATTCATACGTAATACATATATCATCGATGATAATTTCGTATGGAACAGAGTTGCAAATTTCACGAGTCCGAAGGGCGAGTGAAATATGCTGCTTCGGTTTCACGAGCAATATCTTCGGTTATTCACGAGCTAAATATTTAATGAAAAAATATAATAATTTTTTGTTAAAATTAATTGTCAATGTTGTAAAAATCCCTTATAGTAACGAATATAAATAAGGTCATAATTACTTTGTTTTTTATCATCGCTGTGATAGACATGGAACTAGGGAGATTCTGAATTCTGATTGGCGGAAAACATGTCACGTGACTAATGAATTATAGTCTCAAATATTGACGTATTATAACTAGTTGATTATAATACGTCAATGGTCTCAAAACTGATTTTATACTTTTTATTGTTTCTAAAAAAAAAATGAAAAATTTCAGTTCATTGGTAACAATTCCATGGAACTTATTATTTTTTTCTGGTTTCATTATTTATAAACGTCCATCGTCAATCTAACTTTCAAACTTATGGAAAATAAACCTTGTATTCTTCTGCAATAACTATTTCCACCATCATAATAATTTTTATAATAAAGACACGCTCCTCGTTCGAATAAGTTTAGAAAAATGACAAAGAATAAAATCATATTTTTTTATAATATCAGAATGGAAAAATTGTGAAGAAACAAACTAAAAAACTTAGTAACAAATGTAAAGACTGTTTTGTGTGCAACTTTTAATTATATACAACATTGCATTTTGCATTCTGTAGTATTTGCTGTACAATGAACAGGAGAGCAGGAAATTGCATAAAACTAAAATCACATTTTAAATCTCTATGTTCACCTCTAAACGGCACCACCCGGTGTAATTATTACCAAGAACAGTATAATGTTCAAATTAAAAGCGAAAAAGACATCTGTGCAACTTCTTTTACAACAATTGATAGCGTAAAACAAATAATATCTTAATATGTAGTTGATTTGTAGTAAAATAATAAATATACAATATATCTCCAGACATACATTTCCTATTTTTGCAAATTTTGCGAATATATTTTGAACATGCCGCTAGCGTGAACTTACAGGTTGTATCCACGTGTTAGTTAGAAAGAGACGGAGAGTGAGAGAGTTCTCGTGACTTGTACATTTGCCAACTGTCAAATGCGTATGAAAAACAAAGAAGAAAAATATTACTTGGTACAACATTTCATTGACATTAAATTTTAGTGAAACATAATCGAAGTTTGTATTTTTAAACCTGTGATAAATTATACATTTTACTTGTCCAAAAATGCGGTGGTACGAAGGAGATATCGCAGAGGCAGTTACTATGTCAAAGGCGAAAAATGCTATATTTGTTGTTTATGTTGAAGGTAGAATCATGTTTTTATGCGAAACGCACTTTTTATGTTGTAATTATGTTGAATTTTTTTAGGAAAAGACGACAAGTCAGCGAATCTAACCTCTCTAATAAATGATGGTGACGTTTCATCCAAATTGGAATCTGATCAGTTTGTGGCTATAAAAGTCGAGGCAGGGTCTGTTTCACATAACCAATTTTCAGCAATATGTATCCTTTATATATTTTAATCATTTATAACAATTTTTATTGCTTGTATGCAAGTATACCTTAACATTTCGTCAGATAAAAATGTTGCAGTTCCTTCTGTTTATTTTATCGGTAAAAATGGAAAACCAATAGATATTATCGTTGATTCCACATCTACTTCCGATTTATTTCAACGAATATCAACCATAATTCAAACACATGCTCTAATGTCACCCAATCCGTCACAATCTATAGCTTCTTCTACGGTTTCTCAAGCCCCTGATTCTACGACAGTTTTACAGAGCACTAGTATAAACTTAATACAATTCTAATTTACCATTTTGTAATATTAATCTTTTAGGTACAAAAGTTTCAAATGATTTAATACAAAATGAACAGGCGGCAGCGTCAACAGTAGAGGAAAAACCAAGTAATATTAAGTGTGAAAATGGTGTTTGCCACAAAGTTGATACAACGATTGTTGCCAATAATGAAGAAACAGAAGCTGCGACGAGCGAAAATAAAGAAAATGAACAGGATTTATCGCCAGAAGAAAAGGTTGAACGGGCTAAGGAACTAGTCGAAATTACACGAGAATTGAAGAAAAAGGAAGAAGAAGAGGTAAGAATCTTCTGCGTAACATACTTATATACTTAAGTCGAAAGTATGCTACAATAAAATTTTATTTACATTTAATCGATGGATTAAAACAGTTTACACATTTCGAATTTTTGAAATATTAATGACATATTTCTTGCCTTCTTTTGATTTTGAGTTACCAAATTCCGTTTGGAAAAGTCCTTTATTTATTCATATTTTTTCTGCACTTTCTGGAAAAATATTTCACTACAAAATTCATTTTCCGCACTCAAGAAATAATAGGCTACTTTTTCACACTAACTACGACTATAAAATAACTATTTATTGCATATATTCACAGTAACATTTTTACACTTATTCCAAACAATATTAAAAAACAAACTTATGAATAAAACGGAGAAAAAGAATATTTTTCATTACTTGTTGCACCAATAGCTACTTTGCTCATTTTTTAAATGTCTCATATTTTTCTTATTATAATAGATATAAAAAAAGATAATTTTTCGAATCACATTGTCTAATTCACTTTACAGATAACGTTTTAATGTCAAATGGTTTGCTCTATCGTTCATAGAGAGTTTTCGGTTAATGTGACACCGTAATATTTTTTTTCCCGGGAAATAGCAACGAAAATTACTTCGACATGTTTCAGATTCCAATTGGAGTCTATTATACCCCGTACAAGGAAAAAAGCGGTCTTATTCCATAAATTTATTAATAATTGTTGTATTTTTGCCGTTTGATGCAAATGAACATAGATAAATTGTACGTCGTTGGAAAACATTTTTTTTTTTCTTTCAATTGTGCAACTTTCTAATATAACGCTCACATAATAGTTATTTACGATACAAGTACGTAAACCTAGACTTTAGTTACGAATGGGAGCGTTGAGGGACTGATGTTTTACTTACGTGTATCGTAAATAACAATATTAAATGAAAAGTTTGTCGTGATAACAAAATATTCTGCAAATTTAGCACGTTTAAAATTTTAATCACTCGTTGCTCAGCAACTCCTGACTAATGAAACCTTGTTACTAAACAACCGTTTTACAAACTTAAAACTACGAACTAATCCTCGATTTAACGCACTGTCGTAAATAAAAATTATATTGAAATGCAAGTGATAAAAAAAATTGAACTTCGCCTTTCGAAAGAGTAAAGAAAGTGCCCTAAAGAAGATCAAACCTACCAGAATTTAGTATTATTTTATGTTTAGAAGTTATTTATAAAAATGAAAAACTGCAAAATTTACATTTAAGCTTTTATCTAATGACCTATTTATATTTTTCTGGATAAACAATACACCACTAATGACCGTATTCTGTAAAAAACTGTAAGTTACAGATCTGTAAACAAAATCGCAATGAAAGCTGCTACTCATGTATATTTTTATATTAATCAACAAAAATAGATGTGTTTTTGTCTGATTTTTACAGATTTGTACAAAATGCGGCGATAAAATGGTCTCCAAATTTAATCGAATTCGTATTTTTTTAGAGATCACTATGTTGAACACGTTCTTCTGGACAGCCTGTATATTTAAGTTATTGTAAATACAGTAACAGATATCTCGATTTTAATATTAGGGTTCAAAAATTCTCTAAAATTATCTGAATATGCAGGCTGCTAATTAAATAGCATGCCATAGGTGTTTAACATGGGAAATCAGTTAAACGCCTATGTCCTCTCTTTAATTGACATTCCGTATATAAGAACATATTATAATGTCTATAAATAAAAAACATTATAATTTAGCAAAAATTTAAAAAATATCGGTCTACATTTTTTTATTGTTCCTACAGAAAGAAAGACTGAAAGAAATCGAGCGTCGCAAAACCGGCCAAGATGTGCAAAAACTCCGCCGTTGGCAACAAGATCAAGAATTAAAGAATTTAATGGAAGAACGCCAACGCGCTAAAAATGAAGAAAAGGCCGCCCGTGATCGAATTTTAGCCCAAATCGCCCAAGACAAAGCCGATAGAGCTGCAAAGTTCGGCCGTTCTCCACCACCCGCTCCATCACAGCCCGAGACTTCACAACGCCCTCCTAGCATCCAACCCTCGAATTCAAACGTCGCGCGGTTACAATTCCGTCTACCAGATGGCAACAGCAGGACTGAAAACTTCCAGAGTACCGACACCTTGCAGGTGGTTCGAGACTACATCATGGAGAACATGAATCTCCCCTTTAAGAACTTCTCCATGTCCACTACCTTCCCTCGACGTGAATTCACTCCCGATGACCTTGAAACTTCCTTGCGGGAGCTAGAGCTATGTCCCAATGCAGTCATTCTTATCCTTCCAGCGACTGGCGGAAGTCCGGTTGTTGCTACACAAGGTGGGGGCTTTATGTCTTTAATCTGGTTTTTATTCTCACCGATTTTAGGCGTTTTTGGATATTTCCGAAACTTAATTTTTGGAGCTACGGAAACTATTAGCACAGAAAGTGTACCAGAGAAAAATAAGAGGAGTAATGGAGATACCGACCCGCCGCAACAGTGAGTAAGAAATAGTCAATATATTTTAGGGAAATATTGTTAAGAAATAGCAAAATTATTTAAATTATAATAAAATAGTTATTCATACTTGCAGAATATTAAATAAAAATCTGACGTGCCTGCTATATAACTTTTATTAATTTAAATACTTAAAATTTATTGATACTGGAAACTACAGAGAATTATTTTAAAATGCAACATTATAAATAGTATTGCAGCACAGGAGATACCTCCAAAACACATCACAAATGGTGTCAATTCTTATTACGACCGACTAGAATATTGCCTCAGAGTGATTGGGGGTATTTTTTAACATTTATTACATGAAAGTAATGAATTTTTGTAAGATAGCGTTTTTTTTAAGATGTACAACATTCATGTTTTGATTATTTCAGGGCATCGAACCCGCCAAAAACTGGGTTCGGTTTAGGTTCAGGTTAATTTGTTTTTTGAAAGATGGGTTCGGGTGCGGTTCTGGTTCAATCATTAATAAAATTTGCGGTTTTGTTCGCGGTTCAGGTTCGAAATAATGTAAAATGAGAGCCGGAATTTACGCAAAACGCAACAAGAAACGAACACAATTTTCACGAAAACTCAGCCCAGACAGCAACGCAGACGCCTAAGACGTCGATTATAGGCTGTATTTACTTTTCGAACTAAAAATTAATCTGAACCGGAGTTGAACCCCGAACCTGAATTTTAATACTCGGTTCGGTTTCGATTCAGGTTCAATTAAAAATATATCTGAGGTTCGGTTCTCGGTTTGGGTTCTCTAAAATGTTACGGTTTGGTTCCGGTTTTGGTTCGGTTCAGGTTCGGGTTCGATGCCCTGGATTATTTGTTAATCGTATGTAGGCTAATGGGGTCCTATACCATTTTTCTTTTATTTTTTTTCCTGTAAGAACAGGATAAAATAAGAACTTCAGTGCAAACGCGACTTAAAAATTTTACGTAATAAGCGAGATATGAATTTTTAAAGTTTAAGAATTTGTGCGTGACGTAGCGGGTACTAACGAGTGATCGACAAACAATGGGACAAACTGTTAGTTATACTGGAAACAATTTTTTTCATGTTTGCATAGCTGAAATGCTTTTATATAAAAACTTATATGTTATATTTACGAAGAAATTATTATTAAGTATAAATAACATAAATAATAAGCATTTAACAAGGATTTCTTCCTAATAAATTACAGAACATTGAAACAGTTTGACAATATTATTACACAAAGTATGACGACGGATGGCGCTAATGTTTGCCTGTTTTGAAGTTTCAATATTAATTTAATTAATATTATTATTAATTTAATTCATATTACAAATTGATTTATTTATAAATACATGATTATTGTTAATATTACTAGATGTTATAATTAAACAAATTCATCAAACAAAATTGTTAAACGTTTTGTTAGGTTATAGAACATCATGACATTTCATATTCTTTCAAAGGTGACCGCTACAGACGCGCGAATCTTCTTTTTAAAATCAGGCGACCAATCAAATTCTTAGTACCTAACACGTCATACCCAATTAGTAATCAGGTTCAATCGCTTGTAGTTTGTGACCTAGTTAATATTTAAAGAAAATTTTTTCACTAATACTCATTAATTTATGTATATTTTCGTCTTCTTATTTAAGATAGTTAAAATATGACTATGGTATAGGACCCTATTTATAGGAAATTAGTTTTGAAAATACAAAACTACAAATTTTGTATGTTGCATTTTAAAATGGACAAATATTACATTGCTGTCATTTTTTGACAATAGTAAGTAACTATGGAAGTGATTTCCATATGTTGCATGTTAAAATAAATTCCCTGTATATTATGTTCCTTTATTTACTATTTTCTTTTCAAAACGTTATCATTATTAATTTGATATGTTTTTTGACAGTTACATGTATCTATAAAATATATAGAAACAGTATGAATTCATACCACTTGAAAATTTGATAATCTTTAATTTTTATAATAACATAAATCGCGAAAAAATGACGTTTAGAGATATTTTTGGAAGAGAACTATTTTGAGCTTGAAATAAAATGCCATATCCGGTTATCCGATTTTTACCAAAATCTAAAGATTTCTTTCCATGAGCGTATTTTTCGGACTGATTCGTGATAAAATTGAACAAAGTGAACATGATCAAAAAGAAAATTGTTTCTTCGTTATCCCCAATCTTTCATTTTGTGATCACAATACACCATTCCCCTTTCCCTTCTGAATCAGTCTTTTCGCATGATCACTGTGATTGAAATAACAAAAGATTTGAAAAAGCAGGCAATGAAATATTGGAATGTGCAAATTTATGTCTACATCAGAATCATCCGAAATACTAGAATTTGAGTCAGTGGATTGAACATTCATTATTGGTTTTGATTTTTCTAATATTAGATCTTGCAACTGCAAAAAAAAGTTAAAGAACCGTGTTTTCATATTTTACTTCACATTCCATACCAAAAATATTATTTCTGCTTCAGCACAATTCATCTTTACACTATTTTCGATTTGGGTATTACTTCAAACAAAATAACTGATTTATCATTTGACGTTTGTCGCTAGTTCGTTCGACGTTGTATAAGTTTCGCGTCGATCGAGTTAATTTTGTTGTTTCTTTGGAATTAAATTTAATCATGATTCGAAGGAAAATATTGAACAAATCAGTATTAGAAAATCATAATCACAGTCCGAAGAAATACGCCTTAGTAGAGTAGGGCCAAAATCATCGTGAAAATGTTAAAGTCTGATTTTATGGACCTTAAAACGTCCTTATTTACCAAAATCTCGGTCTGCGATTTTTAGCACGATCCCTATACCTCCCTTACCAAGGGTAACGGGAGGTAAAAAGTAATGATTTTGATAATAAATCCATTAATTTTTGAACATTCTAAATTTTCATGTAATAAATTTTTTATAAATAAAAATTTATTTATCATAAGAGGGTCACGTTAAAGTTTATATTTAAAATAGTTTTCTTCAACAATAATCACCAATTTTTCCTACAGTAACGGACACGAATGAAGAGTAACGGAAAAATGGTTGATTTCATAAGCTCAATTGAATCAATTTTTTTATGCGACATGATTTTTATTTTGAAAACTATTTATTTTTTTACCAATTTTATCTAAAATATAGTCGAATATTTTAATAACTGTAAAGTTAACAGCCTTATGTTTTTTTGAAGGCCGAGTAAGCGTAAAGCAACAGAAAGCACGGTAGTTCGTCGTCAAGGAAGTAGCAACATTCACCGACTATCAGACCGAACAGATAGTGACGAGGACAACAATACTTGGAATGGAAATTCAACCCAACAAATGTAACATTTAACCTTATTCTAAAGAAATATACGCAATAGAGATGTAAATCTATGTTTTATTATTATTTTATGTTTAGCACACAAATTGTTTTGAATTTGAGATTTAAATAAATGTTCTAAAATGCTTGTTATCATTATCATTAAAGGTTCCTGAAATATCCTTGTTTTTCTTAAAATGTTTTAGATTATATAATTTTACCGATTTTCACTAGCGGCTCGTGAAAAATAGGAGCTCTGTGCTATGCTATTCACATTCTTCAAAAACGTTAGGTAGGTACTCACTTCATTTAATTTTTCTTCAAAAGTATAGGAAGAATTTAGCTTTTGGCAAAACAACCTTCGTCTAATTTTTTTTTTTAATTTGAGTAAAAAAATACTGTAGCAAACTTATTAAAAATTTCTTTTCTGTAACTTTATTTTATATATTTGAAGATTAATTACTGTATGTTAAGTAATAGATAACTAAACATGGATGAGCAATTACAAATTAAGTAGCATTTTTTGTAAATACGCTCATAGTGGCGAAATCGAACTTGCTTCGTTTTTGTGTAAAGAGAAAATTTTTCATCACTTGAAAAAGTTACCAGTTTGGATTGTTTTATTATGATTCATTTTACCTTGTAGGACCCATATCTCAGTATCTTTTTTTTATAATTCTCAGGCAAGTGTTATTATATTTGCCCATTTGACAGACAAATCTAGAATAGGAACTCGACGATTATGTGTAATAAGTGCCCGTAGAGCATGATTATCTCTTTTCTTAATAACCGATAAATGTCCAGTTTTAACATTCATCACAATATTTCTGGTATTTTTACACTGCAAAGAATGAATAAATTTTTATCCATCATCCGCCGATATTTTTCACTTTTGAATACAAATTTTACATCGATTTTTTTCAGTATTTAAAAAAACCATACACTTTCAATTTCTTTAGGGGGGTGGGGAACTAGCACCCTTACCATCCCCATAAATCCACCACCAGGGATCCACCACTGTACGTTCGCTTTTTTTAATAACTTCTTGTGACACTTTATTTCTAGGAACAATTTTATCAAACTGTTTGGTAACTTTGAGAATAGATGTCGCTGTATGTCTCATATGTACAATATTTGGACTCACAAATCACTTTGGTGAACTACAAACATTTGCAAAGAATTTATTTAAAACAAATTAATCAAAATTTAATATTAATGCTATTTGAATATTTTTTGTGAAGATTGCTTTAAAATATGCTTATTTCATACTTGTTTGCGGCAATTAAAATAAAAGTATCTGCTAGAGATATTTATTTATCATTATTTTGAATGAAATCCATGTTTTTATCAAATACAATTATTCTAATATGTTTATTAAATTTTTAATTAATGAATATATCTGTCTATTGAGATTTGTAAATAATAACAGAGAAACTATGCCCATTTATGAGTAAAGAATTAAAGAATATACATATGTAATTTTGTCTTACTCGTTTTTTGTTTTGAAAATAGCTTCAGCTTCAACCCATTATAACCAAGCATTGAAGCCTTAAGTGAAGAAGATGTATTGTGCACAATGTCTTCAAACGACATCCCGATTCTATCAAAAATTCCTAGATGACATTATTTTGAAAGCAGTTGCCATCCGGCGTTGAAATTCTTTGCTTGCTGTCTCCAACGATCCAGGGTCGGTTTCAGGAGGATGCGAGAGGTGTAATTTTGCAGTGTGCAGTACGTCCAATTCCACGGTAGGTCTTTTTTCTATAATAGGTAAGCTTGATTGAGTATACACGTATTTAAAATTATTAATAAAGAAAACAGGAATCAGTTACTCATGTACGAAAAAGTACTTAAAAGGTCTTGAAATATACGATTTTAATTGTATTATTTTATTTACACCTGTTAATTTATACAAACATCACACATTATACATTTGTATAGCAAATAATGTAGTTATATTTATATTTTATTTAGTGTATTTACAATAATACAAAATTTCGATGAAAAACCATTTAACTTCCAACGTCTGTAATTCGAGATCCGATGAAGTAAAAAAATCATTCCTGACATGCAAAGAAAGAGAATTTCATGCTGAATATAGACTTTCATCGTCCGTTGTTCTATCTTTAACCGTATATGAGCAATGCACGAAGATATAAAATATCAACTAAATAATTTAGTTCATTTTTCATATTTTTATGCACCGCTTATACACGGATAAAGATAGAATAACGGACGATGAAAGTCTATATTCAGCATAAAATTCTCTTTCTTTTCTTGTCAGGCATGATTTTTTTACTTCATCGGATCTCGAGTTACAGACATTTGAAGTTACATAAATATTCATCAAAATTTTGTATATTTTAAATAATACAAAATTTCTATGAAAAATGTTCTCTACTCGCGATCGCATGTAATTGCTCTAACTCATTCGGACGAAAACTACGCCCTCCTGAGTTACAGCCGTCATTACTCGCTTTTTGAATAATATTTAAATAAATAAATATATCATCACGGCATATTACCCATTTCTGAGTGTGCCACAATCTGCTTAATCGCAGATATCGGTAATGATGATGACATATTTGTACCATGCGGGCGCTTACCAGGCGTCACCTCACGGGCACTCATTGCTGGCGTGGAGAGTGCACTACAGGGGTCACTTTTGTGCCATTTAAAATTGGAAATATTTGGCGTCGGCCGGGATCGAACCCGGTTCCCCAGGTTCGCGACCAGACACTCTGGCACGCGGCCACTGGACCCCATGAATTAGTAATTTACGTAACAAGACCTGAAAGTGATACTTTACTGGGTGAGCAAGCATATTCCAGAGCGAGCCGTAGGCGAGCTTTGGAAGCTTGTGAGCCCAGTATATACAATATTTTTTTTGCGATCCTGAAAAAAGAATAAAAAAGTATTATTTTATTTTTTATTGCGAGCAAATAAGAAATAAATAAACAACTGATCTCCTTGGAAACATTTAGCTTTACCGGTCCCGGGATCGGTAAAGTACTTTCCGGTCCCTTATAGACAACTTTCCGAGCTAGCTCAGCAAAGAAGTACTTTCCGGTCTAAATAGTGATCAGAAAGAGCTCATTTTCTGGGCGCGATAAAAATATTTTATTATTAATATTCATTATTATTTCTCTTTTTTTACAAATTTCTCTTAATTCTATTGCGTTTCTAAATCATCCACTCATACCTAATAACTTTTTCATTTACATCTTTAACGCCTAAAAAAATGCATTCAATCTTAGAAAAATTTATCTGCAATAAATTATCATAACTTGTTTTTCATCAAACAAAAATTTTAAAAATGGATACCTGTTTAAATAACATTAAGTTTGCTTTGCATACATATGCGATTACATGTTGTATAATTCTCTGTGAATTTTATAGTTGGGCAAACAGAAAGGCTGAGATAAGCTCCTGATAACATAAATAGTGAGCAGTGAACACCGTTTAAATATCAATCAATGTCCGGAGCTCGTGGACGACATGTGTGCGTTTGTAACCGCTACGCAGGGTCTACGAGTGCTAGGTGGACGAGACGATGCTGATAGATAATGTTTGTTGACTCCATTATAGTATTACAGAACTAGAGATTTCCAGAATGGATGGTCTTACATTTGTAATGTAGTATTATAGATTAACTAAAGATCTCTTCCATAAATAAGACTTGTTTGAAATTGTGTTATATTACTAAATTGGATCATCAATCTTTTTTAATCTTTATCTTGCCAACCCTTCAGAAAACACACTAAATTTTGATACATGACGCATGCACCGGTCTAGGGACCATTCGGCTAATATGACCCTATAGATAGTCCCAGTAATTGTTAAATATAGATAAATAAACTATAAATTATCTTTTAGTTTTTATAAGTTATTAATAGATTCTTTTTAATTCACCCTTGTGATCAGGCAATTTTTTTTAATCAGAAATGTATAATTTTATAAAAAAAAATCCAAAATCATTGTAAATATTGCTTTCCGCGCCATAATTTTTGTGAAATTTCGTGTTTATAATGCTTTTGCAACTACTTATATATAACCATCAAAATAAAATTCTTGAGGGTTGAGTATTCCAGACTTTAGCCGTAAAATTGCCTATTTAAGCCCCTTTTATATTTTAACAAAAATAAAACATGCGAAAAGTTTAAACATTAAAAAAGATATATTTTAACATTTCTGATATTCAAATATCTATATTATCTTTGGTTAATATTACGTTATTGTTCTGTTAGAAATATTTTAAAATAATGAAAAGGCGGTAAATTTCTGAAAAAAGGCGACAAAACTGTTAATCCTCCCCTGCTTGTGATTATAGAAATAATAAAAGTAGAAGGTAGTAATTTTTATAGAGTGACAGTTGTCATCCATGTTACATAGGTAGGTAGAACCTTTTAAAAAATCCCGCTTCTTCATCAGCGATGCCAACGTAGATATGAGCGCCACAAACGGCCAAATTGTAACTACACACTACGGTATTGATGGTACAAACTGTTTGAATTTTTCTATGAACATATAATGAAAACTCATTTATAAACTTAGTGTGCCGTTTTCTTCAAGTTGATAATGGAAATACCGTGAAACTGTAAATCTTACTGCAATATCATTTGCAATTTGTTTAAAAATGTTCAAAAAAATTTGAATACTGGAGTATTGTTATTTTAACATTATTCTCATTTTTGGGGGTTTTTTTTTTCTAATAGCTATTATTTCAAAATCGTCATCTTCACTTGAAGAATAATTTAAAAAGTCAAATATTCTAGTGGACATGCTACAATCCGATTCCGTTATCTATTGTTAAAGGAATTTTAATAGGTATCTTGTTGCAGTAATATAATCACCTAATCACCAGAGTGTCTCGTCGCGAACCTGGAGAACCGGCTTCGATCCCGACCGACGCGAAATATTTCGAATTTTAAATGGCACAAAAGTGACCCCTGTGGTGCACTCTCCACGCTAGCAATGAGTGCCCGTGAGGTGACGGTACAAATATATCATCATTACCGATATCTGCGATAAAACAGATTGTGCCACTCAGAAATGGGTAATATGCCGTGATAATATATTTATTTATTTATAAATATGTCAATCAAACAGCAATTTCACATATAACTAATTCGAAACTCGAAATATTTTTTATTAGTCCAAGGTTGTGAACTTCTTTCGGATTATTTTTTAAATACATGCAAAGCTTGTTGTTCTGTAAAAATATTATGTGGCCAGGTTAACCTTATTTTGTCGTTATACATATATAAATAATTAAAGAAATACTTCTAAAATTCATATAATTAAATAAAGGTTAGTATCATTACCGGTCGTTTTAGCGTTCTTACAGCCCGGCGGGCAGTAAAACTGGCAAAAAGTCCGGCGAGCATCATGTTCAATTTTTCGCCCTGGTAACTACGATGTAAACAAACAATTTTAATGTAGTGAGTAAAATAAATTTTAAAACTCACCAAAGGCTCACGGGGTAAGTCAAAACTAAACTTCAACATATAGAAGAAAACGGGCCATTAGCTCTATATTAAATATGAATGTTAATTATAGTAATAATATCGTCCATTCAATTTTTTTCCCGGAAACTTATGTGACACATGTTATACTTTTTTCCAGCATTTATAAAACGAAATTACATCCCAGAATGTACATGAAAACAAAAATAAAACACACAGCATTTAACTAGCTACTAAAAATTATTAAAATTCCGTACATATATCAAAATTAATCGCATAAATTAATTTCCCAAACACTAAAATTAAACAAGTACGCAACACTGATGGTACAAATTAAAAATTAAAATTTCAGTCACGCAATTTCATTACAATATATGCACGACTAGTTCGCGTGTTTTATTTTTTAACGCTATTAGAGCTCGCTACACAGACTGCATTCAGTTTCAGTGAACAAAAGAGGATGTAATAAGCAATTGTCTCAGAGTTTCAGCCAATTCAGCGTTGTTAGCTTGAACCCTGGCTGCGAATTCTCAAAGATAATTTCATTAAAGATTACGTTCACTTTTTATCCTTAACCACCACTATAATTATTTCATTACTAAAAGATATTATGTAATAATATAAGATTATTTCATCACGGCTTCTTACCCATTACTGGGTGGACCAATTACCATTTATTCGTAAGATCTTTCCCTGATTTGCGATTATAAACAATTCTTTCATCACTCATACAATTATATTGCAAGTATCAAACTGAAGAGTTCGAAAATCGTTATTTGTTCTATTCTAGTTCTATTCTTCGTCACGGCATACTGAAAATTACTTATTTATTTATTTATTTATTGTAAATTCTATCTACTGGATAAAATCCTAGTTCCAGAGGAATTGTTTACAAACGTTTATTTTATTACAGGAATTTTCGCCTTGGTTAAAGTACAGACGACTTATAGCACAATATTTGTAATACTTTACTAGGAAACTTTACTAACATCACAACATTTGCCGAGGTCACTCATTGTTGGCATGGAGAGTGCACCACCAAGTTAAAACGACATATTTTTACTTCTCGAGAAGTATTGGATTCATGCTAATAATCGCATATCCTGATATTAGTGAAGAAGCATCATTATAGGGACCCTAGAATATTTGCGATAATTTTTAAAATTACATGACATGTTACACAAACTTTCAATTGCTTGTAGTTTTCGAACGAATTAATATTTAAACATTTTTTTTTTTCATTAAAACTCATACAAGAATAACGCGATAACAATTTTCTTTTAAATTTTAATTTCTAAAAATTGTTCAGTTCAAATGCTCTAAATATGCGTACACTTACGTAACATTGTTTTTACAATCAAATAATATTACTAGCAAGTTTATATCTCCATCCATTTTTGAATTAATGTCCCAAAACTCAATAAACCCCATTTCAGATAACAACTTCAAAATTTTCAAAAATCTCAAATGTCAATATACCTCATATTCACATAAAAACTTTAAAATTTTCAAAAATCTAAGTTTCATGTATCTAGATACTTCTCAGTGCACTGATTCCAAATTTTGAAACCGCAGCTCGATATCTATTTTCGTTCTCGAGATATTTAGATTTAAACCCAAAAATGGGTTGAGATATGAATTTGAAGATATCATCATTCGATTCTACGGCTAAAATTATATAAGTATACCAATTTTCATAATTTTTGAACACCGCATACAGTCTCTAAAGCAAAATAACTGAAAATAGCCAAAAATCGCAAAAATCTAAGGGGTACCCCTTACGATTTTTTCAGATTTTACCAGTTTTCAAGGGTTTTCGAACTTTTATTCATAAAAAATGAACCGATTGGACAAAAATTATGAAAATTGCTATACTTATGTATTTTTGTCCGTAGAATCGAATAGTGATGTCGCCAAATTCATATCTCGACCCATTTTTGGGTTATTACTCAAAAATGGGCAGTTTTATGCAAAACTTTGCATCTAAATATTTCAAGAACGAAAAGAGATATCGACCTGCGGTTTCAAAATTTAGAATCAGCGCATTGAGAAGTATCTTGATACATGAAAATTAGATTTTTGAAAATTTTAAAGTTTTTATCTGAATATGGGGTATATTGACTTTTGTGGCAATAATTCAAAACTAAATAGATATCTAACCCAGAAATAAGTAATTTTGAGAAAATATTTGAGAATGAATATCTCCAAAACTAAAAGAGATATCGATCTGCGTTTTCATGATTTGGAAACAGTGCATTGGGAAATACGAGATACATGAAAATTGGATTTTTGAATATTTTCAACTTTTTAACCAAATGCAGGTATTTATGACTTTTTGGGGTAAAAACTTAAAAATGATAACATTTATGAACTTGGTGGTAATATTAGTCAATTTTACACACAATATTAGATATGTAAGTATCCCAATTTTTGTGAGTGTGAAACAAAAATTTAACAACGCTTTAGTAGTCACATTTTCTACAATTTTACACAAATACCGAACTTTTCTAGTACTACACTGCACCTCATGCCTCATCGGGATTTTAATTTTAACAAAACAATCTTGGATTCGGGACTGTCCATTTTTAATTCTGGTGAAGAAATAGTCATACGGAATATTTCAGAATGAAAGACCATGTTTTATTATATCAGGCTCGGTTTAATATTAAGAGAACAGCCCTCGTGTTTTTTACCTCTCGCTAAAAGAGGTATTGGATTATAGTGCAATACAATATTTATGTAACATAAAATGTAAATGGCGAGAGGGAGAGGTATTGTGCTGGCTACAACATATTTTTACCTCCCGTTACCCTTGGTAAGGGAGGTATAGGGGTCGTGCTAAAAATCACTTATCGAGATTTTAGTAAATGACAACGTTTTAAGGTCCCTAGAATCCAAATTTAACATTTTTACGATGATGTCTGTATGTGTGTATGTGTGTGTGTGTGTATATGTTTGTGTGTGTGTATGTGTAGGGATTTTGTTTTCCCTCTAACTCAAATACTATCATTCAGAAAATTCTGAAACCTTGTATTTATACCCTATTCTAATATAAGAAGAAGCCATTAGATTTTGGAGTAAATGGGATAACCGGAAATGGCACTTTACTTGAAGCTCATAATGGTTTTTCTTCAAAAAATATTATTAAATGCCATTTTTTTTGGATTTTGTCGTTATGAAAATTAAAGATTATTGAATTTTCTACAGGAATACATTAATACTTTTTCTATATACTTTACAGATTAAAAAAAAATATATTTTTTTACAAGTCCCGAAGCCTAAGAAAAACACAATTCCTTTGTTCAACAGTTCATATTTCAAATGAATGTAACTGACAGTAACTGTCACTGTCAAAAAACTAATCACTTCAAATTAATAATAGTGACATTTTAAAAGAAAATAGTAAACAAAGCAATAGTTTTATGCAATGGAATAGTTTGCAGCGTTAATAAATACGTAGGTATGTATATAAATTAATACAAATTAAATAGCGGAAGGTTTTGTGTTGGCCACATCAGATTTTTATTTAAGTATACGAATAGTGACAATAATAATAACATCACATTGGTATTATTATGCTTTAATGAATAACCTTGAATTCTTGTAAAATAACATATTTTTATTTATTAAGATGTGAAGTATGTTGTTATTAAATCATTTTGATCCATTTTAACTCCATCCATTTTCTTTAAAATATTAAGGAAACTGTGCATTTGATTGTATTATAAGATTTTTCGGGCCGGCCCGAAAAGCTCGTTTTTTCGGTCCGTGCCAAAATCAAAAGTCCGACTTGGCTCAACTTTTACAAATGACTGGCCCGATTCGGCTCGGTAAAAATATCTTCTATATGTAGAGGCTTTTTTAAGTTTAACACGAAAAAAGTTAAACATTTCGGGGAAAAAAATATCAAAATTAAGAATGACGGAAAGTAAAAACATGGTAAAGAACCGTTTCAATAATTTCCTTATAATGTCCATAAACTCTGTCATTATGTGTAAAAGAATCCCACCCAACTTGCTGGACCGTAAACGTAAAGGGGGTGACTTGCTCTGAAAACTGAACTATCCCGCGAGAGAGTTCTCGTCCTCTCCTCTCCTGCCTCCACAGCCCTCTCCTGCCAGTGGAGGGGGTAACAGGGACCTAGGGGCGTTGTTATAATTAGCACCAGATTAAAGTAATGTCGAGGGACACATTAAACGATTTAGCGCTGTTAATTAAAAGTGTAGTGCGCCTGTGTGCGCCATGCCATAGCGGACGTACACTCGGGAGCGAGGCAGTGAGGGTGGGAGGGAGGAAAGTCGAGCGATATGGCGCCGCTAACGTCGTTATCAAATGCGTCAAGAGTTGTTTTGTTTTCTCTTGTCAACGCGCTTTAACTTCTCCTTTCACAACCATATTTTTTATTACAAATGTGTAAATATGTGCATATCATTGTTCCAAATAGAATTCATATTTACTGAATGGATATAGGATATGCTGCAGCGATAACAGAATTATTGAGAATAAGGAAGGCCGTGGAATATAATATTTGCATTTTCGTTTTAAACAGTTATCTCTTTCTTGTTTTCTAAGAAAAAAGTAATGGAGCACCCGCCATACTCTCCTGATTTGGCAATGTGCTACCTTTGATTATTTTTTGGACTTGGGGTAACAGGTTTTCGTCTGAAAAATAAATTTATGAAACTATTTAGGATTATCCCGACAGACGCCAAATATTTCCAATTTTAAATGGCACAAAAGTAACCCTTGTGGTGCAATCCCCACACCAGCTATGAGTGCCCGTGAGGTGACGCCTGGTAAGTGCCCATGCGGTAAAATATATCATCATCATTACCGAAGTCTACATGTGGTGTAGATACTGGCTCACCCAGAAATGGGTAATATGCCATGATGATATATTTATTTATATTTAGGATTATTTTTAAAGCATTACAAAAAAGATTGACTAGAATCTTTTAAGAAATGGAAAGAAAGATTGGCGATATATATTATTGTTGAAGGGAACCACTTTCAACATATATTTAATCTAGAAAAATATATACTATATTTCTTATTCTAAATAATTCTAGTATGAAATACTGAAATACTTATGCAATTAAATGTTTTCTACACAACAATTGTACATGTCCAAATATTTTCAGAATTTGGTTATTGTTTTAAATTTACAAAGGTACATACTCATAACTTTCGTGTTTGTTGGTATTACCATAAAGAAAATAATAATATACATTATAGTAAGACGGTTAAATGATGGATAAAAATGTAAATATTTACTTAAAATATAACAAAATATTATTGTATATCAAAGATGAGAATTTGAATTTGCCCGCTTCGTTAAACACCTGTCACTAGTTTTGCCGCAAGGAATTGCCAGTTAAGTAGACAACGTGACATTTCGCCAAAATAATGATAGAATTCTTGTGATGTCCATATATTTTCATTATTTTAATATTTTACAATTAAAATGTAATAAAAATAAATTAAAATTAATGTTGCATAAATCCCTCAACAATCGTAAATGGTCAGTGAGACAAGTTAATTCAACGGCTAGACGCTAGTGTCACTCGGAGTCTTAATTCAATTGTTTTTGTCAAAGTGTCGTGCACTGTGCACTCTGCGTATTTCAATTCAATAGTTTGAATATTGTAGAAAGTGTATTTATTATTCGAATAGACTGTTAAACATTAATTTAAATTACATGTTATCTATACAGATTTATATTTTTCCTAGAAAACACAAATGTTTAAAGAAAGCAGTACTGTTTAAGTAAAGAACATTTGTTTTAAATTCATAATATTTATAATTTTTATATTTCTCTATATATATTTCAAATATTTATTTTATTCTCAGTTTAAAATAATCTGTATTGTATACATACATATTTACGTATAAAAATGTGTTCAGTCTTGCAAACCAAATTATACAAGTTTAACTTCGAAAAATTTTTATATTGTATTCTTCATTCAGTATCGGTTCAACTCTCTTGCAGTTTAAATGGTTTTAGATAGACATATACGTATAAATATGTGATATATTAATATATTAAGTAAAGCAATTGTTTGATAAAGGACAAAGTAGAGAAGTAATAAACATAACAGTGAAGTGAAGTGAAATGTGTATGTACTGAGTGACAGTAAAGTGTAAAAGACAGTTGTAGATCCAGAGTTCCAAAGTGTACAGAATACACGTTCCCGTGGGAATGTTGCTGTCTTCTATGTGGTATGTATTAAATATTGTGTTCATATTTATTTATTTTAATGTAATTGTAAGAAGTTTGCCATGAATTTATATATGTATTCTATATTAAACATTGTTTGTTACAGGTTCAGGTTGTATTCAAACAAGGTAGACCAATAGAAGACAATGGTAAGTGACTATGAATACTTTTATTTTTACTCTTTTTATTTATTTTGTTAAATTTAAAGTCGGTACTTATTTAAATTGCCTTTTTCTCTCTCTGTGTACATTATAAGAACAAGTTACATTGAGTTGCATTGCTTAAGTCTAACGAAATCGGGTGTCGAAAATAAATTGGAATATGTTAAATATTACCTAATAAAATATACGAGCATTTTACAGAGTTTCCCAAAAAGGTGCTTGGGTTTAATAATTATTTTAATTATTGTCATAGATAAATTTATTTTAAGTGCATCGCTTAAAATTTATTTTAGGAGACCTAATTGTAAGAATTTCTTGACAAATTAATTCAATTGTCCCTTTATATTATGTTCTGGGTCATTCCATTGATTTTTTTTCATAGAACATGTGTCCTTAAACTGTAGTACTCTAATCTAAACTTCTTCTAAGCCTGAACCACGGATTTCATTTCAGTTAACCATAAAACGCATGTGGTCTTTTATGCGACAGGTGTCATTGTTATACAAAGTACAGCGTTTATTTTAAAGTGAGAGTTAAACTTTTTTTATAAAAAATTAAATAAAACCCAAGCAACCTTTCTCGGAAATCTGTATTTCGAAAAAAGTTTCCGGAATTCAAAATAAATTAAATATATAAATAAATAAATAAATAAAGATTTTGCTTAAATTCTATATTTTTAATAAATTTACCGATTATGACAAATAAAATAAAATTTTGCAAAATATACCGTGAGTGTTTTTTAACGTGAAACATTGGGTTTGTATATCCATGATTATGACTTGATATTTGATTGACAGCAATGTATTTGCCCGTTCCATTTAAAATGAAACATAGGGAACGAAACTGACAGAAGAATTATATTTAAATATTGTAAGAAATTTAGCGGAATCAGAAAACCACTCGAGAACACTAAACATATTTCGGGCACAAGGTGCACACAGTATTTTTTCTACATCTAAATTTAATTTTTAGAAAATAGGGATAATTATTTAAACAAAATTAACCTCTAATGACATCTTGTCAATATGACAGATAACAGTTGAATTTTCCTATAAGGTATAATTTGAAATTTGATTGACAGCAATGTATTTGTCTGTCTCATTTAAAATGACACATGGGAAATGAATTTGACAGAAGTATATATAGAATGCAGGTATAATTATTTAAACAAAATTAACCTCTTTGACGTCTTATCAAATGTCAAATTCGTTCCCTATGTTTCATTTTAAATGGAACGGGCAAATACATTGCTGTCAATCAAATGTCAAGTCGTAACTATGGATATGACAAACCCAATGTTTCACGTTAAAAAATACTCACGGTATGTACGAATATAATTTTAAATTAATAGTCAGCACGACTTGGTTCTTAACTATAATTTATTCATCGTTATCATTTACGGGGTTGCCTAACACGTAACTAAGTCTACATGCGAGTCCCAATGAAGGGTTGTGTACCCTAAGGGATGACATGTAAGGGTTGTGACTTGTGACCCAATCTGGCAGGCGGAAAACCCGTCCATACTGTCAATAGAGATATAATGAATTATTTTCTGCATATTTAAAGATACTTTTAAAATAATTCTTTGTTTTTTTTTGTTATAAATAAGAATTTAAAAAATAAGATCGTAATTTTTATTAATGTTTAAAAAAATGTGGATAAGAAATTAGATGGTGTTATACAATAAAGGTAAAGTAAGTATAATGTACACTTATTTAGAATAATAAGTATTATTTTCCATTCATATTACTCTGTTTATTAATTAGTTTTAGATATTTGGAACAATGCTATATTTCAATGTTCTTCAAGAAAAGGATAAATTATAAAAGGTAAATATATATTTTATTGCAAATAATTTTAGATAAATATTAATAGATATATTATCACACCATTTTCTGTTTTATATGTAGGTATATAATTATTTTCATCAAAAACTTAATCCATATTTCATTTTATTATAAACGTACAATATTTATAATAAGTATAAAGTAAATAATAATTATTTCGACATTAATTAATCTTTATTATATTTCAAATTGAAAATTTTATGATTTTTTCATACGAGGGGTAGTTTTTATAATTTCCGGTCCCGGACTAGACATGAAAAGAAAAGATTAGAACAGCAACAAAAATTTATTTTTAATACAGGCCAGTGGCTTTTAGCTTCAAGTATTATATCGTTTCAATAACTACTTTAATTCATTATAAAAATATTCCTTTGTTTTATCCGCAAAATTCCTATCAACAGCCGCTATTATCGTTATCGTTCCTAATTTTTTCTCCTTAATCTTAATGTTTTTTTGAGATGTGGAAGCAAAAAATAGTCACAGGGCACAGGGGGCTAGATCTGGACTATAAGGCGGATGGTTAATTTCTACGAAGCCACACTCAGCAGCTTTTGAAAGTCTTAACTTGTGGACTAGTGCATTGTTGTGGAGCAACAGGACACCTTGCGTGACAAGCACGATTTAAAATATACTGGTTATGCCACTCTGCACAAAACGAGGGTCCAAAGCGATACGTGTTTCCTCGTTTTTTCCGCTAGAGGCGCAACGTGAGAACGACCCAACTGACGCCTGTCATTTGCATGTTACTTTGAAAATATTACATGTTATATCTTATAAGAAAGGAAAATAAACAGGTTTTGAAGTACATATACGTATTATATGTAATATAATGTAAATATATTGTTGAAAGATATTGCAATTAATGCAAATGAAAAGAAAATTAAATAGAAAATGTTTCATTCCTGGATGTGAAACCGGTTACAAGAAATCCACTGAAAAAGAATCTCTGTTTGCTGCTGCACTCGATATATTACTTTTTAAAAAATGGCAATGTGCAATTAGTAGAGATGATCGCGAATTAAGATTGAATGATGTTTGTCGAAAACATTTTCGGGAAGAAGATATTATTACCGAATGGAAATCTGGAAGCGTACGGTTCTATCAATTTATTTAGTTTTTTCAATTTTAAATTCTAACAATGTATTGATTCAGGTTTCCATTAAATATATAAATTTATATTAAAAATAAATTCATTATGCATTTCATTTTTTATATTTTATGTAAAAATAGTTTGCTGTGGTAGGGTCGTTCTCACGTAGCGCATCTAGCGGATTATTCAAGGAAACACGTATCAAGTGGACCCTCGGAAACAATGAAAAACATGACAAGTGGCATAACCAGTATATTTTAAATCGTGGTGACAACACAAACTGACAGATATTAGAAGTAATATTGCTGCAATTGTTTTTCAATTTGTCGTACACGTTACCGAACAATATAATGAAAAATTATGTTAAAATTGTTCAGGAATGTATAAACAACTTCTCGTACGTTGCAATTTGAAATCTTATTTCTTCATCCCATTAACAGGTTAGAAAAATAAACAGAATACCTACCTATACAATTTATTTTATGGATTTCTCATCGCTTTGGAGCCCCCACTATTTTACATCCGGCCCTGGTTTATAGTCCTCAAAATTTTTGAAATTTCAATTATTATGTGTGAAAATAAAAATGTTCTTGTTACATTTATAGAAGTTTATCAAAAATTATAAAAATTAACTAGTACGTGAGGTAGGTAATAGTAAAACAAACAACAAACGTTTCTGTAAAGAGTATTCATGAAATAAACAAAAAGCACCAACACAATTTGAATGCCGCAGAGAAATACATCAGCCAATAATCCGTCATCCGCGGGGGGTGCGCGCGGGGGTGTTTGAAACAAAGGGTAGAGACAGAGGCACAAACTGAGGCGACTAAAAACTGCACATGGCGCTAATTGGCAACGATAAAATTACGCGACCGTTATAATCAAACCGTGCGCAAAAAAGGGACTGTCAGAAAATGACAAAAACCCATCAGGCCGGTTTATGGCGCGGAGTGTACGGCTAATGGGCGATAGGGGACGTCGCAGTTTTAATCTGGGGCTAATTTCCAGCAAGCCAGCGCCCAAATGCCACGGACGAGCTCACAACTAAGCGCAAGTGAGATATTCCTCTCGCAAACCAGAGGCGGGGGTACAAATCATTTAATATTCATAAATAACCCAAATAATTATTAATTCATGTATAAAGTTTAGAGATAAATTAATAATAGGGCTGTTGCAAGAATTTTTATATGACTTCTAAGTAGTAAATTTTAAAAGATATTGTTCTTTAAAAAACCTCAAATATCACGAAATATCCTTAAGATATTTTACGATTAATTTTTGAAATTTGGATAAAATTTTGAATAAGTCACGTGATATGAAACAGAATGTGACGTCAGAGTACATACATCTTCAGCAGTTCTAAGGCGTCAAGTGTATTGTCAAAGTTGTCAAACAAGTGTCAAATAAGAATCACGACCAGTACTTTAAAGTAAAATATATTATCAATTTATATAATAAATTCAGTTTTTATATTTTATTTTACCACAACTCCTTAACACCCCTTATTTCGGTAGCAGTAAAACAATCGTTCTGATATAAATTCAGCCATCATCCAGCTATCGACCTTCGGTTAATTGTCCGATTTAGCTTGAGTATAATTTGAATTAGCTCTTATTACTTTATTATTCATTTACAATGAGCAATGTCAGCGTCAAATGTCAAATTAAAAGATTTTGTTATTAACATGTGACAAACTTTAGCCTACATTTATTTATATAAATAATATGAATAAACGTAGGTGATGGAAAAACTATTTTCCTATTGGATATTAATGATGTAATGTATGTGCCAATCATTTTATTTAATTATTTCCACAAATAACAACATATTCTTAAAATAAAAATTATTACTAAGAAAATCATTCTATAAACTTTCATTTAAAATAGTTTTTGAAAAATGTGAAACAGGCTCATTATTTTTTCCACCAACAGTACGAATATGTTGCTATTACATATATTATTTTTTCGAATTCTTGTTAATTATCCACTTCATTCATTAAGAAGGATTTTTATAGTCTTTGTGTTTAAAACAAATAAACAACAAATTGCGATACGGCAAATCCGCATGGTAACAAATGATATTCAATCTCCATAGGTATAAACGATATTACGTCATATCACACAAAATTATGAAACGTCAATATCAAAGTTTGAGATCGTTTTTTCCAGCATATTGTGCAGGTACAATAAAAATTAGTGCTGTGAGGATCCTGCAAAACTTGGATCCGAGTACCCGGATCTCAAAATATCCGGTTCCTCGGATATCCGATGTTCGGATATTGAAGCGGATATCCGTAAATTTAATTCGGATTTGGATCCGGATCCAGGTTTGAGTCCGAATCCAGATTTGAGTCCGGATCCCTTTTGGATTCGGATCTGGACTTGAATCTGGATCAGGATTCGATGTTTTATTTACGAATCCGGATCCGAATTTTAATTCTGGATCCAATTCTATTAACTATCAAACAAAAATTTATTGTGGATTATTTCATAATCAGATTTATTTGGTTTTGAAACTCCATGATAATACTTATACATTCAAATATCATCATCGGGTTCAATACTGAGAATATTCGATTCCGAGAACCGATGTGGATTCTGAAATTCCATATCTAAAATCCGATACTCATACTCATATTCGGATCCGGATCCAAAATCCAATACTCAGATTTGTATCCAAAATCCGATTCTCAGATCCGGATCCAAAATCCGATACTCAGATCCGGATCCAAAATCCGATACTCAGAGATCCGAATAGATCAACAATCAATTATCCGGATATCCGGATATTTTTGGATCCGAAACCGAAACTATCCGGATCCCACCACTAATAAAAATAGCGTATGATACACTTGTATCTTAATATACTATTATTTGAAGATAATCATATATTAAATAATATTTTAAATCCGCACCACAAAGTATATTATTCTTCATTTAATAGATATTGATACACCAAGTGAGCTAAGACAACGTTTATTCATGAGAAGAAAGTTTAACTCACGAGCCCGTAAATTCTTCGAGTGGTTTATACAATATTTTATTCAATTTTGACGAAATAATAATAAAAACCATTATAATATTTAATTTTGACAAAATAAAAAACTAATCAGTTAGTAGGCTGTGCATGACAATCGTCGATGATAGACGTCAAGTCAGCTGTTTAAAAAGCTTTATTGTCTGTTATTTGTGTCGTAAAAATAATGTAAATGTGCCTGATGTTATTTTAAATAAATTATTTGTTGCAGAGAGAGTTAAAAAAATTGTGGGAGTGATTTAAAAAATTTTAATTCACTTGTGAATAAAATGTTACTTATAGTTGTTGCTATGGAGTTAATAATGTCAGTTTAAAACGTCAAAATTAAAAAAAAAACATAAATATCAATTTCAATCAGATATCAGAAAATAGAATACATCGATATTTAAAAAATTTGTTTGATTTAATTAATAAAAATGAATTTTCGAAGAATCACACTTATTATGAGTCAGATTTTATCTTTTAATTGAACAATGATATATTCATAATTATATTATTTGTAGTACCAATTTTTTATATAATTATCTTTATCAAATAATTCTTTTATATAGTTTTTTTGTTTCACCTACATTCTAAATATATTAGTAAGATCTGATGAGAACATTTTAAAAAAATTATCAAACATAATAGAAGATTAATGTTATCTGACAACAAAAATCTTGTAATTTGAGAAGATAATGATCACAAACTTTTCAGTTATCTTCAGATATGGAAACTATATGTAAGCAAATAATTTATTTAATACTAAAGTCATAAATTATTATTTATAATCAGTACAATGATTTTGAGACTAAAATAATTGTCTATAAACAAACAAACTATAATTTTAAAGATTTCTTTGTTTTGGACTATATTATTATAAATATGTATATTTTTTATGGTAGAGGTATTGTATTTAGATGATACATTTTATAATTATGCCTTCCATTACACAAAAACACCCATTTTTGGGTAAAAGAACTAAAATTTTCAAAAAATTCTACATTTTATATTTTTAGATTCATTTCGTTGATTCTAAATTTTCAAACCGCAAATTAATATCTTTTTTTAGATATTTAAAACAAAGCTACATTCCAAATTTCTTCACGAAAAGGATAATTTATAACAGGTAAATACATATTTTATTACAAATAAATAGATACAAATATTATCACACCATATTTGTTTTATATTTATATAATTATTTTCTTCAAAAAGGTTATGTACATAATAATATTTTTAGTTTCTGAGATATTTACGTTCAAAAAATGGACCCCAAATATTTCATTTTTGGGAAATAACCTAAAAATGAGTGGAGATTCTTGACTAGAGACTTCGCCATTTGATTCTACGGGCAATTTCTAAAGCAAAATTAGTGAAAAATGAACAAAAAAAAAACTAGGGTATTTTTCGCTATTTTGGCCATTTTCAGGAATTTCAGTTTTTTGGCTGTACAATCTGAACTGACGGGACAAATTTGGTGAAAATTGGTAAACTTATGTAATTTTGCCCATATTCATAAACACTCGTAAAGTTTCAAAACGGTTCGTTATAATTTTTGACAAATAGAATCAAACTTGGCAAATAAAATTTCGGTTTTTCTGTCAATGTCGACTGTGTTAATTAATTGGATAAAAATTATAACGAATCGTTTAAAATTTCTACGAGTGTTTATGAATACGGGCATAAGTGATCAGTTGAAATTTAGGTTCGAATACGAACAAAAAAAATTGTATTCAATTTTTAAATTAATACAAAAGTGATCTTTAAACGACAACTTTGGGACCCTATGACGCCTTAACGGTACAAATAAATCTTCATTAACGAATAGTGCGACACTTTCAAATAATAGTAAGTAATAAAATAAAATAAGTAAAGCGAGAAAAAATCCTTCCTCCGTCACTGGTGAAAAGGACGATGATTCGGGCCGTATACGGCATTTTGTGTCGCGGAATTACCCCGTAGAACATAAATTACGCATCACGGCTCGCTAATTAAAACTAAATTAACAATCAACTGTTTTATTGCCACGTTACGTCCACGTTAAATTCAGATTAGAACGATTTTATATGAAAACACTCGGAATCGAAGATCCTTCTTTACCTGCTTACTTTTGCCTCTCAACAGCCAATTATCAGGATAATTGTCCGGCGCGCAGCTCGGATTCGGTTTGTGAAAGGATTATATCGAATAGAAATCACGAAATTGGAATTAGATCGAATGTAATACCTACAATTTAAATTAAATCAAACTTTACAATAAATTGGTTGTTTTAAAACTATCAATCGAAAACTTTTTGATGTGTATTTATAAAAACAATAACTATGTACTGTAGGTCATTTGTAGAATCAGTACGCTGATAAACGGCACTATAAAAATGCAAATCCCTCATGCAAGTTAATAAATATAGTTCTAAATATTGACAATTCTAATCTATATTTCATTTATTCACTTAATTTGGAAAAGGCAATGGCTCATATTCACATACCAGTATTTGATCAGTATAGGTTTTTTAAAGAATGGGCTACTTGCGTGGTACTGAAAATCTGATTTATATCACTATATACGTAATGTTATGTTGAAAACATATATAAAAATATAAATTTTATTTAAAAAAAATTATATGTTTTTTTAGTAAATTAGGAAAGAAAATGTTCTGTGACGTCATTATATTATTATTATTATTATTATTAAATACTCTATACTACAGGCGAAGCCTAATTACAGTATAGGCGAAAGACAAAGATTAAATCAGAAAGAAATAAAAAAGAGCTGAATTAAATTATTTGTGAAGAAGTCGACGATAGAGCTGCTTGGGTGATAGAAGAAATATGTCATGAGACGAAAAGTTTAAGTCATATAAGTAACACATTTTGTTAATAGGTGAAGTAAAGAAGTCATTAGTACGAGCCGGTTGCAAGTAAAAACTGAATGAGTGACGTGTGAGATACAAGGGAGCATGAAAGTTTATTAATGATAGAGATTGTGGATCGTTAACATTATTGTGTATTAATTTAGAAAGATGATAGACTGAATATATATTGCGTCTCTCCAAAAGACTTAAAAAATTAAAAGTACTAAGTAATTCATTATAAGACATAAAGCGATCAGGGTAAGCTCCATAAGTTTTGAAATGTAAATATTTTAAAAACTTTTTTTGAATTCTATCAATGTTATCTTGATGAACCTCTGCAAACGGACTCCAAATAATAGAACAGTACTCTAATTTAGAGCGAACCAGGGAGTAGTACAAACATATAATGGCTAAGATATTACTAAAAGATCGTGTGTTTCTAATAATAAAACCCAACGTTCGAATAGCCGCTTGACAAATATAATTTATATGTGGCACAAATGTAAGATCTTTATCAAATTTAACCCCAAGATCTTTAACCATGTTGCAACGATTAAGCACATTATTGTCGATAGAATAGTTGTGGATAACTGGAGAGAGTTTCCGAGTGTAAGAAATAACTTCGCATTTCGTAAGGTTGAGATGTAGATTATTCGATGAGCACCATTCATAGAGGGTATCAAGATCACGTTGTAATAATAAACAATCTGGTAGAGAAGATATTGGATAGAAAATCTTAAGATCGTCAGCAAAAAGTAATTTTTCGCAGTGAAGTACCGTAGTGATATCATTAATAAACAACAGAAACAGTAGTGGGCCTAGATTTGAACCTTGTGGGACACCGGACGTAGCAGTGAATGTAGAGGAATTATGTCCCAGGAATTGTACGGAAAGTTCTCTATGCTGCAGATAGGATGAAAGTAGTGAAATTAACGATGACGATAAGAAGTAATGAGATAATTTATTTAAGAGAATGCGATGATCAATCCTATCAAATGCTTTCGCAAAGTCGGTGTACACACAATCGACCTGACCCTTAGCATCTAAAACCGAGGAAACAACATGTGTAAAGTAAGTTAAGTTGGTTACTGTCGAACGCTTTTCCATAAAGCCATTGAACTGAAGAAGAGAATCATGTTTAAGAATGTAATTCATAGATGGCATTGCATGCGAGAAAGATTTAATTTGAATTTGACATTTTTCTCTGGGCTCTCAAATATATTAATTTCTTCACAAATAAACACATAGGTAGTTACATGTAATTTAAAATATCGATACGAAAAAGGCAAACGAAAATACTAACCTCCAAACTATTGTTGAAACGTCAAACAGGAGATCTTTATTACCAGTGAAAGTGAAGCAAACGTTATGGCTTTACGACTACTCATTGGTGCGGCGTAATTCTACGTCATACATGGCGGTAAATCAAATAATCAAATTTCATTATTTTTTTTCTGGTTAATTAATAAAAAAAAAGTCAAAAGAAAAAATAAGGGTAGCAAGTTTTTACCTGCTCTTCAAAAATATAAAATAAAAAAGGTACTCAAATAGCCCATTACTAAAAAACTATTTATATTTAAATTTAATTTGATTTAACTATTTATTGAATTGAAGATAGTATACAATAATTGTTTGAATTATAAGTAATTAAAAACAAATGATATATCAATCAGATAAATGTCAAAATATTTCCTCAAACAAAGAAAGTACAAATTACAAATGTCTTGGTAAATTAATAATGCATTAGATATAGATAGAATTTTAGATATGATATCGACATACATTTTCATATTAAACTTATTGTTGGCCGATATTGCACAACTGTAACTTTTAAGCGTTCCTTAAACTGGCAGTCGGTCTTATTCTATAACTGAGTGGTTAATTTTTGACAATTGGTTAAAAAATATAACCAATATTAATTAATTTATTTATTTTTTAAACTACATTACACACATGTATTGCTACTGGTTTACAAGGTTCATCTCCTGAAGAAGACCCATGTGGGGTCGAAACGGTCGAGACTGAATAAATTTTAGTGGCTGATATCCAGAAATTCCTTTATTTACATCACCATTTCCAGCCAAGAAATAAACCCTTTTTCATAACCAATCAAGTATGTTGATATAACAAAAAATTGGATTTATACGGTGCGGTTCTCTAATTTTCTATACCACTATAGAACTGTAACTCTCAACAAAAGCGCATCATTTTTTAATGCCAAAAGATAATAAATGTATTAGTAAACAAAAATTGTTGCGATTTTGATCACTTTTACATTTCTACAGCGTTACAGAAAATTACAGAATCGCACTATACTTGCCGTCAAATAATTATGGACTGGAGATTTCTGTACTGATGCCAAATTTTTTAAGTGTCTACCTGTACAAAAATCTGTAATCTGTCATTTTATAAAATTGCATTATATTTAGACTTTTGAAAAGAAAATGAGTGAAACTCATGGTTCTTACAAAAAACGTTTAGGAAAACAAGATTTAAATGGGCAGGCAAAAACAATTATTGCCAATTCTGAAAAAATTATAATTTATTAAATAACAAGAAAACTTTGGATTTGACTGCAGAAACATGTGTTGTTGGCAGATCTACTGTTCACCTAATAATCAACTATTCATACCTTTTATTTAGATTTCACCAGTTATCGTATTTTAACGCAAATGCGACCTTAGCTTGATGTGTGGAAACTTTGGTCAAAATATAAATTTTCCACAGAGACAATTTTTATATTTTATATGACATATTATTGCCTTACTATACTTTTTGTTAAAATATGTTCTTCATTTACGATGTATTAAAAATTTTAATTAGTTTTAAATGTATTGTATAACATTTGCGTCATGTCAAGTTACAAGCGGCAACACCGCTGGGCAAGGGACAGGGTGCGGAAAGGGATAAAAGTTGAACATCAGTCCATAATCATTTGACGGCGAGTATAATAGTTGTTAAATCAATATCTTTTGGGTAAAATTTGTAACCAGTTGCTAAAAATTAACCACTGTTTTATAGAATAGGCCTGAATATTGCTTCGAAATGAAATGTCACATGAATTATTGGATATTTTTGTCAAAATTTCGATTTGCATTTTTCTCTTATTTAAGGGTTGGTTAAAATAAAACTGGAATTAGTAAACTGTTTAAAAATTAGTTATCGTCAGCTAACTGAAAACTAAACTTTATAGTTGATTTCTTGCCTGTCATTTCAGATTCTTTTATTAAAAGGAAAATATCTTTTCAACATTATTTATAACATATTACTACATTGATGGTTTGTGTTTATTTGGCATGTTGCTCATCTTCTTGTATTCCTTCACGGTGACTAAACTTCGTTTTCCCAACGATGAAAAGTTGAGCTTGTATTAGGAAGGAATTCAGTTTCTTTGTTTCAACATTTATGAGTTTTGGAAGGCAGCCAGTTAAATGAGTAGAACTCTGAGCTCTGTATTATTGTTCGCTCCAGATTTTATAACTTTGTGTCTTTCCTCGCGCGTAACTTATTCATATATTCGTTTTCTGGTGATTTAGTTTTACTACGAATAAGAGATTGAATTACTCATCCTACCATGAGCGGATATATTACATTTAAATATGTGAATTACTTCACGTTACTTTATTGCTATTCTGTTCCATTCAAATGAAAACAAAGTTTTCAAATGTGAGTTGAAATTTCACACTATACCTAACAATAACAAACTTATTTAGGAAATTAACAATAGTGAAATTATTTCCGTTCTTTTCAATTTCATAATTATTTTTTGTCTAGTATTAACTATTATATGTGTATACAGCTAGGAAGAGAATTGGAAAAAGAAAAATAACATTCTCTCTTGAGGTGTACAGGGTTCGTGTTCTCTATATGAAAAAATTTCTTATTTTGCATGCTACCTAAAATTGATGTGGATTTTTATGGACCAACTTTTTGAGACAACTTTAATAGGCAATAGGAATTTTCTATCGTCTTTTGTTTTTGAGCTACAGGCTAAAACTATACTGCATTTTAATCTAAAATAACCTTCGTTTGAATTTTTTCCACAATATTTAAAATAATCGAGTTATTAAAAAAGAACTGTGTACTATTTTGTCCATGACTGGAAGGAACGTCATTACTTCCTTGTACGAAGTAAAGGAAGTATTGTAATCGCGAAAAAATTCGGTTTCCAGATTTCAACGGAAATATCCTTTTTGACCATCCCTGAATCCATTTTGACTAATTTCGTCGTGACGTCTGTACGTATGTACGTATCTCGCATAACTGAAAAACGGGAAGCCGTAGAAAGTTAAAATTTTGTATTTAGGACTGTTATATCATCTAGTTGTGCACCCCCCTTTTTGGTCATTACATAACTTTCGGAAGTGGTACTTTACTTGAAGCCTATAACAGATTTTTATTGAAAAACTATATTAAAATATAATCCAAAACTTTTCAAATTTGGAATATAATACTCTGTATATCAATGGGAATAACATAATAAATTTTGGTTAAAATAGTCTAACCGGAAGTGATACTTTACTTGAAGCTGTTATCAGTTTTTCTTGCAAAAAATGGTATTATTTTGATTTAAGAAATTAATTCTTCAAATAAAAGTTTTAGGGAATTGAATTCTGCGTCGAAAATATCAAATATAATTAAATTAGCTCTTAGTATAAGCCAGATATGTAAATTTTAAAATTATGTACTTTTTGGTTTCTGTTATTAAGTTTGCTATGAATTAGGAATTATGTCATATGCGTGTAATTTTATGATTGGGTCTGTTATAATACATTATTTTAATTATTAACTAAATATGTGTAGTATAACACGAGCACAAGGAAGTCATTTTATGGCTGTTTGCACCAACGTAACCTAAATATTAAACTTGGCTTAAATTGACAATATTGCATCGAAATGAAATGTCAAATGAATCATAATGTATTGCTGTCAAAATTTCGATTTGCATCTTTTTGTTTAAGCCTAGCTTAAAATTTAAGCTTTGTTGGTGCAAATGGGCATTAGAAAAATAAAGTAGTTTGAAATTTTATTTTAAAAACAATGAGAAAAATGTTTGTGTTATAATTAACAATTTTTTAAATGAAATAATTTAAAATTGTGACAATGAATCATTTTTAATTACAGCGATGAGCAGTTGTTGATTACAGGAATAATTTCTTCAGCATTCAGTTGTTTGGAGAAGGCGAGAAAGCTTGCTGTGACTGAAACAAATGCCGGTGCGGCAGAGTAGTTTAATATCCAGCATCACGACTCCAGTTAAATATGTCATTTCTCATAATTGCGTCGCTGGATTGTTTCATTAGCGACATCGTTAAAACTAACGACTCTGGAGTCGCGTTGAAATGTCGCAAGAAAATTATACTAGGTTCGCAGAGAGTTTACCCTCGACGGTCGCCCTCTTCCTGCTTCCCTACATTCGGCTCCGTTCGGCATAACTCGTACATTACCGCCGCTTCCTGCATAAACTCAAGTCGTAAAAGCGAGGTTAAAGTGTTTGTTATGTATGAAACTTGAGCGAGATTAAGATTTTTGACTGTTTAAAATGGGGGTGCATATAATATTTGGTTACATTATGTTTTTATATGATTTTACTTCTTCACCACCAAGTTTTTAATGTAGAATATTATTAAGTTATAAACTGAGGAGTAACTACGTATACTCCTATGTAATTATTGCGAAAAGTATCTACACATTTTGTTTTAATTGGAAAATTTAAGAAAAAAATAATCTTTTTGTTGACATAAAGAGGGTCTTTAATTGTTCAAAGTTATTCCCTTCAACATTAATTCTTCTACTTCTTAAAAGCTCCCAACCAATATTTTTATGGAATGTTTTCAAAATAATCATAAATTACAATATTGTAACATAAATCTCTTCTTCAAATAAAAATCTTTTACCCTTGTAATTATTTTCCAAAAGTCCAAATATAACCAACCTCGCTCAATGCTAAATCAGATGAGTATAGCGAGATTTCTATTATTTTTTTATATTTATTTTCCTCAAAAACTGAAGAAAATCTATTCATATTTTTACTCACAAAAATACTTTAATAGTATATTAAAGAACAAATGCCATAATTGTCATTTTATTTTTCCTTCAAAAAAAAATATGCGACAATTATGAAATGAGTTCTGTATACTATTTTTTCAAATGACAGATAAATAACCATTTTAAATTATTGCAAATATTTTTTTCCACGGTTTATCTAATTTTAGGGATATCCCTAAAATTTTATTAGTATTACACGAATGAACACTTTTTAAGGAATACGTGTTGCGACACGAGACGTAGTCGATCGGTATTTGTTTGACATGTAATAAATTACTAAATAGTCATTAAAAGTTCAGAAATCGGCACTAAAGTAGTCCATTATAGATGATTTCAAGCAAATGCAATGTTGCTAACCTTATAATAATTATTGTATATATAATGAATGTCAGACTGACAGATTATATTTAAACATAACCTATAAAATAAATATTCCTCTCATTTTCACAATTTTTCGATTTCAAATAAAATTTAATATGCACCTCGACACTTAAATTCCTTTTTACCACTCATATGGTTTATTTTCATGATAAAAAATAAAAGTTCAGTGCCTTGATACATAATAACTATTAGAAGCTTTGTACTAATATACCGTGAGTATTTTTTAACGTGAAACATTGGATTTGTCATCCATGGTTACGACTTGACATTTGATTGACAGCAATGTATTTGCCTGCCCCATTTAAAATTAAACATAGGGAACGAATTTGACATTTGACAAGACGTCAGTGGAGATTTTGTTTAAATAATTTTACATTCTTTCTCAATTAAATTTAGTTGTAAACTTGGGTAAATTTCTTACAATATTTAAATTATAATAGTCGAATCGTAACTATGGATATGACAAACCCAATGTTTCACGTTAAAAAATACTCACGGTACAATATTTTTCTATGACCGAATATTTGACAATCAATATTATATAAAATTGAAAAATAGTTTGGATCCATACAAAAATGTCAGTATCAAATGTAGATATTTGCTTTGAAAACTTCATAGTTTGCTTTTTCATAGCATGGAATACAAAACTTTTTCAGGCATTAATCGCAGTTGTTAAACATAGATGGTGCTAGATGTAGAAATCAGTGGTTGTCGCCTTACTGCTCTAGTACTATCGGTCTCAAAACGAGTACCTGTAGGATTTTGTAGGAAACTAAACATATCTCAAAAAATCCAACCCCCATCTTGGGTATAAGAAAATAAGATGAAGAAAGAAAAAAGATTCCCTAATCTTTGAATATTGCTTAATAACGGGTAAAAAAAAATAATAAAATTTTAGCGGGAGAGTTGTGAGGTATCCGTCACTGTAGCATGAAAAGTGTAGATGTCACTTCATCTTTTTATTTGAACTGTAATGAAATACGAGTACAAAAAATATAGATATTTTTATTTTGTTTTCATGTAATATGAAATTTATAAAAAGCCATAGACTTGAACCTATTCCCAAAATGCGTTGCCTTTTATTTATTTTCATTTTCTACACGATAAAATCAATCTTCCGGTTATTATTTTTTTAAAGAAATTTTTGTTAACTTAAATTACATTTCTTCCAAAATACTATGAGGACAAAATGTCCCATTAAAACAAATGTACATATATTATAAACCATCTCCCCCAAATCAAACGGCGTACACAACCATCAACTAACTCCGCCACGTCAGTTATCACTTCCCTGATCCCTGTAGCCTCATCCTCCAGGTCGGGACTCTTGCTCATGTTAGCCTCGCGATAATTAACGGTGTGGTTTAGCAGTAATCACTCCCGCCTTACACGGGCACCGTCCTCCGAGGTGCGATAGTGCCGCTGCTGCCGACAGCGCATCGATACGACCTGTGGTTAGCTCGTTATGTTTCATGAGATGCCCGGCGTACGATGGATTGCCGGATTGGACGAGGACAGGGACTATGAGAGCAAGAATGAGATGGGAATTCATAGGCGGTAATAACCAGAAAATCATATTTCAAGTATAAATTATTATAGCGCTATATTGCATTTTTACACTAAAACTAGTAATTCAGTGGCGGCTATTCGGGTGAAGAAGGTGAAGAGCAACTTCACCTGTTATTTCAGAAAACAAAATATTTAAAAAAAAATTAATTTCACATTATTTTTGTTCATTATGTACTATAAAGCCTGAAATAAACATTAATATAATTTAAAAATCAAATTATCTACTAAAAATTATATAAACTGATCGTCCGCAACCCGCATTATATGAAGAGTAATTTAAATTTTGAATAAACTCTTCACAGTTGCGCGCGCAGCTAGCGTTTATTGGCTAGATAGAATGGTTGCCATAGCAACGATGTTTCCCCCTGCGCTTATAGAATCGAATGGTGAATACCAGATTTCGAACTCTGCACCTCGTCTCCACATTGAAATTGATGCATTGTAATTTGCTTGTTAAAACAATTTGAATAGTTATTATTTTATTTATTATAATTTTAACTTATTTGGAAGGTAATACTAATATATTTTAAGTGAAAATAAATTCACATTAATATTTTATTGTTAATATTAATACTTTAACTCTTTAACATCGTTCTCTAGATGGATAGATGATAATAAAAAAGTTGTATTGGCAAGTGGTCGACCAACCCCAACATTTTAAATAATATAAAAAATGTTAAAAACTGTGGAAGAACGCACAATCTACATTTTAAATCTGCCTGGTACAATAAATTTTCCTGGTGGTAGCTTTTATTTGCAAAAACTTTTTTGAAGGATAGGCGTATTGAGCTAATTTATAAAGTATGACTTAAAAAATATAATTTTGTTTTGATTATAAAAACTTTTTTGATTTAAAATATATATTTGAAATTTATCGTACGTAATAATTACAACCCCCCCCCCCCCTTCAATAATACCCCCTCCCTCCGACATTCATTCATAAATATCTCTTCACCTACTTTTCATCTCACGAGCCGCCACTGTAGTAATTACAGAGTAGCTAACAAAAGAAAGTTTTTTCCCAAGGTCCCTACGAGTTTCAGATGTTCCAGGGTTTCTTCTTCTCTCCCACATTAACAATATTATACGTCCTTCTTCTTTGAACCAATATTTATTATGCTTCTCTTGACTTCCGTAGCGGACTTTTGACTTTTGTAACTAAACTGATTCTTTGCTGCAGAAGCCAGGGATGTGCATTTACACGTAAAAAAATATTTTTTACGTTTACATGTAAAAAATGCGTAAAAAATGTTAGGTAAATAAGTAAAAAACGTAAATAATGTATAATTTTAGTTCTTCATAACGACACCAGATGACTTGTTGTTTACAAATGTCACATTACAGTAACTTTCCTTAATCCTATCATAAATATTTTCTAAAACTACTGAAACTATGATACGCTTATAAGAAAGAGACTTAAAAAATTATTGTAAAATATTAAAATACATTCTGAAACTATAGCTAAATTAACATAAAATGCTTAAAATTTGTATAAAATTCATTTTCAATAAGTTTGAAGCTAATGATTTAAATCTATTTCAAATTATTTGAAACTATATGTTATTAATGAGTAATAAATAGAACAAGAAATTTTAGTTTTGCAAATTTTTTTATTTGCCGTCTATTTTTAAATGTCTTCAAATTTTATTTCTTTACAAAACTGCCTAAAATTTACATAAAACATATAATACATTTTTAAAATATAATATAATATGCTTCAAATTTACGTATTTAGTCTAATTTTGATGTAAAATGTGTTTAAAGTTTGACGTCTGAGGTTATGTCTAAGGAATATATTTTCCTACTAATCTGATTGTTGATAGTTTGAAGCTACCTAATTGTTTGTCTGAATCAAAGAAACATGTTGACTGCTTGTTCTGGAATATTCATTACAGTATAAAACAAATATTTATAAAAATATATGTACGCATGGTAATAATATTTTACATTATCTACGTAAAAAATTCTCAAATATTGTGAATAAAAAATATTTTTTACGCGTAAAAAAATAACGTATAATACGCGACGTATTTTACGTGCCCATCCCTGATAGAACATGTTATAAGTTTATTGGTGAATTAAAAAAAGTAAGGCAATACTGTACGAGTAACTTCAATTTCAGAAAAATAATATCAATTCGTCAATTGAAATAGAATGTATTTTTTTTAATTGGTTATTTTTTATTTTAATTGAAGTTACTTTTTCTGAAATTGAAGTTACTTTTTTTAAAAATTGAATTTAGTTTTGCCGAAATTGAATTTACTTTTCCTGAAATTGAGTGCCCGTGAGGTGACGCCTGGTAAGTGTCCGCACGGTACAAATATGTCATCATCATTACCGATATCTGCGATAAAGCAGATTGTGGCACACTCAGAAATGGGTAATATGCCATGATGATATATTTATTTTATTATTATTTTTTTTTTTTTTTTTGTAAATTTCAATTGTTTCACTGACATTGTGTTACAAAATGCACACCGCTCAAGCATTTGAAGTTTGCAGCATTGAGTCCGTGACATCACAATATTAAATAATTTTAATTTCATTTTTTTTTTAAATGTTTTGTAATTAAACATTATCTTAGATTAATTTGTTTATTGATATGCAACATTTTTAAAATATGCGTAGTCATGATATCTTTATTATAGATAAATGATTGTCATATATTTTTTTGTCTACTGTTGTAATAATTAAATAATGAATATGTATAATCATTGATTAAGTATATGACAAAAGAGAAATTAATGTATTTTTCATATTTTGTTGCAATAATTATATGAATTTTATCCAAAGAATAATATTATCGTAGTTACTGTCTTATTTATATTTACTTCTCGCTAAGAGAGGTATTGGATTCATTCAGTGAATGAGCACGTTTTAAAGTCACTAGAATCCGATTTTAACATTTTTACAATGTCTGTGTGTGTGGATGTGTGTTGATGTGTGTGTATATGTCTCTGGAAGTTGGAGCGACGGTTTCTCCAAATTCTATGAGATAAAAGACTAATTTAACTACGTATTTCTTTATCTGACATTAAGGGAAGGTCTGAAAAGGTTTTGCTAATAATTCAACATTCGGAAGTAGTTTCTCAAATAAATCTTCTAAATATTATTTTTTGGAAATTTATATTATTACTAATATTAAAGAATCTAAATTTTCTATCAGATACATTGAACATTTTTATTATATTTTGTACAAATTTAGAGATTATAAATATATAATATAATCCATTGTAATGAATCTCACAGCCCAAATAACTCCATGGAAACCAGTTGAAAAATTAAAATGTTTATAATTAACAGAAAACTTCAGTCTCAAAAAATACAGATATATTACTGAAGACTTTTTCTGGGAAGTACATTTAATATTTCTCATTTTATTATTAATCAAATATTTAAAATAATAGATACATATATTACATATACCCATCCATACCGCCAATATCGTCAATGAATTTGAAGAATCTCGAACATTTAAAAGAGTAGGAGAAACTTATAGAACGAATTAAAAAATATAAAAATATATTAATAATAAATTATAATTAGAATTTTTGTGTGTATTCCAGATATGTTAAGTACAATAGCAACAAGTATACTTACATATATATCCTAATATGGAAATGGCGAGAGGTCTTGTGCTGGCCACAACAGAATTGTATGTTTGCACTCTAGACAAAAACAGACTTTGAACGTTGATTCAGGAATTCCTAGTTATGGGGGTTTCCAAAACTAAGATTAGGTATACAGGGTGTTTCAAAACATGTGTCGGAAAATAAATGGTGGGATTGGTTGGCTAATTATAAGAAAAAAAGTTCCCATTAACATGGTTCCGCAAACGCACCGTTTTCGAGATACAGGGTGTAAAAAAAATTATTTTATTTTTATTTTTTGATGATATCTCAGGAACCGTTTGAGATACAAAACTCAGCTTTTGCACACATCTTAGCATTAATATTAGCTACTTTTTAAGCGCTTATTCAATTTTTTTCATGTGCCATTGACGGAGATTAGGGTTGCGTGAGGTTTTTATGGCCCTAATTTTTATGACACTTGAGAAATTGGCATTCTGAAAGCACATTGTGAACCACCAATATTTTCTAAACAAAAAAAGGTACTCCTAGTCAAAAGCTCTAACGTAAACCGTTTTAGAGAAATACGGCATTTTATGATGGAAAACATGAAAAAAGTAGCAACATGTTTTGTTGTTGATAAAAACATTTGTTTTTGATCTAGTCGTCTGCGTTCATGCATTTGTTTTGACATTAAAATTATTGACAATTGTCGTTTAGTTGTTAAATAACCTTTTTTCAAAAGGAGTCAATATCATGTTGCTACTTTTTTTCATGCTTTTCATAATAATTTTTTTTTTCTCGAAAACGGTGCGTTTGCAGAACCATGTTAATACGAACTTTTTACCTCCCGCTACCCTTGGTAAGGGAGGTATAGGGATCGTGCTAAAAATCACTTATCGAGATTTTAGTAAATGACCACGTTTTAAGGTCCCTAGAATCCAAATTTAACATTTTCACGATGATGTCTGTATGTGTGTATGTGTGTGTGTATGTGTGTGTGTATGTATGTATGTATGTATGTATGTATGTATGTATGTGTGTGTGTGTGTATGTGTAGGGATTTTGTCTTCACTCTAACTCAAATACTATCATTCAGAAAATTCTGAAATCTTGTATTTCTATCCTATTCTAATAAGAAAAGAAGCCATTAGATTTTGGTGTAAATCGGATAACCGGAAATGACACTTTACCTGAAGCTCATAATGGTTTTTCTTCAAAAAATACCATTAAATGCCATTTTTTCGCATTTTGTCGTTATGAAAATTAAAGATTATTGAATTTTCTACAGGAATACATTAATACTTATTCTATATAATTTACAGATAAATTTAAAAATAATTTTTTTTACAAGTCCCGAAGCCTAAGAAAAACACAATTCCTTTGTTCCACAGTTCATATTTCAAATGAATGTAACTGACATTAAATGTCACTGTCAAGAAACTAATCACTTCAAATTAATAATAGTGACATTTTAAAAAGAAAATAGTAAATAAAGCAATAGTTTTATGCAATGGAACCGTTTGCAGCGTTAGTAAATCCGTAAGTATGTATTTAAATTAATAAAAATTAAATAGCGGGAGGTTTTGTGTTGGCCACATCAGATTTTTTTCTTATAATTAGCCAACCAATCCCACCCTTTATTTTCCAACACATGTTTTGAAACATCCTGTATTTACTTAATAGTAAGAAAATTTTTATTTTATCGTTGAAATACATTTTCAGTTTTATTTAAATTCCTGGTACTAATTTCATCATACACATTTTCATTATCAGTAAAGCACAGCTTAATTTACTAACAATAAAAATAATTAGTTTATCGCTTCTGAAATACTTGATAACATAATGCAACGAATTGCCGATTGAGTACGTATATAAAATGTTATTAACCCACTAAGTGTCTCATTTAAAACACTTTACCTTTTCAGTATGTAAACGCAGCGAGTCAAATGAATTCCCAATATGATTCAATGTTATCAAGCCGATAATTGGATTGATTGAGTGTACCCGCTTACAGTAGCATATGACAGTGTTGACGTATGAAATTAACACATCTGTCACATTAAAATAATTTCTAATAAAATAAACAGTGGCTGGGTAGGGATGGATGTTATTAGCAGAGAGTTAATAAACATGTTTGCGTTGTATTTGTTTTACATTAATTGGCCGTGTAGCTGTAGCAGTGAAGGAAGACGGTACCTGGTAACAGGTTAGCGATAATGGGTTTTCGTGTTTTGCGCTTTGTGGCTCAAAAGCCGATATTATGTATCCGTGAGGAGTGAGTAACAGCAGCTACAATTCCAATGTCGAATGGGAAATTATGTTTGTGTTCAGGGGGAGACACAACCATTGGTTTGCTTGCTTGCTCCCTATCAAACATAAAACTAATGGAATAATCAACCCGTACTTATTTATTACACACACTTTATCGAATTACAAGAGTGATGTGATAGAATGTTATCTAGGGTGTTAAAAAATAATGTTTAAATATTTTGTCTTACTAGTATGTTATTGTTTTATAACAACCTCAACATTAGGTCCGTTATTAATAATACCCTAGGGCGTATTAAGTTGCTATGGTAATGTTGACAACAAAGTGAGGTTAATAATACTGATACTAACATAAAGTGCAGTTAAGGTTAAGAAGCATTGTGAATTGTAGTCGTTTATAATCATATTTGTTTCGTCACAAATACAAACCAGCATACTTTTTATTCTTAGCAATAACATTGCTCGTCCATATTGACAGAAAAATACCACAAGAAATATATTTTTTGTTTGAAAATGCTTTGTTGACAGAAACAAAATATTATTTAGATACCGCATTCACAGGCTACTTTGTAAGTTGTATTAAAATTTTGTGATTTATTATTTTTGTTTGATAAATTCTAGTCAGACAAAATGTTTATTAAGAATTTCTAGTAAGACATCAAACGTTGAAGGCACCACGGGTGTTAAACGACAATAATGCCTTCGGCCAACGTACTCGCCTCGGGCCAGAGGCCCTCGACAGTACACTGTTGACCTCAGGCATTATTGTCCTTATAACAACCCTTGGTACCTTAATTACTATAATGCCCAGTGCCAACAACTAGATTTAATTTTAAGTAAGGTAATCAGAGCTGGATTTGTTTTAGCGCCTTGAGGCAAAAGAAAAAACGCCCCCCCCCCCCCCCATATTAAATCTGTTGTGGTCAGCACAAGACCTCTCGTCATTTCCATATTAGACTATATAAGTACATTATGTATACTCACATATAAATACTCTAAAAATGCGTACACTTACGTAACATTTTCTTTACAATCAAATAATATTACTACCAAATTCATATCTTTACCCATTTTTGAATTATTGCCACAAAAGTCAATGTACCCCACATTTAGATAAAAACTTTAAAATTTTCAAAAATCTAATTTTTTTTTATGTGTGTGTGTATGTGTGTGTGAGTATGGTATGGAATTTGTAAAAAATAGTATGTGCCCTGTTATAATTTTATTGAATATATAGAATCTTTTCCAAGGAACTTTTTCATAGCATTTATCCATTTTTATTTCAATACTTTATTTCTAAAAATTCACATAGTTGTTCAAATACTCTAAAAATGCGTACATTTACGTAACATTCTCTTTACAACCAAATAATATTACTACCAAGTTCATATCTCTACCCATTTTTGAATTATTGCCACAAAAGTCAATATACCCCACATTTAGATAAAAACTTCAAAATTTTCAAAAATCTAATTTTTATGTATCTAGATACTTCTCAATGCGCTGATTCCAAATTTTGATCGCAGGTCGATATCTCGTTTCGTTCTCGAGATATTTAGATTCAAAGTTTACCCCAAAACTGCCCATTTTTGGGTAATAACCCAAAAATGGGTCGAGATATGAATTTGGCGACAACACCATTCGATTCTACGGGCAAAATTACATAAGTATACCAATTTTCAGAATTTTTGAACACCGCATACAATCTCTAAAGCAAAATAACTGAAAGTGGCCAAAAATCGCAAAAATCGTAAGGGGTACCCCTTACGATTTTTTCAGATTTTGGCCATTTTCAGGGGTTTTTGTGTTTTTATTCATAAAAAATGAATCAGTTGTACAAAAATTATGAAAATTGCTATACTGATGTATTTTTGTACGTAGAATCGAATGGTGATGTCGCCAAATACATATCTCGACCCATTTTTGGGTTATTACCCAAAAATGGGCAGTTTTGAGCAAAATTTTGAATCTAAATATCTCGAGAACGAAAAGAGATATCGACCTGCGGTTTCAAAATTTGGAATCAGCGCATTGAGAAGTATCTAGATACAAAAAATTAGATTTTTGAAAATTTTGAAGTTTTTATCTAAATGTGGGGTATATTGACTTTTGGGGCAATAATTTAAAAATGGGTAGAAATATAAACTTGGTAGTAATATTATTTGATTGTAAAGAGAATGTTACGTAATTGTACGCATTTTTAGAGTATTTGAACAACTGTGTGAATTTTTAGAAATAAAGGATTGAAATAAAAATGGATAAATGCTATGAAAAAGTTGTTTTTATAGATTTATACATAGAGTGTAAATTGACGCAGGCGACAGGTTAGTATTAATAAACATTTGCAACTGTTAACAACATTTCTGGATTCTATATAGATCTTGTATAGAAATTTTGAAAATATGGAAGTTAAAACTATTGTCGCTAACCAATAAGGTAGAAATTACAAGAAAACCAGTTACAAACAGAGTATTTTAAATATTTGCCTATTAAGGTAAATAAGCAACTTCTCTACTCGTATTTAAATTCAAGTTGCAATTGGAAATAAACAAAAGATAATAATCACACGCCTTGAATAGCAATATTTTATTTACCCTTCCCACGATAGCATGTCAGCTCATCTGGCCAATTTTGTGTTCTTGAAGATAACAAATCAAAAATCAATAATTTTCAAATAATTTTTATTAATTTTTACTTTACATATCAACTTAAATAAAGTTAAACCTTCTTATCACCTTTAAGTAAACCATTTCAGTAAAAAAGCGTGGTAAATGCAAAAACATATGTAGGTACATACTACATATCTATATGTGTACTTGTAGAATAAATGCAAACCTAAATTTGCATAGTTAAATTTAGTGTATGTGCTACGCTCTATACCCGAATTCGGGCATTTTCCGAAAAATTTGCTCAGAACTACATAGTTTTGAATAGTTGAAAATCCTAAACTCGAATTCGTACTCTTCAACGTATATTGCGCAATCAGAATTGAACAATACTAGCAATGTATTGCTTCTTGAGGTCTTGTTTTTCGCCTTTTCAAAGTGAAATATAAGAGTTTTTACTTAAACGTTTCGAGAGACCCACTTCACCTCCAAACTACAATACAAAAAGTCGGTAGTAGGTTTAAATTGCATAAAGTTAATTTTTTTGCAGTTCTCTACGGCACTTTTTATTTTGTTTCAAACAGCAAGAATACAACAATAATTATTATTACCTTATTAATGTAATAATAGCTGATTAAAAAAAGTATTGATACGTATGTACTATATATTGTCCGTATAACAATTCTGACTTTCATGTTATAATTCAAAACGTAACAGTGATAAAAACTTACGGAAGTGCATAAGGTCGAAAACTTCTTATTAGGGCCTCTAAATACATATAAAACATAAAAAATCTGTTGTGGCTAGCACAAGACCTCTCGCCATTTCCATATTAGGCTATATAAGTATTGAATTGCACTTCCCTTTTGAACCGTCGTTTCATAACAAAAAAATACAGAACTTTACCCAAATACTGTTTTTTATTGTATTTAACATGTCTTCTGCACACATATAATTCTAATTATATCTATTTTTCATTGTATGAGGAAGTTTCTAAATGTCAGAGATTCTTCCAATTCATTAACCATATTGGCGGTATTTGTGATGGATATAAGCATTTTACCTATAATTTCAAATATTTAATTAATAAAACAATAAGAAAGATTAAATATATACTTCCCAGAAAAAGCTATCAGAAACTGTTGATTTTTGACACTGACATGTGTCATATAAAAACTATGTTATAAACATTGGAATTTGTCAACTGGTTTCCTTAGTGCCTTAGCCTCTGCGATTAAATTACTCTATATATTATAGTGTCTTTATCTCTAAATCTATACAAGTTATAATAAAATTTTTAAGTGTATTAGATGGAGAATTTTATGTTTTTCAATATTTAATAACAAAAATTTCCAAAAAAATATATTTAGAAGAATTTTTCTCAGAAACTACTACTTCCGGTTGTTCATTTGTTACCAAAACCTCTTCAGCTCTACCCAAGAATGCCAGATTGAGGAATCCATAATTAAACAATTTTTAAGTCTTATGGTTTTTGAGGAATCGTGTCTACAACATCCAGTCATACACACATACACACACACACATACATCATTTTAAAAATGTTATAATCGGATTCTAGGGACCTTAAATCGTGCTTATTGAATGAAATCTGGATATACGAATTTTAGCATGAATCCAATACATCTCTTAGCGAGAGGTAAAAAATTAAAACTACCCGATCTTTTGCAAGTTAAACCTACTAAGTACACTGGACTAGTGGACACAATAACATTTCATTAAGCTTCAGGAATTTGATTTCATGTTCTGTACAAGGGTCTATTGGGATATTTCACTACGTAGAGATGGCGCTGTGCACCAACGGCAAACCTTCAACAAGGGAGCACTTTTTGTTAACTGCCATAATCGTATCATTGCAGTCAGTAGTTTTCTTTGATTTTACTTGTATTTTGACTTTTCTTTCAGTGTTTATTATTATTTTAGGTGGAGTATATATACTTGTCCCCTGTTTTAATAGTTGTGGCAGTAGATTAATTATTATTTTTCATTTTAAATACTTTAGTTAGTAGTTGTTAGGTTAAGTTCACAGTTTTGTTTTTTCTTAGGCCCAGTTTTAAAATAAATATTGGATTATAGTAGATTAATTAATTGTAAATATTAGTTCTATTATTCATATAAACTGTGCACGACTATTTCAAACATACGAATAAAATAAAATTGCTCCATTGTTAAAGTTCCAAATTGCGCCACCAGGTTCGCATTTTTATGTACATATCCCAATAATCCGGGTCTGCCACTTCCCGTAGATAATACGAAAACTATTTTAAATGTTTTGTAAATTGCGTAACAATAAATTAATCCTTTTGCATTTCGCTTTCATCAAACATTTAAACGCAAATCAAAATAGTGCATTCATATTGCATTACGATTCCAAATTCCAACAACAGTGAAAATATATAGTATCAAATATAATCGCTGCTGGATTCAAACACAAACAATATTTACAATTTCCGACACCATAACTCATCGTCATCACATCACATCACGCGCACGTTCACGTTTCACGCTTCACGCAAATTACGAGCGTGATGTTTAAAACCAATGGCACTGCAATCGCCTAGCGCCACAGCTCTCGGAAATTAGGACCCAATACATCAATTATATTGTTTGTCCATCTATTTGCAATTCATTACCGGACTCAACTAATGCATAATTACTGGAGTAATTTGTCAATAATTACCGATAAAAGTGACAGATTACGTAAACAGACGTATGTGAGCGCTGCGTTGCGCTGCAGTAGAGCCAGTTTGCCTTCCCATTTACGCGAGATACGTTAATTTCACTTTAAATGAACGCAAATATTTGCGCTGTATCGATGGATGGACATGGATGGTTGCTTAGCACAGGTGGGTCTCTAGGAGGACACTCGCTTTACAAATTCTAATCACTGCGTAACAATATTACATAATTTTATTATTACGATTTTGCAAAAATATAAAAACTATGCATTTTGAGAATTACTAATAGGCCTATATTACAAGGTAGCAAGAAAAAAAATTAGATATTATTTTATTATCTAATAATTTAGTATAATTTACAAATTTTACTTTAGTATATTAACTAATCCAAAATACATAGATAATAAATAGATTTTAAAAAATCGTTATTTTAAATATACAAATGGTTACTTTAATTACTTATTTTATTTAATTTTACCATATGTTGGCTTCATTATTTTTGTCCTACAATTTTCGGTAATTTATTTAATGAATTAGGTAAATTAAATAGAAAATTTAAATACATATTTATTAATTTCTTTATTCATATTTAGTTCAATACTTATTACGATATTAATGTAGTCATTTCATTTAATTTTGTATTTAATTTTACTATAATCGGTTATTACAAATTTAGAAAATTTATCTAAATCAACTTAAATATTGTAATGAAACATATTAGTAGGCTAAAAAATAAGGAATTTATTTAGTTAATTTCTGCAATGTAGATAGTTTATTTTTCTATGCATGCGTAAATTAGGGTGTCGTTATGCCCAAAAATGGCAGCTAGAACCACGATTTAAAATATACTGGTTGTGCCACTCTGCAGAAAATGAGGGTCCAAACCGATACGTGTTTCCTCGTTTTTTCCGCTAGAGGCGCAACGTGAGAACGACCCAACTGACACATGTCATTTGCATGTCATTTTGAAAATATTACATGTTATATCTTATAGAAAGGTAAATAAAACAGGTTTTGAAGTACATATTCGTATTATATGTAATGTAATATAAATATTTTGTTGAAAGATATTGCAATTAATGCAAAATGAAAAGAAAATTAAATAGAAAATGTTTCATTCCTGGATGTGAAACCGGATACAAGAAATCCACTGAAAAAGAATCTTTGTTTGCTGCTCCACTCGATATATCACTTTTTAAAAAATGGCAATGTGCATTTAGTAGAGATGATCGCGAATTAAGATTGAATGATGTTTGTCGAAAACATTTTCGGGAAGAAGATATTATTACCGAATGGAAATCTGGAAGCGTACGGTTCTATCAATTTATTTAGTTTTTCCAATTTTAAATTCTAACAATGTATTGATTCAGGTTTCCATTAAATATATAAATTTATATTAAAAATAAATTCATTATGCATTTTTATATTTTATGTAAAAATAGTTTGCTGTGGTAGGGTCGTTCTCACGTAGCGCATCTAGCGGATTATTTAAGGAAACACGTATCAAGCGGACCATCAGAAACAATGAAAAACATGACAAGTGGCATAACCAGTATATTTTAAATCGTGGTTAGAACTCATTAAAACAACAAGTTTCAATTATTGATTTGGTGCCCCGGTTCGTAGTTATTGGAGTTCTTTTGTTTTTCGAAAACTCCCCTATTTTAAGAACCATTGAAAAAAAATATATACTCAAAATCACCTTTGCATTTACAATTATTTTTTATTTTTACCTCCCGCTACCCTAGGTAAGGGAGGTATAGGGATCGTGCTAAAAATCACACATAGAGATTTTAGTGAATGAGCACGTTTTGATGTCCACAGAATACGATTTCAACATTTTTACAATGATGTCTGTAGGTATGTATGTGTGTGTGTCTGTGTGTGTGTGTGTGTGTCTGTGTGTGTGTGTGTGTGTGTGTGTGTGTGTGTGTGTGTCTGATAAAGATGTCCATAAGAGGTACGATAGTTTAATAGAAATTGCGGTTTTCTTTGGTAAATCTAAACACAAAATAGAAATGCGACGTCGTTCGGCCGAACCGAGCGCAAGGCCGATGCAGTAGGGACGCATAATGTATCTCCTATGGAGTCAATGTATAATGTATGCAATATATTATACTTTTTAATAATAAGATAGCTGTAATTGTCCACTTACGAAAATTATGTCGATACTCACTTGTACGATAAATAATTATTATATATAAGCGAATGAAAAGTAGATATTTTCTGGACAAATGTTTAATGAGAGGAAATGATAAAAAATAAAACTTTTTGGACCAGTCCTGTAAAATGTCTCAAAACAATGTGCCTTATACACACACATTACTAGTGAATAAAATTCCAAATTTTATATTTTCTCTATACTCAGTTTTGTTAATAGAAAGTACACATTCCTAAAATTCTGGAAATTCAAAATAAAAAAAAATATTTAAAAGACAATGGGTGGAATTCAGTGGGTTGTATTAAGGTCTGTATTAAAACTTGTATTGAGTATATGGCAACATTGTAATATTTTCCACATGTATCCATGAGATTCAATTGTGATTTAGAAATTTTACCACAGGGAAAAGTAATACAGATATCCTTTAGTCACATGAGGAAGTATTATTGCAAATGGAAGATGTAAGAGGAAACTCATTATTGCAAAATTAGGTTAGAAATATGTCAAATTTTATGTGTCAAATATTTCATACCTGAATGTTAATGAATTTTAAAATATCTCAACCCCCGTTTTGATCAGTTTTGACATTTGTCCTTTTTTTCTAACTTCTGTTTTTTTCTTTATTTGATCCTTTGGTCTCTCATTTTTTTCTGACAGGTATTACAAAGTTGCCAAAATATTTTTGACAAAGGACTGTTTTAGCTTAAAACACACTAATACAACCCACTGAATTTCACCCAATATGCAATAGACAAGTGTATTTTTCCCTAGCAAACAGTATTTTATTTTAAATATGAGATATTTACGAAACAAATCTGTAACAAAATTAATAAATACGGAGAAAAATTATAGTGAAAATAAATTAAACAAGATAAATTTCCAATTGCAATATTTATTTATTTACATTAATAGTTAATATAGGATAATCAATAATGAAATTTATTTTTAAAAATATCTATTTTTCTAGTAAATATGTACTTTCATAATAATACCTGTTGTTTTGGTACAATAAAAATAAAGATAACAATTGACAGTTGTATTTAATTTTATTTTATTGTTATCAACATATACAGGTTTAAATTTTATTGGTCACTATGAATTCGTATTTACCTTTATGACACGAGTGAGTGACAGTGACTAAATAATTTTTTCTACTTCTGGCAAAAAAATGCCTTTTATTTATTAATTTTAGTGTAGGAAACGATCGTATTAATATAAACTGACATACATTTTACAATATAAAATATATGAATATGGCAAATTGCACTGGCAAGAATTGACATTCGTAGTAAGTGCAAGAAAGTGTGCTCTCACTAAAGTTCAGTTCAGTCGAAAAGTATAAATGATACACGCCGAGACAGAAGACAAATGTTATTGATAATTAAACTATAATTCCTAATTTAATATTTCGTATGTCATATGTAACATTTCGTATGTCATATATAACTTTATAAACGTAATTTCAATTGTAATGATCATTGTCACGATGATCTTTTGAGAATGTGATCGTAAGTATTCGGCAATAATTGCCACACTGATACTGTCAAAATCTCGTCATGATTTATTATAACCTCAAACTTATCAATTGATATTTGATGATATGATAATGTGAAGCAAATTTAAGCTAATGTGCACATGTGCACAAAATTAAATTTATATATCTGTCAGGTATTTTGATAATTAAGAATTAATGTAAATTACTAATCATTAATAGTTGTCGTCTGTCTTCGCTATAAAACTCATCTAGTATTCACTGATTATATAAATAGAAAACAAGTTATACACTTATGGCCATATTCATAAAGACTCGAAAAGTTTCAAAACGGTTCGTTATAATTTTGACAAATAGAATCAAACTTAACAAATAAAATTTCGATTTTTCTTTCAATGTCGACTGTTTTTATTGGATAAAAATTATAACGAACCGTTTAAAAATTTTACGAGTGTTTTTGAATACTGGCAGTAGTGCAAAAAGGTTCGCACTAAATATAGAAATGGAAAACGCTATAAGATTTTAAAATATCTGTTAACCATTATGAAGTTATAACCAGGAAAACTGTAAAATAAAATTAATATTTATATCAAAAATACGTACACTGATAATATTCCAACAAACACTTGATCAAAATTAATTATTTCAGATAATTTTTATAACAATTTTAGAGATAAACTAAATTATTATGATTCATAAACAATTCAATTTACACCTTCTTTTACCTACGAGCATCTGTAATGAGTAAAAAAAAAACAAATTTATTAATATAAAAGTATATCTAAAAAACTATAGTTATTTCGCAAATTCGTATTTTAATTAGGAATACAATAACAATTAAATGCATAATTTAATAATAAATCTTTATTGTATATCAAGTTTTTACAACTTATTACAATTTTGGATGAAGATGAGACGATAAAGACGCATACAAACAACCATACCTTACCCGGGATTCGAACCCAGAACCCTTGGGTCGTGAGTCGACTATGTTGCCTACTACACCACCAGGGTCGGTGGCATAATTTAGTATTACTTAATGGGGGATTACACCATTTTTTTTTTTATAATTTCATCTAAAAATATTAGGAAAACTAAGACTATTGATGAAAATCCGGTGAAAAATTTCCTATTAATAAGCGAGTTATGGTTTCCCGAATTTTGAAAAGATTGACGTGACGTCACATTTATGTGTTTTTATATCAAACTGTTTTCATCATGGACCTAAGTGTTCTTGAAATATATGCTATTTTAAGTTATATTTACATAAAAATAAATGAATACTATAACACTGTATAAGTCTACATACTTTATAATTACAGGTGTATTTAAATTATTAAGTTTAATGCAAGAAATTTATGTTAAAATAAAAACTGTTTGAAAACTGCTGTACAGGAATGTTAGCCCCTCCTTTCGAATTTGAATTTCTTAACTTCCATTGGTAGTAACCCCCACCTCCTAACATGCTATTTGTAATGCATGTATAGGTGGTCTCTCGGTCGCCAATCAAAATATTTTCATATTAGTGTCGAAGCGCTATAACAAAAAACCCTTTATTTCCGAAATATTTCAATTATACCCTTTCATTTTTTTATTAATATTCGTTATTCAGCATATACATTCGAATTTTCTTACTATTTTCCTTTAATTCGATTGAGCCGTAATCCCCCATTTGGATATCCTTCAACATTTTGAAAATCTGAAGAGTCCAGTCCTGGTCAAACGATGGTTCACTTATTTGTGCGTGTAGCAGTGACATATACCCACATATGTATGCGTCTATATGTGTGAGGCTGTATGTATATGTGTGTGTGTGTGTGTGTGTGTGTGTGTGTGTGTGTGTGTGTGTGTGTGTGTGTATGATATAACTTTGGCGACAGTGCGCGACAAGCAAATGAAAATGAAAAATGTTGTTGACTTTTAGGTTATGTATATACGTGCTTGTTAAGTACATGTATGCGCTCATCTTTGTAGGCATTAATACTTCGGTATGTGCCTTCTTATGTGGCTGTTCAGAAAAGTTTCAAACTACTGAACAAATATAGATTTTTATCACTCAGGATTTTACTCTCTTTCAAATGAGTCCACATCATTATCATGTTACAAGCAAACTTAACAATACGAGTACTCGTATAGTTGAGAATAACATGCTACAATGAGTCGGTTTCACATTTTTTTTTTTTAAGTACAGGGTTGTCCAAAAAGATGTTTCCATTTATATGGTACTACATCATTTTAAATTTTATTTTGTTGGAACCTAGATAAGGCCACCCGACTTAATTTGGATGGAAGTGTTAGCCGGACAGGATAAAACTCCCGAGCCGAAATTTAATACTAGTCCGGGCCTGTTCAGAGATAAAAAATATGATATATATAATCTAATATAATAAATCACATATTCCAAATTACATCAAGGAAATCAGTTGACAAATTCAAATGTTTGTAATTGACAGATACAATTTACAGGTACAGACAAATTAAAAATTAAAAGTTTTAGTGACATTACTAAAAGCTTTTTCTGGGAAGTACATTTAAAATTCCTTATTGTTTTATTAATTAAATATTTAAAATTATTGGAGAAATGAATATATCCATACGAAATACCGCCAATCCCATCAATGGTTTGAATTAAATAAATAAATAAATATATCATCACGGCATATTACCCATTTCTGGGTGTGCCACAATCTGCTTTATCGCAGATATCGGTAATGATGATGACATATTTGTACCGCGCGGGCGCTTACCAGGCGTCACTCCACGGGCACTCATTGCTGGCGTGAAGAGTGCACCACAGGGGTCACTTTTGTGCCATTTAAAATTCGAAATATTTGGCATCGGTTGGGATCGAACCCAGTCGAATTAAAGAAGCGTTTTAATTAGAATTTTTTGTCTGTACAAGAATTGTTAAACCCAATAGGTATACTTACATAAAATGGAAATGGCGAGAGGTGTTTTTTTTTATTATTTGAAATTTTATACATCCTGTAATGAGATCTTACAAACAATTAATTTAAATATAACTTTCTGTAACTCAAATAAACAAATACTAAAATGTCGGTAGCTACACAGTTTTTCAACAATAAAATGGTATTAGTTGGTATATGTGAAATATGTCATATGAAAATCTGTATAATGATTTATAATACATTATACGTACATTTGAGAGTTTCTACCATAAGTACCTACCTACAAATAATCTATGTTGTCAAATCAATGGGTTTTTTAAAACACAAATGAAAAGTAAACACATCCAATATTTATAATGGGTTAGTCAACATCAAAACTTCTAAACACTAAATAATCACTATTGACTAAGAGTAAATATTTAACAGTCGTAGATTTTAATAATTAATTTTTTTCTACTACCGTTGTTAAAATGTGACAACAGACGCATTTTCATAGCGCTTAACAATATTTTAAATCACAATTTCATAAGTTGTGGCTTCGAACTTTTAGATACAGCGTGAAACTAGTAACCACTAACATCTGATTCTTTAAGCATGGGCTGAAGTTAGCTTTTGTGTATGACTTGCTTCCAACTGTCATTCTGTAAAAAAGTGTTTCCGTATTTTTTAATTATCAATCATAGAAAAAGTATAATATGTGACTCGTTTTATAAATTTTAAGTATATTAATTAATAATTAAAATTAAATCAATTTTATTCTCGGAGAAGATTGTAACTCAAAGTGTGTTCAAAAAAATCCTAACTCGGAGTAGACTATGAACAAAAATGTATGCCAATTAGAAGTATTTAATTATATGTCAATTTGACACGAAGTATTGTCATAAATGTTATTTATAGAAAATCAAAGTTTTTCTTGATGAATACTTTTAATTATCTTTTCTCCTTCAAATTATATTTCACGATCAATTTTGATAACTTGACTTTTGAATAGACACTTACAAAATTGCAATTTGCACGAGCGCCTCTAACGGCAAAGCATAGAAGTCAAAGTTGCTATGGTTACCTCGTCCAAACAAAGACTTGTCATCAGCCGTAGACTCTACACTCTAGCCATCGTTTTAGTTGAATAATCGAATGATCTTCAATATTATCAAACAAAAAAGTTGCCCCAGGTTTTAAACTCATTTTTATTAAACACAACGTACAAATCACAAGAAAGAATTAGGTTTAACACTGACTAACAGATGCGAACACAATGACAGATAGGAACAGGGAACGGGACGTAAGACAACGAGGGGAGGTTTGTTTGTATGCATGATCTTCTATCTCTCTCTTGCAGTGACATCAATTTTGTGTCTATTGAATAATGACCAGACATACGTTTCTGTGTACATAGCCTACTCCGAATTAGTTTTATTCTGAACACACTGTAGTATGTAACAGTAGTAGAAGTAAGCAGCCAAATTAATGTCCACCTATCAACTAGCTGTGAACAACATATTTCTAGTTTTTATAACTTAACGCTCACGATATATGTTGTTTTTGTATACTGTAGTATGTTGGAGTAATGATAGAGTGAATATTGATGAAGGAACGAGAAAATATTATAAATTACATATTATTTTGTCATCTTTTATCTATGAATATCATATATTCTGTAATTTGTGCTAGTAATTGACTGTGATATGTACGTTATAGGCACAATGCACATATGTTGTACCACATACCTACGTGCTCAGCATTTGCATTTACCTTGTTGCTACTCAATGTAATAAATAATGATATAAATTATCTTGACATCAAACCGTATTAATCGATTATAAATTGACAAGTTAATAGATTACTTGAGATATAGTCGAGAAACATATGTCAAAACAAGACAGTCAAGTGCGTGAACAACATTAATTACTCGTTAATGTAATGTAATTATCATTAAATTGATAACTGAGTTTAGGAGATATATTTTTTTTGTAAGATGATAAATATTTGTAAAAATCTATAATAAATATTTAAAAATGTATGCATAAGCTTTTTTGTTATACATAAATCGTATGTTCGAGTATTAGTTATTTGCATAGGATAAGGTAGCAATCTATAATTTTTTAACAATTCAATATTTTATTAGGTATGTACCTACTTGAAATTTGATAAACATTTTCAAATAATCTTTATCAAAATTTATTTAACTAGTGTGCCTATTTGATATTAGTCAATTTTATAGAAAATATACAGAATAACATATCGAGTAAAGATATACAAAACGAAAAGATAAATTTGGAGGAAAAAAAAATGTTTTCCCATGTTAAACGCCTATATCACGGATTCTCGTATTCACATTACACAATGTATGTATCTCAGCCACATTGTAAAATCTGTCTTTTTATAAAACGCCTAGATTACCATACTTGACTTAACAGTGTTTTACAATCTAGCTTATTTATATTGGGTGAGATTCAGTGGGTTGTATTAACGTGTTTTAAGCTAAAACAGTCCTTTGTCAAAAATATTTTGGCAACTTTGTAATACCTGTCAGAAAAAAATGAGAGACCAAAGGATCAAATAAAGAGAAAAAGATTATTAACAGAAGTAAGAAAAAACGGACAAATGTGATTAAAACGGGGGTTAAGATATTTTAAAATTCATTAACATTCAGGTATGAAATATTTGACACATAAAATTTGACATATTTCTAACCTAATTTTGCAATAATGAGTTTCCTTTTACACCTTCCATTTACAATAATACTTCCTCATTTGACTAAAGGATAACTGTATTACTTTTCCCTGTGGTAAAATTTCTAAATCACAATTGAATCTCATTGATACATGTGGAAAATATTACAATGTTGCTATATACTCAATATAAGTTTTAATACAGACCTTAATACAACCCACTGAATTCCACCCATTGTCTTTTAAATAATTTTTTTTTATTTTGAATTTCCAGAATTTTAGGAATGTGTACTTCCTATTAACAAAACTGAGTATAGAGAAAATATAAAATTTGGAATTTTTAATACAGACCTTAATACAACCCACTGAATTCCACCTATTATCTCTAAATTAAATATAAAAACATAATTTGTCCTAACGCACAAAACTCGGCTTAAGTTTTCCAAGCATAAATTTCCCAAGGAATTTCAAATATTGAGAAACACTACAATGGCCGTATTTATTTGGGAACTCCAGGTTCAATCTTGAACTGATCTCTAACCAACTTGTGTTACTTCCAAATAAATGATACAGTTTTGAAATTTGGCGGTTAATTCGAATTCACTTCATTTATTTCCATTATTGGTAATATATTTGGCTCCTTGTACCCTGTTTTTATTTGTATATTTATATATGAGTTTTAAGAAATAAAGAACGCTACTGTTTATAAGGAGGGAATAGATGGGTTGGATCTACAAATCTATCAAATCTGCTGGGTGAATTGGCTCAATTCAGGACCGTTTAGTTTTTTGAAACGTGTCGGGAGAACATCAATATTAGTGAATAATATTTTTGTACAATAATATTGAATGTCTAAAGGTCGTATTTACCTCTTGGTACCCTTGGTCAGGGATGTATAGGGATTGTGTTAAAAATCGCTTGTCGGAATTTTGGTAATGACCACGTTTTAAGTTTTTAAGGGCCCTAAATCCGATATCAACATTTTCACGACGATGTCTGATGTCTGTATGTGTATGAATTTTGTCAACGATCTAATTCAAATACTATCATTCAGAAAATTCTGAAAAATGTGAAGAAACGAGAAAAGAAATCATTGGATTTTGGTATTTTATATCATTATGAAAATTAAAGATTATTACAGGTATACATTAATAGTTTTTCTATATATTTTACAGATAAATTTTTAAAAAATAATCTTTTTTATAAATTTCTTAGCCTATGTTTCAAAGATAAACACAATTCCTTTGTTACACAGGTCATCATACATAAATGTCACTGCAAAAAAAAAAAACTAATTTCAAATCAGTAACGGTGACATTTTAAATAGAAAATAGTAAATAAAGCATTAGTTATAATTTGATTGATTGAATCCGTCGTTGGCACTAGGTGAAACATTTTAATAAGGTAAAATAATTAACACTTGGCTAAGTTTCACAAAATAAAGTTTATTATCTTTACCGCGATTTCGACTTTTACGCCATCTTCAGAAGACTGAGAAATGTACAAGAAAACTACATGAATATATATACAAAGACACAGGTATAAGATTATTAACTAATTTGTTGGAGTCTTGGGAATACCATCTTAAGGGATCAACAAAAATTCCCTTTCGATAATATTTTCAAAATATCCGAGTGGAGAACATCTGTTTGGTCATTCTTTAGTTTCTTATTGCGTTTAATGGCTTTGTCTATTTCAAATGTTTCCAAGATATTTAATTTCAAACCTTTCTTTTCTAAATGTAAAATTTTTAAATTTTTTATTGAACAGTTGTGATTGTTTTTAAAAAGATGTGTGGCTAGATTAGAATCTGATTTTTTATTTTTCCAAGATCTCTTATGTTCATTAAACCTAATGAGGAAACTTCTACCCGTTTGACCAATATATTTATATTCACACATGTCACACTGAATTTCATATACACCTGATTAGTTAAATACAATGGAAATTAATATAGTTTGCAGCTTTAGTAAATATGTAGGTGTGTATTTAAATTAATAAAAAATAAATAGCGGAAGGTATTGGCTACATCAGAGTGCCCGGGTAGTGTTCAGTGCCTTTCAGTGACTATTATATTAACTGAAAATTCCCATAATGTGTTTATGGTAATGAATGCAAAAACTAGTCTTAGTCTTCAATTATCTCTTACTTAGCTGCGTTAAGTATGAGTTGATTGAAGAAGAGTAAATATGTGTATTTTTGGCGGTAAAGTGATGTGGCTATTAGTTCTTGGACAGATGTTTGTGTTCGTGCACAAGTGGCCGTGATTGTGTGTACCGGGCCGCCAGTCTGCCCGCAAACATCACCCATATTGACAACGAAAGCTAAGCGAGATCATCCTTTATTTGGATATTTGGATGAGAAGAAGCCGTAGACATCTGTCTCTATCACTGAACTATTTTTATTCGACGGGATCTAAACACCAATAAATAATATATACAGTTACATTTGCGGGTCCTTCATCGTTCTTGACTGGATTGTAAATAAGAATAGAAAATAATTCCTGGGTGTTTAGTCAAATAATCTTTATTTTCGGACTCGATCGGTTTCGGCATCAATTATGCCTTCATAAGAAGCTGTTTTAAATTTACAAAATTACCAAATAATATACCTTACCAAAATAACAGAACAGTGGACTGTCAACGAGATAGATCAGTTAATAAATTTAGTTTGCTCCTATGAAAATGTCTATGATCAAAGCAAAGCGGGGTACAGTGATGTCAATAATATTGGCAAGTTATGGATGTTAATAGCAACAAAAATAGGAATTAAAAGTTATTAGTTGACATGACAACAAACGACGTAGGACGTAGGTAAAAAAAATACTACCAACATTTATTGGAAAAGTCGTGGTAATTTTAAAAATGACATTTCATTTCTTACCACTCACAAGAAAAAGCGGTTGATGGTAGTCGATGCAGGTGGATTGTGGGTGTTGATCAATGCAGTGTGACCGTTACCTTATGGAATGGACCACATGTACAGTATGTTCAGAAAAAATCTTAACCCAGAAGTAGGTTATGAACAGAGAAACGTATGTCTGATCATTATTCATTTCAAAATTCAAGTTGTCAAAATTAAAATATAATTTTAAGGAGATAAGATAATACAGAAGGATACAGAATATTGCCATTCGCAGTTTTCTAATTTATTTAAATAAATATATCATCACGGCATATTACCCATTTCTGGGTGTGCTAGTATCTACAACACATGTAGACATCGGTAATGATGACGATATATTTTACCGTGTGGGCGCTTACCAGGCGTCACCTCACGGGCACTCTGCACCACAGGGGTCACTTTTGTGCCATTTAAAATTGGAAATATTTGGCGTTTGTCGGGATCGAACCCGGTTCCCCTAGGTTCGCGACCAGACACTTCTAAATTAAAATTCAAGAAGAAAAGCTTTGATTTCTTAGATAACATTTCTGACAATATGTCGTGCAATGTAATTTTAATGAGAAAAAATAAAAAAGAGTTCTATAAATTATTTTTATTTCTAAAATAAAATTCAAGGAAAAAAGCTTTAATTTTTTAGATAACATTTTTGTAAATATCTGGTGTCAAATGATATTTAATTAAATACTTTTAAATTAAGACCTGCATTTCTTTGTTCCTAGCCTAGTCCGAGTTTTTCTTTTTGAACACACTGTATTTACAATAATTTGAATATAAATGTATTATTAAACACATCACATGACTAGTTTCATGGCACCGTGAAATATGTTATAAAATACAAAATTTATTTACTGTTTCTTTTTTGTAATGGGGTCCCGTGGCCGCGTGCCTGAGTGTCGGTCGCGAACCTGGGGGAACCGGGTTCGATCCCGACTGACGCCAAATATTTCCAATTTTAAATGGCACAAAAGTGACCCCTGTGGTGCACTCTCCACGCCAGCTATGAGTGCCCGTGAGGTGACGCCTGGTAAGCGCCCACACGGTAAAATATATCGTCATCATTACCGATGTCTACATGTGTTGTAGATACTGGCACACCCAGAAATGGGTAATATGCCGTGATGATATATTTATTTATTTATTTTATTTCTTTTTTGTAAAATAAATTAAAATTGTCATCAATTTAGTCTGGTATTGTGTAGTTTATAATTCTAAACAAATTTTTATTTACTTATTTTGTAATAGGTAATTAAATACAGCAAATTAAAAAAAAAATAATGTATTCCCATCCCCGAAAAGATTTCAAGTAGACACCCGGACGGTAGGTACAGCGCTCAACTGTAATAAAACATTTCTCATTTTGGGGCTATATTCAAAAAATAAAATGAAAACCTAAGACTTCTTATTCCTCACAGAATTGGAGTTTATTTGTAAATGATTAAAATAAACAACCACAAATATTCATTTAAATGTAAACTTGAAAATAATGCTTATTGCAGTGCTGTAAAAAGCGTTTGTAAGTGTTAATAGAGAATGGAAAAACTCCCCATTTGTAAGATATTTAAAATAGCTGGGCAATTTGAACCTCGAAGCAATAAACATACAGCGCAACAACACCAAACTAACAAAACTCACACAGAGCAATAAGAATTATTCCGGGCAACATTTTATTACACCATTTAATCGCAACGCGAGCTTTTAATTAACACGATTCAGACAGGAAACCACAAAAAATAATTAAACGCCAAAAATATAAATCATCGGGAAAAGATTCGAAATCAGCGCGAAATTTTCACCCGAAAAAACTCCTTACCTTCCATCGCTATAGAAACTAGATTCCTTTGGCACTTACCCCTGGCGTCGCATAGCAACTCCCTTAGTGAATCAGGGTTGGGGGCGTGTCGGAACAAGTTTTCCACCAATGACGATGCGTCGTTGTGCGCACACTTGTTCCCCACACACGCTGCTGATAATGCATTCAGGCAAGTGTATAATGAAAGAGTAATGTTCCATATTATATCGTTAGCGTTATCCAGAATCGTTTAGTTTGCTATCACCATCGCCGATGAACGTACCTATATATACATATACACGAGGTGCGCGTCGCTGTCATTACGATCTGTCATAATAAGTGTTTATACAAACTTTCTTAGTGATATGTGCGGACTTTTATGCTAAACTATGGCACACTACATAGAAGATAAACCCCCTCAGAATTATTCTCAAAAACCAATGAGTGTTGAAGTATCTACTAAGATCCAAGAAAACAAAAATTCTTTCTGTATTGACGCTTTATTAGCGCGGGATTCCGACCACCCAAACTCCCCAGTCTCTCGAAGTATTTCCCCGTCGTCATCACATTCTCAGAGTCCGCCAATTTCTCCAGGAAGCGAAGAGATCCACTCAAACCCTTTCGTACCTAGACCGGGTCTGCTGAATCAAATTTACCCGACGGCGAATGCCATCTATGGGTACCAAACGCAACCACACATGCAGACGTCGGCCTTCCACAGCCTGGACGGCGCAGGAATGGTCCAAAAGGTGCAGATTCCAGTGAGCCATAATCATCAGCAGTTGCATCAGATGCAACTGGAGTGGCTTGCGAGGACGGGGATGTTCTATCCTCGGTTGCCAGATCTAACGGGTAAGAAGAGATTTTTCTTGTCATATAGAAACATACCGAATCCTAACCTTTTGGAGGTTGGGAAATATGTCATTCTTAACTTTAATGACAATCTCTTGGGTTGGAAATAATAGATTTCATTTCCATCTCTTGGGTTGGAAATGTTTATGTAGAAGTTGCCTAGCAACATTGTCATAGATCATTATAATAAAGTAGGCTAAAACAAATTTAAGACAGCTGTCAAAAATATGAATAAAATTAAAGGTTATAAATCATTGATTTATTTTGAATAAAATAGTATACATAACCTCGGTAGGAGTTTCAACACAGCCTCGCGCTTTATGTCACCTCGAGGCTTCGCCTCTCGGTAGTATACTCGGCTGTAATGAAACATCTCCTACCTCGGATGTAATATACTATTAATTCAGAGTGTCTTAAAAGTAAAAAAAAATCAAACGAATTGCATTAATAACAACATGGATATAATTGTGTCATGGGTCATCTTTAATTTTAGTTTAAAAAGGCCTTGTCTTGTAGGTGGTTGTTGTTACTATTGTTGGTGTTGTTGGAACAGTATTTACCTGCCACTCAATTAAAATAGACATTTTATCAAGTAGCGTGACATATTTGATATTCTGCGCTCTCATAAATCTTTCAGAATTCAAATAAAATTATGATTTTGTTAATTTCAAACCTCTTAAAAATGTTTCTCCCGCGGGAGTAAAAGGAATATATAGCAAGTATTGGTAACAGTGTAATATCGTAATACCATACAACAACAATGTGAGAAATGAAATTTTTCAAACATTTCGCTAGAATATTTTATTGCAACCCTGGCAAATATTATGATTGCAGTTTTCTTTTTATACGAATAATACTTATTTGAATTGTAAAAGAACTGTATTCGTATATGAGGTGAAGACGAGTTTAATAACGCAGCGTGTGCGCGTGTATAATTCTTGTCCCCAAAAATCGAGGGACAGTCATAAACATCTTAACCGCCCCTATAAAACTAGAATGGAATAGTTTAGTACTGTATACCGCAAATTGCTTTAGTTTTGTGTGCAAAACAGTGACAGTATACAGTCTAATGTCTGATCATTTATGAATGACAGAGGTTTTCTTTTTCATTGTGAACTGAAGTGAGAGCCGGTTAAGCTGTTCATGACCGTCCCTCGATTTTTGGTGATGATAACTAAACCATAATGATCCGCATTACATATAAAATTTTATTTGTTGGCGTATATAAATGAAAAAATAAAACATTATTTGGTGATGCAGTAAAAAACGTAAATTTTAAAAATCAGCTCCGTCGTTTTTGATTTGTTTATAAACACATACTTCATTATTAGTTATTGTGATACTGACCTAGTACTATATTGGATTCCTTATTGACTCAATGATATAGTGAATGTCTTTATGCTCAAATCGAAGTCGATAATGTTGTCATTATGACACGGAACATATTACAAAATTTGCTTCGTAAAATATCACTACCTATATCTCACCTTCAGTTAACGTACAGATTTGCTGTAATTCCTATTTTAAATTTTGACAATAACAATTTAGAGAGTTATCCAAAGAGATAGAATATATCTAACCTATTCTGTAATCCCTGTATTGAGTATTGACGTAATGTAGCAGATAGATATGTAGCAGTATTAAGTATGGGATTTTTTTTAATTTGTCAATAACATGGCTTTTTTAATGTCACTTCCTTCAATAATTGTAAACTGACCTGCGAAAACTTTCTTTAAAAAGAATATACCTATTATAAAATATTATACATACGCATATCAGGCATACTGTCTTTTGAATAATTCTTGTAATTTCTTAAATACAAATAGTATGAATCTAGAAAATTTGGATTATACGGATTTAAGATTAATGTGTCATAAATCAATTTTTTTCAATTATTGCGTTTGGATTAAATTTGGTACCTAAAACGTACAACTAGACACTTTTAACCCGTATTTACACATGCACATACACTTCCAAGACTTATAGCGTTGTTCTCAGACTCAGAGAAAATAAGGTGCATTGGAACTCCAAATTTAATACAAACGCAATAATTGAAAAAAATGACTTATATCCTTCTGTCGGAAGTAGCGGTTTAATTCTTCATAAGTTCTTATTAAAATATTTCTATATATGTACATTAAAAAATTACTTAAAATTGAGTACTCTTGGTACAGTTCAAAGTACTTTTTAATTTATTAAAAAAAATCTACGAGAACCGATAGTGGAATCCGTACAATAAGCTTTTAAGGTTTAGAGATAAATATAAATAAAAATATATTGATTTTAATAATCCTTTGTGCAAATGTCAAAAAATAAAGTACTAATTATGATGATTAGATTGTACCTCATGATATAATTTCATTGGAAATATATACTGGCTATCATTTTTTAAAATAAAAATAAAAAGAAAATAATACAATTACGTACAGAAAAGAGAATTTGGATCAAATTTCTTACTTTACAATAATTATTATTACAAATTTGTCACCATTATTAATTTAAAATGATTAGTTTTCTGACATATATATTAATATATATATATATATATATATATATATATATATATATATATATATATATATCATCACGGCATATTACCCATTTCTGGGTGTGCCAGTATCTACAACACATATCGGTAATGATGACGATATATTTTACCGTATGGGCGCTTACCAGGCGTCACCTCACGGGCACTCATAGCTGGTGTGGAGAGTGCACCACAGGGGTCAGTTTTGTGTCATTTAAAATTGGAAATATTTGGCGTCGGTCGGGATCGAACCCGGTTCCCCCAGGTTCGCGACCAGACACTCAGGCACGCTGCCACGGGACCCCATACATTGGGGAAAAAATATGAACTGTATAACAAAGGAATTGTGTTTGTGTTTGATACATAGGCTCCTGGACTTATAAATGAGATTATTTCATAAATTTATGTATAAAATATATAGAATATGTATGAATCATATCTGTAGAAAATTTAATAATCTTCAATTTTTATAATAACTTAAATTGACAAGAAATGACATTTAAATGTATTTTGCGAAGAAATGCCATTATGAACTTCAAGTAAAATGCCATTTCCGGTTATCCGATTTACACCAAAATCTAATGGTTTCTTCCATGTTAGGATCGGGTCGAAATAGAAGGTTTCAATTTTTTTCGATTGATAATAGAGTTAGAGTGTTAACACACACTTACACACACACACAGACACACACACACACATACATACACACACACATATATATATATATATATATATATATATATATATATATACATGAACACATGAACATCATCGTGAAAGTGTTGGATTCTAGGGACCTTAAAAAGTGGTTATTTACTAAAATCTTTATATGCGATTTTTAGCACGATCACTATACCTCCCTTTTCAAGGGTAGCGGGAGGTAAAACAAGATTTGTTTTATTTAAAAATTAAATCCGGGTTCTTATTGAGACATCTGTTTATACTATCCTAGATGTGGTAAAATAAAATCATTTGATTTGGGTGCCTTTACTATAATATGGACTGGAAATTTCTACACTGGTGCCAGTCCAACGACAATGTTGAAAATACTAAGTTACGTAGAAGCGACAACACCGCATGGCGGGGACAGGGTGCGGAGAAGGAAGAATTGAGCATCAGTCCATAATTATTGGACGGCGACTATAGTCTATAGTTGTTTGCCTGAATGTCTGCTCGCGAATCTGGGGGTACCGGGTTCGATTCCGACCGACGCCAAATATTTCGAATTTTAAATGGCACAAAAGTGACTCCTGTGGTGCACTCTTCACGCCAGCAGTGAGTGCCCGTGAGGTGACGCTAGGTAAGCGCCCGCACGGTACAAATATGTCATCGACATTACCGATATCTGCGATAAAGCAGATTGGCACATCCAGAAATGGGTAATATGCCGTGACGATATATTTATTTATTTATTTATTTTATTTATTTAGAATGTAAACAAGTATGTTGTATGGAATATCGCGCTATTCTTAATGAATATAATCTAACATTAGTTCCATGAACAAATGCAAAATTTTTATTATTGAATGAATGACGATATTAAATATGAAATATTTATATGATAACGTGTACAAAATATAAATTTAATGTCCATAAACGAGATACTATATTGAAAAGAGTATTATAGTTATAATTTCATTATCTGATGTTCCAACAGTAAACAGGGAATATGATTGGTATTTATGGTCACTTAAATAACGTATAATAAAAGCAAAATTATTGTTTTGAAATGAAATAAAAGCTTTGATATATAATTTTAAAAACATTTCTACCTAATATATAATTATTAATAAATTACGATATATTATAAATGTATTTTTTTATATTTTTTTCATCTTTTTATCTTACATATGAATACAATAGTTTATTGATGAAATGCCATTATTTAAACGATAGAGTTTCCGTCAAAAGTCATAATTTTCTCAATTTTTTAGCTAATATTGATAAAAGATAGATATTACTTCAAACAAATAAGATCTTATCTTAATTAGTTTTAAATTTTGTTTAAATTTTCTGTACTTGACGTAATAGGTAGCTAATCAATTTGAAAGCAATTACAGGTGTAGAGAAAATAAACTTTTGACCGTTGAAATTCAAACAGTACGGATGTTATCAGAGAGAGGATATAAAGCTAATCCCGAAATCAGACTATTTTACACATCGGCTCGGATTAAACTGATAAAATCGATTAGTGAAAAAGATTGAGGACGTATGTTGCTTATCTTGTTTGTATTTTTTTAGTATATTAACAATGAAAGCTAAATATATCATATGATTCAATACTTAATAAAAGAGAAATCTTTAAAACTTTGCTTGTTCCATCCATTAAGTAATAGAAAGCTATATACAAACTATTTAAACTTGTATAGCTATTTAGTTTATTTAACTATTCTTTGGTCTGTCTATGTTATATTATTCGAATTCAAGTAGTTCACTTTACCATTTATTGTGAAAAAACAAAAACATTTTACTTTGCATTTCAACTTTTTTTAATTTTTTCACTGGTAACTTGATATTAAACTAGTAAATTTACTATGCCACTAATAAAACTTTAATTTCTTGTAGTAAGTATAGAGATGTATTCTACCTACTCACGTTCGAGCTTTGGCCCGGCCTGATTTCGATAAGATCATCGTCATCGAGTCGGACCGAACCTAATTTCCGGGTTCAAAAAAATATTTGTGTATGAAGGCACTGAAGTTCTATTTTTATCGCGAATGAGAAAAATAAACCATATGAGTGATAAAAAGGAACTTCAGTCCCGAAGTGCATATTAAATTTTATTTGAAATAAAAAAAAATCTGTTGTGGCCAGCACAAAACCTTCCTTCAATTCGATGTATTTTGTATATATCCCATACCAAAAGTTCCATGAAAAAGATTCGGTATATCCTGTAAAATTGTAACACGAACACACTATTTTTTACAAATTCTATACCGAAAGTTCCTTTCCCTATTTTATTAGGGGTCGCCTGTCCAACGCTTCTTCACACAATTCTTCCTCTCTCAAATCTTCTGCTACACATTCCTTCCATCTTCTTCTCTTTGCAGGGACACTCTATCACATTCACTCATAACTTTCTGACCCTATACTTTTTTTTGCATTTGACTCTGACATCTGTCAATTAAATTTTTTTGAATATATCCGCTGTTTCCATAATTTTAGCAAAGCTGACTAATTTTTGAAAGTTAATCCCTCTTAATGTCTCTATAACTCTATGTCTATTGAACATGAACGAAACTGTATAATTACACCGTATAGAGAATAAGATATTCTTTCATATTGATAATCACAAAATGTCGAAAAATAATATTTAACTGCGTTTTTTCAAGAAAAACTGTTAAAAACTTCAAATAAGGGTACTTCCGGTGGATCTATTATAACCAAAATCTAATCAGCTCTTCATATGGATGTAAAGAAGAGGAATACGAAAGAATTATAATTTTTATAATTGTAGTATTGGAGTTATCCGTCGGAAAATTAGTCACACACGGTCACACACACACATACAGACATCATCTTAAAAATAGTAAATTCGTATTCTAGGGGCCCTAAAACGTGCTTATTCATTAAAAACTCACCAACGAATTTTTTGGCCAAAGACAATACCTTCCTTACCTAAAGGTGACGGAAGGTAAAAAAAAAATTGAAAATGAAAGGAATACTTCCTTTTATAGGTTACATTTAAATAACTGTTAGTCTAACATTCAATGTTGCTAGTATCGGACAATGAAATTATTCTTAATAACACTCAAAAAAATTGTGTTTTATCTCAAATTTATTCGTCGGAATTATTTATTTCTTTCTTGAACATATTTTTGCATTTTATGTGCAAATTTACTATTCTACATCGAACACCTGTCCAAATTATCTTACATGAACCACAATTATCATAAGGTTGTAACACTGCAATTGCATAAAATTGTCGTATAATGGATTACTTAGATCCGATTTTTGAGCTTTTAACGACGATTTCTGTGTACTTTAGCGACGATTTCAAATAAAATTAATTTAAATCGTTTGGTATCAACATAAACTTTGTTAATATAGAACAGAACCTAAATCTTTGGACCTACATTCTGTAGTAACACAGGAAGGCAGATTTGTAGAGCAAAGCTGCGCATCTCCTCCTCTGTACCTACCCGTCGTGATGTATTCAAGAGACGAACTCCGAATTTGGTCCGTTTGGGCGCACAGCAAGAGCTATACACGCGCTATATATAATAAAGCACATTGTGAACGGACCAAAACGACGAAAGGGATCTCTCAAATCGAGTTAGCTAATTGCAGAGTCTGCCGTCAGAGTGAGACAGCCACGCTTCCGGTTAGTTTAACACCCGGTAACAGAGATGGGAGCAGTCGAGCCTAATCTAGTGCTGATCATGTTAGAATGTGTTTACAGGAACAATTTACAATTTCTCGGCGTGTGATTCGCTAGTTATGTTCGTAGATTGCCGTGTTTGTTTTCGACAGCGGAACAAGAACGAAAAGTAGGTACACTCGCAGACATCAATATGGCAAGGATGAGAGCGACTACTTCCTGGACACTCAGCGCTGCAATCTGCAACAACTCTTTAATCTTCGCTAATCTAATCAACTTCAAAGAGTTAATATTTGCAAGTTTTTTAAAAATAAAATCTTAGCATCATTATGTCGTAGTCTTTAACACTTTTTACGTACGCTAATTTCAAATAAAAAGTACAAATGTGTAACGATGTATAATATTTACGTTTTTATGAGTACCTCATTATCTTAAGTAAACTTTTAACTAATGGACAAATTTTCATCGACGTATCGTTACTTATTCATATTTATTTAATTCTAGTCTACTAAGTTAGTGATCATCATCATTTGGCCAGAGGTCACAGTGGAAATGCTGACTCCATTCCAATCTGTCTTGCGCCTCTCTCTTCAGCCCCTCCTAATTCTCTCCATCTTTAATAGTTGTTAACATTCCAAATTTTCTTCTTCCTTTTCCCCTTCTCCATGTACTTTACCTTCAATTATAATTTTCTGCATATACACTCCTTCCTTACAATACGTCCATTTCATCAGCTTTCATCTGTCTTCTATCTCTCAAAATTCTTCTTTCTTCTCCAATCTTTCTCAATACCTCCTCTCAAACCACATCTCAAAACTTTCCAAGTAGAAGCTATAATAAAATTTTATTAATTTGTCTCTTCCCTTTTCTTCTTAAACCACGTTATATACCCCTTCCTTTTCATCTAAAAGTGTGTATTCTGTTCTTCATTCCCTTTCCTGTTACTTTTTTTTTTTTTCTTGTCTGTTATCATATTTCATTTCTGTAGTGGATTTTTGCAATTAAGCTACATATTATAGAGTGACCAAAAAGAAATGATGCAGCTGGCAATATAATTCTGGGGATTTTTTTATTCCACAGTTTGCACAACACCAGGTGAAGGCGGAAATACCTACTATTTGACAATAAATACAAAAAGGTTATGTCATAACAGTGGCCTGACAGCTAACAGGATTTTGATTGATTGAAATGATTTAGATTATTGCTCTATGGGCAATATAAGTAATAAAAGTATGTGGGTAAGGGAAACAACAACAATTTTAATAAAAAAAATTGTAAATATAGTCAAATTTAATTTTTTAAACTGTCAAAAAGAGAAATAAATGTATGTATCAATCTTACCAAATGCAAGTATTTTTCAAGTATTGCAAACTGAATCAGTTGTTTTTGATCTCTCTGTATTACTATCTTTTTACCTCTCGCTAAGAGAGGTATTGGAATCATGCTAAAAATCGCATATCCAGATTTTAGTGGTTAACCACGTTTTAAGGTCCTTATAATCCGATTATAACATTTTTATGATGATGTCCGTGTGTGTGTATGTGTGTGGATGTTGGAGCCACGGTTACTCAAATACTTAAGACTTAAAAAATATTTAACTGCATTTTCCTCAATCTGATATTTCTGGGAAGAGCTGATTAGATTTTGGTAACAATTGGACAACCAGAATTAATAGTGTCTTTAAAAAAATCTTGTAAATATTATTTTTTGAAAGTTTTTTTTGTGCAATACAATACTTATATAACATAAAATGGAAATGGCGAGAGGTATTGTGCTGGCCACAACAGATTTTTATATATTTATTTCTTTTGTTGTATGTACAATCCATTATTTTGTGTTGTATCTGGATCCGACTTTCCCAATTTCTTGCAATTATTACTGCCATTTATTATCTCTATCTCGTCGCCTATTTTTTATTTCTGCTGTTGAAAACCCAATTTTTTTTGTAATATTTTTTCTTGTTTTTCCCCAATTAATCGATAAGATTACTTTTATCTTCATTTCCTCTTCTATTTTTTTTTTCTAACATTCTTCAAGATTTGATATTTCTGTCTAATTTTTTCTATATATGTGACTAACCTAAAAACTCATTTCGCTAAAAATGACAGATAGAATATTTTGACAGATCACCCGCAATATACTCGTATAAATATGTAAACGAACAATATAAAAATTGATGGTTGCGATGATCGACTGTTCTTCAACTGTATTAATATAAAAATTCCTGAGTGGTTTTTTCTTTTGATAGAAATTTGATTGGAAATTGAAGTGTCAAATAAGTTGAAGTTTTGCTTTCCGGTGGTTATTCCGGTCGCATTTCCGGGCGATTTTTGCGCTAAGTCGGTGCGTTAGTGAACGAGCCCTTACGCCCGAAGCGGTCCGAGGGCCAGCGAAAGCTGCCGATAGCATCGGCATTGTTAGAACACTGATTCAATTATAGTTCATTAGGGGGCCCAAGAGTACGCTGTTTTTCGCAAAAGCTCGCTTAGACGGAGAGCGCAATTTACATTTAATTATCACATATAATACGCATTAAACTGTCCCCGATGTTTGCCGAACTGGAGCGAGTGTAGCCGACCGCGAAATCGCAGCTCGAATGCGAAATTTGAATTTGTGATTCGGTATTAACGTAACCGTGATATCCAGAGGGTGAGTGGGTGGGTGGGTGGTTATAGCTAGCTAGGCGTTGCTCGATGCTTGCCTGAGCCTCATGTTGACTGTGCGAAATTTGCGTTGTTTCAGCGGCAATGTTTATTTTACAGACAGAGGAAATACACGGCAAAAAATATCTGATTCTGTTTGCAGATTTTGCTGATTAAGTGGCGCTGCATTGAAACTCGACAGGATTAATAATTGCTTCCATAGTTACAAATATAAATCAACCAACATTTTGTTCTTTTCCAAAACTTTTTGTTTTCGCTGTTGTCGCTTTGTTTCACTTTACGGACCAATTGGCATTTCTGTCTATATTTAAACCCATTGTATATTTTCACGACTTTTTTAAATAACTGCCACTCGAGACTACAGGCATTATATTCACACACTAGGCTCGCTTGTGGATAAAATATGTTTCAGCGTATGTCCTATAAGTTTTGAAACAAATTTCAACAATTTTTTATTGTGAAAATGCATTTAATTAAAGTTTTTTAATACTTAATAATTAACTGTTTCATAAACAACAAAATTATGAACTTAAATTAAATAAAGAAGGCTGTGTTCTTCCACAAAATGCAACTTTCTACGGACACCTAGAATTGGGTTTTAGACGACATTTACATCGATTTCTTGGACTTCCCACTAAGCAACTTTGGAATTAAGGGAAATTATGGATTTTAGATTTTTTATTACCTCTCGCTAAGAGAGGTATTGGATTCATGCTAAAATTCGCATATCCAGATTTTATTGAATAAGCACGATTTAAGGTTCCTAGAATCCGATTATAACATTATTAAAATAATGTCTGTGTGTGTGGATGTGTGTATGTGTGTGTGGGTGTATGTGTGTGTGTGTGTGTGTGTGTGTGTGTATATATCTGGATGTTGGAGGGACGATTCCTCAAAAACTATAACACTTAAAAAATACTTAACTGCAGTTTCATCAATCTGACATTCCTGGGAAGAGCTGAGAAGGTTCTGGTAACAATTGAACAACCGGAAGTAGTAGTTTCTTAGAAAAATTCTTCTAAATATAATTTTTTGAGTTTTTTTAAATTAAATATTGAAGAACATAAAATTCTCCATCTAATACACTTAAAATTTTTATTATATCTTGTATAGATTTAGAGATAAAGACACTATAATATATAGAATAAACTAATGGCAGAGGCTAAGGCACTAAGGAAACCAGTTGGCAAATTCCATTGTGGCAGAGATGAGAATGTTGAGATAGTTGTTGGGAAAGATAGGATAAGGAATTAGAGCATAAGGGAAACGGCAAGAGTGATAGAAGTTTCAAGAAAGATGCAGGAAAGGCATTTGCATTGATATGGCCATGTCATGAGGAGAGATGAAGAACATATTGGAAGAAGAATGAACAACTTAGTAGTAGAGGGTAGAAGAAACAGAGGTAGACCAAAGAGAAGGTGATGGATTGTATTGCGGATTGCGGAAGACTTGAGAGAAAAGGGACTGACTGAGGACGACTCGCAAAACAGAAATGAATAGAAAAAGAAAATAAAGAATAGTGACCCCTAGCGAATGGGAAAGGCTGAAGACGAAGAAGATGGATTTAGATTGATAATAATTATTGCACGGATTCCTAATAATGGGCACATTCAGCAGACATGTTCACAATTTTTCTGCTGTTCACTAGAGACCGACTGACCGGTCACCTATCAGCTGAGCAAAAAAAAAAAAAAATACGGTCAGATGTTCATTGTCACTTGGTCACTTGTTTAAGTGCTACTTTAGCGAAATTTAAATTCACTGGATTTTCTTCTGTTAGTAGAAATAATCTAATGACTGTCATTTATTATCTGTGCAATAAAACAAAATAACATTTATTTACATGTAAAGCGAAAATATATTATTTGTTGTCATATATTATGAACATATCAATAACTAAATTGATTGAAATGTTAAATAACTACAACTTATTGTCAAATTATTAAAATTTTCGTACAATTGCAAGTTTTTAATTTGTTTAACAAATAACAAAATTCATTATAACATTAAGGTTATAATTATTTGGCGTTTTAAGCATTTGAACTACGTGACTGTGAAAATAATAATAATAATAATAATAATAATAATAATAATAATAATAATCTTTATTACCCAACAGAGTCCTATTACAGGGTAAAATTACATTCAAATAATACAATAAAATGTAAAAAAAAATATTACATACGCAAAGTATATTAAAGTTTATATAAAGAAAAAACGTGAACAATTAATAATTTAAAGAAAAGTGCATTAAGCAAAGACCTCCTTGTTCGGTGACCGGTCGATCAAGTGTTCAGTAACCACAGAAGTCTGCTGAATGCGCCCGATCTCAAATATAAACAAAAAGCCAAATTTGCAGATATGAGGTATATTAAGACTTTATGTGAGCCGCATGAAGTGAAACCTTAGACAGTCAAAGATACATCGATAATTGTCTAACAAAATTGGCTAATTCTATTGAAAAAGAACACGTCCTGTCGCTATACAAGAAAAACTCAAAATTGGCTATAAGACCAAAATGTACTATTTGATCCGCGAAACGGCAACCCCCTAACCTTTCCCAGAAGATTTTTGGGCTCAAAAAGTTTACGATGTAGGTTGGGAAGCCCAAAATGAGAATGAAGTTCAACGCAAAATATTCAGGAATAAGGAATATCCGAGAAATCAATGTAAATGTCGTCCGAAACCTAATAGTAGGAATCCGCAGAAAGTTGATCCTTGTGGAAGAATACGTTTTCTAATTTAAGTTCATAATTTTATTGCTTATGAAACAGTTAATTATTAAATAGTACAAAACTTTAATTAAATACATTTGTACAAAAAAAATGTTCAAATTTGAGCACTTATATCATAAATAAATACAAAAAAAAAAACTCACATCTATTGAATTGATTCTATATTATTACATATGTACATACCATGATGTTATACTCTTTTAAATAACTGTTTATTTACTAAAGAATTAAATATTATCAAATTTTGACTAATTCATAAGTTTTATGTTTGTAAACCTGGTTGACTCCGAAGTGGGTCGAAGTTTACTCTTAACTGCAATAGAGTATAGATACAAAATTTACCATAACAATGAATAAACATAAAATAATATATTGTTTATAATAATCCAAAAATATTTGAAGTTTATACCCATGATAATTTATAAACCATTTATTACCCTGTTCGTGTAAATATAGATTATCTTATCACGTAAGAATTCAGATTTATCCATCATTATTACTCAGCAAATATTTACGAATACTTCATAAAAATTAGAAATATCCACAAAATTGCATTGATTTGTTTAACTTTCCCACATTATCCTACCTAAAACGTTGTGCATTTCCACAACTATCAGCGTCGCGTTGAAAAAATATGTCCCGTTGAATTTAATTACACGTGCGTGGCGTCCGAGCGTGTGTTTAAAAATAAAAACGTGCCATCCTTCTGGGACAGTCAATGACAACCAATTTTAATTAAATATGCCAATTCGATGCCATATGCGTCCTGGGAGATAGTGATAACTGAAAAAAATTATAACATAATTGCAATTTATCGAATACAAATAGGATTAACTTATCTTGATAATTAAATAAAACCAATTATATAAATAAGTTTAAATTAAACGCTTTCTCATGATAACTGTGATATTAATAAGCTTATTAGGATTTAATTTGAATTCAATCTTATCTTGTGATTTAAGCCAGACCATACAATATGCATGTTTTGTTACCACCTTGTACTGAAACGTGAAACCTTCGAATACATTAATTAATCTTAATCAGGGATGTAAAATTACAGCAATTTTGTTTTGGTTAATTACCGTAATAATTTATCGATTTACGAGGTATCTACAAAAAAATTTCTGGAAATCAGTCAGAGGTTTATTTATATTCGGCTTCAGCTGGTTTAGGCACCACTTGTGCCTTCAGAAGGAGAAAAAGTTTAAACAATAAATAAATAAAATAAATAATATTAAAATATACAATGCTCACCAAAAATTATAATTGTTTCGTATTCCTCTTCTTTACATCCATACTAGGAATAGATTAGACTATATTTTAAGATATAAACGGTCAAAATTATAGTAGAATTCGCTAATCCAAAAATGAGGATTATCTTAACTAGTGTTTCACAAGAGTCTTGCATTTTTCTTGTTCTTGTCTTGTTCTTGCATAAAATGCGAGACAAGAACAAGACAAGAGTTATATAGTTCGTTGCAAGACAAGACAAGAATCTGCCCTGCAAGAAAAGTGCAAGAATAGCAAGATTTTTTTAGTATTTTCTTGCATTTTTGCACTCTTGCAATATTATATTATAATTCAATATATCAACATTTTATTATAGGTTTTACCTCTAGCTAAGCTGACATTAATCGGAAAAGCTAAAAAGGTTTTGGTAACAATTGACAACCGGAAGTAGTAGTTTCTTAAAAAAACTTCTAAATATTATATTTTGAAAATTGATAGTACAAAAAATAGTAAAGAGCATTAAGTACTCAATCTGATTTAATTTTTCTTATTATATCTTCTATAGATTTAGAGATAAAAAATTTGATATGGCCAGCATATGACCTCCCGCTAATTCGATGTTTAAAATTGCAATGAGCTTGGAGTTAAATATCACTTTATCGTTTGTAAACAAAATCTAATTTGTTGTTCCAATAAATAGAAAAGTCTTTAATAAGAAATTTTGTATTATATTTTATCAAGTTTTTTTTTTGGAAATCTGTTAAGAGCTCTTAGTTAAGAACCACATCCGACTTATCATATATACTCATGTTGTTTTCAATCATAGACGAATTTTAAAATCAAATTTGAGAAGTTTTTCTTGATTAAATTTTAATATATTTTTTCAAGGAAATCAGTTCAGAGCTTCAAGTAACGTACCACTTTAGGTTTACTAATATTAACAAGAATCTAATATGTCGGTCTCATTAATATAAAAGTGTTAAATACAAGATTTGAAAAGTTTTCAATTATAGCATAATACATTTTTTCACGAAAATCTCTTCACTGCTTCAAGTAAAATATCCCTTCCGATTTAAATATGTTGTTCCTGTTGATAAGAAATTGCAAGACAAGAAATATGCAAGAGTCTTGCAAGCAAGACAAGATTTTTGCTTGCAAGAGTAACACAAGACAAGGGTTATTTAAATTTCTTGTCTTGTTTTGCAAGACTAGACAAGAAATAGCCTAGCAAGACAAGAAATCTTGTCTTGTGAAACACTAATCTTAACCTTTTTCGAGAATCGAGCTGCAGATATCCGGAATCGTAAACCCTACCTTACTCTAACTCCATTCTTATATGGAATACAATATAGATATTTTAATAATGTAGATATACCAACCTGAAATAACAAAATGTCACCAAAAATCATTTAAAATGAAGCTCCTTCTAGCATCTAGTATGCGTACTAGATTATCTGATTCTAATTCCTTAACAGAGAAACAGTATTATAATTTAGAATCCCTTGTGCCTTGTTTACGATTTTCACAGAAATCAAAATAGTCGTAAATCACAAAATAAGAAGAAAACATCCTTGATCATGGCTCCGTAAAGTAGAATTATTCTAGAATGAAATAAAAGAAGGGAACCACGAACAAAAACCGATTAAAAGTCTGGCATCTCTAGTTTTAATCCAGGCGCGGGCGCATTCTCGGTTCACAAACATCGTAGTAGTCCGGGTAATTTCCTCATTCTCGTCGAGTGCTCAACTGAAGTGAACTCGTGCTCGGCGCCGATTATAATGGAAGTTCGGGAGTCGTGATCGAGTGCCGCGAACGCAATTTGTATAACGTATGGACGTGTTTTAAGGCCCTCCAGTGATTCTGCCCGATTGCCTGTTGATATATTGGGGCAATACGCTTGCCCGGTGACTACAAATTGCCCACATTATGTTGAGCGGGATGTAGGATGCTGCATGTAGGAATGGCTCGATGAGGACTTCTAACTTTGTAGCTCATATTCCAGCCGAGGGAATTGTCCCAATCGATATATTACTTTAATCTCTGCCTTTTAGTGTTTTGTTTGTCGGATTTTTAGGGAAACGATCCATGATATGGTTTTAGCTTATCTAGATTGTTTCATCCGAAATAGGCTCGTTCAAGTCTACGGCGTTATGAATATAAATACATGAACAGATAATAATATTTCTGGTATTTTTATATCCATAATAACAATAACGCAATTAAAAATTTTCATATAAATTACGGACGCTGACGTCACTACACTTCAGATAAAAATGCGACTTATAAAAATAAAAAAAATGAAAATATATTATCACGGCATATTACCCATTTCTGGGTGTGCCAGTATCTACAACACATTCATTAATATTTATTTATTTATTTATTTAGACATCGGTAATGATGACGATATATTTTACCGTGTGGGCGCTTACCAGGCGTCACCTCTCGGGCACTTATAATACCTTATAATATTAATTTAATTTCGGGTTTATCTTCATTTCATTTGCCGCAGTGAAGCTGACGTCAGCATATCAAATTTTCGCGCCAAAACTTTAATACGTATTTTCTTTGTTATTAAGATTTTAAAAAAATCGAAATTTATATTTTAAAATTTTTAACAAAAACAAAATTAAAAACTTGGATAATACTAGGCTTTATTATTATTATTATTATTATTATTATTATTATTATTAGTATTATTTAAATATATATTTAATACTTCAGAAATATGTATTAAAAATTATTTCTCATTTATTTATGAAATGATTAAGAAATACCGATTGATTTTATTGATTTGCAAGCAACTTTAGTTCGAATCCTGTCGATACCATAAGTAACTTGGGTAATTACCAAACATGCGCTTAACGCTAAAACAATAAATCCATTTTAGGCCCATTTTCCCCCAAAACATTCATAATTTTCGAAATTTCAATTTTTATACAAATTTTGAAACCGCAAGTCAATATTTGTTTTTAAAAAATCACCCGTTTTTGGGGTTTAACCCAAAAATGGGTTGAGCTTAAGATACGAGTCTGGCGGTTTGTCTATTTTTCTTCTTCAGCTTTTCTCTATTTTCTTAGGGGTCGCTATTTCTTACTCTTTTCTTCCACTCATTTCTGTCCAACGCATCTTCTTCACACAGTTCTTTCTCTTTCAAGTCTTCTGCGACATAGTCCTTCCATCTTTACTTTGGCCTTCCTCGTACTCCCGGCATCGAAGTTTCAATCCTGAGGCGAGGCTGCAACTGCATATCACTTGCGAGGGACACTTTATCACTTATACCACGATCCTATACTTTCCATTTTTGGTTTTGGCAAAGATTTTACAATCGGATGCCCTTCCTGCCACCAACCCTTACTATTTACCGAGGCTTGGGATTGGCACCAAATTGAGCAGGGTTGCTCTTCATGTTATTTAGTGTAAAATGTTGCAGACGAATTACAAAAACAAAAAAGTAAAATAAGCAATTCGATTCTACAAAATTGCATAATTATACCAATTTTCACAAAATCTGTTCTATTAGTACAGCTAGAATATAAAAATCTCTGAAAATAGCTAAAATTGTTTTTTTTTTTATCGATTTTTGACTATTTTTAGTTATTGTGCTCTTAAATTTAACTAGTGATGGAACTCATCCAGAGCAACAATATTTTTTTTTTGTAAACGTTTTAGATATAGGGTTAAAAATCTTCAAAGTTTTGTAAAAAAATCATTACCTGCCTAAAAATACTAAAATAAATGAGTTAAAAAATGTTACTAAGAAATATTGTTGCTCTTCTGTTGTTCTGTCAATGTCACTTACTTTTTTCTGCTTCGCCAGTATATGTTTCGAAATAGACACTTACAAAATTGACGTCATTGCAAGAGAGAGATAGAAGATCATGCATCCAAACAAACCTCCCCTCGTTGTCTTGCGTCCCGTTCCATGTTCCTATTCGCATCTGTTATTTAGTGTTAAACCTAATTCTTTATTGTGATTTGTACGTTGTGTTTAATAAAAATGAGTTTAAAACCAGAAGATGTGTCTGGGGCAACTTTTTTGTTTGATAATATTGAAGATCATTCGATTATTCAACTAAAACGATGGCAAGAGTATAAAGTCTACGGCTGATGACAAGTCTTTGTTTGGACGGGGTAACCATAGCAACCTTGTTTTTTATGCTTTGCCGTTAGAGGCGGTAGTGCAAATTACAATTTTGTAAGTGTCTATTGGAAAAATATCCCAAAAATAAATTGTAATTTCGAAAAAAGGTACCAATAAATATTGTTGCTCTTGCCGAGTTCTATCAGTGGTTAGATTTAATGTACTTATTTCTGTTACACCCTGTAGAGCAAGAATTATCTATAATTAAAATAATACTAACAATAATTGTTGCATATTATGATAATAAATTTTGTTGTTAGTGCATATGATCCGTCTATTTAATATTCATTAACAATCCGTGACAATTTGAATGGTGGCAAAGCATGACAAATCATCAACAATTAACCTAGTAATATCCACATGATGACAGTCACTTGTCAGGGTGATAAACACCGACCATTTAGCGGGCTTTTTCTGGCAGCGCGCTGCAGCAGATGGCGCGAGACCTGCTTGTAGAATAAATACACTGCCAGGGGGTCTTCTATCAACAAACCATTCAATTATAATGGCTGTGACCATAAAATTTAACACCTAAGCGGAGCTTGCTGGGGTCCATTCCAGCTAGGGGAGGATGCATTGTTCGCTATCGATGCTGTCAACCTGCCACTGTTGGCTAATTGTGAAAATCATGAATATATACATTTATAATAGGGGAGGCGATGCACTGAAAGCTTATCCCTATGATTTTCTGGGCGTAGTGTTATGTATGAATGTATTAGTGTAATCTCGTTATTTTTTTGATTGCGCTGTTTTTGATTGGGATTATTTGATTAGTTTATGTTTGTTAGGATTCAAAGCTGGTGTTGGTGGATTTGTAAGTGTTCAAATTGCTGGTTTCATATATGCATACATTTAATTAATGACACATTTTTTGTTTACGTTTAAAAATTAAATGACAAACAATATATTCGTTCGGAAGGAAATTACATATCCGAAAGAGATAGGTAGTCAACGATTGCTGGCAATTGGCAAAAAAGAAATAAATAAAATAAAATAAATAAATATATCATCACGGCATATTACCCATTACTGGGTGTGCCAGTATCTACAACACATGTAGACATCGGTAATGATGACGATATATTTTACCGTGTGGGCGCTTACCAGGCGTCACCTCACGGGCACTCATAGCTGGTGTGGAGAGTGCACCACAGAGGTCACTTTTGTGCCATTTAAAATTGGAAATATTTGGCGTCTGTCGGGATCGAACCCGGTTCCCCAGGTTCGCGAGCAGACACTCAGGCACGCGGTCACGGGACCCCATAAAAAAAAGACAACAATATAATATAATATGAGAGAATCAACAAAATATCAAATAAGAAATGCAGATCCGGGCAGTAAGTAAAGAAAAAGTAGATATAAATTAATATAATACGAGTATATCAACATCAAATTTAAAACAAAAGGAAAAGAAACGACCAAATTATACCCAAACCTATTCTGAAATTACTGGACTTTGTTTAGTGGATTTACCATATGAATGTGTATCGGGAATGTTTTTTTTTTTCATATTGCTGATTTGTATAATAAAGAAATAAAACAAACACAAACTTAAAAAATGTAGATGGTCTGTTAGGCTGTGGTTAGGCTTATGAACACATTGATTTGTCAACGGGCAGTATGTATCATAGTTTGTTTCTGAAAGTGAAATAACAAGATCATGAACAATTCTTCATATATACTCGTATGAGTGTGCATGTATTTCCTTGCTACCCCGCAAGGCCGTATCCAAGGAGGGTGGGATTTAGGGGTTCAAACCCCCCCTGAAATGTAAAATAAAATACTAAAAAATTTAAAGAAGTCTAACCAAGATGTTAGCGCTATCATAGCACGCGTCCCAAACTGCGAGTATAACATTCCCAATTGCTTTTTACAATTAAATAAAGATATACGTAAAGGCCAAAATATTGTTTTATTTTAGGAAGTGTCTACTGTACTGTCCAGACAGAGCCGCAATAAAAATTTGTGAACTGTCACACATGAACGGAATCTAGCGGACAATTCTAGCGGCCACTTCTCGCATCTACCTAAAAACCACTGTCTACCAATTAAGAATTGTCAGTTAGGTATTGTTTTGGGTTTGGTTCACTAATTATTTTTTTTTGCTGTTCTGTCTGGACAGTGCAATAGACACTCCCTTTATTTTATTATTTCCCCGATAATTGTATACCGGGTGTTTTTTAAAGGTGTACATAGAAGATTAAAATGGGAAATCAGTCTTTTTGCAAACTGTTGCGCCCCATTTTGACTGACAACAGTAGTTGTGGTATCAGTGGAAAGATGAAAATTGTATCAAATGACAACAAATAAAGGTAAATTATGTAATATTTTAGTCCCATAAATTAATTATTAAATTTGTCATTTGATGCAGAAATTTTTTACCTTTCTTTTGATACCACAACCATGGTTATCAGTCAAAACAAGGATAACAGTCTGCAAAAAACTGCTCATGTTAATCTCCTTGAAAAATAATATAATTATATAACCAGAACCCCCTCCGAAATGAAATCCTGGATACGGGCCTGCTACCCCGATTTGAAATTATTGTAAAATTCATTTGCTTTGTCATTTAAATTACGATATTCGCGAATACTGCTTATTAACAAAAAACAAAATATCAATTTGTTCCTGTGAATCCATCTACAAAATGTCAACAACACACAAACAGAAAAGACAGCTGACGGAAGAAGCCATGTTATACCTTACCATCATGATTAATAGTTCACTCTTGTGAATGGACGATTTGAAATTTACATTTGGAAATATAATATATAGTTATTTCCCAAATCTAAATTTCAAATTTCTAAATTTGTAAATCTTTCATAAACCATCGTATGCGTTTTAAGTGAGTTTATATTTTAAAATCTAAATTATAAATTTGTAAATTAAATTCATCATAAAACAGCCCTCGTTTAGGTTTAGTTCTGGGGTACCTAAAATGTACCAACTAAACAAACCTAACCTAGCAAGTAACTGGAAAATTCTCAAAAAAAAAAAAAAATACGACCAAAGTAGAATATACAGCAACTAACAATTTTAATTTCACTTGTAATTAACAGGCGCAACACAAAAAGTGTACGTTATGATTGTCTATCTCAAATACATGTGCTTAAATCTTACGTGCCTATAAAATTAAACCCTACCTTTTACACAAAATAAATTGTAGCAAATAAATAAATCTCTAAGGCTTGAACAATACTAATCATCCATTCATGACAATTTAGAATGGCATAGGTTCTGTTCTCCGTTGCGTAGAGTTGTATAATCCACTTAGACGTTGCGTGGCCATGCACATGCAGAATAAATAATAGTATTTCAGAGTAATTGCATTAACGATTCCCCTTGTCGGCGCGTCCGCTTGATGCATAAGCTAATAACTTGGAAAAATATTGGCACAATGCTAATAATTGGTCTGCGTTCACGGTCAAACTTCAAGAAATGAAAAGTGGAGGCATTATCATAATCGAACCTCAAAAAGAACATAATGGTGTTTGTTTTGTTACAGGCTGCTTTTTCAGAAATGAAATTTTAATGTAGAATGAAATATAATTATACTTTTACTTCTAGATAAATAACATAAAATTTGATGTGAACAACTTTAAGAATCATATTCAGAATGTGTTACTACTGAATATATCGATACCATATTTCTATTTACTTTCAAGTTCGTATTTCTATTTTTTCCTTTGAACACTTTATATTAAATAAGTACTTTTTGTAATATTTAAATTAATGAAGTCAAAGCTACCTTTCTTCTTAAATTTTTATATATATTTTCCTCTCGCTAAAGCCTGTTTTACATTATACTTTTTTTGTATAGATTCTAGTACGAGATCCATCCGAGAAATTTCTAGACAAATCTAGCATAATGTAAATCAGAAATTTTCATCCGAGTTTCATCCGAGATTCTAGTATAGAAATATACGCCCGGCCGTATATTTCTATACGAGATTCGTACTAGATCGTTAATGCGCAAGCGCGAAGTCGTGATATTAACAGCTGCCAACTTTTGTTATATGTCATTTGTTTTGCAAAGTGTGAGGTTATAAATAAAAATTCAATAACATTAATATAAAATATCTAATATGACACAGACACATTTAAAATGAAATTTTGTAACTCCTTATTTTGATATTTTATCCATTTCAAAAACAAAGTTAACTGTACAAATTTGTTAGGTTGGTATTCATTTATTTTGATTTAAAATACGATACATTCCGAAGATTACCGATTATACATGACTTGATAGCATAGAAATTGAATGGAACTCGATCAAAAATCTGTCTAGAAATATAGTATGAAAATAGACGAAAATAGTATAATGTAAAACAGGCTTAAGAGAGGTATTGGATTCATAATAAAATTCGCATATCCAGTTTTTAGTGGATAAGCACGTTTTAAGGTCCCTATAATCCGATTATGTCATTTTTACGATGAAGTCCGTATGTGTATGTGTGTGTGTGTGTGTGTGTGTCTATGTGTATATGTGTGTATATATGTCTGGATGTTGTAGGGACGATTCCTCAAAAACTATAAGCCTAAAAAAATATTTAACTGCAGTTTCTTCAATCTGACATTCCTGGGAAGAGCTGAAAAGGTTTTGGTAACAACTGAACAATCGGAAGTAGTAGTTTCTTAGAAAAAATCTTCTAAATATAATTGTTTGGGAGTTTTTTTTATTAAATATTGAAGAACATAAAATTCTCCATCTAATACACTTAAAATGTATATTATATCTTGTATAGATTTAGAGATAAAGACACTGTGACGATGGTCACTAGATTTGAATTTATTCTTCATGTTTAACGTAATAGCCTTGTGGTTAGCATGTCAGTTTTTTTGCTAAAGTTTGATTATTTAAATCAAAGTTCAAATCCCACAAGTAAAAATATTGTTTTGCATTTTTTATTGGTTTGTATTGTTTTGATTTACGCATACAATATAATTGTGTGGTTATATTGTATGTCGTTTGTTGTAAAATGTATTGTTGTATTTTGGTTATAGCTGCTAATGTTTATAAAATTGTTGTTTATCTGTCAGCTATTGTGTGGTCGAGTGGCTAGTGCGCTTGACCAGCACGCTAGAGATCGTCGGTTCGATCCTACATGAAACTATATTTTTTATATTTTTATTCAAACTTAGCGAGAATTTGCAGGATGACTAAAAACGTGTTTGAACCTTTTTTGATATTTTTAACGGTTTTTCGGGGTATAAATAGAAGCTCGAGCATTAGTTTCGAGCAGAAAGTGTGTGCTTTCTCAAGAGAGAGTGTGTGCTCTCTCAAGGGAGCGTTAGCTCTCCAACGAGCCTAAGATGGTGTGTGCCGTCTTCTGCGAACCTGGTGAGGGCCAGGTGAGCGGGTTATGGATGACTTTGGCTGCCTCTGACTCAGTGCTGTTGGTGTGTGCCGGCAGCTCGTGAGAGAGTGCAGCAGGTGGACCGTACCGGTGTAGCCGGTTGTTTTGTGCAGTGGTGTTGGCCGCTGTACGCCGTAATCGCGATTGTCAATGAGTGTTGGTGTGTGCCAACATTGTTAGATTGAAATCGCGATTGTTAATGAGTGTTGTCAAAGTGACAACACTGTAACCGTACCGTGTTCCCGTAACTTTGGTGTGTGCCATTGTTACTCGTTCATAGCGTGTTCCCGCAACCTTGGTGTGTGCCATTGTTGCCCGTTCATTGTTGATCGCGCGTAGTAGAGAGAATATCCTGCAAGTATCGCTGATTCATTGTTACTTTGCTTTGTTATAATTACTACTTTCTCATTTTAATTTATTTTAATAAAATATTAAAAATGATTACAATTGATTTCATTGTCAAAAGCCGAACTCTGTCTCCACTAAGCTACCCGAGCACTTTTTGGCGTTCCAGCCATCCCTTTCAGCGACGCTATGAGAGCGTCCTTTACAGGATCGACCATCTCTCCTTATGCTGTGTTTCCGAATTATTGGCGCCCGAGCAAACCCTTTGACAGCATGGAGAACGAGCAGGGACGTCATTACAAAATGGTGACCGAATAGGGAAAAAAGTGTCCTTTCCATCACTTTTCGCCATTACAACACTATATGTCAAATTCATTTTGAAGTAGTTGGGTATTCTTACATTTTGTTGTCACTAAGTTAGTTCGTTTCGTAATGTTCCATTTTATCGCAAAACTGCAGTAAAAATTTAAATTCCTCAAAATTATTTTCGTTTGATTCGTAAATAGTAAATATTTAGTTCTTCATGTAAATACTTTAGTTGCCATTATCGCTATAAAGGGAAAAAGAAATACTCGTATAGTTATCAGTATAGAATAAATATATTGAATTTCAAATAGGTATATCATACAGTAAATCTTTACCTTAGGAGTACACAGAAAATGCGGAGTAACCAAACAAAAACAACTTTTAACTATATCTGATATATTTTTTCTTTAGAAACTGTTTTCGGCATTCTTGGAGGAAAGATGTTATTTTAAAAATGTTGGGACGTTTCGGGACGCAATAGTACTCATCTCTAGCCTTGTGGTGGTTACAAACATTATGTGATTTGGTATAACAATAACATGTCATTTTATTTTCAAAGTACACTTACCAATTGTAAATTTTACATTGAATTTATTTTAGAAGTCCTCTACTCATAAATTCCCAAATTGGAATTGAAGCTGCAAATTTTGGAAGGAATTACATTTTTTTTAAATTGACATTAAGTTTTTTAAATAGTTTTAAACATTGGAAGAAAATACTTTCATGTAAGGTTTTGTGTTGGTTGGTTATCTGATATACTACACGTACCTAACCTAACTTAATTTTTTTTTGCACGATCGATTTTTTTAATATTTACCGACCGGGTTTCCAAGGCAGTAAGCTTTATTTGCAAATTACTGATCGATAAGTGATGTAAATCACTTACCGATCAGGAGGCGGTAACTAACGATCAAAGCTTACTTCAAAAAAGACAACAATTTGCGTTGATCATGCAATCTTGACTCCGTCAGATCTCCAAAATCATCTTCAACAAGTAGAAAGCACCTACTGCCCTTAATAGTTAAATAACTATAATTGGTTATATTTTCATAATATTAATATCACTATCACTGATTCCATGGAGAAGATGCTAAGATATAAAAATAAATGAGGTAATAAAAATTTCTGGATTGCAGTCACAAAATTTTATTTAAATTTAGATACATGGCAAAAAAAAATTCTTAATTCTAATGTAAGTAATTTATAATTTTTGTTATTTCTGATTATTAAATTGTAATGTTTTGTAAATACTGTTCAGCTCCTGAGGAAGGCTCATGTGGAGCTCGAAACCGGTCGACCCGAGTATTTAAATAAAATTTTGTGACTGCAATCCAGAAATTTTTATTACCTCATCACTATATCCAGTCAAGGAACTTTTTCTATCATAAAAATAAATATAATAATAAATAAATGATTGTGTAAAACGACAATTTTTTTTATTAAATTATTAACGCGAAAAAGTTTCTTTTTCTTGCATTTTAAATCATTTTTCATATATTTGTTAACTTTATTAGTTTATTATTGTTTGAAACGGGTTTAAAGGATTCCTTATTCAATTTAGCTTTGTGAAAACCTTAATTTTAGTCGTTATGTAAATGGGAACAACCCTTTTGCCTTCAATTACTTAAAGTAATGTTATGAGGCGAGGGTAATATGGAAACGCTGTGGAACAAGTGAAAAATGGCGGTATTTCGCATTGACGCACTTAACATAGTGGGTGTTACAGAACGCAGGATACAAATTGGTCGTATAGTCACCCCATAACCGCACTGGTTGATGTGCCGTAAGTGGCGTGTCGTATCCTGCCTCTGCTCTTTTGCACGTGCAGGACCGAAACAGGACAGTTCCTCATCCCGTTTCCAAAGCTTTTTAGAATATATAGTATTCTTCACGGAAGAATGCCATTGCGCAATATAAAGTGTATGTTTCTTGATGACATACGTAATTGAAGTCGTTTTATTTTGCCACAGAGGAAACAGGTTGTAGAATCTGTTAATGAAGTGACGTATGTCGTAACTCTATACAAGGAATAATTTGGAACTGTGTATACATTGGCGGGTATTTTAGCATTTTTGTGTCTGATGTTAATTTACATGATTTGTCAATAATGGCAATAAGAAAACTATTGAAAAGGGTTAGATTAATGCTCTTGTATATACAGGATGACGGATGAGTACGGAAAGATGCATTCCCCTTTATCTTATTTATTACAGGTAATAGAAAAAAAATGGCTTATATAAAAGTTTTGTTATTTTAAATATACTATTTAATGCAAATATGGATTTTTTTTATAAAGAACGTTGTAAAAGTTTGTTTATAAAATATATGAAAAAATTCGAGAAAAATAAGATAATTGAACAATATTAGATATTATTTATTCAAATATTCTAGGTGGCTATGTGAAAATTAAATTTAAATGGTAATTTATTAATTTAAAAAATCTGTTGTGGCCAGCACAAGACATTCCGTCAATTCGATGTATTTTGTACAAATCCAATACCAAAAGTACCGTGGAACAGTTTCTATATAATATCATGTAAAATCGAACACGAACACATACTATTTTTTACAAATTCCATACCAAAAGTTCATTTGAAAAGGTTTTATAAATCCAATAAAATTATGACATAAACAAACATTACGTAAAATACACTTGACGTATCCTTCTTTCTGCTTCAGATTTCCCCTATTTTATTAGGGGTCGCTGTTTCCTCTTCTTTTCCACTCATTCCTGTCCAAAGTATCTTTTTCACACAGTCCTTCCTTTCTCAAGTCTTCTGCGATACAGTCCTTCCATCTTCTCTTTGGCCTTTCACTGCATGATCCTATACTTTCCATATTTGTTTTTGCACTTGCAACAGACATCTGTCAATTAGAATTTTTTGAATGTATCAGCTGTTTCTATGATAAATAGCAAAGCTGACTAATTTTTGAAAATTAATTTCTTTATACTGCTTTAACTCTACATCTGTTGAAAATGAAGGAAAATGTATAATCAAACCTTATAGAGATATAATATATACAATAAAAAAATGCCAAACAATATTTAACTGCGTTTTTTTTAAGAAAAACTGTTAAAAATTTCAAATAAGGGTACTTCCGTTGGATCAATTATAACCAAAATCTAATCAACTCTTCATATGGATGTACAGAAGAGGCATACGAAAGAATTATAATTTTTAGAATTGTAGTATTGGAGTTATCGTCGGAGAATAAATTGTCACACACACACACACACACACACACACACACGGACACACACACACACACACACACACACACACACACACACACACACACACACAGACATCATCTTAAAAATAGTACATTCGTATTGTAGGGACCCTAAAACGTGCTTATTCATTAAACACTCACCACCGATTTTTTTGACAAGACAATACCTTCCTTACCTAAAGGTGACGGAAGGTAAAAAACACGTTAAACAAGTAACAATTAAATATATTTTTTATTTATTAACTTTATTTCATTGTTTTTCATTGCTACATTTTGTTTTTTTTCACATAGCCACCTACTCGTATAATATAACATTTGAACATAATTTCTAACAGTATGCAATTATCTTTTTTTCTTGAATTTTTTCATATATTTCATATACAAACTTTTACATTATTGAAAAGAGAAAAGATGGTGGTTTATATTTTAGTGAAATAATTATGGGTTGCTATTTAAAAAATAAAAGTTGATGGTCGTTTTTTTAAACCTGACTTTTACTTTTATATGAACCATTTTTTTTTCTATTACCTATAATAAAAAAGGGGCGAGTGCATCTTTCCAGAATCACCTGTATGTGCGTCATATACTTTGAATAAGAAATTTAATTTTACGTTTGTTGTTTGTTTAGGGAGAAATATTAAGTCTTCATTTTATCCGTTTTTCTTCTATAGTCTGTTATAATAATTCCTAGGTTTATGAACTCTTTTATTTATGCAATTTCCTGTCATTGTAGTTTTGTTTATGTTTATTACTGAAATCCGATCACTCCATCCAAAGTCATAGCGCTTTAATGCGAACCCATACTGCCTATTTAAAAAGTCTACACCTATTTATTAAACTCATAACAATATATACCGGCAACATATTTTTTTCTATCTTTCCCCCCGTTGTGTTTTTGATGCGAGATCCGACCCTGCACATATGGGGCTGCATATGCGACACGCGTGCGCACACTCGAGCGCGTGCCAGGGAAACACGCGCCACCCGCCGACAAAGTGCCATAAATTAGTTTAATTGCTGTCATCAGGCCTGGCTTAATCTGCAGCCGGGCTCCCTACATCAGTCGCTGATTAAATTGTAGAAAACTTCTACAGCACAGCACGGCGCACAGCTTCCCTCAAAACTTCATCAACCTGCACGAGAGAAAATAAGATAGAGAGAGTGAATAGAAACGTAAAGTATACAGTTACATAAAGATTTTTCATTAGTGCTATTTTTTAAATATAAACTTATACTGTTACATTTGTTGTGACAGGGTATAGATTTTTTTATTGAAACCGTGACTGCGTGAAAAAAAAATTCGTGTTTAAATATGGTACTATTTTACTCGTGTCGTGTGGGATTAGGTAAAAGTTGGTAATGACAAAGCATTTGACAAAATCAAGTGTGGAAAACAACATCTTGCATGTGGTATTCGTTATTATTAATAATGGAACTGCTGTTACCATGAACTCGGAGCGCTATATGAGATGATACACAACTTCCCCCTACCAAATCGACTTTAAAATAAGTAGGACCAGGACTTGGAACCTGTATAATAATTTCCAATCTTCATATCATTCTTCTAGTTACATTCAAACCGTAGAAATGTAATGAAAACTCATTTATAAGCATCTAGTGAGCCGTTTATTTAGCTTGATAATGGAAATACTGTCAAACTGTAAATCTTACTGCAATATCAATTGCAATTTGTTTTAAAGTGTCCAAAAAAATCTGAATACTGGAGTATTGTCATTTTAACGTAATTCTCATTTTTGGGTTTTTTACCTCCCGCTACCCTAGGTAAGGTAGATGTCTGTAAGTATGTGTGTGTGTGTGTGTATGTATGTGTGTGTGTGTGTGTGTGTGTGTGCGTGCATCGTGTGGACACGATTACTCAAATACTATCAATCAGAAAATTTTGAAATTTTGTACACTCATTCTATACTAATGTGGGAAGAGCTCATTAGTTTTTAGTGTATATCGGATAACCGGAAGTATCATTTATACAAGCTTTTAACAGTTTTTCTTGTAAAAAATTCATTAAATATATTTTTTAGCAACTTTTACCAATACAAATTCAATATAATGGAACAATATTCAATTCTACGATAAGCATTTTAGTAAATAACTTGAAATAACTTTAAATATTAAATTATAAAATAATTTATTTTTGTACATCACTTTGCCTCTGCGTCAAATAAAAAGCAATACTTTAATAACAAATTTGACATATTTAAACAAATGTCACTGTCACGAAGCAAATACATTAAAATTAAAAATGAAACCGTGTTAAGAAGAATTTAGTAGTTTAAATACGATTCTAATGAAATTAAGGTTAGTAAAAATAATATATTTTCCATCATACATAAATATTAGATATACAGGATAATTCGATTTAAGTTTGATGTTTGCAACATTATATATCAAACAGCTCTCAATAAGAACGTGATTTCAAAGTGTCAAATAATAGTTTGCAACTACAAATTTACGAAATGGATCATGTACGGCGAAGAATTTACACAGATTGCGTTTTAGAGCATAAGGAAGTTGGTGCTGATTTTGACAATAATGTGTGTGTGTGTCGATTTTTCCTTAAAATATATTAATGATCCAAAACTTCGCAAAGTTGCTATTTACTCACAGATTTTTCAGGAAAAACATAATAAAATATAATCCAAAATTTCGTATTACAAACTTTTCTATTTATTGGAACAACAAAGTAGATTCTGTTTACAAACGATCAATCGGAAGTGATATTTTACTTAAAGCTCATTGCTATTTTAAACATGTAATTGGTGGGAGGTCATGTGCTGGCCACATCAGATTTTTTCTAAAAGCCATTATTTTAAAATCGTCATCTTCACTTTAAAAAGTCAAATATTCTAGTGAACATGCTACTATCTGTCATCTATTATTAAGGGACTTTTAATAGGTATCTTATTATTTTGCAATAATTTACTCACTTTAAAATATTTATTAAAATAATAAATATAAATTTATTTAACCGGCTGGTAGATATCAACCTGCGTACCTATCTCAATTTCGACAGAATATTTAAAACAACAATAGTAAGTTAGCATATTTAATAAATAATATTTGTGCAATGAAAGACTGTTGGTAAATCATATTTAACTCTGATTAAATTACCATTTCATGAACCATTAGGGTAGTTTCACTTCATAAACTTGATATTCATGCTAGTTACTCCACTAACTTCACTTTGTAGCTGTGTTTGTGGTACTATCCCAAACTAATTACAGTACGAGTAGTTTTGCTCTAGTTCTGTTCTGCTCATAGACCCTAATTCATTACTGAAATGTTCTATAGTGGATAACTTCTAAACATAAACATTCCTTTTCAATATAAAACTTTGTAATTAAAAAAATATCTATTCTACCAAAACAATATTTTAATGTTTTTATGAATAAATACTGAAACAGAGAACATATTATAAAATACTCATTACAGAAGGCTCGTTCGCCCAATCGCCGGAACGCGGCTTGTATCGCAATTTTTAATTCGTGCTGGAATAAGTTGCCTTCTCTAACTTAAGCTAGATTTCTACATGCAAAGATTATTATTTATTGGCAACATTTTGTTACCCGTTTTATGGCGCCAATTTTACTGGCAACAGTATATAGGCGAGTTCTTTTATTCACCGATGGGTCGTGCGAGTTAAGCAGATATTCACCAATGGGTATTTTTATTCAGAGCTTTAAAAGAAATGAATTTCATCATAGCGTTCCTATTTTCATCGATTAGTTAAACAGAAATCTGTCCAATCCATCAGGTTTGAGTGTCGATGGATTTGATAATTTCTGATGGATTAATAGTGGGGATATAGTTTTCAGGTTATGTTCACAAGTTTGTTGACGTTTTAGCCGGTAGTCAGTGAAGAAAAGTCGTGAATTATGAATGTTGTAGAAATGATTTCATTGGCATTATCTCAATTTTTTTTAAATTGTTTTAATTATTAATAAAGTTTCTAAATTGTCACTACTTGAATTAGTAGAATTTTCTTCTTTGGAAAATGAATCCGAATCGGAACAATTTAGTAATTTTCCCAATAAAAAGCCCTTCATAACTTCTCTAGTGACAGCGACAATTCTTACTCTAACCTACAATATGTATAACTTCCAGCACCCTTTCATCAAGTAGTTTTCACCATTTATCCGTTCCATCACATATCCATCGGTGACCTCATTATCAAATTGCAATGAATTTCACCGATGAATTTGTGGATGAATAAAAGAACTTGCCCTTATGTTTCCACAATTTCTATCAGTTTTCAACTGGCAACATATTAAAAATGGCGTCAATTGAGTTACTTTAAGCAAGTATTAACATGGTAGTGCAAATTTTGTGTGTCGATCTCAAAAAAACACTTAAAATTTTAGCTTTACCAGAGTTTACATCAAAATCTTTGACTGACTCAGACATAAGCTCAACAATTGTTGTCAATATATCGTCTCTGTTATTTCGATCTTTACGAAATGATTTTTTTTTATTCCAAAGGCATGGATGTTCGTATTCCTCCAGAAACTGAATTATTAGTTCCGATGATCATTTTTCTGAAGCTTGCACTGGTGTGTTGTGTGTCTAAATGGTACCAAAAGTATAATTGCTTCATACTTTTTCGCTTTTTCTGGCGCATTGATTGGTGGTGCCAGTCCATTAGCACTAATTGAATTAATGTTTCTATATGCAACTAAATTGGCGCTAGTCTAGTGGCGCCAATAATCTTTGTATGTGGAAACCTGGAAACTTAGCTTTATATATTAATTCTGTCAAAAGTACTAATTTTCCCAAACATTTTAATTTAGGACATAATTTAGGTAACGTAATATAGTTCTAAATCCTAGTGACATTGCGTAAATAAGTCCAGAAATTTATCAAGTGGACCATATCTCCCGGAAATACCTTACTCAATAAACTTTACTACCCTTCTTGTGTTTATAAAGGGCAACAAAATTATAACTTGCAACCCACAATATTTTACACTTCAGTATTTTCCCCCTCGTAAAACAAAACCCAAATCAAATTCATTTCTTGCGAACAAAAGATGCACAATAAAACACAAGCAACAGTGATGAGATTCTCTAACAAGATTGCATTGCAAGAATCGCGGTTTGCGGCAACCAGCTGAACGCCAGGGGTGTCCATTGCAGTGGAAATAATGCCCCAGGATAAACAAGGGGTGTACAAAGCTCACAACACCTCATGCACGGACATCTGCTCTTCATTCTAACAGTTACTTGCTAATTTACGACTTTTACGATATTTGTTAGCAGGTTTTTATGATTATTTTTACGCTAAAGTTAACTAATGGATCTAGTTCAATATAGATTCTTTGGAGCGAGAGACATTTAGCGAAATTAAATGTTTTTATTGAAATAATTTATTGGCAATTATAGATTTGGAACAAAATTTATTGATTGATTGATTCTTTGCTATATTGAGCTTAAAATTACAATTAAATATATGTCTAATATATCAGTATAATAGGTCCGTGCAAGTATACGACCTTTTCCACTTACACAGTGCATATAAATTTTGTATACGGGGTGATTGATTTTGGTAGTAGCATATGGGATTTTTTATCTTCCGTCATCTTTAGGTAAGGAAGATATTGTTTTTGGTCAAATAATTCAGTGGTGAGGTTTTATGAATGAGCACGTTTTGGGGTCCCTAGAATACGATTTTACCAGTTTTAGCATGTGTGTGTGTGTGTGTGTGTGTGTGTGTGTATGTGCGTTTGAGTGTGTAACAAAAATTTATCGGTCGATAACTCCAATACTACCATTTTAAAAATTATAATTCTTTCATATCCATATGAAGTTCTTAACAGTTTTTCTTGAAAAAACGTAGTTAAATATCATTTTTTGTCATTTTATATGATTATCAATATGAATGAATATCTTATTCTCTATACGGTTTGATTATACATTTTCCTTCATATTCAATCTGATATAGGGTTAAAGAATTATAAAGACATTAACTTTCATAAAACACCCAGCTTTGCTAAAATGATGGAAACGTATTCTTTATCAACAAAGACTATGCTGTCTTCCCTGTACCTATGTTTAAAAAATTATGAGATTAAACTGTTTCTTTCGCAGTTTTAAGGGCCTTATAGATAGGTCTCCGGTTGAATGATAAAAAACTAAATTTGGAAAAAAGTGATATACATACGCTGGTTTTTGTTTTTTCCTTGTACCCGTCTTGTGAAAGAAAATATTGCAATTCCATTTTCATATATATTATTATCATTTTAAATACGTAGATGGGATATTGTACAGGCATATGTAGGTAAAATACGTGTGAATATTGCTGGCATAATTTCTGACGATAACGTATCAGAAAATTGTCGTTAAATTACTATTTTCCCCTCATGTAATTAAAATTACCTTTAAATATCGTAAATCATGTTTGTTCCATTTATTATTAGTATTATAAATTATAACATGCCTACGACGTTTTAATAAAAATTAATTATAATTCAGGAATCATTTTGCGGCAATCTGTTTCATCTGATAACTCTAATCATATTTACGTTACATTTTATTGTATTTGCTCTATTTTACTCATTATTAAATTCTTGCACATTAATAGAAAACTAGTAATATTAAATTAATAATCCTGAATACATAAAAATAAAAATAACGATATAAACAATAGAATTTTATATAAGTGTTCACAGCTCTCGAAAATAACACAACGATTTGCAAATGTTAAACATTTTACACAAAAATAAGCATATACAACTGTCATTTAAGTTGTCAATTTATGTACTGGAAAAAGGATTTCAATTTAAATATTACTTTAAAAAGCTGTCTTAAAACAAAGATTCGCATATATGATTGAGTACAGTGCTTTAAAAGGTATGAAGTTGTTATTATTGCTTGTTAATGAGGTCATGCAAAAAAATAATTGCACCTTTTTTCTGTTTAAATCGAAGAAGGATAGTCTAATTTATCGTTCAGTATGAGTAAATTATTTTTTATTTACATTTTTTGTTGTATAAAATCGTTTTAAAGTATGATATTTTTAAAAAGTTAAAAGTTGCAAAAACCATTTTATATGGACACAATTTCTAAAAGAAAAATATATATAAACTATAAATTGAGGATTACATATCTGCATTGCTATAATATATTAATATAACATCGTTCTATTTATTTTTATAAATATAATTTTCATTTGGCGTGAAGTTACACGTTACATCAAATGTTTCTTTCACTTTTGTGTTGAGATTAGATTGTAGAAGGTTATAAACGCATGTGAGACATTGAATATATTGCAGAATATTATTTTATTCTTTATTTTGGCACGAAACAACGTTCCATCAACATGTTTACTTTTATAAATTTTAGGTTATCTTTAAATGTCACTTTGACGTTTAAATCAGTGTGAAAATCAAAATGATCGTGCCTCTCACTTTGTGACGACATTGGACAAGGGACGAAGCGGCGGTCTAGCAGCCTCATTTTAAAGAATGTCATTTTTAATTACAATTTTTTCATGATTAAAGATCGATTTGAGGAAAAATAAAAAATACGGGTCTATTATTTTTCACTACTCTATCGATTAAAATTATAAAAAAAGTCGTGCATGACCTCATTATGCATATATTAAATGACTGATGACATTTTATTTTCGAAGCTGTGAACACCAACCTTACAGTTATTTTCGTAACAAGTTATGAAAAATACCAAATATCATGCGAGTGTAAATTGACGCACGACGCGTAGCGGAATGCAAGTCAATACACACGAGCTAAGATATTTGAATTTCATACAAGTTATGAAAATTGTTTTTTAGACGAGCATAAATAACTTTTACTTCTTTTACAAAACAGAAATTTAGGTTCAAACGTACGGACAGCTGACAAATGAATAATGTATACATATAGCCAGAAATTATCATAGTAACCTAGCAACCGTGTCATCTATTACGATATGAAATATATCGTAACACTTATGTCATAAGTTCAACTTTCAGTGTTAGGATACTACGTTGATATGTCATACATATCACAATGGTCGTCTAAAAAAGTCTTATTTATAATTTTATTCATCTTTCTTATTTTCGTAGCTGTGAATGAACCTTAATAATTTAAATTGAGAACATGACATTTATCTTAGTAGCATCCCTAATTTCTATATACATAATAAATTAACCCCATTCTCTGATGAATACAGTGCAAAGTGTTAATGAATGCATACTCTGTAACTGTAATGATATTTGATTGTATATAAACATGAAAATAAGCAACATACGGTATGTGCAATGCTGGGGCTACGACAGTTTTATAGTTGGGTGCACAATATTGGCTAGAGGGGCTCTCGTTAAATGTATTAGGATATTAAATTAGCATGACAATGCGGCAATCAGCTTGAAGGGCAGCGGGCCTGGTGAGGGTGATAAATATACGGTAAACATTAAGCCCTTCTGGCCACAGCGCGGGCGAGGGAATTACGTACGTCATTATGTCAAGACCAGCGAGAACGAACGCGACAATCTAGAATTGTTTTACACTTGGTTCAACTTGGACTAGATTTAAAAGAGATTTCAATTTTACTTCAACGCCACTATAATTATTTTGATTTACCTACGCTTGTTATGTTTTTATACCCTACTTATATTTTGTGTTTATATTATTTTATATTTTTTGTAAATTGTTAAACTGACCAGTTTATTATTTATTTATTTTTCTTTTCACGAACCTGTTTAGATACACTGAAAGTACACCAGTCATAAATACATTCAATGAAGTACCCAGAATATTTCATCTCTTTTTGGGCATATATTTTGCTCTTTCTATCTTGTAGTCTAACAGCAGGCAAATTTGGCAACATGGTACTCCATAAGACCCTATACTGAACATAGAGTGTGGGACACTGTATAGTAATAGATATTAACACACCAAGTGAGCTAAGGTCCTGTTTATTCATGAGAAGAAAGTTTAGCTCACGAGCCCGAGTGACTTAATTTCTTCGAGTGAATAAACATTTTTAGCTCACGTGGTTTGTACAATATTTTATTCAATTTTGACGAAATAATAATAGAAACCAGTATAATATTTAATTTTGACAAAACATAAAATTGGTCAGTTAGTAGGCTGAGCATGACATTCGTCGCTGATAGACGTCAAATCATCTATTTAAGATGCTTTATTGTCTGTCATTGTGCCGTGAAAAGTAATGAAAATGGCTGATAAAATCTGATAAATATTATGATGTTATTTAAAATCGAATGGCGAAATGGTGAAATCACCAGGCATGGATCTTTACCCATTTCCTTAGGAACTAAAATAGATATTAATTTGCGGTAAATTTAGAATCAGTGCAATGAAGTGTATGTAAAATTTATAAAAAATAGATTTTTTTTAAAGAAGCTGACAATTTTATGTACACAAAGTTGTGTGTACTATGTGAGTATCAGCTGTTTATTTTAAGGAAGAGGCGGGGTGAGAGGGTCTTCAATTGATTAGGTGATGATATGTTAAAAATGCAATTCAGTAAATATAAAAAAAATATATCGAATCAAAAGAATTAGTCCACACTAACATATTTAGTACTTACTAAAGCATATTTTATTGTTTTCGTAAACTTGCTACTATACTTAGTACATAAAAGGTGTGATAATATATTTATTTCTTAACTGAACAACAGAAACCTTCTTCAAGTTTTACTGTTGATTGTCTATTCATGTAGACGTGCGTGTTTGGTTGCAGGCTGTGGTCCAGGGCACGCGTTACTGGGCAAGACGCGACGGCCGCGTACCGCCTTCACATCCCAGCAACTTCTGGAACTGGAAAAACAGTTTCGCCAAAACAAGTACCTGTCGCGCCCCAAGCGCTTCGAGGTCGCCACCAGTCTCATGCTCACGGAAACGCAGGTAATACAACCTTCCCTGAAACCCTTGAAACCCCTGAAAACTGAGAGATCACTTTAAAGTTACATTCAAATTAACTTATGTAATCATTTTTACTATCTTTAATATTGCCGGCTCCGGTGGCTCAATGGTTAGAGCAACGTCTCTTAGTCATGAGTGCGGTCACTCTGTTATTGGGATTTAATCATATTGAGGGGTTTTAAAAAAAATAAAAATAAAATTGAGGGAAATACTTTTTCCTGAAATCGTCATGCTTAAAATGCAACATTGCCTTATTTATTTTCACAAACATATATTACATTTTAATATGAAACACAATTATAAAATTAAAATAAATGATATCCAATATACAGTTGTTTTAAATTCTTGTACAATTGTAAATAGAGTTCCTTAGTTTTCAATGTGATTTACTTGTTAAATGAAAATATATTATACGGGGTCTCTTAAATAAGGGGACATGGCTTAACCACAGATTCCTGAGGCTAAAATAAGACGATTTAACCAAACTTGCTTCTACTGGAAAGTTAATTTTAATTATTTTGCCTATAATAATCGGACGCTTTATTTGATTTGGATGAAATTTGGTATAACAGTTTATATGGTTATAAGTCATCTTTTAAGGTGATACTTGTTATTATTAGTGAACCACTAGTGTACAAAACTTAGGTGTCCCAACATTAATTAGACCGTAACTTTTTAATGGCAATGCCGAAAACGTGAAATTATTTTACTTCAGAAAGATACATTCAATAGTAAACTTTTCTCTCTCTCTGTGTAATTTGTGATATCTGTTACGGTTCACACAGAAAAAAATGAAATCTGAAATCTGAATGTCTGCACTGCTAAATTTTTAAAATAAATTTAATCTAGCAGTCTATCCAAATGTCAAACAAGTAATTTTTAATGACAGTACCTAACAATTGTTTTACGGGTTGTCAAAAATTTTCTTCACAATATTCTAAAATTAGGACCATCCGTTTGTTTGGCCTAATAATATTTTACTACCATTATTATAAATAAGACGATTACATATCTCAGCTTACTCCTAAACAAGTTGTGAAGATTGACAACTCGTTACTGTCATTAAAAATTACTTGTTTGACATTTGAATAGACTGCTAGATTAAATTTATTTTAAAATTTTAGCAGTGCAGACACTCAGATTTTATTTTTTTCTGTGTGAACCGTAACAGATATCACAAATTACACAGAGAGAGAAAAGTTTACTATTGAATGTATCTTTCTGAAGAAAAATGCCAAATTTCATCCAAATCGAATAAAGCGTCCGATTATTATAAGCAAAATTATTTTTTTTTTTCGAAGAACTTTGAAGCAGACTAAATGGTACACTTTCATGTAGAAGCAAGTTTGGTTAAATCGTCTTATTTTAGCCTCAGGAATCTGTGGTTAAGCCATGTCCCCCTATTTAAGAGACATCCTGTATGTACCATTTTTTTATTTTTATACGATTTCAGAAGAAAATTAATACTTATCTCGTCATTGAAGTACCATTTCATTATTGTTATAATATGCAAATCCGTCATCCGTCATGAAAAGACGAATTTCCCTGCCTTCATAAGTAAATAACTATTATTATTGAGAATAATAAAATCAAATATGCCGTGGAAAACAAAATTTTCATTTTAAACAGATTTATCTGTTATGTCAAACAAAATTGTAAAAGTTATTTCATCAATTTTTAAAGAATCGTTGTTAGTGAAAATATGCAATTAACTTGAGAGCATTTTTGAACCATGATTTATAGTAAGACAATTTTTAAGTCCCTCAATAATTATTTGTGTGCCAGCTCTGCCAGTTTGTAAGTCACCAGAAATTAATTTGGCAGTTTTGAGAGTTTTCTAGACTTCTAGAAATTAGATTTTTTTCTTTGCACAAATCTTCTCAATTAATTTTAGACATCTAAATCACTAAACAGATTTTATTTTCCATGTTTAGTATTTATTTAATTAACGCCCTACATAAGAAACAAAAATACTACAGTCAATGTACTGTAATGCTAATTAATTTATAAATTTTAACTTATCTGCATTTTCCGGAACTGTTGTTCCATAAATGCTTTGAAGAAAACAAACGTGAGTGATTCACTTCCATTAAAGAAACAAAATATCGGTAAAATGCAGATGTGATTCAACTTCACGTCAGTGAGAAAACTCCCCGAAATCGGAATAAAATTTTGATATCCGGAAGAGTTCTGTTACTTCAGCCGGTTTACGCTCAAAACTGTGTTCTTTCGTAGGAAAAGTTATGGCGCGAGTAAGTCGCTGTACAAATAAACAGACAGAAAGTAATATTTTAGGATTGGCGAGGAAATATGACGCGCATAAATTTCAGCGCGATGTGTTCTGAACGGCTAGTAGCGTCGTGTAACGCGTCCGTGTCATTGCTCGACGGGAGAAGTTCAGACGAGTTGCTGTACAACCTCCACCGGGGTGCTATAAGTGCTTTAAATTTATAATTACTCCCTCTGGACTCACATTTTGGGATGCAAAATTTTGGGTTACATGCCTACTTAAACTAAAATGTAACTAATGAAATAAAAAATATTTTTCGGCAGTATCAAATGTAAAATTTTGTGATTTGCAATAGAACTTTGATAAACCGGATTCCTTAAAACTATGAAGAAAGCTGTTCTCTCTTAAAAAATTCATAAAACTTGCTACATCCTACTTATTTTTATACCCTATCAAATGAAAAAAATTAGCGCCCTAACCTTAATGATCTCCAAAAAAGAATTTTTGCAATAGACATATTTTAATATACAATTAACGGGAAATTAATTGAAAATGACGCTCCGACTTTTCTAAACATGTCTTAACATTACCCAACGTAAAGCTAGTTTTCCATGGGGTCCCGTGGCCGAGTGCCTAAGTGTCTGGTCTCGAACCTGGGGGAACCCGATCCCGACCGACGCCAAATATTTCCAATTTTAAATGGCACAAAAGTGATCCCTGTGGTGCACTCTCCACACCAGCTATCAATGCCCCTGAGGTGACGCCTGGTAAGCGTCCACACGGTAAAATATATCGTCATCATTACCGATATACCGATGTCTACATGTGTTGTAGATACTGGCACACCCAGAAATGGATAATATGCCGTGATGATATATTTATTTTATTTATTTATTTAAAGCTAGGTTTCCACATGCTTAGATTATTGGCGCCAATTCGTAGCCTGTTTTAACGGTTCCAATTTTAGTGGCACCAGTACATGTTTCCATAATTTCTATCAGTTTTCAACTGGCACCGGATTAAAAATAGTGTCAGTTGACTTACTTCAAGCATTGGTGCAAATTTTGTCTGTTGAGCTCCAGAAAATACTTAATATTTTAGCTTAGCAGAGTTTACATCAAAATCTTTGACTGAGTCAGGCTTAACCTCAACAATTTTTCTCAATGCATAATTTTTTAATTCCAAAGGCATGGATATTGCTGGTATACTTCCAGAAACTGAATTATTAGTTTCGATGATAATTTTTTCGAAGCTTTTGCCATTGCACTGGCGTGTTATGTCTCTAAATGGCGCCAAAAAGTATAATTTTTTGCTTCATACTTTTACTAGCGCATTGATTCGTGGTGTCAGTCCATTAGCGCTAGTTGAATTAGTATGTTTCCATATGCAACTAAATTGGCGTTAGTCTTGTGGCACTAATAATGTTTGCATGTGGAAACCTAGCTTAACGCACATAACTCGCCCGCAAAACTAATTGAATATGGGATGTTTAAAAAAGTCAGAGCGCCATTTTTAAGTATTTTTTCTACTCCCATGCGTGAAGTGAGTACTTCACGTATCAATTTTTATGTGTGAAGTTTGATTTCACGCACCGTTCATTATTTTATATATTACAAACTGAATTGTATTTTAATAAAAGAAAGCTGTTAAACACACGTAACATTGGTAACCATGGTTACACAAGTCGATAATACAGAGGCTTTACGTTCAAAGAATGACAATGTGAAGCAAAAATATATTTTATTGCAGATCGTAGAAAAAGTATAGTATGTAACACGTGTGTGAAGCTTATTTTACATTCGGGTGGTTTGCTCCACCCTCACGTAAAAATTTCAGCTTCACACACTTGCCACATAATATACTATTTTCTATTTGGGATTAAGAAAGACCTATTTAGCGCGCAGATTGATTCTAGAAGGAGCTTCATCTTAAATGATTTTGGATGACATTTTGTTATTTGGGATTGGTATGACTCCACTAAATACACAAAATATCTTGGCAATGGACAGAATAAATACTAATCCAAATATTCTTTCAAAAATTTCCCTTAATGGAAATTGTCAACTATTTTTATAAAGAATAACCTAATAAAAATTTAAGTCGAAACAGAGAAAATAGTGTAAAACACTCGTTTCAGAAGGCTATTCAAGAAGTGCTCGTCACGTGATAAATACTGATTGTTCATATCCAAAATTTCAAAATTATAAATTAAATTCATCATACACCAGCCCTGAAGCGAGCGTCGGCAAACGGCGAGTGGCCAATGCGTGTCGCTACAAAGTTAGACAAAAAAATTTTCCACACGTTGGTGTAAACTCAGCGTTGGCTTTCATTCGCCTAACCTCGGCCATCGTGTAGATGAGGCTTTACAAGAATAAATAAATTCATAGAAGCTGAGTTAAAATAAATATAAAGCGGTGTTTTGCATTAAAGTAATTCAGCCTATTAAGCAGATTTAACTGCTAGCTAGACTAATAAAAAACATCCAATGAACGCATTTGGGGTCGACGCGCATTTTTCATCAATAAATTGGATTAAAATGTCAGAGAAGATTAAATGAAAATTAGTTGCATTTTTCACAAATAAAAGCGTTCCTAAATGCAATATTGACACCAGCGTATGATAAACGAGCACATTTAAAAAAATAAACAATTTTTCAATAAATTTCCAGATAAACCTACAACTTTCAGTAGCTAATAAATTATTTTTTACTTTTCAGGTAAAAATATGGTTTCAAAACCGACGGATGAAGTGGAAAAGAAGCAAAAAGGCGCAACAGGAATCAAAAGTGAAAGACAGCGACAGTATAAACAGTGAAAAAAGACAATCTAGTACACATAATCTTAACTCGACGAGTTCAAGCCTGAAAGCCAGTGCGTCGCAAGAGCCCGTAGTTGCTTCATCCCCTGTACAGATGGCGGTAGAGTCTAGTCAAAGCACGACAAGGAAGTTACAGGAAGGGGAATCCTTGTATAGACCATACGTAGTATAGATTTACATTTTACAGAATACAAATTAATTTATTTTCTATTGTAAGTTGTAAATATTTTAGATGAAAGTTATGAGTGCTTTTACTCTAAGGCGCAAGATCTCTGAACAGTATTAAGCTAGTGAATATGTAAATATGATTTTTGTGACATAGATGAATACTTGCTTGGAATCTGCTATTTTGTGTCTGACTTTATGTGTGTTCCTACCTCAGTATAAGTCAGTACTATTGTAATATAACATTGTGAAGTTCCTATACATACAAAACATATACGTACTTAATGATAACACAAAATAAAATATATTAAGATATACATACATATTTGTTTCTCTATTTTAACCTTTCTACTTCTAAATATATTTTTATAGTTATTTGCGTATTAAAGACAGTAAGTACTTCGTAATTTTCTACCGGTTGAGGATGATTTTGGAGTTAGAGACAAAGTCAAGATCTCCAATACATCCGATACCGGTAGAGGAGCACTTACTGACCATAATGCTTATTACTTTTTTTTCCATGATTCGAAAAATATTTTTACATAATTATTAAAAAAATTTGTAGTCATTTTTAAAGTAAGCTTTGATCGATATTTTTATTTACTATAAGTATATTGATGAGAGCCAACAAAGTATCTGACATCTGGTGGCGAAATTAAAAGTGGAGTCGTGGGGAAAACATTCCGGCATGTGAATTGTACTAGCATAAGAACCAAGCAAAAGTGAGAGAAATGTCTATCAAATGTAAGCAATATTGCTCTGGACCGCAGTGTAATAATTACGTTAGTGCACAAATGTCAATGCACTACTTCCCAAAGGACAAAGAAATGTGAAATAAATGGGTTATTGCGTTCAAAATCGGAAAGAAAGTGACACGATATATGAATGTGTTTTCTGCTCATTTTCTGCCTTCGGATTATTATCAAGATAAATCGTATAACTGTTTCAATATATTTTTTTAATAATATAAAAAATATTTACAGGAAAAAATCCAAATAAAAGATCTCTTTTGAAAAAGAATGCCTGTCCTACTAAAAAAATTATTTCTTTTTAAATTAAAGACGAATAATACACTTAAGGTCATAAGTGTCATTTTTTCATATTCAACTGCTAGAATATATTTTTGGGAAATGCTAGAAATACTTTATATAATTTTGAAACAATTATTTTCATACCTGATAAGTGAACAACACAGTTTAAATATTCCGAAATATTTTTAAAAATTCAGAAATGTTAGAGTAGTGCTATAGTGCACTGAAATTGATATTCAGAAATCAGTGTTTGAGTTGCAGGATAAGATCATATTTTAATTATAAAAAAGACATACTTTAAAATATCTAATTGGAGTTACACCGGCAGGCGTTATATGTTTCGTAAGTTCTGCTCTTGGTGGCAGAACTTCTGATAAGGCAATCGCTAGAGAAGAAATTTTTTGATCTCCTAGAACCATACATGAATGCAGTTATATAATAAATAATGATTTTAAAACCAATAAATTGAAAGTGTCTTTCCAAATCCAACATAAGTGCAACAATATGTTTGCAGTTAGCACCTTGTCCTGCTTTATAACTGCACATACACTCTTCCACTGTTGTACATTGTTTTCAAGGCAAATGCGGATATTATGTGGAATCCCTTTTAAATTAAATGATTGTAAACAAAGACCGTGAATTCCACATTGTTTTCTTTATTAAATTGGAAACAACATATTATTATATGACAAGCTAAAATATTAGAAATTTTCGTTGTTACCTTACAAACTTTTCTACTAACTACTTTATCTTTAAATTTTGCTTCTCCTTCCAACATTGGTCTTACTGCACTATTTAAATATATGTAGATATCTCCGAGTGATAAACATCTTATTTTAATTAATTATTTCACGTAAATAAAGAGAACTAAATCAAAAATTCGAGATTACTCCTATACCATCAATGTACAAAATAGAATGTTTTCCCCACTACGAAGATGTCAATGCTGCCATCTATTGACGGTGGTTACCGCGGATACAGAGAATTTATTTTAAAATGCAACATTATGGTTCATCACTTCCATGGTTACTCACTATTGTCAAAAAATGACAGCAATGTAATATTTGTCCATTTTAAAATGCAACATTATAAATAATATTGCAGCACAGGAGATACCTCCAAAATACATCACAAATGGTGTCAATTCTTATTACGACCGACTAGAATATTGCCTCAGAGTGATTGGGGGTATTTTTTTAACATTTATTACATGAAAGTTATGAATTTTTGTAAGCTAAAGTTTGTTAAGATGTACAACATTCATGTTTTGATTATTTGTTAATCGTCTGTAGGCTAATTTATTGGAAATTAGTTTTGATAATACAAAACTACAAATTTTGTATGTTGCATTTTAAAATGGACAAATATTACATTGCTGTCATTTTTTGACAATAGTGAGTAACCATGGAAATGATTCGCCATATGTTGCATGTTAAAATAAATTCCCTGTATTGTATTTATCATTTCTGCTGCACACAAAAAATTCTAATTACATCTGTTAAAAAAAGTACACTTTTTTCATTAAAATGGATTTATAAAGTATTTCTTTTTAACACAATGAAAGTGTGAAAAAAGTGCACTTTTTTAACGCAAACGCATGAAATAATAAAACGTTACGGCTCTTTTTTTCACACTTTTATTGCAAACTTTCCTATTCGTGAACTAAGACTATACTTTTTATTCTTATTGGATAAAAACTATTATATTTTTTAATTCATTCTATAAATAAGTCTCCTCCTAGTTTTCTAAATGTTCGAGATTCTTCAAATTAATTAACGAGATTGGCAGTATTTTTGGTACGTATATGTAATATATGCATCTATAATTTTAAATATTTAAGTATAGGTAAATAATAAAATATGAAATATTAAATGTACCCAGAAAAAGCCCTCAGTAATCTATCTGGATATTTGACACTGACATTTTTCTGTCAGCTACAAACATTTTAATTTTTCAACTGGTTTCCATGGAGTTATTTGAACTGTGGGATTCATTACAACGGATTATTTTATATATTTATAAATCTCAAAAATTTAGATATGCGATTTTTGGCTTAAATCCAATACCTCCATTAGCGAAAGGTAAAAATATATAGTATTGGTAGTTTGGTTTCACAAATTAAATTATATATTTTACATGCAAAAACAATCGGCTTTGAAGGGCCATTTACTATTTTCTTATATGAAACGTACCTACTATAGTAAGTACAGTTAAAAAAAAAATTGGCATAATATCATACGATGATTTTATTTTTATTTCTGTACTGACATTATTACTCATCATATACTTTCACTTTTTTATGTAGTCCTTTTCCATAATTTAATTGAGATAAAATCGTCTATTACCGAAAAAGTATGTAGGTACTTATCTGTATTTCCAAGATATAAAGAAAGTCGTAACTAACCTAATCACAAATAAAAGTATTGATCGAAGCCATAAAATATTTTTTTACTGGCAACAAAATCCGAATGAAAAACATGATGCCGCAAACGTGCGATAAATTCGCCCATTGCCATATTAAACTAGCCCTAAATCACATGATAAATTTTCTCGACAAACAAAACAAAACAAGCGATAAACGGGCGAACGGCACGCTACGACATCCATGGATAACTAGATCTGCGACGCAATAAGAAAAACAGCCAAGTTGGAATCGAGTCCGTTAGAGTTAGAGAGCTTTTGCTTTTTGATTTAGTAGCTTGGACCAGACGCCGAAAGCACTGAACAATATAGATTACACGGCTATATTGTGCTTAACCAATTTACTAAAAGCTTTCGTCTAAAGTGGAGCTTTCGCTTAGCTTAACAAGCGATTCCGTATAATGTTTATATGTATGAGGTACAGTCTCGGAAACATCAACCGGATTACGGAAATCGTTTCGTTTGATTTTAAATGGATTCTTTAAGACAAATTACACTTTTTGCTTCCATTAAAATTAATAGCTGTAAGTAAATGTAACATTATTGTTTACGTTACATAATACTATTCATTCTAAAAAAAAATGTAAATATTCATATGTAAAATATGAGAACTAAAAATTATCAACAAACAACTAAGTATATGAAATTCATACAAGTACAGATGTGATTTCAATATGTAGAATATACTACCTACTACTTTATTTAGTTTCCCTTACATCTTTACTTCATTTAAAGTCACTAGAATTTTCATTCTTCGTTCTGCTAAAATCACATCTTCAATATTTTTGATATTTTTCTTTGTTCTTGTTTCGATAGATCTCCCGCATTTTGGATTATTATCAATCGCTCGTTCAATCGATTCCTATTCCCACCAATATTGCTTACAACATAATCTCACTGTAAAATATTGAGGATTTATCTTAATATTAAGCTAAGATATAATATTATTTTCAATGAATCTTTGAGACTTTTATTATAAATTGCCAGGGTTGTTGTAATTTTGCCCGATCCAAAAAAAACCCCCCGGGTTTTTCACACATCTAAAAACCCACTTTTATGAAATCATATTTTATTAATTAAATATGGTACATATGGTACACACATATATACATAAATTTTTGTCACCGGCAATATTTTAAAATCAATTTCATTTTGTGTACTTCGTGTCTGATCATTTTTAATATATTTTTCATTGTTGTGCGAACTTTGCACAGTGTTTCTTTTATATTTGAACAACTCCAATCCTTGTGTCAGCGTTTTTATTATTTTTTGAGTTGTGTATTAACTTGCAATTATTAATATTAATTCGTAACTTGTACGCATGTACACTCTCTAGATAATTTATTTTTTATTACATTACAGTCTTAAAATAAATTATTAATAATATTAATATCTATTATCTATTATGCCGATTTGTGTATGTGTATTAAGATATTTCATAAAACTAAAGTTAAAAATTATGCATACTATAATTCGATGTTTGTCAATAAAAACCGCTTTTCTTTAATAAAACCCGGGTTTTTTTCAACCCTGTAAATTGCAGGTCCGGATCTAGGGTGTGGCGTGTGAGGCACTTTCGTTGGGTGAAATTTTTTATTGGAAAAATATTTTTATTTTTTGCTCAAATATAACTTTTTTAAAAATATTTTTTTATTATGTAAGTACAAGGGCAAATTATATCAATCAATAAATAAAATAACATCATTGAATCTATTGATGATTATTCAGTTATGAAGTAACTTCATAATTTTATTTAATGTTGTTTTAAGTTTGGCAAAAACTTAAAAGAGATAAATACATCCGTCAATTCTATGCATTTTATGCAAATCCCATACCAAAAGTTCCTTGGAAAAGATTCTATACTCGTATATGCAGTAAAATTGTATCACAATATATACTATTTTTTTCAAGTTCCATAAAGAAAGTTCCGTGGAAAAGATTCTATAAATCCAATAAAATTACAACACGAACATACACTATGTACATTGCACTTGACACTGACAGCTCTCAATTAGAATTATTTGAATATATCAGCTGTTCCCATGATTATAATTATTAATCTCTTTATAATTCTTTAACTCTATAAGTATGAAGGAAAATATATAATCAAATCACATAGACAATAAGATATTCTTTCATATTGATAATTAGAACTAAAATCTAATCAGCTCTTCATGTGGATGTAAAGAAGAGGAATACGAAAAAATAATTTTTTTTACGATTGTAGGTAGTATTGGAGTTATCGTCGCAGATATTTTTGTCACACACAGACACGAACAAACCCGTACAGACATCATCGTAAAACTAGTAAATTTTTATTCTAGGGACCCTAAAACGTGCTTATTCATTAAAAATCACAATCACATTTTTTGACCAAAGACAATACCTTGTTGACCTAAAGGTGACGGAATGTCATTGTAAAGAGTTGAGAAGTTTTGACAATAGTACTACATTACCCCAGTGTTATCCTGCCGGCTACAATATTATTATTTACTAATATGTAAATAATCTACATTAAAAAGAAAAAAAACCAAAAAGTTTAAAAAATCGAATGAAACCACCTTTCTGTCAAGCACTTCCTCTTTCGACTGTACCCAACATCCAAGGGTAATAAATTATGAGTTTCAGACCAAAATTACGAAGATTGGAACCAATCTAAAAGTTTTCAGCCAATCACGTGACGGCATTACCCCACCCCAGCGTTGCGTGAGGGCGCGGGGGTAGCGGCGTCCCAATCAGAAGTCATCCACTCACGATCGTATCATTGTTTCAAGTTAGCGCCGGGTGACGCTTAGCGTCGCTACAGGGGAAGTGGAAGGGGGAAAGAAGCTGGCGCCGGGGGCGTCGGGAACTAAAGACTGTTTTACAATATACTTTTTTAGGAAAAATTTTGAAATGAATTAAAATTTTCATGAAGCAATACATTCTTATATCTAAACTGTTCATTGTACTACTGCGCTCCTTACATACTTATAAAACAAGAATGGTCGTTTTAAAATTATACTCTTCAGTTGTCCGTGTATTAATAGGTTATATTATAAGAAATCATTCATTAATGAACGATTTTAGTACGTAAACATAGATGCCACTATAAAAAAGAAGGAATTGTCAAGTGCAATTTATATAGTGAATGTTCATAATTTTATTGGATTTATAGAATCTTTACCCATTTTTGAATTATTGACCGTAATGCTTATTACGTTTTTTTCCATGATTCGAAAAATATTTTAACATAATTATTAAAAAAAATTGTAGTCATTTTTAAAGTAAGCTTTAATCAATGTTTTTATTTACTTACTCACAAAACCTCTCGCTATTTCCATATTAGGCTAATATACCTATAAGCAGTGGCGGCTTAAGGCGTGAGCCACTTAGGCACTGGCTTAGGGCGCCTGGCTTTTTGGGGCGCCCAAAAAATATAAAAACTAAAGACAAATATATAAATAAAGAAAAAAAATCAATGTACGGAATATATACCTGTCCTGTATTATTAAATTTTGGAGCCCCTCAAAGTTAGTTTTGTGTAAATAAATTGTGTAATTTATTGAACATGCTATTGCGAAATAATCAAGTCAGGAAGGAATGATACATAAATTAGCGATAGTGAAGGCTCGAAAATTTACCATATAATTTAATCATTCTTGGATTCTCGTTAGTTTTAAATTCTGATAGGTTTTTTACTTTCCGTTACCTTTAGGTAAGGAAGGTATTGTTGTTCAAATACTCTAAAAATGCGTACACTTACGTAACATTCTCTTTACAATCAAATAATATTACTCTACCAATTTTTGAATTATTGCCCCAAAAGTCAATATAGCCCACATTTAGATAAAAACTTCAAAATTTTCAAAAATCTAATTTTTATGTATCTAGATACTTCTCAATGTGCTGATTCCAAATTTTGAAACCGCAGGTTGATATCTCGTTTCGTTCTCGAGATATTTAGATTTAAAGTTTTGCTCAAAACTGCCCATTTTTGGGTATTAACCCAAAAATGGGTCGAGATATGAATTTGGCGACATCACCATTCGATTCTACGTACAAAAATACATAAGTATAGCAATTTTCATAATTTTTGTACAACTGGTTCATTTTTTATGAATAAAAACACAAAAACCCCTGAAAATGGCCGAAATCTGAAAAAATCGTAAGGGGTACCCCTTACGATTTTTGCGATTTTTGGCCATTTTCAGTTATTTTACTTTAGAGATTGTATGCGGTGTTCAAAAATTCTGAAAATTGGTGTACTTATGTAATTTTGTCCGTAGAGTCGAATGGTGTTGTCGCCAAATACATATCTCGACCCATTTTTGGGTTATTACCCAAAAATGGGCAGTTTTGAGCAAAATTTTGAATCTAAATATCTCGAGAACGAAAAGAGATACCGACCTGCGGTTTCAAAATTTGGAATCAGCGCATTGAGAAGTATCTAGATACATGAAAATTAGATTTTTGAAAATTTTGAAGTTTTTATCTAAATTAGGGCAATAATTCAAAAATGGGTGGAGATATAAACTTTGTAGTAATATTATTTTATTGTAAAGAGAACAAATGTTTTTGGAGTATTTGAACAACTGTGTGAATTTTTAGAAATAAAAGTATTGAAATAAAAATGGATATATGCTATTAAAAAGTTCCTTGGAGAAGATTCTATAAATCCAATAAAATTATAACATGAACATACACTATGTAAAATTGCACTTGACAATGGGGGATTACGGCTCAATCGAATTAAAGGAAAATAGCAAAAAAATACGAATGTATATGCTGAATAACGAATATTAATAAAAAAATGAAATGGTATAATTGAGATATTTCGGATACAAAGGTTTTTTTGTTATAGCGCTTCGACACTAATATGAAAATATTTTGATTGGCGACCGAGAGACCACCTATACATGCATTACAAATAGCATATTAGGAGGTGGGGATTACTACCAATGGAAGTTAAAAAATTCAAATTCGAAAGGAGGGGCTAACATTCCTGTACAGCAGTTTTCAAACAGTTTTTATTTTAACATAAATTTCTTGCATTAAACTTAATAATTTAAGTAGACCTGTAATTATAAAGTATGTAGGCTTATACAGTGTTATAATATTCATTTATTTTTATGTAAATATAACTTAAAATAGCATATATTTCAAGAACATTTAGGTCCATGATGAAAACAGTTTGATATAAAAACACATAAATGTGACGTCACGTCAATCTTTTCAAAATTCGGGAGATCATAACTCGCTTAATTAATAGGAATTTTTTCACCGGATTTTCATCAATAGTCTTAGTTTTCCTAATATTTTCAGATGAAATTATAAAAAAAAAAATGGTGTAATCCCCCATTCCTTCAATAAATTGTACCAAACAATGCGCTTATAGATCTTCTTAACGACGCGTTAACAGTGATTATTTATAGGTTTATAACACCGAAATAGAAAGAAATTATTCATTCAACGATATGGTAAAAGAAAACGATTCTCTATTACACGAAAGAGTGTTTTATTTTTCGAAAATAATAAATTCAGTTTACTCTTTTAGTTGAAATATTGGTAGATATAAATAGAATGACAAATAAAATTCAATCCAAATGTGAGATCATTCTCGTGCAGATCAATTTCAAGAAACCATGAACCCGTCAAGGATGCGATGATTTCCAAAGAGAAACGAAGTCGAATTTAAGCTAACGTAACCTAGTACATGTAATGCATTGTTATTCAGGCAAGGTACACGTCGGAGTGCCGAGCACAGTCGACGTTTCACGCGCCACTAACCGCGCCCTCTGATTGGCTGCGAGCCAGGGGAATCCCCCGGACCCGCGGGGAAACAATTACCAATCAGGCCGAGTGGGAGAGCGATATCATTATACACAACTCCGTGTGCAAGAGAAGGATAGCAAGAGCGCCTGCAGCGCCACAATGGGTGTTTCGCGAAACAAACTATCTGCTGTTGGATTTCTCCACTTCCGAATCGCCATCGGCGTGGAAATACGAACCAATTTGGAGGATATCTGGTGCCCCGTTCAGCAACCGCCGTTGAGCATTCCAAATTGTTTCAATTAACGGAATGTAACCGAGATGCGGACGCGAACGGAAACGGAAACGCAAAGGGAATGAGATCGAAGTTGGAGCAAGAGCGTCAGACCAACGTTCAGTTTCATATTATTACAGTAATGCTACTCACATAGAACCAAATCTAATTTCTTCTTACTACTGAAATATCTAACAAAAATTAAATTATTAAATATTAATAAATTAATGCAACAGCAAATAAGTAAACATATCACTACGACTTATTATTCATTTCTTGTAATGACGATGTCCAGAGTGTTCATTTTAAATAGGCCACCATTGCTATCTGGAGAACCACAAAAGTTACAAAGATGGTTAAAGGGCAAACAATTTCTATTTCACAATACAATTTTATAGAAAAACATCTGATGTGGCCAACACAAAATCTCCCGCTATTTAATTTTTATTAATTTAAATACATACCTCCGTATTAACTAATGCAGCAACCTGTTTCATTGCATATAACTATTGCTTTATTTACTATTTTCTTTTTAAAATGTCACTATTATTAATTTGAAGTGATTAGTTTTTTGTTATATTCATTTGAAATATGAACTGTGTAACAAAGAAATTATGTTTATCTTAGGCTTCGGGATGTATAAAAAAAATGATTTTTAAATTTATCTGTAAATTATATAGAAAAAGTATTAATATATTCCTATAGAAAATTCAATAATCTTTAATTTTCATAATGACAAAATGCGAAAAAATGGCATTTAATGGTATTTTTTGAAAAAAAAAACCATTATGAGCTTCAGGTAAAGTGCCATTTGCGGTTATCCGATTTACACCAAAATCTAATGGGATCTTTTCATATTAGAATGGGGTAGAAATACAAGGTTTCAGAATTTTCTGAATGATAGTATTTGAGTTAGAGTGCCAACAAAATCTGTACACATACATACACACACACACATACACACACACACACACACACACACAGACATACACACATACAGACATCATCGTGAAAATGTTAAAATTGGATTCTAGGGACCTTAAAACGTGGTCATTTACTAAAATCTCGATATGTGATTTTTAGCACGATCCCTATACCTCCCTTACCAAGGGTAGCGGGAGGTAAAAATTTGTTGTGGCCAGCACAAGACCTCTCGCCATTTCCATATTAGGCTATATAAGTATTGTATTGCACTTCGCTTTCGAACCGTCGTTTTATAACAAAATATTACAGAACTTTACCCAAATATTGTTTTTTATAGCATTTAACATGTCTTCTGCATACATATAATTCTAATTATATCTATTTTTCATTGTATGAGGAAGTTTCTAAATGTCAGAGATATTGTTTCAATTCATTAACCAGATTGGCGGTATTTTTGATGGATATATGCATTTTACCACAATTTTACCTATAATTTCAAATATTTAATTAATAAAACAATGAGAAAAATTAAATATACTTCCCAGAAAAATCGATCAGAATGTCACTAAAACTGTTGATATTTCACAATGATATGTGTCATTTACAAACTATGTTATAAACATTGGAATTTGTCAACTGGTTTCCTTAGTGCCTTTATAAATTATAGTGTCTTTATCTCTAAATCTATACAAGATATAATAAAAATTTTAAGTGTATTAGATGGAGAATTTTATGTTCTTCAACATTTAATAAAAAAACTCCCAAAAAATTACATTTAGAAGAATTTTTCTAAGAAACTACTACTTCCGGTTGTTCAATTATTACCAAAACCTTTTCAGCTCTTCCCAGGAATGTCAGATTAAGGAAACTGCAGTTAAATATTTTTTAAGTCTTATAGTTTTTGAGGAATCGTGTCTACAACAGACATACATACATACACACACACACATACACACACACACAACACACACACACACACACACGGACATCATTTTAAAAATGTTATAATCGGATTCTAGGGACCTTAAATCGTGCTTATTCAATAAAATCTAGATATGCGAATTTTAGCATGAATCCAATAGGTACCTACCTCTCTTAGGGAGAGGTAAAAATATTGTTTTATGCCAGTGATTCTCAAAATACGGGGCGTAACTTTTTTCTTTTAAATGACAACTACCTTCCGTCACTTTTAGATAAGGAAGGAATTGTCTTTGGTCTAAAAATTTGAGAGTGAATTTTTAATGAATAAGCTCGTTTTGGGGTCCCTAGAATATATTTGCAACTTTTTTTTCTTGAAAAACGCAGTTAAATATAATTTTTTAGAGTAAACATATTGAAAACTAAAATTGTCTTAAATTTAAATAGTAAAACAAATTTAAAACACAATAACCCTTATATAACTCTAAAGTGAAAAACAAAATAAGTAAGTACCTATATCGATAGAAAATTATTATGTAAAAATATTTCATTTGTTCATGTGAAATAATTTTATAGATTACAAGTTATTTAAAAATGAAAATTTTTACTAAAATCAGTTTTTCCTCATTGCTTAGTAAAAGTCGTATCTTTTGTACCTCATAGTTTCCGCGATCCCAATGGTGGCCTTTGAAATCTGAACACCTTAATAAAATGTATTATTTATTTGAGAGTTATTTAAATAAATTATTCACTTCAAATTTGTTAAAATTGGAAAGAAATCTTTGAAAATTATAACAACGCATCCTTACAATACACATTACAAATTTGATTTCTCCTCGTATTCTATTACTACAAGATGAATATTATTATTTAAATTTTAACACTTAATCATTTTGAGCTACAATAAAATCATTTATTTCGTGCACTCAAATGAATGAAATAATAATTTAAATGTAAGTAAAGATATTGTCAGCATTCGGTAGAATATTTTGATGAAAAAATAAAATAACATGTACTCTTATAAATATCTTTGTATTTAATTATGTAGGTACGTATATTATAAAATGATTAATATATAAAAAAAATAAGAATTACAATTCTATATGAATACAAAATTATTAACTATTGCAAACTTAAAATAAATAATTAAGTACATCTTGCAGCAGACAAGTACATCCAACGATTAAATCATTAATATAAAGTACAAACACAATAAAATATATGTGTCATGATCATAAACAGAATAGACATTTACAAAATTGCAATTTGCACGAGCGCCTCTAACGGCGAAGCATAGAAATCAAGGTTGCTATGGTTACCCCGTACAAACAAAGACCTGTCATCAGCCGTAGACTTTACACTCTAGCCATCGTTTTAGTTGAATAATCGAATCGAATCTTCAATATTATCAACCAAAAAAGTTGCCCCAGGCACATCTTCTGGTTTAAACTCATTTTTATTAAACACAACGTACACATCACAATAAAGAATTAGGTTTAACACTGAATAACAGATGCGAATACAATGACAGATAGGAACAGGGAACGTCCCGCAAGACAACGAGGGGAGGTTTGTTTGTATGCATGACCTTCTATATCTCTCTTGCAGTGACGTCAATTTTGTAAGTGTCTATTGAATTAATCCTGTGAGCATTTAATTTTGCTAAAGTTTATTTTAATAATTAAAATTCGAATATGTTTCGAATGATGATACATACGCCTTGGCAGCATCGTAGAGAAACTCGAACTGTTTGATATCATTAATGAATTGTTCCCGATTATGTCTCACTGTTCGTACAGCTAGACAGACGTCACAAACTTGTTCGAGTTTTATCTTCTCTATTATGAAGGAAAGTGCGACGTACAAACCAGATGCCCTTGCTCCATCACTGGAAATAGATTAAAATTTACAAATTGTATTATTGTTGTTGGTTAATATTTAAAAAGAAAGGGATGTTTAATGGGAGTAGATGAGATGATAAAAGTGAAAACTTACTAGCAAGTGACAACTATTGGACTTCCTACCCTTGGTATTTTCGGTACTTCTTCTATTAATGCAATAATTTCATTTTCATTTCTAGGTGTAAGTTGTTCATATTTCCAATTTTTTAATTGTAAAACATTTACATGGTAAGGCTCATCATCATTCTGAAAAACAAAATATCAGTTAAGGTGAAATACTACCCCAAATTATTTTGTTGCTGAGTCAAGAGATGGCAGGCAAATCGATATATAAATATACGCCAGTTAGGCATAACGCATTACTCATATTTTCAAGCTATTTGTTTCGTTATTTTCTGATAATAAATGACACTGATAAAATTAGCAATAATTTAAACCAATAAGGTAGGTAGAGTTTTTATTGAAAAAAGAATTACCGTTATTTTAATATACAGGTATTTTATTTACATACATCTATGCAAATATTGTGTATAATACCAAATTCTTCAATATTTTAATGTTTCATTAATGGGGTCCTATACCATAGTCATATTTTAACTATCTTAAATAAGAAGACGAAAATATACATAAATTAATGAGTATTAGTGAAAAAATTTTCTTTAAATATTAACTAGGTCACAAACTATAAGCGATTGAAGCTGATTACTAATTGGGTATGACGCGTTAGGTACTAAGAATTTGATTGGTCGCTTGATTTTAAAAAGAAGATTCGCGCGTTTTCAGAGGTCACCTTTGAAAGAATATGAAATGTCATGTTGTTCTATAACCTAACAAAACATTTAACAATTTTGTGTTTGATGAATTTGTTTAATTATAACATCTAGTAATATTAACAATAATCATTTATTTATAATTAAATCAATTTGTAATATGAATTAAATTAATAATAATATTAATTAAATTAATATTGAAATTTCAAAACAGGCAAACATTAGCGCCATCCGTCGTCATACTTTGTGTAATAATATTGTCAAACTGTTTCAATGTTCTGTAATTTATTAGGAAGAAATCCTTGTTAAATGCTTATTATTTATGTTATTTATACTTAATAATAATTTCTTCGTGAATATAACGTATAAGTTTTTATATATAAAAACATTTGTTAGTACCTGCTACGTCACGCACAAATTCTTAAACTTTAAAAATTCATATCTTGCTTATTACGTAAAATTTTGTAGTCGCGTTTGCAGTGAACTTCTTATTTTATCCTGTTCTTACAGGAAAAAAAAAATAAAAGAAAAATGGTATAGGACCCCATTTATGTAGACGTTTAATAAAATATATATCACTTACCTTATTTCTGTCGTCTATCAACTTCAGTTTATATTTTTCATAAATATTGTCATCCCATTTTGAAACACAGATAATTTTCAAATAAGGTAACGGAGTCATTGGTTCATTTTCAGTCGGCCAAAATTTAATATTAGTCTGAAAGCAGAAAAGAAAATATTAAATATGGTTTCATTTATTTGTTTGTTATATTACCACATCATGTAGCATAAGTTCGTTTAGAGAAACAATGTCCTTGACATTGAAATCCATTACCATTTTCCAAAAATCTTTTATTGTGTGTGGTAAAGGATTTTGAGTAACTATAAATTGACGTTTGTTCCTGAAACCGTCTACAGGAACAGCGTTTATGTAATCAGATGAATCATAAGCGGTTTTTGTCAAATGTATTCGTCTCCTTTCTAAAATGAGTACACATATTTAAAAGAAGACATCTAGATAAAACACATTGAAGGGTATCCTAACTTCCTAGTTACCATAGCTATACCATTTAAAAATACATAGGCTGGTAGCAGTGGTAATGCAAGCATAAGCAGTTTTAACTAAAACGCTGTTTAAAAAATGTCAAATTGAAATTTCAATATTTAATTTAATTTAACCCTTACGTTTGAAGATCAATTTTTTAAACAAATATTTGTTTGAATACAATACAACTACAGGGAATTTATTTTTTGTCCTCCTGAAGTGTAATGGGAACTTTACAATTGTATACACAGCAAGTGTAACCTACATTTTACGCTTACTGTGTTGTAACTTGTCTAACTATGCGGTAAAATAATCAAAATCCACTGGACGTTTATGGGCATTTAGAAAAGAAATCATCTTTACTATAATAAAGTTCATGTAAAAAAGTACTACCTACATAAGTTATTTTTTTACTTTAACATTTCTATATTTAAAATTCATTTAAATAAACCAAAATCACGGCAGCGACATCTGTCATTATTGTAAAAATCCGCCGTTACCGACATAGTCACCGATCGATATACCTGTCAAATACGCGAGGCGAAAATTGCTGAAGTGTCAAATTTCGATACCTACCTATTATTTATTACGAAGAAAACATGAGCAAATAAATATATTATCAGTCATAAACAAAGTCTATTATTACAAATAAATTTTCGCTAGAAGAAGTACTCTAATGAAGGTAAGTAAAATCAAATTTGGAAATTGACTTAACCCAAGTGTTTTATATTAACCCTTTTCAGAAGTACAACCTATCTCATTAAAAAAAGTGTTTTTCATTATCGTCGGCCAAAAAATTTGATACAATTCTCGTGCGTTAAGTATTTTACAGCGCTCCAGCTAATAAGGCACTCGCCTTAAGGGCTCGTACCTTAAACAAAGCTGTCGCGCTGTAAAATACAACTTACACGCACTCGAATGTAAATAACTATTAACATGCAACATTATGGTTCATCACTTCCATGGTTACTCACTATTGTCAAAAAATGACAGCAATGTAATATTTGTCCATTTTAAAATGCAACATTATAAATAGTATTGCAGCACAGGAGATGCCTCCAGAACACATCACAAATGGGGTCAATTTTTATTATGACCGATTAGGATATTGCCTCAGTAATTTTTAACATTTATTACATGAAAATTATGAATTTTTGTAAGCTAAAGTTTGTTAAGATGTGCAACATTCAAGTTTTGATTTTTTGTTAATCGTAAGCAGGCTAATTTATTGGAAATTAGTTTTGATAATACCACACTACAAATTTTGCATGTTGCATTTTAAAATGGACAAATATTGCTGTCCTTTTTTGACAGTAATGTGTAACCATGGAAGTGATTGACCATATGTTACATGTTAAAATAAATTCCATGTATGTTCTACTTTGAAATAATATTTTGATAAATTTGATATTATTAGTTATTATTGTTAAAATAATGAAATTTGACATTTTTTAAAACTGCTTTCTAGTTAATACACCCTGGTTTAGAGTAAATATTACTAGACATTATATTTAAAAGGCAAAGAACTTCGTTGTTATTTTTGTTTTACTTACTAGGAACAATATCAGGAAATCTGTTACAGGTACTGCTGTCTTCAGGAACATTTATAATTTCTGGATTTAATTGATAGTACCAAGCAGTATCATTTAAATACCTCATTTGTTTTTGCATCCCTTTACTTATTTTTAACTCATCCACATATTTTATTAGTTGATTACAGGGATAAGTAGTATTTGATGTTAATAAGCATTCCAACAAAACCATATGCACAAGTTCGTATTGGTCCTAAAAAAATGTTAAATATTACTTTTATAAATAATAAATGAGAGAAATTCCTCAACTGTGGCTTATATTTGGACCAACGTTGATTAAGCTTTTTTACAGGGTGTAATAGAAATAAGTACTTTTACATTTTAGTATTTCTAGGCAGGTAATGAATTTTTTTTACAAAACTTTGAAGAATTTTAACACACTATCTAGAAGGTTTACAAAAAAGTTATTAAGACATTTTCTTACTTACTTCTGTTACAGCCTGTATACCCTTAAAATATTTTACTCTTTTTTGTAATATCCTGTATAGATTAGGTTTAATAATCACTCGAAATCTCAGTTATGTAAAAATAAATGCAGTACACTCTAAGAAATATTAAGCTGTGTAAAAACCGATTAGATTAGGTAAGTATATTAGTGTAGAACCCAAGACTAAATTTTGTAAAATTTGTTAAATATATATAATAAAATGTAGTAAATATTGTAGTGTTAAATAATTTATAAAAATTTTACGATATTTATAGTATTTTTTATAAAGAAATTTCATTCTACACTCTGATCAGTGCTGTCGTGGTCCCAACGAAACAAGTTGCAAATCGCTCTGTAGTTTGTTGTGATATTTGGAAGTGTTCGGATGTACATTTCTGTGTTTTGTGTATTAAATTGTAAAGTACATATTAATATTTAAAGTGCAATACATAAATTTGTGTAAATGTATTTTTTTTAAAAAAAACAAAGGCATCAGGTATGAAGTTTTTCCATTACCTGGTAAGTTCTATATTATCATTTAATCTTTGTAAAATGAGTTCTCTAGATGCGATCTTTAAACATAATGAATGGTAGTATAAACAACTGATTAAGGCTGATTAGCTAGAAGATGACTAGCAGTGTTTTAGCGCTGTCAATCGTTTATGAATTATTTTAGAGACAAATACTTCAAATAAAAGTTGTGTACAATTATTTTTTTTATAACTACTATTTGAAGTATTTTTCTCTAAAATAATCCACAAACGATTGACAACGCTAAAACACTGCTAATCATCTCCTGTCTAATCACCCTTAATCACTTGTTCATACTATCATCCATTGTTTTTATTTATAAACACAAATTCATATCATTGCATAGTTAAAATACATTAGTGGATGTTGATGTTATGTTACGAAATATTCGTATTCAATTTTGAACCACTTCAACGTGTACTTTTCTTTTATACCAAATTTGTAAGTGGCTAAATGTACATAACGTAGTGTGCACCTATATAAAACAATTTAATTTTAGTGTTTATTTTAAACAGAATTTCTTGGAGTTGTACTAGTAAGATTTCGATTAATTATTAACACTTAATTTATAAATAATGTTAATGTTATAAATAATAAAAGTATACTAACGTATTTGGCAATCATATTAGATCGTTGTTCTCGCATACTATGAAAATATTTGAAGACATCAATTTTATTCTCTCCAGCAACCATACGTAAACAAATGTCAGAGAGAATTATTGTTCCAGTACGTCCAATTCCTGCACTGTAGAAAATAATAATAAAATTTCAAAGAAATATAAAAGAATAGTTATTTGCATATCAAGGCCATCTTTGGCATACCCAGAGAAAAATTGTCGCCGAAGCCACTTGCGGCTTTGGCAGGACAATTTCGAAAATTTAAATTTTTTATAAACAATCAAAAATTGGTAGAAACCCCCATTTAATAAACTAACCTGCAATGTACAACGATAGGTCCCGCAGCTGGAGAAATTAAAAGAATTTTATTTAAGAATAGAACAAGAGACTGTGGATACATGGGGACTCCATGATCTGGCCAAGAAGTAAAATGATATTGCAGAATCTATGAACAAGAAAAGTTATTTACATAATCGGTTATGAAAAGAGTGATATTGTTTGCTGAACATAATATTTCCCATAACGAGCGAAGCGAGTTTTGCAAACAATATCAAGTTTTCATAAAGTATTATGTACAAAATTGTATCTAATTCCGCTAAAATAATTTTAAAATACTTAAAATTCTAGGTTTTTTTTATGACAGCTCAATATACATATTCCAATATCAATTTACGAAAGCGTTGCCGTGAAAATTTAATTTTTTATTTTAATTCTTATGTTTGTATCATTATTGAAAATAAGTTCTGAATGTGTTCGGAAACCAATATAGATCTTCCTTCTGATGTATAGGAGTAAGTCAATAATTCATAAAGTGATAATAAAGAAATTATTATTGATATTTTCTTGTTCCTCTTTTTATCAGTTGTCAGTTATGTAAAAATCTTTACTCACATCTGCTTTAAATTTGTTTGTTTACATCAGTTACCATGGCGGAAACTGAAAGATTACACCCTACGGGCGGTAAAGTAGCATTTGCGGGCGGTAAAATACAGAAAGAGTCCGCTTACTGGTAAACAAAACATCAAAAATTCAATTGGAAATATAATCAAGACTCTTACTTTTAAAAAATGATATTAGTTCCGCTAAATTTTCACTAGATTTTATTAGATTTGCTTAAGGAATTACTTCAGAAATTGTCTCAAATCTCCAAGTTTGACATTTAAAAAAATATTCATATAACCAAATAGTTAGCAATGCAACGCATCGTCTTATTGTTTTGTGACATGGCCACCTGGCCACGTAATATTTTTATATAGCAACAAGCTTTAAATGTATTTAAAAAATAATTTTAAAACATTTCATTTGATTGCAGTTGTGCGTAAAACGCGTCGGGCTTCAAATTTCGTCCGCAGGCGTAAACCTTTTCTTTCGACCCTCTATATGTAAATAACTATTACGTAACTCATGTAAAAAATTTCATAACGTCAAAAGGTTAGGTAAAATTCAACTTTTTAAAACGGAATTAGATAAAATAGTTATTAACTGAACACTGATACAGTAAATAATACACTTTACCTTTCTACTAGTATTTATGTTTACAATTTCAAAAGTTCGATATTCATAATCTGCATAGATGTTTGTTTGTATATATCTTACAGTTATTGTTCCATACGCTTCAGTATTATCAATATCTGGCCAATATTGGTGACATTTTTGCTGAAACAAATATAACTTAAATTTTATATCAACGGAATCGGACTGACCATTCTGGGACTTGGAATGATAAGGGCCTATGTCCAAATTCAGTGTTTCGAGAAAACAGATGTTAATAACAAATATATAAAAGTATTAACCGAATAATGACATGGGTCGTTATTCCATGCAAATAAAATATTAATGTAAAAATTTCTTCACGTTAGGCCCTTTTATAATTATAAAATTAACATAAATCATAAACTTTCTACAAGTGTATTTATTAATATTTTTCACATTAAAATTTAACTTTGGATTCAGGCCTGTATTACACTTGAAAAAGGTTTAAAGTCTACGCATTTTGATGTACAATACACAAAAATGTAATTTTTGGACATAGGCCCTTATCATTCCAAGCCCCAGCATTGTCAAAAAGAGTAATTTTCCCCCAGAGCCAAATTGAACATGTCTTTAAAAAGATACATTTTCACAGAAAAAATAAGGGGCCAAAATTGCATTTTTCATCATAACCAAATGTCAACTAAGTAATATCTCGGAAATGAATTTTTAGAGAAAATAAGTTAAATTCCAATAATACATTTTGTTATTGTATTCAGTGTTACGATTGCCAGCCAAAAAATATATTTTTGTAATGTAATTAATAAATTAATTAACTCAGTAATTTTATTATAAACGATTACGTATCGTTATTTCAAATGGTCGAAGCATTCATTTGGCAGTTGAATAATGTACGTTCGTATAGCGAGATAACCGGCATGGTGAATTGAATGCCCCTTGTGAAAATGTGTGAACTATTTTATTTTGACATATTTATCATCAAGGTAAGGTTTTTAGATTTTTAATTCATTTTTCACTTATATTTATCATGACATTTTAAATTGAAAATTAAACAATACATTAAAAATTAGATGTTTGGCATATGGGACAGACTGGCAGATAAAATTTATTTTAAAAATTTCGCGGTGCGGACAATCAGATTTTATTTTTTTCTGTGTGAACCGTAATAGATATCACAAATTACAGAGAGAGAAAAGTTTACTATTGAATGTATCTTTATTAAAAAAAATAAATAATTTTACGTTATCGGCGTGGCCATTAAAGGGTTACTGTCTAATCAATGTTGGGACACCTAAGTTTCATACGTTAGTAGTTCACTAATAATAACAAGTATCATCTTAAAAGATGACTTATAACCATATGAACTGTCGTACCAAATTCTATCCAAATCGAATAAAGCGTTCTGTTATTATAAGCAAAAATTTTTTTTTCCGAAGAACTTTGAAGCAGAATACTGGCTAAATGGTACACTTTCCGGTAGAAACAAGTTTACTTAAATCGTTTTATTTTCGCTTGAGGAATCTGTGGTTAAGCCATGTCCCCATATTTTAAAAACACTGTATATAAAAATTAGTTTTTATTAGAATGCGTTAATCAGGGCATCGAACCCGCCAAAAACTGGGTTCGGTTTAGATTCAAGTTAATTTGTTTTTTGAGAAATGGGTTCGGGTACGGTTCTGGTCGGGGTTCAGGTTCGTTTCGAATGAAAATTGAATTAAAGTTTTTTTGAATGACAAACAAATAAAAATAATTTAAAATGAAAGCCGCAATTTACACAAGACAAGAAACTAACATAATTTTCAAGAAAAGTCAACATAGGTACCAACGCAGACGCCTGACGCGTCGATTATCGGCTGTATTACAATTACGTCTACGTTTGGAACTGAAAATGAACCTGACGCGGAGCTGAACCCTGAACCCGAATTTTAATATCCGGTTCGGTTCCAAGTCAGGTTCAATTGAAAAATATATCTGAGTTTCGGTTCTGGGTTTAGGTTCGGTAAAATGTTATGGTTAGGTTCCGGTTTTGGTTCGGTTCAGGTTCGGATTCGATGCCCTGGCGTTAATAGTATATTATGATACAAGTGTATAAGCTAGCATTTAAAGCACGCACGACAAGTTTAAAACCACGACGCGTAGCGGAGTGCCTTTAATGTCGTAGTGCTTTAAATGCTAGCTTATACACGTGTATCATACGCTATTTTTTATTATAAATGCATCATAACCATTTAAAACTAAAAATTATTGCAAATCATACGGTTTTTATTTTTACCTCTCGCTAAGAGAGGTATTGGATTCATGCTAAAATTCGCAAATCCAGATTTCAGTGAATAAGAACGATTTAATGTCCCTAGAATGCGATTATAACATTTTTAAAATGATGTCTGTGTGTGTGTGTGTGTGTGTGTGTGTGTGTGTGTGTGGATGTGTGTATGTGTGTATGTGTGTATGTGTGTATGTCTGGATGTTGTAGACACGATTCCTCAAAAACTATAAGACTTAAAAAATATTTAACTGTAGTTTCCTCAATCTGACATTCCTAGGAAGAGCTGAAAAGGTTTTGGTAACAATTGAACAACCGGAAGTAGTAGTTTCTTAGAAAAATTCTTCTAGATATAATTTTTTGGGAGTTTTTTTTATTAAATATTGAAGAACATAAAATTCTCCATTTAATACACTTAAAATATTTTATTATATCTTGCATAGATTTAGAGATAAAGACACTATAATTTATAGAGTACACTAATCGCAGAGGCTAAGGCATTAAGGAAACCAGTTGACAAATTCCAATGTTTATATAATATGACACATGTCATTGTCAAGTTGTTAAATATCAACAGTTTTAGTGACATTCTGATAGCTTTTTCTGGGAAGTATATTTAATTTTTCTTGTTGTTTTTTTAATTAAATATTTGACATTATAGGTAAAATTGTGGTAAAATGCATATATCCATCAGAAATACCGCCAATCTGGTTAATGAATTGGAACAATCTCTGATATTTAGAAACTTCCTCATACAATGAAAAATATATATAATTAGAATTATATTTGTGCAGAAGACATGTTAAATACAATAAAAAACAATATTTGGGTAAAGTTCTGTAATATTTTGTTATAAAACGACGGTTCGAAAGCGAAGTGCAGTACAATACTTATATAGCCTAATATGGAAATGGCGAGAGGTCTTGTGCTGGCCACAACAGATTTTTGATCTAGTGAGTTTGAGCATTTCCAAAGAGAAAGCAATTATTGGTATTGTTTACGTTAAGTCAACAAGTCAATACTTTTTTTTCATTGTTTTAGTTGTTATTCATATTTATTGTCATTTTTCGTTACCTAGGTACTCAAAAATTTAGCGTGTTTTAATGGTCGATTTACGCACGCTTTTGTGTGTTTTAAAGAGCGATTATGATGCATGTATAATAAAAAATAACTTTATTCTCTTGAGTAATACCCATCATTACACGCTTATTTATATTGCTACTAATACCAATTTTCAATAAAAATCCATGTTTCGTTCTCAAAATGAATACCTATACATATATTATCTTACGCTTTATTCCATCATAGAAAAATTAAGTCACTTTTCATTCCTCACCTTTCCTTCCTCGACTAAATTAGTTATCATGACTATACATTTAACATTTTCTTGCCAAATCATTCGCCAGAAATCATTGAGAGTATTCGGTTTTGGGCCTTGAGTAGCTATATACGCGTTCTTCTGTTTATAACCCTGAAATAGAAAACATAATGAAAATTTTACAATAGACCATTAATATGTTTTAATAGTGTAATTTTATTCGTCGGTTTGTAACTACAAATGAGACCTGGATTCATTATTATACTCCAAAGTCAAAACAACAGCCCAAACAATAGAAACAGTGATTCTGTGCATTAAAAAAACAAAATCAATTTATTTGTTGGAAAAGTTATGGCATCAATTTTTTGGAATGCTTAAAGAGCTGTTGTTGATTAACAAAATTCCAAGAATTATTTTAATCTTTTAAGGGCCGGTCTTATAAACAATAAAATAATCCTTAGTTAGTTACTGCACATGTAAATTAAATGGACCATTAAAAAAGAAATGGATATTATAAAACTAATCTCACTATCAAATAATAATAATAGTGTGTTTGTGGTTTTGTGCAAAGTTTCTATATTCACATTCGTTATAAACGTAAATCAGTTGATTTGACAGTTGGAAAAGAAACGTAATCGTGGGAAAAATCATATTGATATTGAAAAATATAACCTGTTACATATTGTTGAAGATTATTTTCATATAATTTCGAACGACCCGGTTGCGTAAAATCGTAAGGTTATTAACTAGCTGATGCATTGCTGAAATTGACATATTTCTTAATGTTAGTGGTCTTATATTTCCTTCAATCTGTCCCAATATGTGTAACACACATTGCTTTGACAATCGAAATCTCTTTTTAAACTCATGGCTGGTACCCACGATCATGGTTTTAACAAAAACGCTGTTTTAAGAAATGTCAAATTCAAATTTCAAAATGTAATTTCATCCTTATGTTAGAAGAACAATTTATTTAAAAATATTTGTTCTGCTTTAAAATCATATTTTGATAAATTTCATAGTATTTATTATAATCATTAAATAATGAAATTTGACATTTCTTAAAACAGTGTTTTAGTTAAAACCGTGATCGTGGTACGAGCCATTGTCATCATATATTTCATATGGATTTGTCCTGTTTCGGAACAATTTTGGTAGCCTACCTCGTGCAAATATAAATGCATCATCATTATCTGTTTATGAATCCGAGGACACTGATGATACAGACTCTAAAGATGACATACTCGACACATACATTTCTTAAAAAATATTTAAAAAGTAAATAGTTCCCTATTTCAAAACAAAAAAAAAAATACAGTTTGACGTTTCTTTAACAACTGATTTAAATCTAATAGCACGAAATTCCGCAGTTACTTTAATAGGTCGATTTACTTGTCATTAAACTTTTATAGTACCCAAATCTTCAGTTAATTTAGTTTAGTAGCTAACTAAATTTTAACTGTTGATTAAATAGTTTTATACGACCGGCCGTAAGTCGATTAGACAAAGAAAATGTCAAAAAAGACGAGGACTGTGAAAAATTAAAATGTAACTAAAATATTCTACAATAAACCTTACATCAATATAATTTGCATTAATAAAATCTGAATACGGATCTCCTGGAAGTTTTTCTAAAACAACTCTCGAGTGGTCATCTGAAAATAATCATTAAATAAATATAACATTTTTATTAACAAATTAATATACATACACGCAGTTAGATTTTTGTACCTATTCTTCGGTATATTATTTTTATGCAAACCAATTTCTGACATTTTGTTCTGTCCTTGCGGCAGCAACTAATATTTAGAAAACATTAATTTTCAACATTTATTGCCTACAATATTATTCATACTCACGTCAAATTGTTTTTTCAGTTCATTATTCTCTATGCATTCTTTCACGTATTTCGAAAAATTGGGAACATCAACAAGTTTAGAGAATGGTGAAACTTCTTCGTATTCATTATTTATTGTTTCACTGTTAGCAGTAGGTATGATTTGCTGAAATTATATGGACATAAATATATATATATATATATATATATATATATATATATATATATATATATATATATATATATATATATATATAGGGTGTCTCTTAAATAGGGGGACATGGCTTAACCACAGATTCCTGAGGCTAAAATAAGACGATTTAACCAAACTTGCTTCTACCGGAAAGTGTACCATTTAGCCAGTATTCTGCTTCAAAGTTCTTCGAAAAACAATTAATTTTGCTTATAATAACCGGACGCTTTATTCGATTTGGATGAAATTTGGTATGACAGTTTATATGGTTATAGGTCATCGTTTAAGGTGATACTTGTTATTATTAGTGAACCACTAGTGTATGAAATGTAGGTGTCCCAATATTGATTAGACCGTAACTTTTTAATGGCAATGCCGAAAACGTGAAATTATTTTTTTTCGGAAAGATTCATTCAATAGTAAACTTTTCTCTCTGTGTGTAATATATGATATATGTTACGGTTCACACAGAAAAAAATAAAATCTGAGTGTCTGCACTACTAAATTTTTAAAATAAATTTAATCTAGCAGTCTATCCAAATGTCAAACAAGTAATTTTTAATGACAGTAACGAGTTGTCAATCTTCACAACTTGTTTAGGAGTAAGCTGAGATAAGTAATCGTCTTATTTATAATAATGATAGTAAAATACTATAAGGCCGAACAAACGTATGTTACTAATTTTAGTATATTGCGAAGAAAATTTTTGACAACCCATAAAACAATTGTTACTGTCATTAAAAATTATTTGTTTGACATTTGGATAGACTGCTAGATTAAATTTATTTTAAAAATTTAGCAGTGTAGACACTTAGATTTTATTTTTTTCTGGGTGAACCGTAACAGATATCACAAATTACACAGAGAGAGAAAAGTTTACTATTGAATGTATCTTTCTGAAGAAAAATAATTTCACGTTTTCGGCATTGCATTAAAAAGTTACGGTCTAATTAATGTTGGGAGACCTAAGTTTCATACACTAGTGGTTCACTAATAATAACAAGTATCACCTTAAAAGATGACTTATAACCATATAAACTGTCATACCAAATTTCATCCAAACCGAATTAAGCGTACGATTATTATAAGAAAAATTAATTTTTTTTCGAAGAACTTTGAAGCAGATTTCTGGCTAAATGGTACACTTTCCGGTACAAGCAAGTTTGGTTAAATCGTCTTATTTTAGCCTCAGGAATCTGTGGTTAAGCCATGTCCCCCTATTTAAGAGACACCCTGTATATATATATATATATATATATATATATATATATATATATATATATATATATATTAAATAAAAAATTCAAATTGAGTAACGCTCTTAATAGAATAGCAAAAATTAAAATTGTTTAATTTTAAATTAAAACTATACTAGTCAAAAATGTTTTTTTGTTTAAAAATAAAATTTTCTTTGAAATATAATTTTCATTTTTGACTCGAACTTCTAATGGATTGCTACTTCTTGACCATAAAAATTAATTACAAATTCTTTATTATTATTTAACTGATCATACTGTTATTGGTATGTCCACAATTCAGATAAATATGACATTTTTTGATACATTAACAAAGATGATTCAAATTTAACCGAAAATACAGTACACCTTCCGTGTCAAAGATAATCGCGCTGCTTCCGAAGTTTTAAGTACTTATATGATTTTTTATTTTAATTAATGTTTTATTAATATATTTAAATTAAAATTTTAATAACACCTCTATATTTTTTGGAAAATGGTACTACCTGTGTCCCAAATTATGGTATACATTTTTAAAAAGACGTTTTAATTATGGATGGTTATACAAATTAATGGGTTTTTATAGGTGCATACTTCTTCAAAATTAATTAAGTTGTCTCGCTTGTTATTGATAGCTTTGCATGCAATTTACTTTAAATTTTTATTATATTCAATAAAATCAAAAAGTATTAAAAATTAAGTGCCACCGCCACTTGTTATGATTTAGATAAAGAAGAAATATCAAATCAAAGAAATTAACTGCTAATTAGTTAACAGAACACAACAAAATATTATGGATATTTATCAGTAAAATTAACGAGTATTAATTAATAAAACAGTAGTATTTCTTTATAATATACCCTAAATACATTAATTTTGAATTTCAATAAAGTTTTACAAAAACAACAAATTTGAATGTTATGTACACCATAATTTGGAACAAATGTAAAACCCGTAATTTGGAACAAAAAGTACATTTTTACTACTGGCATATTGTTTACCTGTTGACTATTATCGAGATTGGGTGTTGCAGTATTTAAAATATTATTTTCGTTGGTTTGAACCGTCGTAGAATCTGGAGTAATAGATATAGCCACAGTTGGTTCAAGACTACCAGATACTGCTGTAAAAAAGTTATATAGGTACTACTACTGTACTAGTCCTCTCATATTTCATTCATAATTACCATGGTAAGCAACTTTCATATCTGAATTTTTAGTTCGCCGTTTTATTTTCCTATAACAACAATAATAGTTATTTTTTATAGAAGACGATAAAATTCTATTTTATCGACAAGCGAAACGTGTTAAAACTTTTATTTTTTAATATATTTCAAGTAAAAGCTTACCACCATATAAATCCTGCGGCCAATAATAAGAGTAATAATATTAATATCAACAGTACAACAGTTATCACTGAACCAGAAGAAGTGTCTGCTGTAGATACACTCGATAAAGCGTATTTCATTTGGTCCGCGTATTCATTAATGAATATTGCGCTAAATATGTAAGATGATTCTGAAGTCAGCTTTCTATTGTTTTGGTTGTAATAATTATACTCGCCTATAGTAAAATTCACCTCTTTAGTTGTCACCTGCATTAAACAAATAAAATATACTGCAAATATTGATATAAATTAAGTTTATTGTACACCAGCTGTCTAATCTTACTTGTAGTCCAGTTGCAATCCACGAAGTTCCTTTGCATTCGGTCCATTTGTGAAATGCAGAATGACTTTCGTTTATAAATTTAAAATCAGCATCCATCGTTGAAATATCACAAACAAATATAAATAGGGAACTACAAATATATAACATACATGAAATTAAAGTTTGGTATATTTTTTTAAATTTTTCGTTCACTCTCGATTTCAGTTAATTGGCATTATTTACTAATCATTTTAAGGTACCTTAAACTTAGATGCACTATAACCAATGAGCTCTAAGATAGACTACAGTCTTAGATCATATAACAACTAGATATGACCAACGTCTCAAATTCAAGTGAGGCGGATGACAACAAACTTGAGTAGAGATGCACTCGATTTCGAGCTTTGGCCCGGCCCGGCCTGAAGCCCGCCTCGATTTCGAGTCGATCATCGAGCCGGGCCGAAGATATTTTTTATCGGGCCGAATCGGGGTACTCATTTTCAAAAATCGAGGCGAGTCGGACTTTTGATTTTGGCCCGGCCCGAAAATTCGAGCTTTTCGGGCCGGCCCGAAAAATCTTATAGTTCAATCAAACGCACAGTTTCTTTAATATTTTAATGAAAATGGATGAATTAAAAAGGTTCAAAATGATTTAATAACAACATACTTCACATATTAATAAATAAAAATATATTATTTTACTTCAAGGATTCAAGGTGATTAATTAAAGCATAATAATTATATTGTGATGTTCCTATTATTATTGTTATTACTCGTATACTTAAATAAAAGTGATTTTTGTTCCTACCATAATGATTTCTTGCCCTATTTTTGAGCAGAAACAAAGTTAAATAAAAAATCCTTATGTAAATTAAAATTATATTTTTTTATATAAGATTTGTGAAAAAGTTGTTTAAATTCTTTGGTAAACAAATTGTTAAATACTCGTAGGTCTGTAATTTTTATAACAAACTTACACTAGAAGCGTCTCTTTTTTAACTACTTATGTTAAGTTTGACACGAAAAAAGTTAAACATTTCGCCTTAACATAAAAATCAACATTAGGAATGCCGGATGCACCCAATTTCGAGCTTTGGCCCGGCCCGGCCCGATTTCGTGTCATTTTTCGAGCCGGGCTAGCTAATTTTTTTGTCGAGTCGATCTTCGAATCGGACCGGTAATTTTTATTTTCGGGCCGAGTCGATCTAAATCTCAAAGCCCGGCCCGGCCCGGCTCGAATGCATCTCTAAACTTGGGACGCACTGCAACGGAAAATGACGCTATCGAGAAAAGGGTCTTTCATCTCTTTTACTCTTACATAATTCCTCATTCCATATATCTTAATCCTATGTATATGACTAACTTGCATTGTGGATTATATGTTTTCTCGTATCTAGTTAAGTTATATGATTTAAGACTACAGCGGACCCGTCATAAAACTGCAATGCTTTACATATGGCCAGGCTTGTCGCCGAGAAATTTTTGCACATTTTACATTATAGGGTCTTTCAATAAGGACGCTCGATTTTAAAATAAAACAAGTTATATGTGAGATATCCAGTCAATTTTATTTTATTTGAAAGATATTATGGCCTTAAGTAACGTCGCTCAAATGTCCGCCGCGGTTTTACTTGGTGGAACATATTCGGGAGATACAATTTTCAATGACTTTGTCGCATAAACCTGGCTGAATTTGCTGGATGGCATTTGTTATGATGCATTTGAGGACATCAATTTTTTAAGGTTTATTCGCATAGATCTGCTATTTAAGATAGCCCCAAAAGAAGAAGTCTAAAGGCGTTAAATCGCACGATCTTGGTGGCTCTAGTTCACGTCGCCTCCGCGCGAGATAACCCTGCCCTCAAATTGTTCGTGCAGAATGTCCATTGTGGCAGGCGATGTGTTGCACGTAGCGCCGTCCTGTTGGAACCACATGTCGTCGGTGTCTATATCATTCAGTTTAGGACACAAAAAGTTGCTTTTCATCGATCTGTAGCGCTCGCCGTTGACGATTATGGCAAAGTCAGTTTCGTTTTGGAAGAAGTACGGACCGATGATTCCGCCAGACCAAAATCAGCAGACCTTGTGTTTCGGTGACCGAACTAGTTGACTCGAACTTGGCCACCAACCATCGAATAGTCGACTCGGTAGGACAGTTGTGCCGAGAATAAAAATCACGAAATGCGTGAAACGTTCCTTGAACGGAGCACTGTTTTTGAAAATTAAATTTAATGATTTGCAAACGTTGTTCATCAATATAACCTTCCATGGTGATTTGCCATATACTACTGAACAATTTACAAAAAAAATGACAGATGGTGCTTTAAGAACACGGCTGCTATAACCTAACAAATTTCGAGTGTTCATGTTGAAAAACCCTTTATGAGGAGTATATTCCATAAAAGCGCTTCTGTTATAAAAAGTGTGCTCTTAATTTAGGCCCCTGTAATGTTTGTTGTAATTATAGTGTTGAAAATTATTTAAAATTATTTTTAATTTTGAAAAATCAATATTCGACCTTGTTAGGATGGAGGTAGATACAGGAAAGTAAGAATTCTTCGGACTTGCAGTCAATTAATAAAATTTATTCACGCCAACGTTTCGACTATACAATAGTCTTCTTCAAGGCTAGAATGGTCTAGTCGAAAAAAGGAAACCACATGTGGTTAACAGAACATACAACACGGACAATTAAAAAAATAAATAAATAAATAGTTAAAAACAACATATCACAGAGAGAAAATCGTCAAAAAATTAAAAACTTGTCTTGGATGAGTACAATACATTTTTGTATTTCCATATGTATTGTACTCATCCAAGACAAGTTTTTAATTTTTTGACGATTTTCTCTCTGTGATATGTTGTTTTTAACTATTTATTTATTCATATTTATTTATTTATTTTTTAATTGTCCGTGTTGTATGTTCTGTTATCCACATGTGGTTTCCTTTTATCGACTAGACCATTCTAGCCCTGAAGAAGACTATTGTATAGTCGAAACGTCGGCGTGAATAAATTTTATTAATTGACTGCAAGTCTGAAGAATTCTTACTTTCCTGTATCTACCTCCATTTTTAATTTTGTTTCAGTTTTTTACTCTAACAAAACTCTCTTTCCAATACACACTACACTTAAATTTCGTCATCAAACTCTAACTCCTCCTCCAATATCTGGTACTTTTGATTTTTGAACGCACCTATGATGGTCTTTGATTAGTGACAGAAAGGTAAAGATAGGCACCAGGCCTGGCGACAAGATTTTATAACAGTTTCACTCCAGTATATTCGTACAGAGCTCACTGACTATAATACAATAAGGAATAAGGCCTAGTGGCATAAAGTGAAATGGAGTACCTGTTTCGAGTGATTGTGTCTGGTTGTGCACCAGGCACATGGACGAGTTGTGTGTTACTTGTTCTCAGCCCTAAACTCAAGTGCCCTAGGAACACCGGGATCACGGGTCCGCTGAATACCTCCTTCGAGGCCTCGCCGAACTCTTCGTGCCCCGTACGCACGCGCACCAAATATTTGGATGAAAGAGGCGCGGACTGTGGAACCTCAAATGCGTATCTCTCCATATTCCCCACCTCATATTCTTCCGTAAAATTAAATGATGCCATTTTTAATATATCAGTATTTAATAGCTGTACCATTATTGTAAAAGAAGTGACAGTAATGAAACCTTTGGGGAGATTCCAAGCAATATTTATTTTGTCTTCATTCCACGTTATATTTATATTTTCAGGCTTTTTATTTCCTGAAATATAGAATATATATAAAATTATACCATATTGCAAAGCACATGTTTCACTTACGTACCTATTAAACATCCCGGGTTACTATCATTGCTATTACAATTTTTGTATGCTGGACAAACTCCTGAAGATTTTTCACAGTAATCTCTGCAAGGTGGACACACACTAGCACACTGGGATCCGTATTTTCCATTCATGCACTCTAAATTAATTTAAGTTAATTTCTTGCATGTGGTGAAGATTGTGTTAACAATGAGCCTAATTCATATTTTTCAAAAAGTATTTAACTGAAAGTTTGTTTTTCATAGTAATAAAAAAATTATTTTCGTAAATAATTAAACTAAAAGATCGGCGCCAGAAATAGGCATGAAAAACAACTTCCTATTCATTTGTCGTCAGAGTACATGCATAGCCAATAAGAAAACAGTTTTTCCACGATATTTATAAAAAAAACGTAGGCAATACTTTTGTTTCAAATTATGTAACTTTCTTATAGAAATGAAAACTACAGTTCCAAAATTTATTTCAAACAAAAATAGCATTTATACATTTCAAGAAAGTGGCACAAATAATGCCACGTTAGTATTCATTGTAAAGGCAAATAATAACGGTTATGTGCCGCTTTCTCATATATAATTACAATATTTATATTTTTATTGCTGGACCGGATGGAGTCAATTTTTTTTTTACTATAATACAAGATTTATTAATATTATAAATCATACTGCATGTGTAACTTTGCATTCTTATTGGTTTATGCAAATAAAATAATCATACATACCTTCTTGGCATTTGTCACCTTTGTAACCAGCAGCACAAGTACACCTTAATGCCAGTCTTGTTGAACTCGGTTCGCACACTCCGATTCCGCCGCAATAATTTCCCAAGGCCGTTTGGCATGGCACTTTACACATGCTGCCGGTGAACGATCTATTGTTGCAGACATGGAAACCTAACAATAAAAAATTGAATATTTTTTTTTAATTACAAAGGTAGAAGTAAGGAATCTTACTTGGTGTTATTGCTCCTACTTTTGATGAAGCCCACCAGCCTGCATACTTTAAAGCTTGACAGGATATAACATCCTTTGTATTGGCATACACTATCATAGAAATTACTTTTGTTGCTGTAAAATAAATTTATTAATATTTTGTCATTATATTTATTGATTCATTTATTCAATGGAGAGAAATGCATAAATTTTCCACAGGTGTAATTTGTAGCCAGAGGGCGAAGCTGAGGGCTACAAAGGACCGAAGGAAAAATTGCATTGCCTCTTGAGGTGTATTTGTGTACTATTTTTTCCATGACCGGATGGTTGAAAATGATATTTTTACTAGTGAGAGTAAAAAATTTGGATATTTTATCTTGCCACATTTGAATTTGAACCATTGCAAAGTACAACAGATATGTGATGACCGGTTGCATCGTTTGATTGCAAAAATTGTAAATAATTTATTTGGGATTCTCTTTCTTCAGTTCTAAAGAACCGCAAAAATAAGTGATGCTGCCGGTGCTGCACTTTTGAACTTTCTACCCCCGAAATCCAGATAATTGTATGAAGATAGAGCATTGAATCTCATTACTTGTCAAAATAATAAAAACTCCTCTAGAGATATAATGTCAACCTATTTGTCTACAGGTAAAACAGTGAATTTCTCTGTCAATTCTCGTTCGTGGAAAAATAGTTTTTTAAATTTTCAGTGTCAATAAAAACTTACTCCCATCATTACAACTTCTCACATCGTCAATCAACCAAAACCCGCCAGGTCCTCCAAGAACTTGAAAGTGTAGTTGATAACTTGTATTGGGTTTTCCTTCTACATTTAATTTTACAATTTGCCAAAATTGCATTTCCTTAAAATTTACTAAAGATATAGTGTCAATTGTAAAAATATTTCAAATACACAATGAAGTCTTGCATGACTTTTTTTTTTCTTTGATCGAAACAATAAGAATATAGCTATTTTTGCATCATGAGTAAAAAGTAGGCTTATTTCATAAATAGGGACGTATAACGCCAGAGTCGTAGGTTCATGTTGTATACAAAAAAAAAATCGTCCATTAAAAGAAGTGCATATTTTTCATTATAGAACTTATTCGAATTTCAGATGAAATAAGATAAATTATTTTTTTGCAAGACCTCATTTAACAAAACATATAGATCACTAATTTATAATAAGAACACTAATAAGAAATTTATACAAATTAGTAAAGCGTTTACCTGTGTGCTGCTCCCATTTATTTCTGTTATTGTTGAACTCGTACCAAGTCGAATACGTATAGTACAGTTATTACAAGTGGCTGCGTACAGAGATAGACATAGTGATCCCTGATTATTTTCAAATATACTTGGCCCTACTGGCTGCCATAATGTATTATCTGGGTTCCAAGGTATGGACAAATAACTGTCTGAAGAAAAAAATCACTTAATAGCTATGCAGGGTGAACACGAGAATCCATGACATCGCCATTCAGGCGATTGAAAGAAATAGGGACAAATAGCTATTCTCTTTATTATTATTGTAGGTTATAGATAAACTTTCACTATTGTGGTATGGATAAGGTACTAACAATTACTCGAAATCTCGGTCAAACAGCATTTATTCTTACAATACCAACGTTTCGATGTAGATGTTTAGATGTGTAGATGTTTCGAAATTAAATGCCATTTTTTTGAATAAAGATTCTAAATTTTACTTCCAGTTTCGCCGCAAGGAAAATCATCTTTAATTTTTTAAATGGAACTATCGGAAAGTATTTTACAATTTTCAAAATTATGATATTTATATGTATTATCAATTTACCGTGACATTTGTGATCCAAAAGATTACTCACTCACCCGTATTGCCGTATTTCAGCGAATACGGGTCGGAGTCCCATTTGGTCCGGGTAGGTGGGTTTTTTCCTTTCAACTATATACCCAGTTCTACCTGACTTTGATTCAGATTCTTTAAACGAAAAACTGGCATTTAATTTCGCCCCCAACTTGTAATTTAACACATATGTCTAAAATTAATAATAAATAGCTATTTGTCTATAGATTTAGAGACTAAAACTTTTGGAAGCCAAAATTTTAAATTCATTTTTGGTGCCATAGTAAACAATTTAAAGAAGCACTAAAAGCCCGTTTGTCACAATCTATAATTTTTGACAGAATTTTGAACATGTTATACACGTTGTATGTCACGGTTTTCGTGTTCATTGCATATATTTTTATTAAGCAAATTAATCTTACAGTTATGTACTTTCCATAGGGCTTTGTTGACATTATGTAATTCCATGGAATATATATCTAATGGAGTTGTTACAGTACAATTTAATAACTCTTTACTTGGAGTTCTAATTGTAATATTTTTTTGTGATAAAATTATTTGAATGTGATCCCAATATGTTTCTGAAGTAGTTAAAGCCTTCAATAAATACATTAATTAATAACCAATTTCAACCATCGTATGTGCAACATACATTTCCTTTTTTCGGATTATTACATATCCAATCTCTGATGTGGTAATTATAACTACATTCGCTCAATTCTAATCCCATTTTATTCATTACAATGGAATAACTTTTTGACTTTGAATCAAATAAATATATAGTTATTCCTCCCATAGTTCTTACAGATATACCAATATCATGTATTTGTCTTTGAAAGTCATAGGACAAATACTTTCTGTCTTCCCTGAAATTAATAGAAAATTCTAAAGAGAGGATTAAATAACAAGAAAGAGTGTCCTTCTTACTTTCCCAGCGCTCGTCTGTCACAGGCGCCAAATTGTGCATTCCCTCTGTTGCCTGTACTATATTTGACCCACTAGAATCCCATTTAGAATATTTATTTTCAAAATCGCTATCATATGAAGGAGAATAATATTGCTGTCCATTGCTATACAAATATTTGGACTCTATAAAAAGAAAATAATTTTTAAGGATCACATAAACAAATAAATATAATAAATTTAGGCCCGTGATTTCCATGTTATAATAAATTTTCTAATAAATTTATTTAGGTAGCTTACAAATACGAAATACGTTAATTTGACGTAAAAGTCACTTGTAACGACGTCGCTTATAACAATGAAATTCCGAGAGGAATTTGGTTTACCAAAAGTGTGAATTTAATAACTTAACGCTTACAGCGATTTTTCGTAAATTCTGCTTTATAAATGCTGTAATTGTATCTTTATACTATATATTTTGTATTTTTGATACACATTTTCTCTAAATTTTCATGGTTATCTTGAGTCTTGAAAGTTCATATTTTACCTTATTCTTTTGAATACTGTGATGAAAAATTTCAACATGGATACACAATTTGACGTTGTTTATTGTTGACTGTTTTTATTTATCAATATAATTGTCAAAATGAGTACAAAATTACGAATTTATGAATAATTTTTAAATAATTTATATACTTTTATTTTACAATATGCAATTATATTGTTGAAGTAATATCTTTTATTTTGTACCTGGATGTTAAAAAAGCTTTATGCGTTCATTTTTTGTTGATAAAGTAACAATTTAACATCAACAGTAGATAAAGTAATCAACAATAGATGTAGTTATTTTTATCTACACTTTGACTTTTTATCTACACTTTTGACTTATTATCTACACTTTGAATTTTACTACATTTTATAAAAATAATAATAGTAGTAATAATAATGCATAATTTAAAGAAAAGATATTAAATAATATATTATATTTACACGACGATAAAGACTCGTGAAATATAATTTACATTCTATAAATCCAGTTATCGATAAATTATCTCTTTATCGTCTTGTATAATAAATAACTATTATTGTTGATTATTTTAAAAAGTCATAACTATGGTAATAATAATTGTGGTGTAAAATACGTGTTAACAATTACTTCAAATCTCAGTCCTACAGCATTTATTCTTACAAAACCGAAGTTTCGCTATATATTCATATATTAACAAAATTATATTCTGTTGTCGAATTTGAGAGCAAACAGTTGTGTGTGTATATGTGTGAGTGTAGATAAGTGTGTGTGTGTGTGCGTGTGTGTGTTTTGTGAATTGTCGTCGGTGTCCTGCTGATCTTAGATCATATAGCTTCACAAGCTATATGATCTAAAGTGCTGATGCCGTGTCGGCTAGTGTGAAAACGCCCCCCTTATCCTGGTAAAAATATCAGTGTGTACCGATAGATCGGTTTTCTGTTTAGTAAGAATAAATTCTGTATGATTGAGTCATCGAGTAATTGTTAATACCTAATATTAATAATTAACCAACTAGTAACATTGTATATCATCTTATTATTTTATTGACAAAATAATAACTTTCAACAAAGCATTTTTGAAATTGACAATACTCACATTATGAATTTGGACAAAATCGGTTGCTGGGCTCAGTGATAAAATACGTTTATTTATTTGTGTTCCTCTACACTACAGAATTGAAATTTCAGAAACATTACTCAAACTTGTCATTGTACATTATTTAGTAAAACAAAAAAATTCTACAACTTATTTAAGCAAACTTAATTGGAATTTGTATATGTGACCGCGGTTTTTTGATAAGAGTAGATAAGTTTAGTAAATAAAATATGAATCATACAGGAATATAAACCAAATAATATTTGCATTTTCCGCAATTTTTACTTTAAAAAAAAAAAATCATACGTAAATAGTAATAAATAAATAAAAATAAATATGTACCTAAATAAATATTTCGTCACAGCATATTACCCATTTTTTAAAATGTTATTTATATTTTATGTATGTATTTGACTAAGACTAGGTATGTTACAAGTTACAATAAGTTTATGTTTTATATTACGTCTACTATGTTTCGTACAAAGATATCGGTAATAATGACGATTTATTAATACATTATATTTGTTAAACATAAATCAAAGTTTCCTCTAGGAACAAAAACAATATAAAGTACATATTTAATTTACTGAAGCCTACCTTAAACGATAAATTATTGTTGAATCATACCGATGACCGTATCAATTTAAATATGGCTAGTTATTTAATTTTAAAATCCAAGATGTAACGGGGTTTACAAGCAATTACTAACAAATAATAGTAAAAAAATAATGTAAAAATATACCTGGTGTTATATATTCATAGTCTCCACCAAGAGGTGAAATAAATGTTAGAGCTGAATCCTTTACATTGGGTCCAGCTACACACGTATATTGTACTTTATTGTTTATTACCCTTGACAATAAAGTTATATCTGGTACATTTGCATTACTTCTTTCGATAATAATTGCTCCTATTGTTATAATGCTAAACCTATAAATAATATCAAATTAATATATGTATATTCAGTCATACAAAAAAAAGTCTCCGTAAAACAATAGTTTCAATTTATTTTGGAAAAGATAACAGACATTTTTTTAATTTAAAAAAGAAAAACATTATTTTGTACATACGAATAATATAAAAATAAAGAAAAGCCCAATTATTATACATATTTTTAAAGAGTAAATAAATGATAACTCAATTATTGTATATATTTTTAGAGTAACTATTGAAAGTATTTATATTTTATTATAAAAAAGTCTCGGTAGAGTAACCAAAACATTAAAAGCACAGGATTTTGACAAGTAAAATCATAATTTCATAATTTTCTGCTTCCTAATTATTTTAGGTAAAAATTGTAGAGCATGAAATTCTGATTCTGAATCAATAAGCAAAATTAATTTTGCATGCTTTGTAATGGCAAAGTTAGGTATGAAAACCACCAAATATCACCCCAAAAATAACAATAGCCATGGAATTGAAACAAGAAATTTCAAGTCCTAACGATTTTATCTTTTGTTACAATAAATTCTATTATTATTATTATTATTATTATTATTATTATTATTATTAAAAAATAAGTTTATTTTTATTATGATTTGTATTATGTAGCCGTGTACAACTTAATTTTGCTTATTGGTTCAGATGCGTAATTTTATGCTCCAGAACTTTTATTTAAAGGTTTTTTTTATATAAAATAATAAGGGAAGCAGGATACTAAAGATTTTACATATTAAAGTTATATGTTCGGAAATTCTAATCATCAGCCTATATATATTTAAAGAAATATAATATTTTGTTGGTTTTCCTTTGGCTTTTACTTATATAACAGCAGCGTAGCGAGAGACCACTGAAAACTGAAACTACCAAATTTTTGGTTATCGATAGTGCTGTATTGTGCCATTCTTCTTGTAATTTATTTTTTAATGTACGGATTGTTTTTATAATACAAAAAAGATCATAAATATTTTGTAGGATTAGAAGATATGTAAACTTATTAAAATCTCCAATATAATAACTGTTTTGCAAATAGGTAATTATTTTTCAATATTGTCAATATGGCGCGGTTAAATCAAAATTAAAACAAACAACGCATGCGCATTTGAAATAATATGTTTCCACTATGCTAACTTATTTCATATCTTGCCTGCGGTTTGTCGGTTACAATGTTTCGTAACGAACTGTGATATTTTACAATAAAAACACGACATTGGTATCAAAATGAATAACCTAATCTTAAAATAAAGAAAATATTTAAAATTAAATACTGTGCTATACTTATACACTACTTTGTTCCTCAAATATTGATAAAGTATCTATTTAAAAAATGCCTAAATACGCCTATTGATTAAGTAATTTATATAACAAAATCTGCTTAATGTTATAAAAAAAAAATATTTATTTGAACCTATTCTGTGACTCAGATAAATTCATGTTAACCAGTCGTTGAAAATTTTCGACAGTCAGGTATGTTGACATTATAACAAATAGAAAATGAATTTTTAGTAGTCAAATCAATATCTATAAATAATTTAACCTGTTGCTAAAGATAACCACCTGTCAATAGACCTGCTTTAATAATAATTTTTACATATGAATTAGATTTAACATTTACGAGAGTTAAAAAAATTGCATTTCACAAAAAGTTATATTAACATTTTTTTTTTTAATTAGTTCCTATAATAATTAAAAATTACAATAAAACCATTTCATGTTAATTAGTTATAAGTACTTACCAAAAGAACTTCATAATTCACCACGTACTTTTATATTACTGTAGTTATGGTTTTGATAATTTTAAACAAACTTTATTTCTGAAAGTACACACCCGAATGATATCGCTGCGTGATAAGAAGATAAGGAGGAAGTGATACCTATTTGATAGTTCTCTGTTATAAAAAAAACATACTTCAATATTTGACATACATAATATATTTTTTTTGCAAACCTAAATGTACAAATTGTTTATTTGTATTAATTTATTCTGGAATGTTTGTAAACTGTGATGAAACTATAAATGTATGTATAACGAAACGTATGAGATTTCGAGTAATTCTTAACTTCGAATTAGAATATTTGTATTTTCCGAAATTACTACTGTTAAATTAATTCATAATTATAAATCTACACCGTTAGTAAAATATAAAATAAGGGTGAATAGGAAGCAGTTTGTTGACCAATATTGTGTTTTCTCTATCAATCGTTTATGGATTATGTTAGAGAAAAACACTGCAAATTGCACTCTCGCTAAGAGAGGTATTGGATTCATGCTAAAATTCGCATATCCAGATTTTATTGAATAAGCACGATTTAAGGTCCCTAGAATCCGATTGTAACATTTTTAAAATGATGTCTGTGTGTGTGCGTGTGGGTGTGTGTGTGTGTGTGTGCGTGTGTGTGTGTGCGTGTCTGTGTGTGTGTGTGTCTGTGTGTGTGCGTGTGTGTGTATGTGTGTGTGTGTGTGTGTGTGTGTGTGTGTGTGTGTGTGTGTGTGTGTGTGTGTGTGTGTTGAACAACCGGAAGTAGTAGTTTCTTAGAAAAATTCTTCTAAATGTATTTTTTTGGGAGTTTTTTTTATTAAATATTGAAGAACATAAAATTCTCCATCTAATACACTTAAAATTTTTATTATATCTTATATAGATTTAGAGATAAAGACACTATAATTTATAGAGTAAACTAATCACAGAGGCTAAGGCACTAAGGAAACCAGTTGACAAATTCCAATGTTTATACATAGTTTGTAAATGACACATATCATTGTTAAATATCAACAGTTTTAGTGACATTCTGATAGCTTTTTCTGAGAAGTATATTTAATTTTTCTTATTGTTTTATTAATTAAATATTTGAAATTATAGGTAAAATTGTGGTAAAATGCATATATCCATCAGAAATACCGCCAATCTGGTTAATGAATTGGAACAATCTCTGACATTTAGAAACTTCCTCATACAATGAAAAATAGATATAATTAGAATTATATGTGTGGAGAAGACATGTTAAATAAAATAAGAAACAATATTTGGGTAAAGTTCTGTAATATTTTGTTATAAAACGACGGTTCGAAAGCGAAGTGCAATACAATACTTATATAGCCTTGTGCTAGCCACAACAGATTTTTATTTGAAGTATTTTTCACAGAGAAAAACAAACTGGATTTTGAATTAACATCTTTACATTAAAATGTATCAAAAAATGAAAATGTCTTTCCAAAATTCCTCAAAAATTTATTAAAAGAGTTACAATGAATATAATAAATGTATCATCACGGCATATAACCCATTGCTGGGTGTATCAATGATGACATATTTGAATCGTGTAGGCGTCGATCGAAATCAAACCGAGTCACCAAATTCGCAACCAGACACCTGCACACAGCCACGAAGCCCATAGTCGAGACCTATAAACTTTTTGATAGATCCCTCTAATTTTGGTGAAATGAGCTATACATTATCCGAGCTAAGAGAGTATTATTGGCGCCATCTACAGAGAAAAATGTATAATACCAGTTAATAGTCGTGAGATGTCACTGTACACATTCAGATAATTGTTTCTAGAAAGAGCCGCAACAATTGACCAGCTGTTGTGCTGTTGGTAAGGTTAGTAAGCCAAGTGTCACTTTGTTGTTAGACAATGACAAGCTATAAACAAAATTATTTAGTGTGTTATAAGTGCATGTAAATAATGAGAGTTATAGAAGGAAAAGTTGTAGTATTGGGAGCACAAGGTACGCATTTTCATAAAGAATTATTGTGTAAATCTTGATTTGAACTTTAAATGTTAGGTTAGAGTTTTTTGTTTACTTCAAGCTTGAAATAGTGAAGTGAGTCATATTTAAAAATGTGAATATGTTTTGTTTTGTTTAACTTTTAGCTTGTTGTTTACTTGTAGGTTTCAATTTTTAAATATTATTTGAAACAATTTAAGTGTTATTGTTATGCAAATCAGTCAATAACACTGTAAAATTGCATTAGAAATTCTGTTTTAGTTCCATTAAATGATTAATATAAACATGTGTTATCTTTTTGCGATTTATCATTTTTAATGTAAACAACTCATGAAATAATCGAATTTATTTTTAACAGGAGTTGGCAAAACAAGTGTAGTAAATAGATATATGAATAAAGCGTACAACACACATGTTTCACCAACAATAGGTGCATCCTTTTTTACCTGTAAGGTAAATATTGAAGATTTGAAAGTTAAATTACAGGTATGTCAAACACCATTTTTATTTTCTTGTATATATACTTTTTTCAAAGAAAAAACAATAAATAATATAAACTAAACATTTCATTTCCTGTAAATGAGAACACAATAAGATATCCATGAAGCTTATAATTTTATCACTATCAGTTATGGACTGTGCTCTAGTAAATGTTGTCAGATTACAAGTTCATGTAAATAGTTTACTATTTTATCAAAAATTGATAATATAACAAAATATTTATATATTCGCATGAAGTAGTATTATTAAATTATTATTTTGTTTTAAAATTCGTATTGTTAACTTGAAATCAATCATCTATTTCAAATTATATTTTAAACTTTAAAAATATTATAATAAAATTACATTAATATTTAGTACATAGTCTTAAAGCTGATTATTTTTAAAAATACATTTTGTTTTAAGTACATGAAACTTTCCTAAATGTGTCATCTAATTTAACTCCATAAAAAAAAAAAAACTTTATACGATGATGATGACTCTAATGCTAAAAATAACAATAAAAATACATAGATGTACAGGTGTCTCATTTTCGATATTATTTTTTCTCTGGTAATAATAACAATATAGTAAAACAGTTTGTTTTGTACATTACTGGGTCAAATTTTCGAGAAAAGTTTAATAGCCACCACAAGATTTTCGTCTTTTGTTTCTGAGCTACATGCAAAAACCCGTGTTTTTCTACTTTCGAAAATACCTCATAGCTTATTTATTAGAAAAGTTAGAGAATAATCGTTTAGACAAATTTTGTACTGATTTTTGCCTAGAATAAAATAGCAATTATTAGATTTTTTGAAAACTTAATAATTCTCGATATATAATATAAAATATAAGATTTTTTAAATGTTGAAAATAGCTTCATCTTTTTGTTTATTTTGTTTTTCTTTGACATCTTTGTTTTAAACATGTATTCTAAAATAGTAGTTTAATATATTTTCTGAAGTATATAAATTGAAGAAATGGTTAACTCATTTTTTTAAAATTTATCCTTTATTATTAATGATGCTTTTTAGGTATGGGATACAGCTGGTCAAGAAAGATTCAGATCTATGGCGCCCATGTACTACAGAAATGCGAATGCTGCAATTTTAGTTTTCGATTTAACACAAGCTCATACGTTTGAAAATATAAAAATTTGGGTTCAAGAACTACGAGGGATGGTTCATGAATCCATGTATTTATGTGTTGTGGGCAACAAAACTGATTTGAAAACCGAAAGACAAGTAAGAATATAATTCTTGTGCCTAAGTTTATAATTTTGTACTAAATATTTACAAATTAAGATCCAGTCCAGACTTAGATTGAACTATTTATTAATTACAATTTTAACAAAACACAAAACTATTTAATATGAATAACACTAATACGAATAAATGTCTAATAACAAAGTCTCCTATTAAAAATAAGAAGTATGTACGATAACTTGGAAATGTGGGATTCCCCGATTTAGGTCATCGCCGCTGACATAGTAATAATTTTTTATTTTCATAGTTACTTATTTAATGATTATTACAAACTAAAACAACATTGATAATTATTAAAATGATCTTCATTGCAATATGATTACCCTGTTAATCATGTACCGTGTAACATTTTTATTTTTGTTCTACTTCTTTAATGAACTGATTAACTAGTTATCTAGTTAAAATTATTTACTCTAACAGCTCTAACTGCATATCTGATTACGTTACAACTTACATTAATTTATTTTGTTACATCTTCGGTAGTCCGTGAGATACAAATATATTGTCATTACTGAAATCTGCAAATAGAACGTATATTGACACTTGCAATTGTCTATAAACCATGCCGTGATATTTAAATTATTTGAGATATAAATAAGTAAACGACTACATAAATTGTTTTCAGGTAACTAGAGATGAAGCTACGCAGTATTCTAAATCTATAGGCGCTACGTATTTTGAATCATCAGCTCTTCAAGATCAGGTAAAAATAACGGTTTTGTTTTATATTTCTTGCGGAAAAAGGAGCCAGTATGCCACTTCAATTACAATAATTTTATTACATAACAAGGAAAATACAATAAATTCTCTAAAATATGATAAAATATTATTTACGTAGATATGTAAAAATTTGAATTAGTGTCTGTCTATCTGTGAATACGTGAGTCTCAAATTTACCGAAAATCTTGAAATATTATATATGGTCCGTTTATATCTCAACTTGTTCAATTTTTCGTAAACATCTTTTCCAGTGTTCTATATGTTAAAGTATTTTCTACGTTCCGTGCAATAAGCACTTGTTTCTTTCGTTTTTGGTGTATAAATATTCTTATTTATCGTGGTTATAAAAGCAAAAACGAATGGAAAAATATGTTTCATTTTTTCACTCATTTGTATTCCTTAAGCCTCATTTCCACCGAATGTCTTAATGCTTAATGCATAAGGCTTAATGAATTATAACAATTTACTAGGATACCATTTCCAGCTATTTTGTTTAGTGACAATTCAACAGAAATGTCATATCTTTTTTCCGAATTACTTGTTGTTTAGTAGACTGCCATTGCAGCAGCAATTCTTCTTTTTTAAATATGTTATACCTATACACAATTTTCTGTATTTATATCGATACCGAAAAATTAATTAAAAGTTAATAATTATAAAATAGACTAAGAGTTGACAGTTCAGGTTAGAATTTTTCAATCATTTGTTTTTACGCATTGCTCTTAGTTCTTAAGCATTAAGCCTTATGCAAAGCTGGAAATGGTAGTAAACGTTGTCATATGATAAACATTTTTACGCATTGCGCTTAGTTATTAATTATTGTCCTAATGCGTAAGAGCAATAATTAATAACTAAGCGCAATGCGTAAAAATGTTTATCATATGACAACGTTTACTACCATTTCCAGCTTTGCATAAGGCTTAATGCTTAAGAACTAAGAGCAATGCGTAAAAACAAAAGATTGAAAAATTCTAACCTGAACTGTCAACTCTCAGTCTATTTTATAATTATAAACTTTTAATTAATTTTTCGGTATCGATATAAATACAGAAAATTGTGTATAGGTATAACATATTAAAAAAAGAAGAATTGCTGCTGCAATGGCAGTCTACTAAACAACAAGTAATTCGGAAAAAAGATATGACATTTCTATTGAATTGTCACTAAACAAAATAGCTGGAAATGGTATCCTAGTAAATTGTTATAATTCATTAAGCCTTATGTATTAAGCATTAAGACATTCGGTGGAAATGAGGCTTTACTTTACTTATCTGAATAATAAATATTGCTTCCAAATTGTTAAAATTTTGAACATAGAAAAATATATTGTATAACTAGAGTAATAAATGTGTTATTTTACTTGTGCTTACAATAAAATAAGACAACACTTTTTATTCTTGTTGTATAAATGCAGTGATCAAAAATAACTTATTCATTTGGCAATATTTGAAAAACATGAAATTGGTAAGAATGATACATAATAGTTATTTATGTATTAAGAGCGTAAGGAGGCTTTCATGGCCTGCGGCGGGATTTTGAGCCCGAGGCGTAAGCCGAGGGATAAAAACACGTAAAAGGCCATAAAAGCAAGTTACGCTCGTGGTACATACAAAACTTTATGCACGGACGAAAATTTTCAAATTATGAGTGTTAGAAAAATTGTATCGAAAAAAATTTGTCCTCGTACATCCAGTATCTAGTGTTGCTATGAAAGCGGAGAACAACAGTTTATTGTTTGTTTATTAGTTATGTCATTTGAGTTTTATTTTATGCTTTCCATATAAATATCGCAAAATTAATTTTCATTTTTCATTAAAGAATATAAAAATTTTCGATTTGTAATAAAAACTTTTCATGTTGCCTGTTTAAATTGTTTATATTGTAGGTTATAAATTGGTTTGACGTTTCATTATAGCCCGGCGGTCTATAATGAGGCCCGCGGGCTATAAAATGACGTTTATGTCAAAGAAATTCGTGTATAATTGTCAAATTATGATACGTCCGTGCATAAATTTATTAAATATTAATTAATAAAATTATTTTTGACATTGTTGACAGTAACATTTGAAAATTTAAATTAAGGTATATTTACATTTTTTTATTAAAATGGTTGTTGTTTTCCTTATTCCCTTATACTTTTATTTTTTTTTACATTATCCAAAGCAATAATCTATGACATAACCTTCTTGTATTTATGGTCAAAATGGCAAGTCAAATAGTATTTCGGCTTTCACCTGGATTGGGTAAACTATGGAATAAAAAGATCCCCAAAATTGTATTGCCAACTACATTATTTCTTTTTAAACACTATACTATTCTTTATCAAACTAAGTGAAATTTGAAACTTCATAATTATATTTAATCCATAAATAACGCTGTTTGAAAATATTACATTTTGAACTTTTAAAGTCATCCGGTGATTTGTTAATCACACCCGATTTTTTTATGAATGTGTATTTTGTAGAAATAGTCCTACAGAGAAAAGATTTTTTCAGGGTATTGAACAAATATTTCTAAATATTGCTACTGGTTTAATACGGATGTCTGGAGAAGATATGGCAACTTCGTTAAAAATTTATGACAGTGACAGCGTGACAGGCAATCAAACAGACTTGAATGCTACAGATATTGGTAACACTGAAATCCCTAGTTGGAGTATTGATAGTATTGCACATGGAAATACCGCTCAACCACATATGTGTTGCTAGAAATTTAATAAACACTCAACCTAACTCAGGATAGATGTATTTTTTGTATAGTAGGTGCAGTTTGGTTTTCAGTTTCCATTTCAATATTTACTAAAAATAAATATACTTAATCGAGTTTCTTTTAATTTGACTGATTTATTATGCTTAGAAAACGAGTTTTCTTATACGAATTTATTTTAAATTATTTTATGATCTCATTACGTAGAAATTTAATTTTTTTATTTGTGCGTGATATTTTATAATAAAAATTATGTATTTGGAATAATTGCTCTAGTATTAGAGGAGAAAACTTGTCAATTATTTTGCTAAAATGTTTACATGACAATTTAATACCATTTTTTTTTACATTTATATGGTGAAAATGTATTATACTGATTATAATGAAATGCATATAGTTTTTTTTTTTAACTCAAAGAATTGGCGGAAAACAATAAATCTCAAATACATTTGCAAAAAAAACAAATATTACCCGCAATAAATAAAATGTAAACACTGTATTTTCATCTCTGGTTAAACTGTTTTTTTCAATTAACTGTCTATTTAAACTTAAAATATAGCGTCGATATTATACTAAAGTTGAACAAATTACCCATGTGTCAATTTTGTATGTGACAATTTTCTTTTTAACTTAGTTAACAGTTAAAAAATTTCTTTGTAGTTTCATACTATCATACTCCGTGTGTTTTTATCATTTTATGCCGATCCTCATCTTTGAGTTAAAAACTAAGTATATATGTATGTTGTATATATTTTATTTAATTTTATCGCTGAAACAATCACAAATTAGATATTAACTTTATTGTTGATTTATGTTTAGCTTTAAGATGTTATTTTTATACAAATATAAATAGTGTATACAGAATTAATAATCCTTATTAATTTTCCTATTAAAATCCAGAGAAAAGCAACGTTTTTATGAAGCTAATATATTTATACTTTTTCAACATAGGTGTACCAACTTTCAATATTCGTGTCTAACCGATACAATATTACCAAGTAAATAATAATAAAAAAAATCTGTTGTGGCCAGCACAAAACCTTCCGTATGTATTGTGTACATATCCTATACCAAAATTTCCTTGAAAAAGATTCTATATATCCTGTATAGTTGTAACAAGAACACACTATTTTTTACATATCCATACTGAAAGTTCCTTTGAAAAGATTCTAAAATCTAATAAAATTTTAATACGAATACGACGTACATTATGTATTGCAGTTAACACTTCCTCCTGCTTCAACTTTGCCCTATTTTATTAGAAGTCGCTGTTTCTTACTCTTCTCTTCTACTCATTCCTGTCCAAAGCACATTCGTGACACAGTTCTTCCTCTCTCAAATCTTCTGCTATACAGTCCTTCCATCTTTTCTTCCCACTGGCGAGGGACACTCTGTCACTTATATCACTTTCAGATCATATATTTTCCACTTTGGTTTTGCACTTGCCACTGACATGTGTCAATTAGATTTTTTTGAATATGTGTATCTGTTGTTTTCATAATTTTTGCAATGCTGACTGATTTTCGAAAGTTAATCTCTCTTAATCTCTCTATGACTCTATATCTATTGAATATGAAGGAAAATGTATAATCGAACCGTATAGAGAATAAGATATTCTTTCTATTGATAATCACATAAAATGTCGAAAATGATATTTAACTGCGATTTTTCAAGAAAAACTGTTAAGAACTTCAAATAAGGGTACTTCCGGTTGACCAATTATAACCAAAATCTAATCAGCTCTTCATATGGTTGTAAAGAAGAGGAATATGAAAGAATCATAATTTTTCGAATTGTAGTTTTGGAGTTATCGTCGGAGAAAAATTCGTCACACACACACACACACACGGACACACACACAGACACACACACAGACACACACACAGACACACACACAGACACACACACGGACACACACACACACATACAGACATCATCTTAAAAATAGTACATTCGTATTGTAGGGATCCTAAAACGTGCTTATTCATTAAAAACTCACCACCGAATTTTTTGACCAAAAACAATACCTTCCTTTTGACGGAAGGTAAAAAACTGTTGTGGCCAGCACAAGACTTCTCACCATTTCCATATTAGGCTATATAAGTATTGTATTGCACTTCGCTATCGAACCGTCGTTTTATAACAAAATATTACAGAACTTTACCCAAATATTGTTTTTTATTGTATTTAACATGTCTTTGGCACATATAATTCTAATTATATCTATTTTTCATTGTATGAGGAAGTTTCTAAATGTCACAGATTCTTTCAATTCATTAACCAGATTGGCGGTTATTCTGATTGATATATGCATATTACCTATAATTTCAAATATTTAATTACTAAAACAATAAGAAAGATTAATGTACTTCCCAGAAAAAGCTATCAAAATGTCACTAAAACTGTTGATTTTTGACACTGATATCTGTCATTTACAAATTATGTTATAAACATTTGAATTTGTCAACTGGTTTCCTTAGTGTAGTTTCGCCTACTCGACTTGTTATATCTCGATATTCTATATATTATACCGTCTTTATCGCAAAATTTATAGAAGATATAATAAAAAATTTAAATGTATCAGGTGTAGAATTTCGTTTTTCAAAATCAGTAATATCAAAAATTAATATTTGGAAGAATTTCTTTTAAAAACTTCTACTGTCGGTTGTTCAATTGTTACCAAAACCTTTTCAGCTCTTCCCAGGAGTGTCAGATTGAGGAATTCATAGTTAAACAGGTCTTATGTCTTATAGTTTTTGAGGAATCGTCCGTTCAACATCCAGCCCTACACACACACACACACACACACAGACATTTTAAAAATGTTATAATCGGATTCTAGGGACCTTGAATCGTGCTTATTCAATAAAATTTGGATATGCGAATTTCAGCATGAATCCAATACCTCTCTTAGCGAGAGGTAAAAATGATAACTGAATTTGCAATTGTCTGTAGCACATTAAAAACGCGACCATTCTGTATTTAAATAAAAATTATCATGTCCATTCGGAACTGCTGATTACGAGAAAAATAATTTTAAAAAATCCTGAGCTTTGGTTTTTAAAATACAAATTATCATTTTGAATGGAGATCTCGCAAAGGTTTTTGTTTGGCTAACTATGTGTTTCTAATGCATAGTAAAATATAAATAGACAGGCGTAGCAACATAGATCCTATGGACTTTTTCTACATATGTATAGCTGGTACAATATTACCAAACAAATAGCTAAAATATGATACTTTGAAATTTGTTAGTAGCCCACTAAAACCTAGACCTTTTTATATTCAGATAAAAAGTATCGTATCCCCCTATTACGGTACCGTTATGATTTCGGGGAGATAATAAAAAAATCTGTTTTGAGCGTCAAGTAAAATGCCATTCCCGGTTACCTGTTTTGCAGGGCCGGCGCTAGGGGCGAGGCGGCGAGACGTCCGCCTAGGGCGGCATTTTTTTCGATCGACGGCAAGAGAAATTTTTTATTTGTAAATATTTTTTGTTTATTAATAAACACAGAAATTACTGCAAACTTGAAATTACTAAATAGTTATTTATGCAACAAAAGTAAAAAGTATAGTCTTATTTCACGAATAGGAAAGTTTGACCAAAGAAGCCGTAGGCGAATTTATCAAATCCTATGAGTGAAATAATATACTTGTTACGAGAATTTCATTCAATTTTTTTTACGTTTGCAATAAAAGTGAAAAAAGGGCCATAATATGGTTCATTATTTCACTCGTTAGCGTTTACAAAAGTGCACACTTTTATTTGTTAAAAAAGGCATACATTATAAATCCATTTTAATGAAAAAAATGTGCTTTTTTAACACAATTACGGACCTCATTGCTTCAAGAAAAGCTATCTGAATTAGCAATAATAGCTCTTAAGCACGTTAATGACCAACATGATGAAATAATTGATAACTGTGCACAAATTAAAACAAGAAATCGATTAATTTATGTTTGCAAAAGTTGTGATTCAGGTTAGGACTTGTGTAGGAAATAAGTATATTATAAATGAATATTTTAGTATTCTTATTTCCTACATTGTTGTACATTCTTAAAAAGCTAAATAAATTCTTTTCATTGGTGTAAATTTCCAATATGGCGTCAATATAAAAACATAATTTTAATCTATTAACTCGAAATTTAATAGATATAAAAGAAATTGAGCATAGTTGTTCAAACGAAAATAAAAAAAGTCGCAGAGAGTGCAAACCAAAATTCCATATTATTTCAGATTTAGAAGTTGTTTGCATAAATAAAAATTAAAAATAATTGATTTTTTTGCGTTTATCTAGTGACCTATGATTTTTTTCCGGAAAAGCAAATACATCTTTAAATGGCCTACTAGGGCAACTTTACCCTAATTTAACCGACTTTGTAATAGCGAGCCTGTAGAAGTAGTTATTTAATTTTATATTTTAAATAACCCCCCCCCCCCCTCCTCATCCCCCGAAATAGGGCGCAATAAAAAAGTTCGCCTCGGGCGGCAAAATAGTTAGCGCCGGCCCTGCTGTTTTGCACCAAAATATAATGGCTTCTTTCCAGATTCTAATATAGAAATACAAGGTTTCATAATTTTCTGAATGATGGTATTTGAGCTAGACCGTTGACAAAATCCATACACACACAAACACACAGACATAATCGTGAAAATGTAAAAATCGGATTTTAGGGACCTTAAAACCTGGCCATTTACTAAAATCTCGACATGCGATTTTTAGCACGATCCCTATACCTCCCTTACCAACGGTAGCGTAGCGAGAAGTAAAAATTCTTAGATCTTAGTTTTTTGAATTCAAATTTTGAATGGACATATCACAAATGAGTATTGTAGAATTTATTTCAAATAAAAATTTAAAGCCTCTATGTATTACCGCTAATAACAAAACCAAGTAAAGTTATGTGATCAGGAGGGTATTACGAAACTATTAATTAACAGTTAATATTGTACAGCCGTGCCTAGCCCATTCATTTTCAGTAGTTCGTAGCGTTCGGATGCACGGATCTGAATACTTAGTCATGTTGCCAAATTTTGCAAATTATAATAACTCTTATTATTATTAGCATTAATACTTTTGAATATTGGTGATTTTACTTTTGAGTGTACACAAATACTTCATCATCCATCAAAGGATAGGGGTCCAGACGAAGGAACATCTTGAAAGACTAAGGACAACGTGGGATATTTTAACGGTATTTATTTTCAAAATGGTTTAAATTTAAATGAACCAAAACCAACATATGGAAAGTAACTTCCCAGCAAATATAAATTTTAAATTTGCAAGATATGTGTTTTTACATTTAATTTTTTAATTCTAACATCGATAATAGTATTTAAATTAAAAATTATTAAATTCAAATTTGCTTTAAACTTATAGAACACACAATTTAAATTTTTATTCATAATTTTTGATAATGAATTATTACGTAAGGTTTCAATTTAAATTAAAATTTTAATTGTCCCAACAATATAATATGTATTTAATATTGGATTCTGTATACATTACCATATTAACATTTATCAAAATAGTTTCCAATTTTTTTCATGTATTATTCGCAAAAAAAAATATCTGGTATTATTATTCGGAAAATAAAAAAAATGTCTGCTATTCGCAAAACAAAACAAATCTGATGTGACCTCCCGCTGGGTATTTAACCACACAGTATAAATAAAGCAATCATTGTTCAAATATTTTTACATTCTCTCATAACAATCAATCATTACATACACAAAATAAATTTCAAAAATATTGACAAAACTAATAGAAAAATAACAAAAATCAAAATAGTACTCGTGTCTTTTCGGAGCCGTACCCTGGAAAACAATGAAGCAAATCAATAGTACATCTAATATTTATGTATGATGGAAAATGTATTATTTTTACAAACCTTAATTTCAATATTCAAATATATTTGTACTATTCTTATAAACAGGGTTTCATTTTAATGTAATTGCTGCCTAACAGTGACATTTAAGTGAGTTTGTTTCTGTGAAGAGAGGATTTATATTTACAGTTATTTTCTAAACATTATTACCGTATAATTAAAGTTTGTACCATTATATTCAATTTTTATTAGTAAAAGTTACTGAAAATTATATTCAATGTATTTTTTTCAAGAAAAACTGTTAAAAGCTTTTATAACTGATACTTCCGGTTATCTGATATACAACAAAAACTAACGAGCTCTTCCCACATTAGTATAAAATGGATATACGAAAATTCAAAATTTTCTGATAGTATTTGAGTAATCGTGTCCACACACGCACGCACACACATCATTGTAAAAATGTTAAAATCGGATTTTGGGATATGAAAACGTGCTTATTCACTAAAATCTCTATGTGCGATTTTTAGCAAGATCCCTATACCTCCCTTACCTAAGGGTATCGAGAGGTAAAAAAGATCCGAGTATTATTCGCAAAATACAAAAATGTGTGCTAATGTTAACTTGAAAGTAAAAATGGATTAATTTAATTGTTTCAATAAAATTTGAGATTGAAAAGGAAGAAAAAGCGCAGATGAATTAGAAATAGAATAAAAAAATAAATTTTATTAGAAAAACATCTGGTTGAAATTAATATTGTTCTCTTTAAACATTCGATCAATAAATAGAGATTACATTACACTGAAGTCAAATATGACATGTACATTTCTTTTTTTTACCTAACGTTACCGTTCTACCACACACGATCGGCTTGCTAAAGTTTTTTTTTTTGCCCTCCTGAAGTGTAATGGGAACTTTACAATTGTATACACAGCAAGTGTAACCTACATTTTACGCTTACTGTGTTGTAACTTGTCTAACTATGCGGTAAAATAATCAAAATACACTGGGCATTTAGAAAAGAAATCATCTTTACTATAATAAAGTTCATGTAAAAAAGTACTACCTACTTAAGTTATTTTTTTACTTTAACATTTCCTATATTTAAAACTAATTTATATTAACCAAAATCACGACAGCGACATCTGTCATTATTGTAAAATCCGCCGTTACCGACATAGTCACCGATCGATATACCTGTCAAATACGCGAGGCAAAAATTGCTGAAATGTCAAATTTCGATACCTACCTATTATTTATTACGAAGAGCAAATAAATATATCATCAGTCATAAACAACGCCTATTATTATAAATAAATTTTCGCTAGAAGAAGTACTCTAATGAAGGTAAGTAAAATCAAATTTGGAAATTGACTTAACCCCAGTATTTTAAACTAACCCTTTTCAGAAGTATAACCTATCTCATTAAAAAAAGTGATTTTCAGTATCGTGTAACGGCGAAAAGAAAGGAAGGACGCTATTGTCCCTATTCGGTCGCCATTTTGTAATGACGTCCCTGCTCGTTCTCCATGCTGTCAAAGGGTTTGCTCGGGCGCCAATAATTCGGAAACACAGCATAAGGAGAGATGGTGGATCCTGTAAAGGACGCTCTCATAGCGTCGCTGAAAAGGATGGCTGGAACGCCAAAAAAGTGCTCGGGTAGCTTAGTGGAGACAGAGTTCGGCTTTTGACAATGAAATCAATTGTAATCATTTTTAATATTTTATTAAAATATATTAAAACGAGAAAGTAATAAATGTAACAAAGCAAAGTAACAATGAACCAGCGATACTTGCAGGATATTTTCTCTACTACGCACGATCAACAATGAACGGGCAACAATGGCACACACCAAGGTTGCGGGAACACGCTATGAACGAGTAACAATGGCACACACCAAAGTTACGGGAACACGATACGGTTACAGTGTTGTCACTTTGACAACACTCATTAACAATCGCGATTTCAATCTAACAATGTTGGCACACACCAACACTCATTGACAATCGCGATTACGGCGTACAGCGGCCAACACCACTGCACAAAACAACCGGCTACACCGGTACGGTCCACCTGCTGCACTCTCTCACGAGCTGCCGGCACACACCAACAGCACTGAGTCAGAGGCAGCCAAGGTCATCCACAACCCGCTCACCTGGCCCTCACCAGGTTCGCAGAAGACGGCACACACCATCTTAGGCTCGTTGGAGAGCTAACGCTCCCTTGAGAGAGCACACACTCTCTCTTGAGAAAGCACACACTTTCTCCTGTAGCTAATGCTCGAGCTTCTATTTATACCCCGAAAAACCGTTAAAAATATCAAAAAAGGTTCAAACACGTTTTTACTCATCCTGCAAATTCTCGCCAAGTTTGAATAAAAAAATATAAAAAATACAGTTTCATGTAGGATCGAACCGACGATCTCTAGCGTGCTGGTCAAGCGCACTAGCCACTCGACCACACAATAGCTGACAGATAAACAACAATTTTATAAACAGTAGCAGCTATAACCAAAATACAACAATACATTTTACAACAAACGACATACAATATAACCACACAATTATAGTGTATGCGTAAATCAAAACAATACAAAACAATAAAAAATGGAAAACAATATTTTTACTTGTGGGATTTGAACTTTGATTTAAATAATCAAACTTTAGCAAAAAACTGACATGCTAACCACAAGGCTATTACGTTAAACATGAAGAATAAATTCAATTCTAGTGACCATCGTCACACCCCCCTCCCACTTCGGAGACAAAAACAAGAAAAGGCAGTTCAATTCCCACTAGCTTCAAAAACAACTTTACTTAAACAGGAACGGGAATATCAAAACTTTATTAACTTATTAGAAAATCATAAACCTAATTTACACCCAAAACTTTACTGGTCAATCAAACATATTTACTCAACTCACACGTGTCTTTACACTACTGGTCTCCCCTGGCTGGACTGCACTGTCCTTCGGGCTGACTGGCTGCCTTAAGTTTTGGACACGTTCTGGAACTGGACCTCGCCGGGGCGCGCTTCCCGATGGGGTGGTTCGCAGTTTCCAACACTGCTCTCAAAGGGCGTGCGGACAGTGGACAGCTTCGGGGGATAGGTCGGGGCAACCATAGGATGCCGGTCGTCGGCCATATCTAAGGAAACACTACGGTCGGTAGGCGGACTCATGGACTCGACGAACACGGCGGCGTCGTACGCCCTCCAGGTCACAGAACTGTGAAGGATTCACATCTCCGCACAGACCATGACCCCGAACACCTGGGGGCGACGGTCATACTTCTCACATCAGATGATTACAACGGGCTGTCTCGGAATCGACACCGTACGATTTCGGTGTCTCCCTGCAGTCTTCTCCCATGATTTCATTTCTGTCAAAAGGTCCCTGTTCGGGCGCCATTTGTAACGGCGAAAAGAATGGGACGCTCAACAATGAACGGGCAACAATGGCACACACCAAGGTTGCGGGAACACGCTATGAACGAGTAACAATGGCACACACCAAAGTTACGGGAACACGATACGGTTACAGTGTTGTCACTTTGACAACACTCATTAACAATCGCGATTTCAATCTAACAATGTTGGCACACACCAACACTCATTGACAATCGCGATTACGGCGTACAGCGGCCAACACCACTGCACAAAACAACCGGCTACACCGGTACGGTCCACCTGCTGCACTCTCTCACGAGCTGCCGGCACACACCAACAGCACTGAGTCAGAGGCAGCCAAGGTCATCCACAACCCGCTCACCTGGCCCTCACCAGGTTCGCAGAAGACGGCACACACCATCTTAGGCTCGTTGGAGAGCTAACGCTCCCTTGAGAGAGCACACACTCTCTCTTGAGAAAGCACACACTTTCTCCTGTAGCTAATGCTCGAGCTTCTATTTATACCCCGAAAAACCGTTAAAAATATCAAAAAAGGTTCAAACACGTTTTTACTCATCCTGCAAATTCTCGCCAAGTTTGAATAAAAAAATATAAAAAATACAGTTTCATGTAGGATCGAACCGACGATCTCTAGCGTGCTGGTCAAGCGCACTAGCCACTCGACCACACAATAGCTGACAGATAAACAACAATTTTATAAACAGTAGCAGCTATAACCAAAATACAACAATACATTTTACAACAAACGACATACAATATAACCACACAATTATAGTGTATGCGTAAATCAAAACAATACAAAACAATAAAAAATGGAAAACAATATTTTTACTTGTGGGATTTGAACTTTGATTTAAATAATCAAACTTTAGCAAAAAACTGACATGCTAACCACAAGGCTATTACGTTAAACATGAAGAATAAATTCAATTCTAGTGACCATCGTCACAATCGTCGGCCAAAAAATTTGATACAATTCTCGTGCGTGAAGTATTTTACAGCGCTCCAGCTAATAATGCACTCGCCTTAAGGGCTCGTGCCTTAAACAAAGCTGTCGCGCTGTAAAATACAACTTACACGCACTCGAATGTAAATAACTATTTTAAAACAGTAAATTAATAGCTTCACTACAAATTTAAAGCTTTCGTTTTACGTATGATCTAAAACGTTTGGTAAAACTCTCTATTGATATTGCCATCTCTCTACTTCATAGCATATAGGGTAATACTTCAATGGCTAAAAAAGGCCAAGTCCCGTATCCTTATCCTGTCAACATCACATCGAAATGTATCAGGACTGCTTTAGACCATTTCGGATTATGTTTGCGGGACAACCTAGTCGAGGTGTAGACCAGAGTGGCTTTGTTCTTCACTCTTTTGAATCGCAGGTAGTTTGGACAGGGTTCCTTGCCCAAGTGGAGAGACCTCTCTTTCTGCTTCTGGTCAGTATTTTCACAAAATCATTGATTTGACAAATATGAAAATTTTGTGTAATATTATAATTTACGCAATGATTTTACGTTTGTGTGGTGATATAGTTTCCTAAATTATTATTTATGTTTAATTTTAAATAAAAATTGATGTACGCTGTTTTATGATGAATTTAAGTTACATATTATTTAGGAAGTTAAATAAATATTTTCACATAACTGCACTTCGTCTTCGTTCGCATTTAAGTTCTCGCTTTTATCAACCAATCACAAGCTTCCTTATTATTACTATAGCCAATTACGTTTTGTTCGTTTAGTGTGAGACGTGACACCACGCGTGCGTGAGCATTGCATGGTTCGCAAGCTACCAGGTTGAAGCCAACACGTGGTTTTACGTATTTGTGATATATTTTATAGTTAAAATAGTGTATTTATGTGTTATATTTGTGAAAATGAACTGGAGTTGTAAACTCGAATGCCTAGCTGTATTTTGAAAGGTAAATTACTTAATTTTATAGTAAATTTAAGGACAAAAACCAATCGATATCTTATTAAATGACGCAATACTTACGTCTTCAAGTTCTAAATATGTATTTGAGTATTTGTGTTTTAAATTCATCATAAACCAGCCTTAATACAGTTAATATATTGTTACATTTAATATTTGAAGCCTTAGAATATTGATTTGGAAAGATTCATTGAAGCAGTTAAATGGAAAGGGATCTACGTACTATTTTATGTTTAAAATTATTTATCTAAGAGCTTTTTGGGCAAAACAATAACGATAGATACATTAATATTTATATTTTTATATATTTTATTTAAATACTTGCTGAATACTTATGACATTAGTATTTGTTCTTGTTCATTAAGTCACTATATTATAGTGCACATATCAGTTCTATTTATTTATAGTTAATCCTGTATTATAATAGACTTCATCTACTTTATTTCTAATCGAAATGTTACAGTTATTTTCGAAGATTTATACTCACACTATAGTTGTTTGCATTTTAATATTAAACATGTAGACCGGTAGTATTTACTCAAAATTTTTATCACCCTGACTAACTAATTACCATGACCACCATTTAGAAATACATTGGGGTGATTAAAAAACAAATGAATTTGTTACTTTAGTCAACGCTTAATCACCCCTGTTTAAGAATAAGTACTACCAGTCATAATTGTTTAAAAAATTCTGTGATTTATCGCTAATCTATTTGTAATTGTATCTCTGTAAATAAATCCTTGCATAACTATTATTTATTTCATATTTAGTACATATTCATATTAAAAATATAAAACTCTATTGTCCGGTTTTATAAAAGAGAATTAAAATATCCGGGATTATAAAACCCGGGTTTATGTATATATTTTAATTCTGGATAAAATTTTAATTTGCTTTTATAAAACTGGGCTTATAAGTCTTAAAAAAATGTTACATATACTTACAAAAAGCAGTAATATTATGTAACATCTGAACTACTAGTACAATACAATTTAACATTTGACGAAATATATTTCATTATTTCTTTATCTCTATGTCTTCGTAGAATATGACCATTAATATAACTCGTAATATATGTAACACAAATAAAATGTATTACATAAGTGACTAATAAATACAGTAAAATGAATACAATTTCTCAATTCAGAAACCTATTTTTCCATCCTCAAAATTTGCATTCCAGCAACCAACAATTATCGAAAATACGAACTTCAGAATTACATCAGTAGGATATGAACGATTTACAGCCTGTAGGTAAGCAACCAACAAAATTCGATCCGAGAGCACCGCAAGAAGTTACAGGGCCCGAAAATTATTCATGCAGATCGGCATGAATAATTTTAGCGCCAAAATTCCTACCTAGTGCACAACAGATTACATAAGCATGTACCCTACGGCAAAGTTTCTAGCTACCAAAATCCGTGAGCACCAGCAAGGCTTCTGGTCGACAAAATTCAAAAATCGTATAAAATCGACGATTTAGAGCCGTAGTGGCCGAAAATCTATCGATCGAAATGCTATAGCAAAATTCGAGCTGAGAGTATCGCAAAGCGATCCACGGCACGATCGCCAATCTACAACCTACAGCGCCAAAATTCAAACCTAGTAGATTACGTAAGCATGAAGCCTACGGCAAAATTTCTAGCTAGTAAAACCAGAGCCGCGAGCAAGGCTTCTGGTCGACAAAATTCAAAAATTGTGTAAAATCGACGTTTTAGGGCCATAGCGGCCGAAAAGTAGCACTTTACTGCCGCTACGAGCATTTTTAAGCTCTCAGACGGATTTTTAGCCGATCCCAAGGCATATACTCGACAAAATTAAAATATACTGGCTTTAGCAAGACATCTGATCACCAAAAATTAAAATTCGTAGAATCAAAAGACTATAGTACAAAATTCACTCGCCTGGTGGTGGATTCATGAATCCTAGCCTTCCCACCACAGATTTCAGCCTTATATACAGCTGTTTTATGAATTTACAGCCATTCGGCGTGAGAGGTGGTTTTGAACCGGTCGGTCTGTTTCGTAAAGTTACGTAAGGGCTGGTTTATGATGAATTTAATTTGTAAATTTACATTTAGAAATTTTGATTTAAAATTTACAATTTTCTCTCTGGTTTATGTTCGACTTTAAAATTCTGGATCTGACCAATCAGCATCCGTCACGTGACTTGTTACTGCTTGTTATTTGACTTTTCCCCAATTGTCACTTCAGATTTTAGGTTACAAATATATTTTAGCCCTGAATTTATTAGACGCTAATGAACAAAATTATTCTTTAATAATATCGGGAATGTTTATTTTTTTTACTATTGTTGATTTATATAGTACAGAAATAAAACAAACCCAAACTTAAAAACCGTAGTTGGTCGGTCTGTTAGGCCGTGGTTAGGCCTATGAACACATTGATTTGTTAACGGGTAGTATCATAGTTCGTTTCTGAAAGTGAAATAAGATCATGAACAATTCTTGAAATATACTCATATAAGTGTACATATATTTAATTCCTTGCCACCCCTCGTTGCGTTGAAATTGAAACTACGCAAATGTTTTATTTTTGTACAACTTATTTGCTTTGTCATACAAATTACGATGTTCGCGAATACTGATTATCAACAAAAAAAAAAAAAATATCAATTTGTTCATGTGATTCCAGGTTCAAAATGTCAACAATTCACAAATAAAAAAGAAAGTTGACAGATGAAGCAAAGTTACACCTTACCGCCATGTTTAATAGTTCTCTCTTGTGATTGGTCGAATTTGAAATTTACATTTGAAAATATAAAATATAGTTATATTCCAAATCTAAATTTCAAATTTCTAAATTTGTAAATCGTTCATAAACCATCGTATACGTTTTACGTGAGTTTATATTTTAAAATCTAAATTATAAATTGTAAATTCGTAAATTAAATTCATCATAAACCAGCCCTAATAACGGCTGTAACTAGCTATATACTCACTTTCTAGCGGATTTCTAGCTGGCTAGCCACCAGGCCCCATAGCCTAGACCGTAGGCTAGGCTATAGGCTGGTGGGCGGTTGGGGCTCGTGGATGGTTCGGCGGGTTGCTGGATGCTAGCTAGTAATCGGGAATCGAACTTGGATCTTTGGTTTGCAGGATTTTGTAGGTCGCCGTTCTGGTTGCAGATTGGCGGCCTACAAAATGCTTGCTAGCAAGCGGGATGTGAACCTAGATCTTTGGAATGCGATTTTTGATCGGGATATTGGAATGAAATAGTTTGTTATTTATAACAAGGATTTATTTGTCAGAGATGTGTTACATAATAATGACATTACAATACATAATACATGAAATACATTATTTTAACAATGAGTAAATAGTTTTTGATCTGTGTATTTGTGATAAATTACATTACGTTCGCAGTTTCACAAATACAGAGATGATGACATGTGCTCTAATTAAGTCAAATTTTACTTTGAAAATGATACACATATTTTTTTATCTCAAATATATGCATGAGGAATGATAAATTTTAACAAGAATATGTAGACTAATTTTTATTAGGAATAAGTTTTATTGCGGCGTTTTAATTTTAAAATATACATTTTAATGATACAGTTTTGCGATGATTATATATGTACATAACTAAATATGTATGGTCAATAAAATGGGAAGTATGGTAGCATATACACTTAGAAAAATATAGAAATATAAAGTAGGCCATATACATTTTTTATGTGCAACAATACAGTATTAACAATGCAATCACGAATACAATCACACATGTGCAAATAAGCAAATATGTAAATGAATAATTTCCTAAGTGTATAAAGTATACTAATGATAAATAGTATGAGAGTATATATATCTGTGTTTTCTTAACGATAGCATATGATTTATTTTTAAGGGACACAATGTAATTTGTTCTATGTCCATTTTGGAAGTAAGCTTTTCAAGCTGTCAGTTTAGAGCAGAAAATCGATAATTGAAGTTTACAGCACAATTTGCTGTTTTTCATCTTAAAAGCAGAGAGTAAGCTTTTAGCAGGGATAAATGAAAAATGTAATTATTCAGGGTAAGATTGAAACCAAAGTGTTCTCAATGAACGTAGAAAAATGTATGAACGTAAAGTATCATTTTCCGCTATAGATATACAAGTATAGGTAACAATTTTGCAACGTGCAAATGTATTATGAAGTCTTTTTCAACTGATATATGAAGAGGTGTAATGTGTTATTAATAAATATCATAATACAAATAAAACGATTTTTCCGTAACTATGTTTTATTTAGAACGATCAAAGTTTCTCAAAGTATTAGATTACAAGTATGTACTCATTATGTATGTACGAGGATGCAAATGATGGTACAGAGAAATAGAGCTAAGTCCCAATTACTAATATAGTTTCGAGATAAAGTTATAGTATAGTAATTTAAAATTAAATACTTTAAGTAATAGCGAATTATCCAAAATTCATTTGGTGTTAGAGGATTATTTTTTATATGTAAACGTAATAGCAACTTGAGTATGAAAAACTAAAGGAGAAAGAGACTTGTATTGTCTAAATTTTGATGTAAAGGGTATGAGTGTAATTTACCATATTTATACATAATTTCAAAAGGTTTAAATCGCTTAATATTTTTTAATAATGTTTATTTTACAGCGTGTATATGTTATTTAAAATGGCAAATTTTATAATGCATATTATGAAAACTAAGAGAAATAGGTAACTGTACATTTCATATTTGAATATAGAAAACTATATGAATACTTTTTCGAAAGGTTTAAATCCCTGATTTTTTTTTATTAATGTTTATTTCAAGATCTGTCCATGTTTATTGAAAATAGTATAATTGCAAATGAATAACAAGAGTAATTTGTTATATGTATATTTACTTAATTTAAGGTTTAAACGCAAAAAATACAATAATGTTTATATCATGATGTGTACATGTACTATGAAGTAAAGAGTGACATTTATTTTCATATATGTATACTTAATTTCTAAATGTTTAAATCTCTGAATTTTCTTCATTAATGATTATTTTAAGACGTGTATGTTTATTAAAAATAACAACTTTGTAAATAAATATCACGAAAATTGTATTTTTGTACTTTTTAAAATGATATTAAGGAATTTACTATGTATATGCAGACTTAACTCTGGAACATATAAATCGCTGAAAAATTTTTTAGTAATACTAGTTTCCAGACTTGTACATTTCTTTTGAAAATAGCAAGTTTAAAATTAATATCTTGTAAACTATGAGATATAAGTCACTTGTACTTTTCAAATTTGGATGTAGGTACGTATAGGTATGCATATTTAATTTCAGAATGTATAAATCGCTGAAAAAAATTTCAATAATGCATGGACTTAGCTCTTTCGTTTCTTGTACCATTCAAACAATATGCATATAATCATGTGTTTGTGATAAATATGAACCTAACATAATAAGCTTTGAGATGTAGAAATATAACAGTGATAATTATGGAAATGAAATATGTGAATTTTATAATGACATGATTTTATTCTCCATTATTTAAATATGCTTATATGCATGTGCCTTAGACATAATAATCATAAAGTTTTTATTAGTGGAGTAGATGATTTTTGACTTTAAAATCGTTATATTATCATTTAAGTACTTTATAGGTGTGAGGTTAAGTTTTATTTATTTGTTTACATAATTCTTACAAATAACGACTTGAAGTGTACAAAATCCATGTTGGGGTTGTTTTGGGGTGCGATACTCTGGAACAGGGTGACCATCTTCAATGTGGAAACCGGGATTAATGAACTGCAACTCGTTCGGGTAGTTTTGCTGCATCGTTTGCTTATGTGTACAGCATCTTTCTGCAACAATAGAAAATATACTCGAAAGCAACAAATTAGTCGTTAATGGACATAGAAAATGTTTTTATTTGTATATCATTAAGAATTGTTTCTATTATTTGTAATGTGAAAGAAAGTGAGAGATATTCAATATTAAAAAGAATCAATTAATTATAGACTATATTGTATAATGGATATGATTTTATAGTATTTTAATAATAAAGTTATGTAACTTCAGGGGTATTCCACCATAACAAAAATTTAAAAAAAAACAATTTAACTTAAAGTATGACTCAATAAATAATAGTTATAACAATGAAAACATTTTTTAAATAATTGCTTTACGAGATATTTCACATTTTCTAAAAGGGAAAATTGACGTCATATAATTGTTATCTTTCTCTCGTAGCGTACTCAGTGCAGTGTGTGTGAGAAAGACAAGTATAGGGGGAATGTGACGTTATACTGATTTCTCGAAAATAAAATACTGTTAAACTAGAAACAATTATGATTTTTTAATACTGTGAATTGCTTCAAACCTGAATGAAGTTTTAAGATAATAAAAAATTTGAGTGGAATACCCCATTGTCGTAAGATCGTACACATTTTTAATTATGTATAATGGAACAAAATATATGTAGTAAAATATATAGGACATACATTATCAATGATGATAAATAATATACATGATGAACAGAAGAGCTTATAATATAAAGTGTTTAACATGGGAAAACATTTTTTTTTCAAATATCTGTCCTCTAATTTTTTTTGCATATGGTAGAAATATTAATAAGAACAATTATTTAAATATAACATCTATATTTATATTAGAATAATCCCTTGAAATTAATAGTTAATATATTGAATAAAGAATACAGCTATAAAGTGAAAGTATAGTTCACATTTTTAGAATTAGTTCTTTCGTTTCTTGTACCCATCAAATAATATGTATGTAATATGTGTTTGTGATGTACGTGAACCTAACGTAATACGCTTTGAGATGTTAAAATATTTTTATGAAAATGAAAATATGTGAATTGTGCCATGATTTTATTGTCATTTAAATATCCTTATATGTATAAGTATCTTAGACATTTGTTCATACAGTTTTTATTGGTAGAGTAGATGATGTTTCACGTTAAATGGTTATATCATATAAGCATTTAATAGGTGTGACGTGGTTTGATTTATTTATTTATTTACATTAATTTGATAAATATGACTTGGGGTGTACAAAATCCATGTTGGGTTATTTTGGGGTGCGATGCTCTGCAACAGGGTGGCCATATTCAATGCGGAAATCAGGATTCATGAACTGCAACTCGGTCGGGTACATTTTCAGCATTGTCTGTTTAAGTGCACAGCTTATCTTTCTGCAACAATAGAAATTATACTCGAAAGCAACAAATATGAATTAATGATTAACGGTCATAGAAAATAATATGATTTTATTTGTAGATTATTAAGAAGTATATATGATTATTATTTAAAAAAAATATATTAATGTCAAAGAAAGTGAGAGATATTCAATATTACAAAAGAATGTATAAATATTTCAATCGATTAATTATGGATTATAATGCATAATGTGTACGATATAAAAATATTTTAATAATATATTTAGTAAAATATATGACATACGATGAATGAACGCAATTCGTGATTGAGATGTTTACATTGGAAAACATTTTTTTTCAAATATCTGTGCCGTAAAACTATATGGGATGCTTTATACATAGTATTTACAGAATAAAATGCTAGAAGATTGTATATGATAGAAATAATAAATAATTATCAGTTAATGCAAACTATTTTCGATATAATGCAAACAATTATTTAAATATAGCTTATATCTTGTATCTACACTAGAATAATCCCTCCAAATTAACAGGTAATATATCAAATAAAAAAAAAAAAAAAAAAAAACTCAATAAATGAAATTATGGATAGAACTCCAAGTCCAGCAGATATCCTAACGTCCTCTTCAAGCATCAGGAAGTCGTCCTCGTGGTCACAATACACCAGCACACTACACACACGTCTTTACACTAGCACTGTAACAAACAAACTGAAAGAATTAATTCATGTAAAAGTTAGGGAGTTAAATAACTAACCCCTAGAAATAAAAGTCAACAATTAAATAATAATGAGTCTTTATAAATAATAATTGCTTCTTATGTATTATGTAATTCGTTCACGGTGTTTTGAATTTTATGAATGTAAAAGTAGCGCGAAAAAAATTTGAGTACACAAAATACATAATTATATTTTTTATTATTATTATAACATTTTATAAATATGTGTGTTCTTTTCAGATGCAGCCGTGTGAAAAGCCGACATCCTGGTATTGCAGACTTAACGACTTGGAGTCCCGACAATGTAACCCAACAATGGTGAGTTATATTGTAGTAGATATTTCTTGTAATCACGTTTTCATGGAGATTATCCCTGTAAAAAAACAATATAATACTTACTACCTACCCTTAATTCGGACACGCTGATTAAGGGGAAAATAATGAAAAAATCCTCTAGGCCTTATTTTCCAAAATAGAAATTTTTATTTTTAATGGAAATTGACAATTTTTTTTGACTTTGACTGTCTGTAACTAATGTATTTAAATGAAAAATGTTATTTTCCCTTAATTCTGATACACTCTTCACTAGAAAAATAATGAAAAAATTCTTTAGGCAAAGTTTCTAATATAGAAATGTTTATTTTTAATGGAAATTGACAATATTTTTTGACTTTGACGGTCTATAACTAATGAATAGTAAAAGATACATTAACGGGCGTTGCGCCACTCAATTCTATGGACTTTTCTACATACCTATGTGTACAAATTTTCATTAATCATAGCGAAATAAATGTCTGCTACGTATATCGTTTAAAATGATTCAAAAACTAAGTGAAATAGTTGTTTTATATACTACTGCAGGAATTTAAATTGCTGAAAAAAATCAGTCATTTGTTTCAAGATAGCTAAATGTCATTTGTGTATACCATGATAAAAAATTAAATAATTTAAAAATTAAGTGAGACAGCGACTTGCAGTTTTCAAATTTGGATTCAGGGGGTTGTTTACTGTATGTGCACTAAGTTTTAGGAATTCAAATTGTTGAAAAAAGAATTCAGGTATATTTGTTTCAAGATAGGCAAATGTCTTTTGTGTATACCATGAAAAATATAAAATAATTCAAAAACTAAGTGAGATACGGACTTGCAGTTTTCAAATTTAAATTCAGTTTGCAGGAAAACTATGTGAAATAGTAACTGGTACTGGTGGTATTCATATTTGGATTCAGGGCTTTGTTTTATATACAATTTAAGAAAATTTTAAAGTTTTTATCTACCCAAATGTGTGGTAAATTTACTTTTAGGGCAATAATTCAAAAATGGGTCGAGATATAAATTTTGTAGTAATATTATTTGATTGTAAAGAGAATTTTACGTAAGTGTTCGCATTTTTAGAGTATTTGAACATCTGTGTGAATTTTTAGAAATAAAATTATTGAAATAAAAATGGATAAATACAAAAAATAAGTCCATTGGAAAAAATTCTATATATCCAATAAAATTATAACACGAACACATACTATTTTTTTTACAAATTCCATACCAAAAGTTCCTTTGAAAAGATTCTATAAATCCAATAAAATTATAACATGAACATACACTATGTAAATTGCACTTGACAATTCCTTCTTTCTTCTTCAGCTTTCTGCAATTTTATTAGGAGTCACTGTTTCTTACTCTTCTCTTTCACTCATTTCTGTCCAACGCATCTTCTTCACACAGTTCTTCCTCTCTCAAGTCTTCTGCGATACAGTCCTTCCATCTTCTCCTCCGCCTTCCTCGTACTCCCGATATTCTGATCCTATACCTGCCATATTTGATTTTGCACTTGGCACTGACATCTGTCAATTATAATTTTTGGCATATATCAGATGTTTCCATGATAAATAACAAAGCTAACTGATTTTTGAAAATTAATCTCTTTATAATACGTTGACTCTATTTCTATTGAATATGAAGGAAAATGTATAATCAAACCGTATAGAGAAGAGCATTTTCTTTAATATTTATAAAACATAAAATGTCAAAAAGTAATATTATTTAACTACTTTTTTTTAAAGAAAAACTGTTAAAAACTTCAAATAAGTGTACTTCCGGTGGAACATTTATAACCAAAATTTAATCAGCTCTTCATATGGATGTAAAGAAGAGGAATACGAAAGAATTATAATTTTTAGAATTGTAGTATTGCAGTTATCGTCGGAGAAAAATTTGTCACACACGGACACACACACACACACATCATCTTAATTCTTAAAAATAGTAAATTCGTATTTTAGGGACCATCAAACGTGCTTATTCATTAAAAATTCAGCAACGAATTTTTTGACCAAAGACCTTTAAGTCTTAAAGGTGACGGAAGGTAAAAAACTTACTGTGAATAAATTATTTCCCTAAGTATAAGTCCAAGTTTTAAGATGCCCAAAAGTCCTCTCTAGACACTAGGAAGTCGTCCTCTAAGGCACAGTACACGAACACACCACACTTCTGTTCACTAGCACTGTAACAATGAAACTGGCAAAATTGATCTATATAACAGTTGACATTAAATAACAATAATAAAAAAAATAGTAGTCAACAATCAAAATAATGTGTATAAATTATAATTGTTGATGTCTACGTATTACATAATAGCGTAGTCGCTCGTACGATTTTTTTAGATTAGTATTTATAAACAACGTCTATGGATTACACGCGAAATATAATTTACGAACTTTAGGGTTGATACAAAGGGTGCTATTCATTACTGAAAAAAAGTGATATAGGGACTTGCAGTTTGTATACAAGTTTCAGGATTTCGAATTGCTGAAAAAAAATCTGATGCGGCCAACACAAAACCTCCCGCTATTTAAATTTAATTTTTTAAATACATACCTACGTATCGTATCTCTGTTTTACTTATGGTTTCCTACATTCTGTCTTCGATACGAATATCTAATATACGAACATCAAACTATGACGTAACGGTTAAGTGTGAAAATCAAGTACTGTATTTAATATTTCTGGTACACACAAAATAATTCTAATTACATCTATTCTTTATTTTTCAATTCATGCTATGAACAAGATTCCTCCTACTCTTCTAAATGTTCGAGATCCTTCAAATTAATTGATAAGATTGGCGGTATTTCTGAAGGATATATGATGAATTATAAGTAGAGTAAGCGCGTGTTCAGTTGACACTGATACTGTACATACTTTGGATTATAAATTAATACCCTTTCTTTTTATATTAATTTTAGATTTTCCTCGAAATAAGAAATATTAAATGTACTTCCCAGAAAAAGTTTTCAGTAATGTCTGGATTTTTGACTCTGACATTTATGTCAATTAAAAACATTTTAATTTTTCCATAGGCTGATTGATTCATTCTACAATGGATTATTTTATATATTTTTAATTCAGTCTATCTCTAAATCTATAGAAGATAAAAATTGTTCAATTTATTGGATAGAGAATTTCATATCCTTTAATATTTGTTATAACATAAATTTCCAAAAAAAATAATATTTAGATTTTTTTTAAGAAACTACTACCTCCGGTTGTTCAATTGTTACCTAAACCTTTCAGCTCTGCCTATTAATGTCAGATTAAGGAATACGTAGTTAAATTGGTCTTTAGTATCATAGAATTGGAGAAACCGTCGCTCCAACATCCAGACACACAGACATTGTAAAAATGTTAAAATCGGATTCTAGTGACCTTAAAACGTGCTTATTCACTAAAATCTGGATATGCTATTTTTAGCATGAATCCAATATCTCTCTTATGCCCGTATTCATAGTCGATGCTCAATCTCATACTTGAGTATTACTTGGCCAAGCATTACTTCGGTCGTTCTCAACATCATATCATCACATCATATGTTTCATAGTGGAAACTTCGTGATTTCTCGGTTTTCTAGGGAGTATTTTAGAGAATTTGTTGGTATATTTGTAAATTTTAATATTTTCCCCTCAAATCGTATATTTGACATCTACATATATGTCACAGGTTACAGATACATGAGTTATATGACGGATATATCTTCTTGAAGCAACCATTTTTCATTGTTATTATTAAGGCTTCTTCTATTCTGTCTATAAATTCTAAAAAATTGTTGATTATCTTCATGATTCATTATTTAACTTAGATTTCATATGTGATGGAAATGACAGTTTGACAGTTTTTTTAAATGTTGATCAAGTCTATCTATTTTTCTTTTAAAAAAGCATCAATCAACACTTGAGCATTACTCAAGATTGCTTGGAACTCGCCTCAAGTAAACCTTCGATCGAAGTACGAGTGAAGAAACAAGTAGCGACTATGAAACGAAATCTGGTACTCAAGGCATACTCAAGTATGAGTCGAGGCGAAGTACTGACTATGAATACGGGCATTAGCGAGAAGAAAAAAGAATTCAGTTATATTTGTTTCAAGATATGTACTCGTAAATCTCTTTTGTGTATACCATGATTTAAATAAAATAATTTAAAAACTAAGTAAGATAGGGACTTGCAGTTCTCAAATTTGAATTCAAGGGGTTGTTTTTTGTATGTATTCTAAGTTTCAGGAATTCAAATTGTTGAAAAAAGAATTCAATAGGCATGTTTTTTTATTCAACAGAAAATTAAGCGCTGAATTCCATCAAATTTTAAAATGACGTCACCGATGAAACAGCGCAAAGGGTCATTTTACGAACTCTCTATTGAAAATGCGCTTGAAATTTAAAATGGCAGAATAATTTTTATGTCAGAAATTTGTTTCAAAATGTAGTACAATACAATTATAGAAGAAAAATACCATTTAAGTTTATTATACTTCATTTCACGTAAGAAAATAGTAGATGGTGCTTGAGAGCCGACCGTTTTTACACGCATTAAAAAATAATTTAAATTCGTCAAATTTGTTAATAACAACTATTTTTATATGTAAAAATGTACGAAATCCGAATATTAAAAATTACAACAAACCATGGTTAAACATCACTTAATTCTGTATATTTAATTTAATAACTGACAACTGGCAGGTGATATTTTTTTTAGTTTTTATGAATTTTATTTGCATTCTGACCAATCAAAGAGGAGAATTTATATTCCAGCTAAACCATCGCTATTTTCTTCGACATGAAATTGTAATCCATTGTGTTCTAACTGTAACATTTCCATTACAATGTATATATTTGCAAGAGTTTCGCGAATTAAACACTCTTGTACTACAATTATTTATAATCCGGAATAAAACTTAACCTTAAAAACAGGAATGACATTTACCCCCACCACGAATTCAGCGAAAGTTTGAAAATCCATCGACTCCAGTTCGATGTATATGATGAGTAAGCGAATGTTTCATTGCTGAATTTAAAAATTTGGTACATATTCAATCCAAAATTCAACAAATAATTTAAGAACTCGCTGATGGATGTGCGCATTAACCGCATTATCGATGAATAAAAAAACATGCCTTATTATATTTGTTTCAAGATAGGCAAATGTCTTTTGTGTATACCATGATAAAAATAAAATAATTTAAAAACTAAGTGAGATAGGGCCTTGCAGTTTTCAAATTTGAATTCAGGGTGTTGTTTTCTGTATGTATAATAAGTTTCACGAAGTCGAATTGCTGAAAAAATAATTCAATTATATTTGTTGCAAAATAGGTAAATGTCTTTTGTGTATACCATGATAAAAATAAAATAATTGAAAAACTAAGTGAGATAGTTTTCAAATTTGAAATCAGGGTGTTGTTTTCTGTATAAGTTATATTCAATTATATTTGTTGCAAGATAGGTAAATGTCTTTTGTATATACCATGATAAAAATTAAATAATTTAAAAACTAGGTGCTAGGTGAGATGGGGACCTGCAGTTTTCAAATCTGAATTCAGGCGGTAGTATGTACACTTAGTTTCAGTAAATGGAATTGCTGAAAAAAAATTCAGTTATGTTTGTTTCAAGATAGGTAATGTATTTTGTGTAGACCATGATAAAAATAAATTAAAAACGAACTAAGATAGAAACTTGTATGTTTCAAATTTGAGTTGCTCATACATCTTTGTATACACAGTCAAAGTTTTAAAATTGTTGAAATGTTTACAAATACTTTTCTATAGGATATTTCAACTATTAATATGTATAAAAAAGTGATATTATTAATACAGATAAACACAAAGTGCAGATACAATAAATAACTTATTACATTTTTAAATTTATAACAAATCATTTTTTTGCAGATGATCACGTTTCCGACGTTCCAGTGGTAAGAGATGCACACATCGCAAATTGGAAAACCCGTTCGTGTCTACAGTATCCTGGGGCTTCTCTCTAACCTGGTGGTCATGATTTCGTTGTCTGGATCAGGAAACCATATCCTGCGGTATCGTGAAGTCGTGAACCGGTTCGCCTGATCTCCAGACTTCAAATCCTATGAAATATAAATGTGAGTTAAACTGTATATTCCACTAAACTTTGTCATGCTTTGTTATTTCACATTTTTATTTATTACTCCTACACGGTTAAAGATAGCAACTTGCACAATGAAAATTTGGAATCTACATAAAATTCTCTGTAAGATAAGTCCGATTATAATTTTTAACTTCGTTTGGTTTAGGTATTATAGGGCGTTAAAATAAATGTATTTTAGTCAAATTTTCTCCATACACTTGTTTTATATTTTCATTTAGCACTACTACAGGAATAATGGTAGTAAATAGGGAAGTAAAAATTTATATTTTGCATAAAATTCACTAATGGCAGACACATTTGTTTCGGGTTCAACAATTTAGAAGAAATTTAAGTGTAATATCAAAGGTTTATACTTACCTATGGCGAATTTTCTTAATATATCATCCGTAGTTATATCATCATCGGCGATTTTCACAGATTAGAATACACTTTGTAGTAAATATTACGTAACACTCATACCAATTAGAATACCTTGTATTACACTTGGTATTAGTAAAACAATGCACCACACTTATACGGACAATTATACATATTTTAATAATAGGAAAGATGTTTTTTTTTTTTAATATACTACAACTGTATAGTAAACTAACTCATGACACAATATAATTTTGAATAAGGATTAAATAATAAACAGTAACGGGAGGACAGAGACTTGTACAACATTTTAAATAATATCTAAAATTATAATAAGCAGAACTACGTTGTACAAATTAAAATGAATTTTGAATATTTAGATTTTATTGTAAATAATAATGTACATATGAACATTTAAATTTAGTGCACTATTAACTTATTAAATTTAGATTTCTTTTACAAAATTTAAACAAATCGAAAATTATTTAAAGTTATTTAAAATTTTTAAGAAAGTTATAGAGTAAATCTAGCATTTTTAAAATATATGGCGAACTACCTATACGATGTAATAGAGAACGATTGCAATAAAAATTTCAAAGTTTTTCGTTTGTTATATACACTACCCGATTATTCACAAGCACGCCATGTTCCCTTCACCAAAGTCTGAAAGGAACTGAAGTCTTTATTTTAAAAACATAATATTAATATTATCTCGTAATACCCCCACTGTTATTAAGTGTTTATTTATTATACCTTTTGAACTTTGCCGCTTAAAATAACCAATGTTTATGTTTGTTTACAGGTTCTGCAAAGGGCCGGTCTACGCTCAGCAATAGGATACGGTAACTACAACACTGGCTGATGATAATATATGACTATTTATAAGAATAAATAAATAAAAGAGTAGTTTTCTTACCTTTCCTATGTAATAACAAAAGGGACAGGGAAATATTCTAATATTTAAGGATTTTTCCGAATTTTTCTATGCTATCTTTTAGTATTAAGTTCTTTAGATACGAAAATAACCATCCGATAGGAGCCCGCCCTTTTATAAAGGGCAAAGGGCTTATTTGAGGCCTTGGGGAAAATTTGACCACGGATTTCATTTATGCAGATCCAAGTAGGTTTAACAACACTTGTCCGGATTTTCTAGCTATTTTAGTTCAGCAATTAGCGCAGGCCCTTCGCCACAAACTTTAAGGGCAAATATATTGTAAACCAAAGAGTTTTCATCAATTCTGTGCAAGCGAATGGAAAGCGCGGGTTTAAATCTACCCGATACGCTATTTTCCGGCCCTTTAGCCTTATAAATTAACGAATTTAAGTGTTAGTCCCTTTAAGAAGCTTTAAGGGCCCATATCTCGAAAACCGCTGGGTTTTCAGCGTTTTCCTTAAAACGCTGTTCCTTATTGGAAATCGAATGAGTAATATAGGGTCAAATTACATCATATCAAAGTTTGAAGGGCGTAGGGCAAAATTTTTCTAATAAGGGTTTTTGAAAATTTTCGAACATTTTTTTGATTTTTTTTGTTTGCACCATAATTTTATAGTTTGTTTTTTAAACATTATAAACAAAAAAATAACCATCCTAAGAACTCTTTCTCATTCTTGTCTTACAAAAGGTTGAAGGGCCGGACAAGGTTTTTTAGACTAAATACGACCCGTAGAATACGAATCCGGTCTCACATTTAAAATATGAGAACTCTTCTTATTCCTGTTATCCTGGAAATGTAGTAATAAAAGCCTGTAGGATAAACTTAAATTTTGATTCTGTCGTTTTATTATAATATAAACATAATATACATTATTATATCACTATAAATATGTTATACAATACAATTTATTTACAGTTTCTATAGCTATATCCTGGGATGTCTTTAAGGCCCTTTATTGAACCAGTAATCATAAAGAAAAACATTATTAAACATGGTTCATTGACGTTACAATAATATTGTACGCTTCTAACAATTATCTCGAAAAAGAAAAGTCGGAAAGGAAAATGTTTCAAATAAATGTTATTTAGAATTTAATTTGTACCAAAAAATCCTAATAAAACTTTCCCCTGAAGTCTATAATTTTCCCATTATTTCCAATAACCGACTTTAGACTTGAATAAATCCCCTAATATCAACCCCTATGGGCTCAGATTTCGCTATTCATTAGACCTTTGTCCTTAGTATACGTATACCAAATTTGAAACAAATCGGAGTCAAAAAGTTTTTTTTGCTAAAAAAAACCCAAGGCTTTATAGTCCATGGTTTTCAATTTCGATCGGGGAAAAAAAATTGAGTTAGACATGGCATCCCCCTAATTAGACCCCAAGAATTGCGAATCCGGCGCCCAAACTGTGAAATTACGAATAGATCTTACGTAATTCAATGACATAATATCATGAAATGTAACAATGAATCTCATATAACAAACGGCCGTATGGCAAATCTGACATCGGATTCGTGATCTACGGGTCGTAATTAGTTTAATAAAAGTTGTGCGGCCTTTCTACCCCTCATAGTTTCAGAGATATTTAACCCTAAACTTCGTATAGTTGATAAGGTCAATGACATCTTGAAATATAACAATGAAGCACGTAATAAACGCCCGAAGGGTTAATCTGACATTAAATTCGTGTTCTACGGGTTGTAATTAGTGTAATAAAACTTGTCCGGCCTTTCTACCCCTCATAGTTTAAAAAAGCAACAATTTTTAATTAATCTATTACTGATAGTCTATATAAATTTTACTTGTTTTTTTGTAATTCACATTGATGTATTTCATGTAACTACCCTTAATGTACTTTGTAAATAAATAATATACTTACCCTTGTCCTGAAAAATTAGAAATAGGGATGTTCAAATAATAGTTTGTATAATTTTCACTTGTATTTATTGTTTATTTGTATTTTACACTGTTGTATTTCATGTAACTACCCTTAATGTACTTTATAAATAATATACTTACCCTTGTCCTGAAAAATTAATTAGAAATAGGGATGTTTAAATAATAGTTTGTATAAATTTCACTTGTATTTATAGTTTATTTGTATTTTACACTGTTGCATTTCATGTAACTACCCGTAATGTACTTTGTAAATAAATAATTTACTAACCCTTGTCCTGAAAAATTAGAAATAGGGATGTTTAAATAATAGTTTGTAAACATTTTACTTGTATTTATTGTTTATTTGTATTTTACATTGTTTTATTTCATGTAACTACCCTTAATGTACAATATATTACACAATAAAGTATAAATTAAGTTGTAAAGTGTTTATTTTTTTACCCTTGTATTACCCCTACACGATAGTTCTTAAAACGGCCGCCAGAGGGCAGTACCTATAAGGAAGGGGGTTGCGCCTAAAATACAGGCAACCAGAAATACTACTCTACTTTGAACAAACATACGTACATACATCATTTTAGTGTTATACCATATGGGACGTTTACTATGGGAATTTGAGTTAGTGAATGTGGGACGAAAAGGCTCTATAAATAAGATGTTTAAATACGTTTCATATTTAGGGTGTTAAATTTGCCATTACGTATTCCCAAAATGATGTATGTACGTACGTATGTTCACGAATGACTTTTTTGGGTTAAATTTACTCCAAGTGGGAACGTTTTTCGACAGGCGCTGCCCCCTGGTGGCCGTTTTAAAAACTACATACGTGTAAGGACAGAAAAAAAATCAATTTTTAACTACAAATATATTTTTTATATTATTAGAAATTACACAAGACTTTTTCTTAAAAATTAAAATTTATTGCTATTACAAAAGACTGTTTAACATTATAATAAATTTTTATTAGATTTCTTGACAAATTTAGTAACAATTGTGAACAGAATTATAACACAAAAGAAACGTAAAAAACATTTGTGTTTAAAAATTCTGTTCATAATTATTTCTCACATGGTTTAACAAATTTGGTGACAATCTTTTAACGTTGCCAAACAGGCTTAGTTGTAAAATTGAAATGATTGTTACCAAGTAAAATTATCATTATTTTGATTGTAAACATTATAAACCAGTTTGCATCTTTATTTTGTAATAAAAGTAACTTCCATTACAAAATAAAGATGCAAAATTAATAATATTCACAATCAAAATAAGGATTATTCTACTTAACATTTCACTTTTACAACTAAAGCCTGTTTGGCAACGTTAAAAGATTGTCACCAAATTTGTTAACAAACTTAGTAAGAAATAATTATGAACAGAATTTTTAAACACAAATATCTTTTACGTTTCATTTGTGTTATAATTCTGTTCACAATTGTTACTAAATTTGTCGACAAATCTAATAACAATTTATGACAGTGTCAAACATGATGTAGTTATAAAACTAAAACGTTTGTTACCGAATATAATTATCATTATTGTAGTTGTATTATTTGTTGTTAATTACTTTGCATCTTTATTCTAAGACTGAATAAAGATGCAGTAGAATTGAACACAAATAATATAACCATCATTTTATTTGGTAACAAACATTTCAGTTTTATAACTAATACGAAACTCTACATTTATATTATTTAAGTATTGAGGTAAAATAATACTATATTAAGCAGAGTTTCGTTTACAATACTAATTTATTGTTATTACAAAAGACTGTTTAACATTATAATAAATTTTTATTAGATTTGTTGACAAATTTAGTAACAATTGTGAACAGAATTATAGTACAAAAGAAACGTAAAAAACATTTGTGTTTAAAAATTCGGTTCATAATTATTTCTCACATAGTTTGTTAACAAATTTGGTGACAATCTTTTAACGTTGCCAAACAGGCTTAGTTGTAAAATTGAAATGATTGTTACCAAGTAAAATTAACATTATTTTGATTGTAAACATTATAAACCAGTTTGCATCTTTATTTTGTAATAAAAGTGACTTCCATTACAAAATAAAGATGCAAAATTAATATTCACAATCAAAATAAGGATTATTTTATTTAACATTTCACTTTTACAACTAAAGCCTGTTTGGCAACGTTAAAAGATTGTCACCAAATTTGTTAACAAACTTAGTAAGAAATAATTATGAACAGAATTTTTAAACACAAATATCTTTTACGTTTCATTTGTGTTATAATTCTGTTCACAATTGTTACTAAATTTGTCAACAAATCTAATAACAATTTATGACAGTGTCAAACATGATTTAGTTATAAAACTAAAACGTTTGTTACCGAATATAATTATCATTATTATAGTTGTATTATTTGTTGTTAATTACTTTGCATCTTTATTCTGTGACTGAATAAAGATGCAGTAGAATTGAACATAAATAATATAACCATCATTTTATTTGGTAACAAACATTTCAGTTTTATAACTAATACGAAACTCTATATTTATATTATTTAAGTTTTGAGGTAAAGTAATACTATATTAAGTAGAGTTTCGTTTACAATACTAATTTAACAAATTAAATCTTGGTGGTCCCTAAATAAGATTCCTTGTTCCCATTTTTAAAGGTACAAAGATTTCTTATTCAGTTTAAGACCGTTTCCGAAACTTTATATTATATTATATATTTTGTTACCACCCAAACCTCCCACTTACCAAAATATATAATATTTATTAATACAAAGCTTCGTTTACAATACTTAAAATCTAACTTTGCCCTGACCGCATCTAAATACTTAATAATAATTACAATTTTTACTAAAACTACCTACTTTAAAACTAAAGGAACATGGGTATTAAATTAAAATAAACAAAACAAAAGTTTGTTTTATTGTTGTACACACATTTTAAACAAATGAAGAAGCCATGGTCTGCGTCTCCAATCGGCACTGCAATCTTGACGATGGGGAGTTCTTTTTAAGTTTAAAACTATCTTAGAACTAAAAACGAAACCCTTTATTTAATAAATTGTATATATAAGGGAAACACCGCCCTCAAATACCAAACCCACGTTCCCTTATATATACCATTTATTAAAAATACAGTTCCGTGTACAATAATACTTATAATCTAACTTATATTATTGTAGTTCCCCCCCCAAATTAAGTTAGTGAAGTGCGCAAAATAACCTATCTTACGTTAAGAGATATTTCAATGAAAAACAAGTCTAAAAAAGCCTATTTTACGTTAATGTCGATTTCAAAGAAAACCAAATCTAAAATTGTGAAGTTAACGTTAATTTTCTCTCTCTCTCGAAAAGCAAAAACAACCCTTCCTACTTATATCTAAGCTATCTTATGTCTACGCGAACTATCTTGTATCTAGATTAAACTAAGCTAAAGACGTGTGAGAGAGAAAGAGTACGAGCTAAGCAAATGGTGAGAACGCCGTGGCGTCGAACGCCGTTGTTGGTTCTCACGGAAGTTTACGAGGGGGTTAAGCCGACCCCACGCGATGCAGAGCATTTACGGCCTAATACACGAACTAGGTAGAGAGTACGGTAGCAGTTACATGTAACTACCTAGGGTACACGCCAACCTACCTAGCTACTCCCGGAGACATTCGCCCGCGCCTCTCGCGGATACCCTACACCGAACGCGGTTATTAACCCGTGTGCTCAACAAAGTTAAATCAAACAAAAACTTTACCTTGTCTTTAATTATTCGTTGCCATTACCATTAAATGATGATTACATTACGTTGCCTCCGGATGAGGAGAGCACATAAGGCCATAAGAAAGCTTTCTGTGTCAACTATGGATTAATGTCCCTAGAAACATTCACACAAGTGTGAAGCGATCCACCATAACAACAGGATTCACATGACGGTGCGTTGTACATATCAGTCCACTCAATTATGGCTATCGCGCACGAAACCTACCTACCCAGCCCCTCTGACCGTGTGAAGTTAATTGAATAAGGAACCCGAACACCCACATCAAAGTTTCGATCTGTTACCTCCTTCCTGACTTACTCATCCATCCACCTGCAAGCATGCCCCGATACGTCCGTATTTTCTTTTCCCAAGCACTCTCCCTAGCTACCGTCTGGGTAAGCCACGCGTACGGTTACCGCTGCAACCGTAGACGCACGATTTTAGGATGATCGCCACGGTATGCACTTCAAATTAATCAATTTATTTTTAATTTTTAAAGAAAACGCGTGTTTGCTCGACGGCGCGATGAGCCAAAGTTTAATTAAAACCTGAAAATACATTTCCAAGAACTTAAAACTATAGTATTCCTCACGTACGAATGGCATTGCACAAGTTCAATTCGCTTTATAATCTGTGCTGATATGAAACTATCTTTTCGCAAAAGCAACTAACATTGATATATCACGTAAATCAACCCGAGACACAAAAATGTTAAAACACACGTCAATGGTTACGAACTATGTTGACATTTCAAATTATTTCCTAAATAGAGTTACAAACATACGTTGCCTTATGAACAGATTTTATAAACTGTGTGAAAAAAAAAACTACTTTAATTACGTATCTTTAACAAGCATACAGTTTATTGCTCGCAATGCCATTCTTACGTAAATAATACTAGAACTTATAAAGCTACTATTATTTTAGTCTTCTAGATGTCCGATTCCTGAAAGACATATGCTAATCATTTGTTCCCAGATATTGATTTTATTGATAAATAGTCGATAATTCAATTTCAAATTGTTTTGATATTATAAGGACATTTATTAAAGTTACATTTCTTTCAATGTAGTACTCAAAAACAGGATATCACACAAAATGCAGTTTATATCTCCATACGCTCGGAAGACAGTGGTTCGAACGTGCGTTTTATATGACGTCATGAGTACCTTCATTGATATAAGGGTTTGACATTGCATATGGATATTTATGAAAGTTATATTTAGTTTACTATAGTACTCAAAACTGAATTTGAGTTCAAGATAATATTTAGGCACATAGTCATATTCCTGTGACTATAAGTTCTCATGGTTGAGTATGAGAACAAAATAATAATTATGTATAGTCATATGCCCTTAACTATAAGTTCTCATGGCTGAGTATGAGAACAAGATAATATTTTACAAAAGTTACAATTATGAAAAAAAAAGTTTCCTACCAGTTCATCCATCGATGACCGTCTATGACGTAGAAGATTTGTCTGGTGCAGTGTTGATACATCAGACCAACCAAAGGTCCGCCTATTAAATAATAATTGTTAGTTTGTGGTACTCTTTAAACCAATTAAGAAACTGTTGGATAAAATTTTGTATGGCAAACATGTATTAGTTACACAAAACACCTGAGAAAGCGTACAGCTTTTCTCAAGTGATTTGAGTGAATAATGAATAGAAATGTACTATGCCATATTTTGTCCAACAGTTTTTGAATGGTTTCATAATTATTCGAAATTTGCTTTAATTTGATATTTGATAAAAAAAAAAAAAAAAATAGTTCAGAGAAAGGCCAGCCAGTTGCTATGAAATAAATAAATGTTTATCTCAAGAAATGTCAGAGAAACATTCATATATTAACATTATAGAATCTGCGTATGACTTACTCTTTTATCAAATGTACTTTTGGAATATCAAATTAAAACAAATATATTTTTTAAACCATTTATATAAAATTTGCATATAATCGCTTATTTTGCATCACCTGGTTATACAAAAATTCAATTGAAAAGTGGACCATTACGCAAATGCTTAGTTACTGGAGTGTAAATGTTTCGCAGCACTATACAGATAAAATTGTTTCAGAAAGTTCTTCAACTTTAATAATATTAGTTAGTAACTAGATTTGAACTAGTTAATTTTTGTTCTACGATTCGACTCGCAGATTGTAAAGTATTGTTGTATTATATTAGTGGTTCCAACCAAATAAATAAATACATTAATAATGATAAAAGAATAAAAGTGGAACCACACTATCCCTATTTTCTATCTTTGATCCCCAGTAACACCACTTTTGCGGAGAGGTCTTTCATATTAATCTAAACTAAAGAGTCAGCAACATTGAGGTATAGACTAATTAAGATTTAATATAATACTTTCCTATTTAAAATGTCATTTTAATTTGTATGGACATTTTGTAGTTCAGTACTTGATAGTAGTACTTTTGTTTCAACACTGAGGAGAATATAATTCTTTGTAAATACTTAAATACACAAACTAAACTGGTAATAAACAATCATAATACAACCCCACGAACACAAAGGTCAATTCACTCTAGACTTGAAGAAAAAACTTGGACCTTGCAAAATTTAAGCCGATGTTAAATTCTCCGGGTCAAAATTTTCGTTGTAAATGTCTACCTGACTATGCCTCTGCTTAGCTTACAATTTTAAGTCAGCCTGAAATTGTGGTGGGATCAAATTTGATACTGAATTGTATGAATACCCGACAGACAGAATGCGAAATTTGCGGTTATATGCAATATTTATTTAAATGGTTTCTGAATAAATTTAAGAACATTGGGAATAATTTAAATAATTTTTTATACTAGCGTTTTATAACAACTTTTTGATTGCCATTTTTGTTGCTAAATGAAATACTTTTAAGCACTAGTGCTAAAAATGACAGTTTAGTGCGTAAAAGTGACAGTTTAATGCGTAAAATGTTACTTTTAAGCACTAGTGCTTCGAAGCATTTCATTTAGCAACGAACAGATGAACCTGACTTCTTTTTAATTTTATTCAAATTGTTGATATTTGAGAATAAGTAATGGTCTGTTTTAAAACGCTATTTAGGTACTTGACGTGTTGTACTACTCGCTTAATCTCGTGCGTACAAATTTCACGTCGCGTGCCTAAAACATTATCATTTCGCAACTTATTACATAAATAGCTATTAGGCTATTCTGAATGATTTTAAAACAATTAAGGAGTATATTAAATAGTTTCACATATTTAAAATGAAATTCAAACAGTTTTAAATAACTAGAGAATTACATAGTAGTAAATGTATAATTTAATCATCAATTGTACCATTCTTTAAAAACCCAAGTTTTAATTTCAACCCATTTTTGGATTCAGTGCACCGTACCCAAAATTGGGTACACATACGAAGCCAACACCGCGATTTTTGCAATCTACGGATTCAGTGGGGGATATACCTAAAATTTGATTACGAAAACTATTAAGTTTTCGGAATTGGATCGAACATAAAAGAAGACTATTTATTACGAATACCAACGTTTATTTTGTAAGAGAATTACATAGTTAACAAAATACGTAATAATAATAAATATGACAGAATGTTACAATTGTTTTCCATGGATCTTAGATTACAAGTTGTCACTTTTTGTGATACCTAGAGGGCTTTGAGTAGTCAGTTTCAATGTATATTTTCTCAGCATTCAGCTCATCAAACTGTAATGCGAAGTTATTTTTAATTCTTCTGATTCATATGATCTAATGTAATTCCAATATCTGTTCTTTGATAATCCCTTTGTAAGAACTTGCATATCTTCTCTCATTTTTTCGATCACCTCTCTTCTGTCATTCCTTTTATCATCTCTTGTGTTATCCCTTTAAACATTCGTTATCGTCTTGTTTACGATTCCCTACACCGCCCCATGCGAATATTCCATTGTTGGAAGCAATGCCTGCAAGCCTTTTTTGTTAGGTTGTCCATAAGCTCTGCTGGTTTTTCTATAACTGTATCTCGGACTCAAATTTGATTATTTTAATGCAGATTTAAATTTTGAGAATAAAAGAAAATCAAATCGCACTAGGTAAGGTGAGTACGATTGATGTTTCGTCAAAAGTGTTATGTTCCGACGTGTTGTCTGTTTCAACACTTTTTCTTCTCATCCTTGTAGTATGTCCTCCAGGCATTCAATCCACTTGATCAATTATTTCAACAAAAACGATGTCCGTGCACTGCCGAGGCGCTTTTTTATCTCTCTTTAAACTTTTTAATTTGCTTGAAAACTTTCGTCATAAATGTTTTCTCAGACCGGGCGTTGTGTTCCGGCGTGTTGTCTTCAAGAATCCATGAATCGTTTTTTCACGGTTCAACACTTTTTCTTTTCATCCTTAGTATGTCCTACAGGCACTTAATCCACTTGAACAATTATATAGATTTCGACAAAAACGATGTCGGTGCACGACCGAGGCGCTTTTTTATCTCTCTTTAAACTTTCTAATCTGCTCGAAAACTTCCGTCAAAAATGTTTTCACAGAACACTTTTTCTTCACATCCTTAGTATGTCCTCCAGGCACTTAATCCACTTGAACAATTATTTAGATTTCGACAAAAACGATGTCGGTGCACGGCCGAGGCGCTTTTTTCATCCTTCTTTCAACTTTCTAATCTGCACGAAAATTTTCGTCAAAAATGTTTTCACAGACCGGGCGTTGTGTTCCGGCGTGTTGTCTTCTAGAATCCATGAATCGTTTTTTTCACGGTTCAACACTTTTTCTTCTCATCCTTAGTATGTCCTCCAGGCACTTAATCCACATGAACAATTATTTAGATTTCGACAAAAACGATGTCCGTGCACGGCCGAGGCGCTTTTTTATCTCTCTTTAAACTTTCTAATCTACTCGAAAACTTTCGTCAAAAATGTTTTCACAAACCGGGCGTTGTGTTCCGACGTGTTGTCTTCTAGAATCCATGAATCGTTTTTTTCACGGTTCAACACTTTTTCTTCTCATCCTTAGTATGTCCTCCAGGCACTTAATCCACATGAACAATTATTTAGATTTCGACAAAAACGATGTCCGTGCACGGCCGAGGCGCTCTTTTATCTCTCTTTAAACTTTCTAATCTACTCGAAAACTTTCGTCAAAAATGTTTTCACAAACCGGGCGTTGTGTTCCGACGTGTTGTCTGTTTCAACACTTTTTCTTCTCATCCTTGTAGTATGTCCTCCAGGCATCCAATCCACTTGATCAATTATTTCGACAAAAACGATGTCCGTGCACTGCCGAGGCGCTTTTTTATCTCTCTCTAAACTTTCTAATCTGCTCGAAAACTTTCGTCAAAAATGTTTTCACAAACCGGGCGTTGTGTTCCGACGTGTTGTCTTCTAGAATCCATGAATCGTTTTTTTCACGGTTCAACACTTTTTCTTCTCATCCTTAGTATGTCCTCCAGGCACTTAATCCACATGAACAATTATTTAGATTTCGACAAAAACGATGTCCGTGCACGGCCGAGGCGCTTTTTTATCTCTCTTTAAACTTTCTAATCTACTCGAAAACTTTCGTCAAAAATGTTTTCACAAACCGGGCGTTGTGTTCCGACGTGTTGTCTGTTTCAACACTTTTTCTTCTCATCCTTGTAGTATGTCCTCCAGGCATCCAATCCACTTGATCAATTATTTCGACAAAAACGATGTCCGTGCACTGCCGAGGCGCTTTTTTATCTCTCTCTAAACTTTCTAATCTGCTCGAAAACTTTCGTCAAAAATGTTTTCACAAACCGGGCGTTGTGTTCCGACGTGTTGTCTGTTTCAACACTTTTTCTTCTCATCCTTGTAGTATGTCCTCCAGGCATCCAATCCACTTGATCAATTATTTCGACAAAAACGATGTCCGTGCACTGCCGAGGCGCTTTTTTATCGCTCTTTAAACTTTCTAATCTGCTCGAAAACTTTCGTCAAAAATGTTTTCACAAACCGGGCGTTGTGTTCCGGCGTGCTGTCTTCAAGAATCCATGAATCGTTTTTTTCACGTTTCAACACTTTTTCTTCTCATCCTTAGTATGTCCTCCAGGCACTTAATCCACATGAACAATTATTTAGATTTCGACAAAAACGATGTCCGTGCACGGCCGAGGCGCTTTTTTATCTCTCTTTAAACTTTCTAATCTACTCGAAAACTTTCGTCAAAAATGTTTTCACAAACCGGGCGTTGTGTTCCGACGTGTTGTCTGTTTCAACACTTTTTCTTCTCATCCTTGTAGTATGTCCTCCAGGCATCCAATCCACTTGATCAATTATTTCAACAAAAACGATGTCCGTGCACTGCCGAGGCGCTTTTTTATCGCTCTTTAAACTTTCTAATCTGCTCGAAAACTTTCGTCAAAAATGTTTTCACAAACCGGGCGTTGTGTTCCGGCGTGTTGTCTTCAAGAATCCATGAATCGTTTTTTTTCACGTTTCAACACTTTTTCTTCTCATCCTTAGTATGTCCTCCAGGCACTTAATCCACTTGAACAATTATTTAGATTTCGACAAAAACGATGTCCGTGCACGGCCGAGGCGCTTTTTTTTATCTCTCTTTAAACTTTCTAATCTGCTCGAAAACTTTCGTCAAAAATGTTTTCACAAACCGGGCGTTGTGTTCCGACGTGTTGTCTTCAAGAATCCATGAATCGTTTTTTTCACGTTTCAACACTTTTCTTCTCATCCTTAGTATGTCCTCCAGGCACTTAATCCACTTGAACAATTATTTAGATTTCGACAAAAACGATGTCCGTGCACGGCCGAGGCGCTTTTTTATCTCTCTTTAAACTTTCTAATCTACTCGAAAACTTTCGTCAAAAATGTTTTCACAAACCGGGCGTTGTGTTCCGACGTGTTGTCTATTTCAACATTTTTTCTTCTCATCCTTGTAGTATGTCCTCCAGGCATCCAATCCACTTGATCAATTATTTCGACAAAAACGATGTCCGTGCACTGCCGAGGCGCTTTTTTATCTCTTTTTAAACTTTCTAATATGCTCGAAAACTTTCGTCAAAAATGTTTTCACAAACCGGGCGTTGTGTTCCGGCGTGTTGTCTTCAAGAATCCATGAATCGTTTTTTTCACGTTTCAACACTTTTTCTTCTCATCCTTAGTATGTCCTCCAGGCACTTAATCCACTTGAACAATTATTTAGATTTCGACAAAAACGATGTCGGTGCACGGCCGAAGCGCTTTTTTCATTCTTCTTTCAACTTTCTAATCTGCTCGAAAACTTACATATTAGATAGATATTATCACCACAAAGTTTCTTCAGCAAATCGAAGGATTCTGTACCGCATTTGTCAAGTGTCACACAGAAATTCAAAATAACGCTAACATGATTGGATGGACGGAACAAGACAAATTAATTGACACTGCAATGTTGCCAAATTTACAGGGAAGCCAAAAAAAATCTCGTAAAACGGCCTCGTATATGTAATGTGAGACTGATGGTTAGGTTTTGTTACAGGTTTTCTTTATAAAATATTAATTAGCCAATCATTTTTGGCGGGTTCCGAAATATATACCGGAATGTTTAAATGCGTCCGTGAAACCACCACTAGATTGGTCTCGATCTGCGTTGAAGATTTTACACTACCTTTCCCACCAATTTCCATTGAAGAAAAATTTGTCAAATATAATTTTTTTGAAAACTCTGGCATGACGCCTGTAAAACTGTTTTTATACTATACTTCATTTCGCGTAAGAAAACAGCAACTGACACTTGAGAGCTGACCGTTTTTACATACATTAAATAATTTAAATTCGTGAAACCAAACTTTATTCATACTAAATATTTTTATCTGTAAAAATGTATAATATATAAACCTTAAACTCGAAAATATAAATTGTCAAACGTTACTAACCTAATTTTTTTTTATCATGGAATAAAATTAGATTTTCCAATACAGTAAAATACGGTCAATGAAAAATATTGTAACACATGTGTTAATTGGCCTTTAATTATATCAAAAATTAACGCGTGAGAAACGCAGTTGATAGTTAATAGATATTTATACACCAAGTGAGCTAAGATAATGTTTATTCATAAGAAGAAACTTTAGCTCACGAGCCCGTAAGGGCGAGTGAGTTAATTTCGTCGAGTGAATAAACATTCTTAGCTCACGTGGTTTATACAATGTTTTATTCAATTTTGACGAAATTAGTTATTAACGTCATTAGGCCGATATGAGGCAAATAACAGACGCGACTGAGGTTTACAATCAGTCGAGTTCGTTATTTGCATTTCGGTCGTGTGGCGTTCAAGATTTTTCGTAATAACAAAATTTAAACATTTAGGAATAATAAAATTCTTCTATATCTGTCATACTGAACAACTTTTTTGATTAATTTATAAATTCTCCTAGACAACAGTCCATCTATATGCTGTTATTTTTCTAGGAACACCTGATACTTAATTGTAGGCGACTGTTATAAAAAATAACCGCCTAGGTGTTATTTCTATCTTTTCATTTTTGTTTTTAGTCCTGTTATGTCATAATAACAGTATGGTATTACGAAAAATAATAAAAACCATAATTATTTATTAATTTTGGCAAAATAAAAAACTAATCAGTTAGTAGCTAGTACAGGACAATCGTTGATGATAGACGTCAAGTCATCTATTTAAAAAGCTTTATTGTCTGTCATTTGTGTCGTGAAAAATAATGAAAATAGCTGATAAATACTGTGGTGAGAGTTATTTTTGTGCCTGATGTTATCTAAATGCATTATTTGCTGCAGAGTGAGTTAAAATGGGGTCATTTCAAAAAAAATAATTGTCGATTTTTATTTATAAAATCATGAAATCCATCTCATTTAATAAATATAGTAATAAAAAATAATTTGAAATATGCTACTTTTCATTCATAAATTTGCTAATAAACTTTCGCGCTTTTAAACACGGACTAAATTTGTGACGACACAAATTCATACTCACACAAAGACAATTCACTCTCACACACACGCTTCACAACATGAAACAGTAACCTAACCTAAAAGTGTGACAGATGACAGCAAAATATACAAGAGAGAAGATTATTATTACTTTCTATTTCTTTAAAAGTACTAGTACAGTTATAAGGTATGTAAATAAACCATTTATTTAAATAAATACCAAACCAAATAATCATAGTTCTAAATTAAACTGGTAGAGCTCGACTGTCGTATCCGTGAATATGTGTCGTCAGCCGTTGAAATATTTGAAATTAAACGCAACTTTTAAAAAATCATATCTCTGATTCTAAAGACTTGTAAGATGTAAAATATACACATACATGTTTAATTTGACCTATTTTTTCAAGAAAAAAATAAATCAGAAAATGTGAAATGACCCCATTTTGTGAGTGATTTATTTTTTTTTAATTCGCTTGTGAAGAAAATGTTACCTGTAGTTCTTGCTAAGAAGCTAATAACAGTTTAAAACGTCAAAATTGAATAAATAACTAATAATTTTGGTTGAAAATTTCTGAAGCTGTGATTAATAAGTGATAAAGATTCTTGGATAAAGAAAGCTTCTAAACGATGAGTAATTGTTTATTGAAACAAAAGATAACGTTTCGGTCATGGTTACGACCATTTTCAAGTATAATATATTACTTAAATTTTACTATTAATTTTGTCAATTAACTGACAGCTGATTTTTTTTCGCTTTCCACGTGTTCTAACCGGTCAGATAGCAGAGCTATTTTCTTACGTAAAATGAAGTATAGCGTATTAAGGGTGTGATTACAAAAAAATCTGCACAAACTTTATAACCGTATCATTTAACTTACACAAGGCAACATATTAAAACAGCTTTACAGTAATATAAATTACAGTTAAATAACATACCTGCATGAAAATTCGCCGCTAATATCATTTATTTTTGAAAGTCCACTTAATTTTCCCAAACATTCTCATTTTTGAAGTGATTAAGTTTATTTTTAATTCTTTGTATGAAATTTCGTATGTCGATTAAATGTATATACTGTAGGACCATGAATGCCTTGTTTATAAAAATAACTTTCGTTTCCTTCACAATCACTACCATCTTACGTGAAATAGAGTTCGGTATCAGTAATCATAAAATTTTTATTCCAAGGCTTGAGATACAGTTCAACATATCTAGTTGTTGTGATTTATTAACGCTTGCATTTTACTATACTTTGTACAGATTTTCTGTTTCTTATTATTTTATTTCTTTATTATAATGTACATTTATTTGTTTTTTTAAACAGCTGAAAGAAAAATTATATAATGTTTGGTACAGTCCGCGCGCTCAGAGAAAAGACAAGCGCACAGACCAAAATTTGTCCGGACGAGTCCAACTTGTGAAAGTAAGGATTTTAAGATGTTATGACAGATAGCAGCTGTCTATAGCGTATTGTTGTGATCAAATTTTCTTTATTGTAATCAAGAATTTTTTAATAAACAGACGGGATATTGTATAAATAGGCATATACCTTGATTGGAATAGATATTTATACACCAAATGAGCTAAGGTAATGTTTATTCGTGAGACGAAAGTTTATTTTAAATTCTTCGAGTGAATAAACTTTCTTTTATACAATATTTTATTCAATTTTGACGAAATAATAATGAAAACCATTATAATATTTAATTTTGACAAAATAAAAAACTAATCAGTACACTGTTCATGACAATCGTCGGTGATAGACGTCAAGTCATCTATAAAAAAGGTTTATTGTCCGTCATTTATGTCGTAAAAAATAATGAAAATGGCTGATAATGTCTGATAAATAATGTGGTAAGTGGTATTTTCGTTCTTGATGTTATTTTTAAATGCATTTTTTGTTGCAGAGTGAGTTATGTAAAATTTTGTGAGAGTGATTTAAATATTTTTAATTCTCTTGTGAATAAAATGTTACTTGTAGTTGTTGCTATGAAGTTAATGACTGTTTAAAACGTCAAAATTGAATAAAATAAATTTATTACGTGATTAGTCATTTTCATTATTGTACTATTTCATAGATTTTTTTATAAAGTATACAAATACAACCGGTTGATTTTCACGTCCTTCTTCAAAGATTTATTTTATATAGGATATTATAAAAATAATAGCATTCAAATATTATTCATTTAAATGTTTTTTGAACAGTCAGCATTTGTAGGTTGGGTAGTACAACTTCTACTGCGTCGATTTGTTTTTTCTCTAAGCGCGCGGACTCTATTAGATTAATAAATTATACAAAATGTTGTGCATCCACATATTATTTTTTAAATAGTATTAATAAATTAAACTTTGTGCAGATTTTTTGTTAACACACCCTTATAACAACTTTTTGATTGTCATTCTCGTTGCTTAATGACATACTTTTACGCACTAGTGTTTAAAAATGTAACTTTCAAGAACTAAATAAAAATAATAAAAATTATGAAATTCTTTATTCATTACAAATATTTACAATACAATTACTTAAATTACCAAGTTGAACATATGATGTCGTTTTTAGTTTCTTCTTCTTAATAAACTTCAATACAGGCAAAAACTTAATTAGATATACTTCTGGTTTCTGATGTTTTGTCGACAATTATTATTTCTTTAATTGCTCTTTCTTTTTCTTCCAAAATTCTTCTAGAATTTTTTTCTTATTCTCCAAAGAATTTTCAACATACCCTTCAGCAACAGAACTTGAACGCCACCTTCCATTTTATTACCGACCGTTATTATCGGTTGAAACGCGATGCAACAGTCTGCGAAAAACAATTTTTCTGTGTCGGTTTTAAATATTCACCTTGTATAGAAGTAGAAGATCATCAACTTCCATATCCCTCAATTATTGTCCACGGCGTCGAAAATTCTTTTTCGGTGGTGTCTAACATCGTCGTCTTCACGCATTCATTGTAACGACCTGCTTCAAATCATCATCATCATCATCATTATTTAGTAAATTCTGTTCTTGAACAGGTATCAACGGAAATGTTCTTTCCAAACTAAGCTGTCATGTGCCTAGCCTCCCTCTTCAGCATCTTGTAATGGAGGGTTTATAGAGATGTGATAGAGATATATTTTCGTGCTGCCATCTATTGATATTTCCCTTGAACTACACTTGTAACATTGTAACAAGTTCACTGAATTGCTACATTACAAACAAATCAAAATCACTGTCATGGTAACATTTGCAAGATAGAGCCAAATGCGAAGTGAGCGGATGATTTTTGCAACAGTGACTCTCGCTATAACTATAAAGAATACATAACAAATGTGAAATTCTTTAAGCTTCCACGGCCATCCGAAGACAATGAATTATGTAAAACTCAAATGTCAAAACACAAGTGAGAGAAGGCAGGACTTTAAAAACGGCGATGGTTTGTTTGTAATCGGATCTTCCATCTTAACTTCTATATCGTCGTACTCTTTCTTGCGTTTGACGTCAAAATCATAACCCTCCATTTTGTCCGTTCTTAATTTCAGTTAATATTCCAAATTTTTTTTCGTCCTCTTCCCCTTCACCGATATATTTTCCCTTTGATTATAATTTTCTGTACACCATCCCTCCTTGAAATATGTCCAGTTAGCATTCCTCTGTCTTATTCCTTTCAAAATTTTTCTTTCTTCTCCTATTCTTCTCAACACCTAGTTCCTGACTTTCTCCTTTCACCCAATCTTCTCCAATCGTCGCCTCAACCACATCTGAACTTTCTAAGTAATTTTTCTAATTCTTCTGTAAGGCCCACGTTTCGAAGCCATACAGTAAATACTCCATAATACATTTTGCAAATCTTTTTTGCAGTCATTAATTTACATTTAGATATTGCGAAACCTTGTAATTTACTGTATGCTGCCTTTCCGTGTGCAATTTTGCTGGCCCTTTGCATGCGTTAATAGTTTCTAATTTTTCCCGCACTTCTTACGATGTTGTGCAATCTTTAATTTGCTTTAATTCTGACGGATGTATTGGTAAATATTGTCCGATATAGCATTGGTGTCACGATATTTCCAATCCGCGAGTTCCGTTGCGTTCTTTTCACTTTGCTATTGGTTTCACCTTTACCCTATGTACGTATTTCCAGCCATCGTTCGCGCATGTGAATTCGCTATGTAAAGTTCGATTCTCGAAAGATGACAATGTGGTCCTCCACGATAATAGCTATTTATGTAATAAGTTGCGAAATGATAGTGTTTTAGGCACGCGACTTGAAATTTCAAGAGTCAAGTGGCTTAAACACTCATTTCACAATGTATTACATACGAGATAAAAGCGAAATTGTTTCAAACCAGCCCAGTGGATCGGTTTGGAAACACGAAACTGTTTCAACAAATTTCCTTTCTGAAGTCACCGTTACGTCGCCAAAACATAATGGTTTGAAACACTACGAAATAGTTTTAAACCAATGTATCGCTAAAAACGCCTCAAGTATGTATGTATCGTCGCACTCGAAGTCATTTTCCGCACTTTTCTGACGCAGAAACGTTCTAAAATCTAAAAATAACGAGCTCCTATTCACTTTCACTAATTATTTTGTCCGTATGTTTTTTCGCGCCAAGTTCAAATTTTCCACGCACGTTACTGAATCGTCAGCAGTGTTCGAGTGACAAATGAAATACCATATCATAAAAAGTATACGACAAATGTTTCTTGTTTCTATAACTCTGGTATAGATTTTTATGTAGATTTCATATTTTTAACATATAAATAACAGCGCGCAACAAAATTATTAATATAGAAATTATATCAAGGGCAATCAATCATTCCGTAAGGGTGTTAATCAAAATAGTTCGCATAATGTCAATATTAAAACTTTAAGTTTTGGACCAACTGTAGACTATGGTTCAAAACGGTTTGAATACTGTTCGTATATGACGTCATTGTTTGCCCTTTAGTCTATTCTACGAGACCTTTGATTAAAGGGGCATAAATCCACGTGTTTCGTCTCAGCATACTTTACAGTTTTCAATTCATTTTTTGCCAATGTAGTTTTTACTTACTATTCTGTAATGTATTATAATCTTGTTGATTCTTAACAATTTATTTGTAAAATTAAAATGTCAGTATAATATTATTTATTAATTCAAAATCTTCATTTTTTATTAGAAAGTGAAAAAGCAGCATTGTATTTATTTTTTTGTTAATAACAGTGCAAGAAATGGTGGTGGAATTATAGGTGCAAGTGTAAATTATTTCAAAACTCCCAGAGTGTATCGTCCAATGTACCGTATGGCAGAACTGCCTTTAATGAAAGGTCTCGTGGAAAACAATATTACAGCTGACTCATCCGCCATTTTGGTTATAAAGTTAACAAGCAAATATTTTATTATTCATGCAATACATATATTTTTTCTCTAACTTCAAAAATCATAAACTATATTCTTTCTTCTGTATGTATTCACAAAATTTGTTTTAGCTGCCGCACGTTAAGTTGAGACTGACGCTGAGCATACTAGAAAATCTGAAAATATCAACTACAATTTCTTTGGCTTGTAAATGAATCTCCTTCCCGTTAAATGTTGATGGACTGTTTTTCTCGTTGTAATAATAGCATATAATACTTACTAGTAAATAGAAAACAATTATTGCAAATATTCGGCAAAACGTCAATATACATAATTTCCCTATTTATTACTGGATCAACTCAACTTAACGTGCGCCAGCTCTAGAAATGTGATCTCATATTTCAAACCACGTGATATTTTAGCGCCAAAACAAATTACAAAAAAAAACCGTATTAGAAAACATAATTCTTTTTCAATTATTCGTTTATTTCTAACGTAATCCACAATGTTATAGCATTTTTTACCTTATATTTTACTGCATTAAAAATACCCCATTATTAAAATGGCGCTTATTCTTTATGATATCATTGCCCTTGATATTATTATTATTATTATTATTACTGATATCAAAGAGAAAAATGAATTTATTTAGCATGACTTACATTAGAAGATCTCAGCTACCAGGCATCTCTGCAAATACGAACTCAACTGCTCGGCATCTCTGCAAACTCGTACTCAATTACTCGGGAATTCGGCAATTTCTATCCACCTACAAATTGACAAAAACAAAAATTAAATTATTGTTTGCTACTAAATGTGTTTCAATCGATTTAAAATAAAAAAAATTACTTAAAAACATTTATTAATGTTTAAATTTTCCTTTGTTACCAATATTTTCGCTTTGGAATATTTAATAAATTATAAAACTGTACTCAAAGCTTGACTATTATTATGAAACATTTTATTCTATACGATAAAAACACATTATCAACTTACATAACCATTAATAGAGTTGAGATATTATTTAAACTTATTAATTTGCAACAATAGTTAACAATATTTTACTATTAAAACAAAAATATGTTAACAATAAATGCATTTTTCACAGCAAAATCATATACATGGTACCTTGACGACGGCTGTTTGACGAGTGCGACGTGCGAGTGAGAATCTTGCTGACCAATACAAACGAGTTTAATTTGGAATGCCGGCTGACTATCGCCGCAATTATGTTTGATTTTATTAATTCAATGCAGATAAAAAAATTACTTAAAAAATAAAAGTAAAATAAATCTAGGGATGACCTTTAAAATGCAATTATTCATGAATATTCGAACGTAAAATTTTATACCAATAAAAATGATACCAAATTTAGTTGTCGAAATATCTATGAGTTTTTAATTTATATTACAAATTCAAAGTTCAGATTATGTGAACATAGTTTTTTTTATTACATTTTGTATTTCGTGCTATAAAGATAGTTAATCTGCCCAATACGATACTAGTATGTTAAACAGAAATATAAAGAGAAAACGATGAATATTTACTCACATTTTGATTATTTTTTGCTGCCCGAAACCCGCTGAGATTTCTGTTCCATGCTCTTTTAGATTTCTAGCTTCATTCCACATACTGAAAAGAAAATAATTCATTGTAATACACAATACAATTACATATTATTCTGAAAGATATGTTTCTATGAGACAAAATATTGATAGATAAAATTGCAAAGACGTTGAAATATATAAAATCAGGGAAAATTACTCTTTGAAGTAGATATCGCATGACTGACTCCGTTGTAAAACTCGCCTCAAGGCTCGTTTTTCAAACTTGGACTCGTACGTTAACAGATTACTTTCTGATACTTGTTTTTACCTTTAGTCACCTTTAGGCAAGGAAGGCATCGTCTTTGGTAAAAAAAAATGAATGAGCACGTTTTGGGATCCCTAGAATACGATTTTACTAGGTTTTCGAAGATGTCGTGTTAGTGTACGACGATAACTCCAATACTACAATTCTAAAAATTGTAATTCTTTCGTATTCCTCTTCCTTACATCCATATGAAAAGCTGATTAAATTAAATAGTATGTGTTCGTGATATAATTTTATTGGATATATAGAATATTTTTTTTATAGCATTTATCCATTTCTATTTCAATATTTTTATTTCTAAAAATTCACAGTTGTTAAAATACTCTAAAAATGCGTACATTTACGTAACATTCTCTTTACAATCAAATAATATTACTACCAAGTTTATATCTCTACCCATTTTTGAATTAATGCCCCAAAAATCAATATACCCCACAATTAGATAAAAACTTCAAAATTTTCAAAAATCTAATTTTTATGCATCTAGATACTTTTCAATGCGCAGATTCCAAATTTTGAAACCGCAGGTCGATATCTTTTTTCGTTCTCGAGATATTTAGATTCAAAGTTTTGCAAAAATGGGTCGAGATATGAATTTGCCGACATCACCATTCGATTCTACGGACAAAAATACATACGTATAGCAATTTTCATAATTTTTGTCCAGCCGGTTTATTTTTTATGAATAAAAAATTGAAAACCCCTGAAAATGGCCAAAATCTGAAAAAATCGTAAGGGGTATACCTTAGATTTTAGCGATTTTTGGCCATTTTCAGTTATTTTGCTTTAGAGATTGTATGCGGTGTTCAAAAATTCTAAAAATTGGTGTATCTATGTAACTTTGCCCGTAGAATCGAATGGTGTTGTCGCCAAATTCATATCTCGACCCATTTTTGAGTTATTACCCAAAAATGGGCAGTTTTGAGCAAAACTTTGAATCTAAATATCTCGAGAACGAAAAGAGATATCATCCTGCGGTTTCAAAATTTGGAATCAGTGCATTGAAAAGTATCTAGATAGATAAATTAGATTTTTGAAATGTTTTAAGTTTTTTTTCTAAATGTGGGGTATTTTGACTTTTGGGGCAATAATTTAAAAATTCGTAGAGATATAAACTTGGTAGTAATATTATTTGATAGTAAAGAGAATGTTACGTAAGTGTACGCATTTTTAGAGTATTTATATATGAGTATACATAATATATATTCATGTGATAATTTTATTGGATTTATAGAATATTTTCTAAGGAACTTTCTGTATGGAATTTGTAAAAAATTGTATTATGTTCGTTTTGCAATTTTACTGGATATATAGAATCTTTTCCAATGAACTTTTGGTATGGGATTTGTAGAAAATACAGCAAATTAACGGAAGGTCATGTGCTAGCCACAATAGATTTTTTAAATATTCGTTATTTTATAGCATAATTCACAATGTTATAACATTTTTTACGTTAAATTTTACTGCATTAAAATGCCCAATTATTAAAATGGCGCTTACACCTTTACGATATCATTGCCCTTGACATTATTATCATTACTGATATCTGTGTACAAAGTAGATTGACACACCCATAAATGGTAATATGCTGTGATGATTTATTTGTATCAAAAGAGAAAAAGGAATTTATTTAGCATGACTTACATTAGGAGATCTCAGCTACTCGGAATCTCTGCAAATACGAACTCAACTGCTCGGCATCTATGAAAACATGTACTCGGCAAATTCCATTCACCTGCAAATTGAAAAAAACAAAAATGAAATTATTGTTTGCTACTGAATCCATTTTAATAGATTTCTAATAAATAAATTACTTAAAAACAGTTATTTTTTAAATTTTCCTTTGTTATTAATTTGCAACCATAGTTAACAATATTTTGCTATTAAAACAATAATATATTAACAATAAATGCATTTTTCATAGCAAAATCATAAGCATGTTTCCTTGAAGACGGCTGGCTGACGAGTGCGATTGAGAACCTTGCAGACCAATACAAACGAGTTTAATTTGGAATGCCGGCTGACTATACGTAATGCTATCACCGCAATTATGCTTGATTTTATTAATTCAATGCAGATAAAAATTTATTTTAAAAAATAAAAATAAAACAAAATAAGGGATGAACTTTAAATGCAATTATTCATGAATATTCGAACGTAAAATTTTATACCAATAAAAATGATACCAAATTTAGTTGGCGAAACATCTATGAGTTTTTAATTTATATTACAAATACACAAAGTTCATAATATGTGAACATACATAGAACAATACGACACTAGTATGTTAAACAGAAATATAAAGAGAAAACGATAAATATTTACTCACATTTTGATTATTTTTTGCTGCCCGAAACCCGCTGAGATTTCTGTTCCATGCTCTTTTAGATGTCTAGCTTCATTCCGCACACTGAAAAGAAAATAATTCATTGTAATATACAATACAATTACATATTATTCTGAAAGATATTTGTTTCTATGTTGATAGATAAAATTGCAAAAATAGATGTAATTAGAATTGTATGTGTGCAGAAGACATGCTAAATACAATAAAACAATATTTGGGGAAAGTTCTGTAATTTTTTGTTATAAAACGACGGTTCGATAGCGAAGTGCAATACAACTTATATAGCCTAATATGGAAATGGCGAGAGATCTTGTGCTGGCCAGAACAGATTTTTTTTCATTAATACTCATACAAGAATAACGCGATAACAATTTTCTTTTAAGACTTTAATTTCTAAAAATTTACTCAGTTGTTCAAATGCTCTAAATATAAATACACGTACACTTACGTAACGTTGTCTTTACAATCAAATAATATTACTACCAAGTTATATGTCTACCCATTTTTGAATTAATGCCCCAAAAGTCAATATACCCCACAATTAGATAAAAACTTCAAAATTTTCAAAAATCTAATTTTTATGCATCTAGATACTTTTCAATGCGCTGATTCCAAATTTTGAAACTGCAGGTCGATATCTCTTTTCGTTCTCGAGATATTTAGATTCAAAGTTTTGCTCAAAACTGCCCATTTTTTGGTAATAACTCAAAAATGGGTTATTTGTTATCAAAAGAGAAAAAGGAATTTATTTAGCATGACTTACATTAGGAGATCGCAGCTACTCGGAATCTCTGCAAATACGAACTCAACTGCTCGGCATCTATGCAAACATACTCGGCAAATTCCATTCACCTGCAAATTGAAAAAAACATAAAAATGAAATTATTGTTTGCTACTGAATCCATTTTAATAGATTTCAAATAAATAAATTACTTAAAAACAGTTGTTATTGTTTAAATTTTCCTTTGTTACCAATATATTTGCCATAGAATGTATAATAAATTATAAAATTGTACTCAAAGTTTATCTATTATTATGAATAATTTTATTCTATACGATAAAAACACATTATCAACTTACGTAACCATTAACACAGTTGAGATATTATTTAAACTTATTAATTTGCAACAATAGTTAACAATATTTTACTATTAAAACAATAATATATTAACAATAAATGCATTTTTCACAGCAAAATCATAAGCATGTTTCCTTGAAGACTGCTGTCGGACGAGTGCGAATGAGAATCTTGCAGACCAATACAAACGAGTTTAATTTGGAATGCCGGCTGACTCTACGTAATGCTATCACCGCAATTATGCTTGATTTTATTAATTCAATGCAGATAAAAATTTATTTAAAAAAATAAAAATAAAACAAAATAAGAGATGAACTTTAAATGCAATTATTCATGAATATTCGAACGTAAAATTTTGTACCAATAAAAATGATACCAAATTTAGTTGTCGAAATATCTAAGAGTTTTTAATTTATATTACAAATACACAAATTTCAGAATATAGTTTTTCTTATTACATTTTATATTTCGTGCTATAAACATAGGTAGACGAATACGACACTAGTATGTTAAACAGAAATATAAAGAGAAAATGATAAATATCTACTCACATTTTGATTATTTTTTGCTGCCCGAAACCCGCTGAGATTTCTGTTCCATGCTCTTTTAGATTTCTAGCTTCATTCCGCACACTGAAAAGAAAATAATTCATTGTAATACACAATACAATTACAAATTATTCTGAAAGATATTTGTTTCTATGAGATAAAATTGTATGTGTGCAGAAGACATGTTAAATACAATAAAAACAATATTTGGGGAAAGTTCTGTAATTTTTTGTTATAAAACGACGGTTCGATAGCGAAGTGCAATACAATACTTATATAGCCTAATATGGAAATGGCGACAGGTCTTGTGCTGGCCAGAACAGATTTTTTTTCATTAATACTCACGCAAGAATAACGCGAAAACAATTTTCTTTTAAGACTTTAATTTCTAAATATTCACTCAGTTATTCAAATGCTCTAAATATAAATATGCGTACACTTACGTAACATTGTCTTTACAATCAAATATTACTACCAAGTTATATCACTACCCATTTATGAATTATTACCCCAAAAGTCAATATACCCCACATTTAGATAAAAACTTTAAAATTTTAAAAAATCTAATTTTTATGTATCTAGATACTTTTCAATGCGCTGATTCCAAATTTTGAAACGCAGGTCGATATCGCTTTTCATTCTCGAGATATTTAGATTCAAAGTTTGGCATAAAATTGCCCATTTTTGGGAAATAACCCAAAATTGGGCCGAGATATGAATTTGGTAATATCATCATTCAATTCTACAGGCAAAATTACATAAGTATACCAATTTTCATAATTTTTGAATGTCGCATACAGTGTCTAAAGCAAAATAACTGAAAATGGTCAAAAATCGCAAAAATCTAAGGTGTACCCCTTACGATTTTTTCAGATTTTGGACGTATTCAGGGGTTTTCAAGCTTTTATTCATAAAAAATGAACCGGTTGGACAAAAATGATGAAAATTGCTGTACTTATGTATTTTTGTCCGTAGAATCGAATGGCGATGTCGCCAAATTCATATCTCGACCCATTTTTGGGTTAATACCCAAAAATCTTGAGCAAAACTTTAACTCTACATATCTCGAGAACGAAACGAGATATCGACCTGAGCGAATTGAGAAGTATCTAGATACATAAAAATTAGATTTTTGAAAATTTTGAAGTTTTTATCTCAATGTGGGGTATTTTAAAACTTTATCGACAAAAATGGGCCGAGATATGAATTTGGTAATATCATCATTCGATTCTACGGGTAAAATTACATAAGTATACCAATTTTCATAATTTTTGAACACCGCATACAGTGTCTAAAGCAAAATAACTGAAAATGGCTAAAAATCGCAAAAATCTAAGGTGTACCCCTTGCGATTTTTTCAGATTTTGCCAGTTTTCAGGGGTTTTCAAACTTTTATTCATAAAATATTAACCAGTTAGTCAAAAATTATGAAAATTGGTATACTTATACTTATATATTTTTATCCGTAAAATCGAATGGTGGTGTCGCCAAATTCGTATCTTGGCCAATTTTTGGGTTATTACCCAAAAATGGGTAGTTTTATGCAAAACTTTGAATCTAAGTATCTCGAGAACGCAAAGAGATATCGACCTGCGGTTTCAAAATTTAGAATCAAAGAAGAATCTAGATACATAAAAATTAGATTTTTGAAAATTTTAAAGTTTTTATCTGAATATGGGTATATTGACTTTTGGGGCAATAATTCAAAACTAGGTAGAGATCTACCCCAGAAATAAGTAATTTTGAGAAAATCTTTGAGGTTGAATATCTCCAAAACTAAAGAGATATCGACCTACGTTTTCATGATTTGGAATCAGTGGGAAGTATGAGATAAATGAAAATTGGATTTTTGAATATTTTCAACTTCTTAACCAAATGTAGGTTTTTATGACTTTTTGGGGTAAAATCTTAAACATGAGAAGTTATGAACATGGTGGTAATAATAATCAATTTTTCACACAATACTAGATGTGTAACTATACCAATTTTTATGTGCATGAAACAAAAAGTTTAACAACGGTCTAGTTTTCACATTTCCTACAATATTGCACAAATACCGAACTTTTCTAGTACTATACTGCGCCTCATGCCTCGGGATTTTAATTTAATAAAACAATCTTGGGTTCGGGACTGTCCATTTTTAATTCTGGTGATCTAGTGTATGCCTCAACAGAAAGAGTCATACAGAATATTTTCAGAATGCAAGACCATGTTTTATTATATCAGGCTCGGTCTAAAATTAAGAGAATAGCCCTCGTGTTTTTTTACCTCTCGCTAAAAGATGTACTGGATTATAGTGCAATACAATATTTATATAAAATGGAAATGGCGAGAGGTATTGTACTGGCTAGAACAGATACAATCCAATGATTAACAATTTTTTGTACAAAATTAAATGGGTGATTTACCCCTCGTTTTAAAGTTATAATTAAAGCTTGGCCTTGTGAAAAAATTAACCACCTAATTTTCATAAGAAAAAACATATTTCCAACAAAAATAACTATTAATATAGTTGAAACATTGTTTAAACTTACGATTGTTATTAATTTGCAACAATACTCAACTATATTTCACTAGTAAATCAATGAAAACGAGATATAGGTCAAACACAAACTTGTTGAACAACAAAAGGCAATTAAGATTGCTTGATACAAGGACGAACAAATTATACATGATTCTTAACATTTAAAACTATGAAAAATGAGTACTAAACTACAGATAATAAGAAAATAAGTAAAATTCCACTTACATATTACAAACACGCCACAAAAATTTGGTTGTTTTCTTTTAATAATAGTCGATACCCACAAAATTATTATCACAAACGTTAAATGAATACTTTATTTCGCTTTTCTGCGCATATTTTCTCAGCTTTTCTTAGTTTTCATACACAAAATCATGTATTTGTAGCATCAAAAGCATGTTAGCCACGTTAGCCACTTTCATTGAGCACATGGTAAAGAATGAAGATGCCGGAAGTGGGAAGTGGGATTGTGGGAGTTTTATAGTGACGCACGCGCACTGCACACTGCTCTGCTGCCAACTAAATGTTCGAAAAATGCTCAAATAAAGAGAAATATTGTTAAAATAGCCCTGCCTGAATTGTTGTAATAGTTATCGTAAAATACAAAATAGATTATAATAATATAACTGTAGCATTGTTTAAACTTATTATAATAATAACTAGTTATTTGTAGTTCCATATGTATTGCACTCATCAAAGACAAGTTTTTAATTTTTAGACGAATTTCTCTCTGTGATATGTTGGTTTTAACTATTTATTTATTTATTCATATTTATTTATTTATTTATTTTTTTAATTGTCCGTACTGTATGTTAATTTATCCACATGTGGTTTCTTTTTTTCAACTGACCATTCTAGCCCTGAAGAAGACTATGGTATAGTCGAAACGTCGGCGTGAATAAATTTTATTAATTGACTGAAAGTCCGAGGAATTCTTACTTTCCTGTATCTACCTCCATCCTAACACAGTCGAATATTGATTTTTCAATTATTATTAATGTGCAACAATATAAAACCCCAAATTTATGTACCTTAAATGAATAAAATTGCACTTACAAATCAAGTACATCTTTTGTTCGTAAGCTCTAAATTTAGGCAAAAATACGGATAGGCTCACCACTATTTTACTAATCGATTATTCATAAAAAGATGAACAATTTTTAGGAATAATTACTGAAGTAATTCAAATTTTATGGATCAAAGATCAAAGTGCGTAGACGAAACGAAAACAAAACACACAACTGCTCAAAATGAAAATTTCACATATTTATATTACAAATCTGTAGTGGTAGTACGCACTTTAGAATTCTATTTTAATATAGAAAACAGGCGAATGCGATTTTACTTTTACGAATCTTGATAGCATGCACTTTAGAATTTTATATTCGCTTTCAGTTTCGAAAATTTTCGTTTCTTATACCATTAAAATAGAAAATATTAAGACAGTTGTTATAATAAATATATAAATTATATATAAATTGACTTTGAATTGAATATTGATATGGCGAATATTTTGAGACACGCGTGTTACCAAATTGAAGCTTTGAGTTTCTTCTTAATGGTCCCATAAACATAAACCATAACAAAAAATAATAAAATGTACACTTTATCCTTAAAGTACTACTCAATAAATAACGATTAAGATAAAAAAAAAACATTTTTTAATAATAACTTTGCGAGATATTTGAATTTATTTCCAGGGCCACAGATGACGTCACACTATTGGTATCTTTCTCGCGCAGTTATACAAAAAACAATTATGACTTTTTGATACCACTTATTGCTTCAAAATTAAACGAACTTTCATTTAAAAATATTTTAAAAAATTGGTTTATGGGACTATTTAATTTAAACGAGATATGAAAATATTTAAATAATGCTTGCATTTTGAATTTATTGGATGTGACGTAGAAGGGAAGAAGGAACTAATGACATTTAAGAAATATATAGAAATAGAAAAGTCGTGAACACACAAAATGTAATAAAACACGAAAATAGTTGACAACGCGTCACTAGTAAAAAATCTACTTCCTGTTACAGTTATGCATATGTACAATAGTATATTGTATAACTAGGGCTGAAAGTTTGAGCCACGAGCCGAAGGCGAGTGGTTTAATTACGTGATCAACCCAACTTAACGCGCGCCAGCTATAGAAATAGGATCATAAATCTCAAACCACGTGATATTTTAGTGCCAAAACAATTTATAAGAAAACTCATTGTGATAACATGTTTTACCTTACATTTTACTGCATTAAAAATATCCCATTTTTAAAATGACGCTTATGCCTTTATGATATCATTGCCCTTGATATATCATTACTGATATCTGTGTACAAAGTTGATTGACACACCCACAAATGGGGAACATGCCGTGATGATTTGTTCATTATCAAAAGAGAAAAAAAATTTATTTAGCATTACTTACATTAGAAGATCTCAGCTACCCGGCATCTCAGCAAACAGGGCCGTTCCGCCCCGGGGGTGCAAGGCTTGCGGAGTACACGGGCGCCAAGCTAAAGGGGCGGCGGTAGCCGCCCGGCTATGCAAAATTTAATAAGTCGTTTTTGAAAAAGCCAGAAGTTATAAATAATTACTATCAATAGATTCATGAAATGTAAATCGCTTGAGCGTACTCGTATATTACATGATCCATCCAAAAATGAAAAATATATTGTAGCTGAAGATTTATGCGATGAAATTGAAAACATCACACCCTATATTTCCCCAGAAATGGATGCATTTAATACATGTTTACTAATAACCTCATCTACCTGTTTCCAAATATAGCGATTGCCATAAGAATTTTTTTAACATTACCAGTGACAGTTGCTAGCTGCGAGAGAGGCTTTTCAAAACTTAAGATTATAAAAAATTACCTCAGGTCAACAATGGGTCAAGAAAGGCTTTCAGATTTATCTATCATTAGTATAGAAAAGAAAATTTCTGAAGATTTAAATGTATTTGCTTTAAAAAAGCAAGGAAAGCAAAATTCATTTAAATATTCTTATATTAATTTATATACTTTATATTATTTATTATAGTGGAGGTATGTACTTTTATTTGTATTTTGTTATTTGTTACTATACGCTAAGAATAATAATTAATGTTAATTTGTAATATTATGAAATAAAATGTATATTATTTACCTTTACTGTGTTTGTTTTATTTAAGAGAATTTTTTTTGATAAGTTTCAGTTAATTAATTGGGGGGGGGGGGGAGAGAAGGGGCGTCAAAATTATTTCCGCACACGGGCGACATATACCCTAGGAACGGCCCTGTCAGCAAATATACAAACTCAACTGCTCGGCATTTTTCCAAACTCGTACTCAATTACTCGGGAATTCGACAATTTCTATTTACCTGCAATTATACAAAAACGAAAATTAAATTACTGTTTGCTACTGAATGTATTTTGATCGATTTCTCATAAACAAATTAATTGAAAACATTTGTAAATGTTTAAATTTTTCTTTGTTACCAATATTTTTGCTTTGGAATATATAATAAATTATAAAATTGTACTCAAAGCTTGACTATTATTATGAAACATTTTATTCTATACAATAAAAACACTTTATCAACTTACATTACCACTAATAGAGTTGGGATATTATTTAAACTTAGTAATTTGCAACGATAGTTAAAAATATTTTACTATTAAATCAATAATATTTTAACAATAAATGCATTTTTCACAGCAAAATCAAACGCATGTTTTCTTGAAGACGGCTGCTTGACGACCAATACAAACGAGTCTAATTTGGAATGCCGGTTGACTCTATACGTAATGCTATCACAGTAATTATGCTTGATTTTATTATTTCAATGCAGAAAAAAAAAAAATTTTAAAAATAAAAATAAAACAAAAATAGGGATGAACTTTAAAATGCAATTATTCATGATATTCGAACGTAAAATTTTAAACCAATAAAAGTGATACCAAATGTAGTAATCGAAATATAAAAATAAAATAAACGATGAACTTTAAAGTTAATTAAAATTATATACCAACAAAAGTGATACCAAATTTAGTTAAGTTTTTAATTTTGATTATAAATACAGAGAAATTACAGCAGACTAATAAAATATTTAATACATTTCCAATAACAAGTTCGTCTTAATTGTTATGAAAAAGTGATAATTTACATTCAAATTTTATTGCAAAATCAAATAATTTTAACGTCCTATAAAAAGGCTCTGTCAAATTGGCCCGCCTTTTTAATAAAAACAAAAACTTATTACTTTAGTAAATTTCCCTTGTTCCGCTCTTACTTGCTCCATGAATATTATTTTTAGCGCTTCTCTCAATAAGAAGTAAACATTATATTAATTTAGGAAGGGCCAAATTGACACTAGCCTTTCCTATTTGGAAATGGAGAATTTTTCTCTATTATTAATATACATATATGTATGTATATAATAATATAAATTATTAAAAATTTATATAATTTATTTATGCACGGATGTATCATAATTTGACAATTATACACGAATTTCTTTGACATAAACGTCATTTTATAGCCCGCGGGCCTCATTATAGGCCGACGGGCTATAATGAAACGTCAAACCAAATTATAACCTCACAATATAAACAATTTAAACAGGCAACATGAAAAGTTTTTATTACAAATCGAAAATTTTTATATTTTTTAATGAAAAATGAAAATTAATTTTGTGATATTTATATGGAAAGCATACGGATATACACAAAATGAAACTCAAATGACATAACTAATAAACAAACAATAAACTGTTGTTCTCCTCTTCTAAGCAACACTAGATACTGGATGTACGAGGACAAATTCTTTTCGATACAATTTTACTAACACTCATAATTTGAAAATTTTCGTCCCTGCATAAAGTTTTGTATGTAGCACGAGCGCAACTTGCTTTTATGGCCTTTGACGTGTTTTTATCCCTCGCGGCTTACGCCTCGGGCTCAAAATCCCGCCGCAGGCCACAAAAGCCTCCTTACGCTCTTAATACATAAATAACTATTATCAGAGGTCAAATTTCGTAGGGCCAACTTGGCACCTAAAAATTATTATTATTGTATATTGCTTTTTCGCTCCATAAATATTTTTTTGCATTTGTATTCATTAATTATTTAGTACAATTACAAGTTAGAAAGGGCCATATTGACAACAGCCTTCCTTTTCCTTTTAAAATTTCCCGAATTTTTCTGTATTATTTGAACAGGTGAACAACACATGCGCTTTTATGCGCTATTGACAAAATTATTGTGCTTGCATACACTTTAATCAATTAAAAATTAAAACTTATACGACGGACTTAACTTTAAATTTTTTTAAATTTATTTTATTACCTCTCGCTAAGAGAGATAATGGATTCATGCTAAAAATCGCATATCCAGATTTTAGTGAATAAGCACGATTTCGATTATAACATTTTTACGACAATGTATGTGTGTGTGTGTGTGTGTGTATGTATGTGACGATTACTCAAAAACTATAAGACTTAAGACCTGTTTAACTATGAATTCCTCAATCTGTATTTTTAATAATACAAAATAATCATGTAACTTCCAAGGGCTGTAACACGAGATTCGATGATAGGAGATACCTCCAGAACACATCGCAAATGGTGTCAATTCTTATTACGACCGACTAAAATATTGCCTCAGTGTGAATGAGGGTATTTTTTAACATTTATTACATAAAAATTATGAATTTTTGTAAGCTAAAGTTTGTAAAGATGCGCAACATTCAAGTTTTGATTTTTTGTTAATCACATTAGTTTTGATAATACAAATTTTGTGTTGCTTTTTAAAATGGACAAATATTGCTGTCATTTTTTGACAGTAGTGTGTAACCATTGAAGTGATTGACCATATGTTGCATGTTAAAATAAATTCCCTGTAGAAACTTGTTTCGTTGAATATCTCAAATTAAAAAAAAAAAAAAAAATTACTAAAGTTATTAATTAATTTCTTTAACCCCTGGTATTAATATATTTCAATCATATTGTATTTTTGCAAACTATTGCCTAAGTATAAATCATAAAACTAGTCAAATATATAGCACTTACCCTTAGATTAGAAACCTTTCCTAAACATTTTAGACAGTTCCACGTGGACGTGGTTCGTTCATAAGTAAATTCGCCTTCAATTATAGTGAATAAACGCGTGAGGTGTTACGTTACCTCGCTTCGTAATTGGCTTTAATTAAAAATTAAATATAATTCTTATACAACTCAACAATTTTTAAAAATACGTATTTTTATAAAAATGAGTCTAAGGACGCACCCCTGAATACGTCCCTGTGTTAATCTGGTTGAAAACAACGGTAACAGCATGAAATTGTCTTTCATATATTGCATTAGACGATTTTAGCCAATGAGTTGTTCAAAAATACAATACACTTCAATTTCATTAAAATTTCTATTCCATAAAAACCTATTATTATATTAAAATCCGGACTTCAAACATTCGTTCCAATTTATATAGCGCAGGCATGAAATTTAAAAATATGAACGCCCCTTTTAACATCCAAGACATTCTATCGAACACAGAACACCAACGTGTTTTCAATTAGAGACAACGAAGCTGCAATTTATGATTTTTAAAACGTTTCTTAAAGACTTTAATAGGTCGTTTCACAGTTGGTTCGCAATTTATGATATCCTTAATATTTGACGCTGACATGTTCCCAGTAAATTTAAACCAAAGATTTTAAAGTCAAGCAAAGGCGACAGAAAAATTGGACAATTTCACTATAAAACGTTTTATACCCGCAAGTTGTGAATGACAAGTTTACTACATGAAATCTGGCACACTGAGAAGAGAATATAATCGTCGGTATTTTACGGAAATTATTTCAAATATTATTGTATTATTAACAGTTTCAAAACGGACTTATTCTCATTTTATTACAATAAATATTTTATCAGAAGAATATTATTGCTATGAAATTTATCTACCGTGAGTTTCAGCTACGATGCAATACTTACTATTCTGTTAATGTGTTACTATGGATACCAGTTACACATACTGTATCGTTCCAAATAAACCTTTCGCCATTTCCATATTAGTCTTCGCTTTCGAACCGTCGTTTTATAACAAAAAATTACAGAACTTTACCCAAATATTGTTTTTTAATATATTTAACATGTCTTCTGCACACATATAATTCTAATTATATATATTTTTCATTGTATGAGGAAGTTCCTAAATATGACAGATTCTTCCAATTCATTAACCAGATTGGCGGTATTTCTGAAGGATATATGCATTTTACTTATAATTTCAAATATTTCATTAATATAACAATAAGAAAGATTAAATATTCTTCCCAGAAAAAGCTATGAGAATGTCACTAAAACTGTTGAATTTTGACACTGATACGTGTCATTTACAAACTATCTTATAAACATTGGAATTTGTCAACTGGTTTCCTTATTGCCTTAGCCTCTGCGATTAGATTACTCTATATATTATAGTGTCTTTATCTCTAAATCTATACAAGATATAATAAAAATTTTAAGTGTATTAGATGGAGAATTTTATGTTCTTCAATATTTCCAAAAAATTATATTTAGAAGAATTTTTTAAGAAACTACTACTTCCGGTTGTTCAATTGTTACCAAAACCTTTTCAGCTCTTCCCAGGAATGTCAGATTGAGGAATCCATAGTTAAACAGTTCTTAAGTCTTATAGTTTTTCAGGAATCGCGTCTACAACATCGAGACATACACACATACACACATCCACACACACACACACACACACACATCATTTTAAAAATGTTATAATCGGATTCTAGGGACCTTAAATCGTGCTTATTAACTAAAATCTGGATATTCGAATTTTAGCATGAATCCAATACCTCTCTAGCGAGAGGTAAAAAATCTGGTGGCCAACACAAAACCTTCCGCAATTTAATTTTTATTAATTAAAATACATAGCTACGTATTTATTAATGCTGCAGACTGTTCCATTGCATATAACTATTGCTTTATTTACTATTTTCTTTTTAAAATGTCACTATTATTAATTTGAAGTGATTAGTTTTTTGACAGTGATATTTACTGTCAGTTACATTCATTTGAATTTTGAATTATGAACTGTGTAACAAAGGAATAAGATTTAGGTCTTCTTCACATAAATACAAGTCCGAATGGCACACTTATGACATTAGTTTGCATAGCAATACTTTAGAACAACAAAAATGAATTATATAATTCGACTTCATGTGATGGCTCAGATTAAATGTTAATATTATATTTCATAAAATAGAAGCTAAGAAGCTATTCTGTCACTAAATTTGACATTTTGCACAAATTATAGCAACGAACATGATTTGTTTAATTAGTGCGCATCAACTTCAAGGCGTAGAGTGCTCTCGTAAATCTAATTCCTAAAATCCCAAGTAATCACTAGATTTAGGTCATTTAAATTTAGGATTTAGATATTAGGGTGATATGAATGCAACATCGGACATATCCTTAGGCTAATCATAGGTTTCTAAATTAGCGTATATGACGGCGTGTGTAATTTCACACAAGCAGGCGCTGGGAAGCGGTAGCTGCAGACAGATCAGAGGCAGGATCAAGTTGTCAGGCCGGACGTGTTGACGCCACCGTGGCGCTACCACACCATCACAGGAGGCCGAGGAATTTCACAGGCATTCCTAGACACACAGTCTACCCCACCTGGTAATCAGTCAAGCACAGAAATTCGCTTGCGTTATAGAAATATCGTACAAGAAAGCTGGAGATAAGAAATATTGCGTGACGTGCTTCTAATTTTGTCACACCGAACATATACGATGTAAGTTTATAACACAAGGAATGGGCTACTTGCGTACCTTTTTTTATTTAATATTTTTGAAGAGCAGGTAAACACTTGCTACCCATATTTTTTCTTTTGACAAAATTTTTGTTAATTAGCCAGAAAAACATAATGAAATTTGATTATTTGAATTCCCGCCATGAATGACGTAGAATTACGCCGCACCAATGAATAGTCGTAAAGCCATTGCGTTTGTTCGTACAAGGTTTGTACAGGTAATGTAGATCTCCTGTTTGACGTTTCAACAATAGTTTGGAGGTTAGTATTTTAATTTATCTTTTTGGTATCGATATTTTAAATTACGTGTAACTACCTATGTGTTTCTTTGTGAAATAATTAATATATTTGAAAGACCAGAGAGAGAGAAAAATGAACTAATGTCAAATTCAAATTAAAACTTTCTCGCATGCCATCTATACTTTACATTTTTAAACATGGTTTCTCCAGTTAAATATAATGACGTCACAGAAAATTTTCTTTCTTAATTTACTAAAAAACAAATAATTTTTTTTAAAATAAAATTTATATTTTTATATATGTTTTCAACATAACATTACATATATAGTGATAGAAATCGGATTTTCAGTACCACGCAAGTAGTCCATTGCCAGTTAGATATTAATATAGTTGTTTTTTTATTTAAAAAATCTTATGTACCCAGCCATTACCCACCGCGATTTCTATGTATTTTGTAAAAATCCTACACCAAAAGTTTCTTGGAAAAGATTCTATATATCCAGTAAAATTATAACACGAAGATACTATGTATATTGCAATTGATACTGATATCTGCCAATTAGAATTATTTCAGCTGTTTTCATGATTATAGCAAAGTTGGCTGATTTATGCTCTATATTTATTGAATATGAAGAAAGTGTATAATCAAACCGTATAGATGATCTTTCATATTGATACATACATACATACATACATACATACATACATAAAATCACGCGTTTCCCACTTAGTGGGTTAGCAAAAACCCGAAAATAATAAGAAAAGGGATGAAAGCAAGAGCTCCACAGAATCACTTAACTCTTTAAAAACATTCTTCTTCCGCCTTGCCCAAAATCATCATAACATTCATTCAAGAACATATTATTGTGACCGATTTTCGGTAGCGAATAACCGCATCCGGACCACAATAATAGTTACGCAACAATCATCTTTCGCTACACATTCCTGTATTGATAATCACATAAAATATCAAAAAATGATATTTAACTACGTTTTTTCAAGAAGAACTGTTAAGAACTTCAGAGAGAACTTCCAGTTACCAAATATAACCAAAATCTTATCAGCTTTTAATATGGATGTAAAGAAGAGGAATACGAAAGAATTATAATTTTTAGAATTGTAGTTCTCGCCGAATAAATTTTTCACACATACACGGACACACACACACACACACACACACATACATACATACAGACATCATCGTAAATCTAGTATAATCGTATTCTAGGGAGCCAAAAATTACAAATTACTAATTCCTAATTATTAATTACTAATTATTAGTAATTAGTAATTGTAATTTGTAATTTACAATTTGAAATTAATAATTAATAATTAGAAATTAGAAATTTGTAATTTGTTACGTAGGTACGTATTTACGTTAATGAAAGTAAAATTCGGTTTAGTTTCGTAAAAAACAATATTTCTACTTTATTATTCAATTTCGCCAGTTGCGGCATCACTGGCGGGAGATGTAGTGTTGTCCACAACAAATTTTTAAGTTATACATATAAAAAGAAATTTTATGGAAAAATATGTTTTAGATATAAATAAGAACAACTATTTGAGATGGCAAAGATATAGGTACATAAAATTTTTCTACAGTCAAACAGATTAATTTGTTTTTAAATGTAATTAATATAATTTGTATAATTTTCCAAGTATCTATATCATTACATCTATGAACTATGAAAGCGAAAATTCAAATGTAAATAACTATAGGGAGGCAATAGAGTTCTGTAACCTGATGACGTTCGCACGAATAACCAATTTTTTTACAGATCGTATGAAAAAAATGTTTTCTATAATTTTATAAATAAATCCTCATATTTCTGAAAGATGACAAGGATCTCACAACTTCGTTATCCTCTATTAAAAAAGTAATAGTAACAAACCGCAGTTTGGCAGAGGCCAATTATCGCAGAATGATGTCTTCCGGCTGTTGGGGCGAAAGGCTAATGAGAGGCGCCTCGGACGCCGGCAGCAGACTCGAGCCTCGCGCTAAACCGACCATGTCACTGCCGGGGCCGGGAAACCACACACTGCACGATTATATTACATCCCAACACTATGATAATCACTGACAAAAAAACTAGTCATCATATGGTATATTATTAGCCAATCTGTGCTACTGAGGGCCAATCACATAATCTTTAGTTAAAATTTTATTTGCTTTAAATAGACAAAACTGACACGGAATGAACATGATAAACTTATCTTTGCTGTCATTCATTCGATTTAATATTTTTTTAAACATAGAAATGGCCTGCGCGATCAAGGATAATTTTTACCTCTCGCTAAGAGAGGTATTGGATTCTAAGTATAATTATTTGGAAGTTTTTTTTATTAAATATTGAAGAACATAAAATTCTCCATCTAATACAATTAAAATTTTAATTATATCTTGTATAGATTTAGAGATAAAGACACTATAATTTATAGAGTAAACTAATCGCAGAGGCCAAGGCACTAAGGAAACCAGTTGACAAATTCCAATGTTTATAACATAACACATGTCATTGTCAAATATCAACAGTTTTAGTGACATTCTGATAGCTTTTTCTGGGAAGTATATTTAACTTTTCTTATTGTTTTATTAATTAAATATTTGAATTATAGGTAAAATTGTGGTAAAATGCATATATCCATCAGAAATACCACCAATCTGGTTAATGAATTGGAAGAATCTCTGACATTGAGAAACTTCCTCACACAATGAAAAATAGATATAATTAGAATTGTATGTGTGCAGAAGACATGTTAAATACAATAAAAAACAATATTTGAGTAAAGTTCTGTATTTTTTTGTTCTAAAACGACGGTTCGAAAGCGAAGTGCAATACAATACTTATATAGCTTAATATGGAAATGGCAAGAGGTCTTGTGCTGGCCACTACAGATTTTCTTAAATATATGAAGAAATAAATTATGACAAATCCAATGCCACTGCAGAGACTTGAACCCCGGATCTCTAACCATCTGAGCTTGGAGGAGACTCCGTGGCTCAGATGGTTAGAGCACCACACTAGATATGTGGAGGTCCGGGGCTCGGTCCGGGGTTCAAATCCCTGCGGTGTCATTGAATTTTGCATAATTTCTTTCTTCGTATATTTAAAAAAATTCCACTTGATCGAATTAATGACAGCAATGATAAATTTCTCATTTTCATTTCGTTTCAGTTCAAAAACTTTAGGTACGATCACAAATAATTATTATCATCGATTTAATATTGTTTATTTATTTGGGAGTTCAAATTTTAAATAGTGTGATTAATAATATGTGCACTAGTGTTTAAGGTTCCAAATTAACTGGACCAACGATTTTCTAAAAATCTTTTTAACCGGCGATTAAATTGCCGGAGTCCGTAATTAGATAACAAAGTTTCGGTTTCATAGAAAACCAGCCAGATATCTATTCCAATCGCCATGATAAATCAAATGTTTATACCTCTAAGAGAGGTATTGGATTCATGCGAAAAATTGCATATCCAAATTTTAGTGAATAAGCACTAGAATTCGATTTTAACATTTTTAAAATGACGTGAGTGTCTGAATTAAAAAATCTGATGTGGCCAGTACATTACCTTCCGTCAATTCTATATATTTTGTACAAATCCCATACCAAAATTTCCTTGGAAAAGATCCAGTAAATCTGTAACACGAACATATACTATTTTCTACAAGTTCCATACCGAAAGTTCCTTGGAAAAGATTCTATAAATTCAATGAAATTATAATCTGAACATACTCTATACAAACTGTTTCCATGATTACAGTAAGCTGGCTGGTTTATGAAAGTAAATCTCTTTATAATTCTTTAACTCTATATCTATTGAATATGAAGGAAAATGTACAAACCGTTTAGACAGTAAGATATTCCTTCATATTGATAATCAAATAAACTGTCAGAAAATGATATTTAATTGCGTTTTTCAAAAAAACTGCTAAGACCTTCAAATAAAGGAACTTCCGGTTGGCCAATTATAACCAAAATTTAATCAGCTCTTCATATGAATGTAAAGAAGAGAAATACGAAAGAATTATAATTTTTAGAATTATTATAATGTTGGAGCTATAGTCGTCGGAGAATTTTTTGTCACACACAAAAGACACTCTGACACACACATACAGATATCATCGTAAAGTAAAGTCGTTTCTAGGGACCCTAAAATGTGTTATTCATTAAAAATTCACCACCGATTTTTTTGACCAGACAATTCTTTCCTTACCGAAAGGCGACGGAAGGTAATAAATGAAATAGCACATAGAAATTAAAATTTCGCACCACAAATATCGTTTACCTATTTTTGTCGTCTGCCGTAGACAGCAACAAACATTACTATTTCCTGTACGCTTTATAAGCCAAGTAGGCCTAATAAGAAAAATTACCAAAAAAATCTTCGGCAATTAAAGTGTTAATATGAATATTTTGGTAACGAACCATATGAATAATTTTTTACTCCAAGTTTGTGACAAAAAATGAAATACTGTGTGTAACCGCATCCATTAAAAACCACATTACCACATAAAATCATCCTAATTAAAACATTAAAAACCCAATCATAAAAACGTTAATTACCATCAACCACACATGTTTAGTAAATATATAACTCAATTAACTCCCTCCACACATATACTCCGCCTTAGCTTGACGCTCATTGGTTGAAAATTAGCATATGTGAACGCGAGCCTTCACAAGTCTTAAAGACTATTTTGTGCTTAAGATATACAAAATCTTGGACCTTAATGACAGAAATTAGTTGTGATTACCCTTTAAACATTTGTTGACGCCCATATTTGTTTTTAGAAATCATTTGAATGCTAAAGACAGCATTTAGTATCGATTAACAGTTTCGTAAACACTTTAGCTTTAAATCTGTGATTGGTTAGTTTAAACAAGTGACAGTGTTTAGTTAAAATATACAAAAACTACAATTTAAATACTTATAGGTAAATTGTTTTTAAATAATTTAAAAACAAATATATAATTCCTTATTCTAAATGTTATATTTTTATAATATGTTTAAAAATTGTAACTAAACTATATTTTTATAAATTTATATAATGGATTGTGCAACGTCAGACACTGAAATAGATCTCACAGATACCTCAAATGACACAAACAAAGAACAACTATCACTTCCGGAACAAGAACAATGCAACAGAACAATAAACAAACAACAATCAAAAAACTTCATGATTGACAATCTTCTGTCAACCTCAACATCTTCTCGTAATAGTTGTCCACCTTACGAATCACCGTTTCCATGGCAATGGCCAACAACGTCCAGAATAAACAACGAACTGTATAATTCAGATAAAAAATATCTAACTAATATGTGCAATAATACTAGTGAAAATTTAGGAAGAACTATGACAGTTAGTGAGCCGTCGGGAGAAAGTGCAATGGATTGTGGGAAAGACTTGGAAAGGATCAGTGAAGAAATAAGGAAGAATGAAGCAATGGGGTCTTCAACACCGGATGATTGCTTCGGAAAATTTGATGGTAATGTTTTTTTAACCTTTATGTAAATCTCAATACTTAAGTAACACTTTACTGATGACAATGAATAAAAATATCTATTACCTACTGATAATGGATTGTTGACCATTGCAAACGTAACTAAATATTAAACATAGCTTAAATAGACAATATTGCACTAAAAAGAAATGTCAAGTGATTTATAATATATTGCTGCCAAATTTCGATTTGCATTTGTGTTATTAAATACATTCATTACATATTCGGTTTTTGATGTTACAAATAAATCATTATCAATGAGTAAACTGTTAAGTTATAAGTTGTAACGAATTGTTAACCAATCACAAACTTGCCTTGTAATTGAAGCAAAAATCGGTTTACTGTTTAGTTAAACGGTTTAGAAATCGGTTGATTAAACTATTTAAAAAATAATTCAGAAAACAAAAAAACTATTGGGTGTTTAAATATTTTTTCATTACCACATGATCTTAAAAAAGGGATTTTCTTGACAGCCAACAGTCTGTAAAATGTCACTTTTACTGCCTAAGCAGTAATAATATTTTTACTGCCTACTGCATAGCAACCGCTATACAAACGAATAGCAACCGTTCAACAAACGCATAGCAACATAATTTGATGGCAATAACTTTCAAAATAGGTTATTAAAAAATCTTTCAGAACTCATAATAATAATTAGCATAATATACTACATTTTAGTTTAAATTCTGTATATATTTTAATTTAAACCAACGTTTCGGCCGCATACACTGCTGCCTTCTTCAGGAAAAACAAAATTATTCCTATCTTTGGGTTTATAGCCCAAAAAGGATGGAAATAACGAGTTTAGCGATTTCGCCATTCAACAACACTTAAATGCCTTGTCTTTTACCACATAAATTAAAATTAAAAAGATATGATTTAATAAAAAAAATATATTTTTTGTATATTTATTCATTTTGTACAAAGGCGAATTTGAATTGACAATCAAATGTTGACGAAACGAAGTTTAGATATATTAGTATATTACGATTAGAATTAATTCTGAAGATTAATAGCAGACTTTAATTGCATATGTGGTTGAGATATTAAACGCCTCAAAAACACTTTTTTTTAATAAGCTTAAAAATACTAATTTTTACTATAAATTTCCTTAGGAATGGTTGAAATAACAGTTTTGGCATTAAATTTTAACGCACTGTAAAAAAGAAAAAAATTAACCCTAAACGCAATTAATTTAATTTTTTAACTGAACTGCAATTCAGAACAGTCAGTTTTATTTTTGAAAGCGTCAAATATTATTCAGAATAATCAATTTAATTTCAGAAAGTCTAATATAATTGAGGAACAAATATTTGTATTTCTGAAAGGGTCATTTGTAATGCTGTTATTGTTTGAATACATCTTAGCCTTGATTACTGTAGCGATTTCAATAGTTAACATTTGGGGCTCTGTAGTATAAATCACGGGTAACATGTTTTTCAGTACCAACAGTGTTCTGAATTAGGTACTAATTCTGAAATACATATGCGAGGTGTGGCAATTAAATAACAAGATATATCTTAGAACATTGACAATGTATAAAAATCCACAAAACAAATATTGCCACCTTCAATACACTCTCCTCCCTGAACCCTACACCCGAAGCAATGCCTGCAGGCAAGTTGTTCATAAGCTCTGACGCTTTTCTATAACTACATCTTGGCCCCGAATTTGGTGTCTTTTAACGCAGAATTATAATTTGGGAATAAAAGCAAGTCACATGGCACTAGATCAAGTGAGTACGGGTGATGTACCAAGACGGTGATTTTGTTTTTTGTCAAAAATGTCTTGCCGGACAAGGCGATTTGTTCCGACGCGTTGTCTTCATGGAGAATCCATAACATTTCAGCCCTTTTTCTTACCCGTGCAAGAAGGATTATCAAAACCTTCTTGTAATATACTTGATTAACGAAATGCCCCTCAGGCACCCAATCCATGGGAACAATCACTGGCATTTCTAAAACAACTATGTCAATGCATGGCCGAGGCGCTATTCGTCTCTAATCTCTTTTCTTCCTTCTTTAAATCTTCTAAACTGCTCGAAAACCTGAGTACTAGATAGATCCTCATCCTCATCACTATAAACATTCTTCAACAATTCGTACATTTCTGTAGCGGATTTTTTAAGTTTCATACAGAATTTCATATAGACACTAACATAATTCCGGCGGAGTACGAAAAAGTAGTTAACTTCAATCAATACTGCCGAACGGTTTGCCTAATTGTCTTGAAATTTTAACAGTGGATGGACGGAAGATGACAAATTAATATGACATAGCCTGCAATGTTGCCAATTTTACAGCCGGAAAAAATAAATCTCGTTATTTATTTCTGTATTACATTTAATGCTTTCTTATATTAAATTGAATAGTCTGAATTACATTTTACGCTCTCTGAAATTCTGATTATTCTGAATTACGATAATAGAAAAAGTTCCTTGACTGGATATATTGATGAGGTAGGCGTTGGTTTCAAACAAGAGAAAACTATTGGAAATTTATTCTCTAGATTAAAAACAAAAATTGCAACTGAATATCAATCTGGCGTGGTCTACAAAATACCTTGTAAGGATTGTGTGGCCCAATATACGGGACAAACAAAACGTTATCTAAAAACTAGATTAGATGAGCACAGGAGAAATTGTTTTTCGCAAAGAACAAAACAAGTAACGGGGAAATGTGCTCTGGTAGACCATGCTATAAAAAATAATCACGAGTTTAAATTTAATGAAACAAAAATACTGGACAGGGAAAAAAATCTTAATAAACGGTTGACACTAGAAATGCTACACGTACAGCAGGATAAAAATAATGTTAATTTCAGGACTGATACTATGTACATTAGTAAAATATACACCAACGTCTTAAAACATAGCTTAAAAAGTAAGGATAAAACTTAATCATAAAATACATTTTTCTAATCCTTAAAAAAAATTAATTTTTGTCATTAAAAAACAAATTGCACCTAAAATAAATTTAAAATATTTTACTTAATTAAACAATAAAAAACCTTGACTTTAGTGTCTTAACTTGCTAATACTTTACTTAAGTAGTTCCATGGGTGTGGTTCACGTAGAACATTTGTTCTTAGTTTTTATAAAAGTTTTATATAATTTATTTTTTTATTTTTTGACGAAATCCATGTGCTTTATGTTGCACTTACGTTTTCATTTTTTTGCCATGTATCTAAAATTTTCTTAATTCTCATGTAAGTAATTTATAATTTTTGTTATTTCTGATTATTAAATTGTAATGTTTTGTAAATACTGTTCAGCTCCTGAGGAAGGCTCATGTGGAGCTCGAAACCGGTCGACCCGAGAATTTAAAATAAAATTTTGTGACTGCAATCCAGAAATTTTTATTACCTCATTCTGAATTACATTTAACGAGTACTAAAATAAAATTGACTATTTTAAATTACATTTGACAAGTTTTGAAATTTTATAACCCTTATATAACATATAAATAAAAAATAGATTGAGATATGATATCCCTGTGACAGAAGAATTCATTATAGACAAAGCACCTAGTTATCGTCGAATCGTTGGCACCTCTTGGAGATTAGATCGTTCGGGACAATTACCTTAATACGAGCCCGCTTAAATCACAATGAGCCGTGCAAGTCGCGACATCAAAGAGCAGAAATGCTTTTGATATGGGCCAGAACACTAAATAAATCGGGATCAAGTAAGCGAGCAATTTAGCACCAGGCTTAAACGTTCGTGTTTAAAATAAACACTCATGCACCATAGGCACTAGCCTGTGTTGTTCAAGCGAGACATCTGTTGGACATTACGATTAAATAGATTTATACCTACGTCTTGGTAACGAGTAATTTGACATTGTTTTTCATCAGAAAGTTAGGGTTTTGTTTTTATTTGGCTCGATGATCCTTCTTTATTTGAAGCAATTTCTGCCGTCTTTTGAACTAGTGTGGCAAAACCCATTAGGCTACTTTTAAATTTTTACGGACAATGATAAATCAATTGTTAACTCTCAGACTGAACTTGAGGATGTGGGTTCATATCTCATACTTAACAACTATGAACAGAGAATATTACTATCCGAGTGGTTTGAAATTTATTATAGCACTTTACTTACAATAAACTTTAAATTAGATGTGGTGTGTATATTTCATGTAAGATAAGGGATGAGACCAGTACGATAGAGTTCTGAGTGCAAGCAACTCCATTCAAATTCGATAACTAAGCATTGGTATATTTCGGAACAAGATATGGATACTATCGTCTTTCAATGCAATGTTATGGAGATGTCATTCGAGAAAAATTTCACCATGCAATTCTTCTATATTCTAGAATATTTCTAATGGTTGCGTGCATATGTCGTAAACAGATTGTAAAATCAGTCTTTTTATAAAACGCTTAGTTGTTTTGCAAAACGCAGCCAGGATGCCAAACCTTGAAGATTTATAATCTGGCTTGTCATTTTATAAAATGACGAATGTGATCTTGATCAACATAATATTTATATAGCTATATTAAAAAAAAAAACAACATTAAAACCTCTGTGACGTCAAATCAACTAAAGCAAAAGAGATAGGTGCAGACCTATATCAGTTTTAAAAAAACTGATGTGGCCAGCACATTACCTTCCGTCAATTCTATGTATTTTGCACAAATCCCTTATCGAAAGTTCCTTGAAAAATATTCTATATTATATATGCAGTAAAATTGTAATACGAACATAACTATTTTCTACAAATTTCATACCAAAAATTCCTTGGAAAAGATTCTATATATCCAATAAAATTACAACATATATGTATACTATGTAAATTGCACTTGACAAAGGCATCTGTCAATTAGAATAATTGAATTTATCCCCAGTTTCCATGGTTATAGCATAGTTGGCTGATTTATGAAAGTTAATCTCTTTATAATTCTTTAACTCTGTATCTATTAAATATGAAGGAAAATGTTTAATGAATCCTTATAGACAATAAGATATTCTTTTATATTAATAATCACATAAAATGTCAAAAATGATGTTTCGCTAAGTTTTTCAAGAAAAACTGTTAATAACTTCAAATATGTGAACTTCCCGTTACTCAATTAAAACCAAAATCTAATCAGCTCTTCATATGGATGTAAAGAAGAGGATTACGAAAGAAATATAATTTTCAGTATTGTAGTTTTGGATTTATCGTCGGAGAAAAATTTGTCACAAACGGACACACACACTGACTCGCATACAGATATCATCATAAAACTAGTAAAATCGTATTCTAGGGATCCTAAGAGTGCTTATTCATTAAAAACTCACCACTGAATTCTTTGACCAGACATATTCCTTAGCTAAGGTGAAGAAAGGTAAAAATACGGGTGTATTATCTAACTACAAATGTAATGTATTTCTAAAAAATCTGTTGCGGCCAGCACAAAACCTTCCGTGAATTCGATGTATTTTGTATATATCCTATACCAAAAGTTCCTTGAAAAAGATTCTATATATCCTGTATAATTGTAACAAGAACACACTATTTTTTACATATCCATACTGAAAGTTCCTTTGAAAAGATACTAAAATCTAATAAAATTTTAATACGAATACGAACGTACATTATGTATTGCACTTAACACTTCCTCCTGCTTCAATTTTTCCCTATTTTATTAGAAGTCGCTGTTTCTTACTCTTCTCTTCTACTCATTCCTGTCCAAAGCACCTTCGTGACACAGTTCTTCCTCTCTCAAATCTTCTGTTATACAGTCCTTCCATCTTCTCTTTTGCCTTTCTCGTACTTCTGGCATTATAAGTTCCTATCTTGAGGCGAGGCCGCAAATGCAAGTCACTAGCGAGGGACACTCTGTCACTTATTTCACTTTCAGATCATATACTTTCCACTTTGGTTTTGCATTTGCCATTGACATCTGTCAATTAGATTTTTTTGAATATATCTGTTGTTTTCATAATTTTTGCAAAGCTGACTGATTTTCGAAAGTTAATCTCTCTTAATCTCTCTATAACTCTATATCTACTGAATATGAAGGAAAATGTATAATCGAACCGTATACAGAATAAGATATTCTTTATATTGATAATCACATAAAATGTCGAAAATGATATTTAACTGCGATTTATCAAGAAAAACTGTTAAGAATTACAAATAAGGGTACTTCCGGTTTACCAATTATAACCAAAATCTAATCAGCTGTTCATAGGGTTATAAGGAAGAGGAATACGAAAGAATGATAATTTTTAGAATTGTAGTTTTGGAGTTATCGTCGGAGAAAAAATTGTCACACACACACACGGACACACACACACACACATATATATACAGACATCATCGTAAAACCAGTAAAATCGTATTGTAGGGACCTTAAAACGTGCTTATTCATTAAAAACTCACCACCGAATTTTTTGACCAAAGACAATACCTCCCTTACCTAAAGGTGACGGAAGGTAAAAATATTTTTGTCACATACCCCATTTAACCTAAACCCACATTAACATAGCATGGGTCTTTTAGATTAAGTATGTTAGTTTAGATTTGAGTTTATTAAATCACTCAACATAAATACATAATCACCGTTCAATAATAATTGTACTAAATTGGCATACATATTGGCAATCATTTATTAATTATTCTTCACTTGTACTGCAACCAATATGTAACTAGTTTTAAATCATTTAATAAATTTGGTTTCACCTACATATATAAATAATTCGCAATTTCATTTAAGTAAGATTACAAATGCTGTACATTGCAGATTTTAGTTCATGTTTATAATTCTGTTTATTTATAGCCAGAACATAAATACTCACTGTTGACTACAAAATGATGGTAATATCAGTGAATCAAGTCTAACTGAGTTTGCATAATTATAATCATTTGCTTCTGCAAAATTAAGAAAAATAAAGAACATAAATAGAACGTCCTTTGCTTTGCAAAATAAGTCATAAATTTATGAAATTTATTGCTTGAAGGATAAATGGAAAATTAAAAACATTTACACGAATTTTTGAAATAATAGTATATTATTTTCTGCATGAAAGTAAGATAGTCTTAGCCCGATTCTCAAAAAAGTTTAAGCTAATCTTCATTTTTTGGATTAGTGAATTCTAATCTATTCGGTATTTAAAATTTAATCTTCGAAATATTATCAAAAAAGATAGATACTAGGAACAGAGTAGACTATATTTTGAGATATAAACTGTCAAAATTAGAGTAGAATTCGCTAATTCAAAAATGAGGATTAGCTCAAACTTTTTCGAGAATCGAACTGGTACGATTTAATGTAGTCAATTTTCATTGAGATTTTATCGATTTTCAATTTTGCAAGTGAGCAATTTTTTAGCGATTAATATTCTCGAAATTAATTTACCGCCGATAAATTTTCTTAATGACCAATTTTCCCTACGGTTAATGTTTTTATATAACTACGTTTAAGTTAGTTTTAACTTAATAATATAATAATAATAATAATAATAATAATAATAATAATATCCTCAAATATGTTTTACAAAAAACTGCTCATACACTCACCTTTAGGTAAATACCCTACGCACTTTTTCCAATAGAAAACAATAAGTGCTGCAAAAAAAAACAATAACAGCTTACGGGACAATATTTCTCGATAAGACGCACTGTAAACTGAAGGTTTGCTTGTCCAGAATCAGCTGTGAGCCGCCATATTGAAACGCCACGTGCAAGTGCCTCATACGCACTCATATGAATCAAGGTTATATATCTGAATTAATAAATGAACTTACGTTACAGCGAAAGTTATCAACAAAGAACATCGCGTTCAAACAATATGAATTTTTGAAAGATAAGCGTGTTATACCCATCCTTATCGCACCCACTTCTTGTCAAAACAAATGAGAGAAACAAATGTACGCCAAATTATTAATTCGGTCATGATACATATGCACCCTTATTCTGTAACCACGATTTACAATATACTGGTTATGCCACTTGTCATGTTTTTCATTGTTTCTGCTAGTCCGCTTGATACGTGTTTCCTTGAATAATCCGCTAGATGCGATACGTGAGAACGACCCTACCAAAGCAAACTATTTTTACATAAAATATAAAAAATGAAATGCATAATGAATTTATTTTTAATATAAATTTATATATTTAATGGAAACCTGAATCAATACATTGTTAGAATTTAAAATTGGAAAAACTAAATAAATTGATAGAACCGTACGCTTCCAGATTTCCATTCGGTAATAATATCTTCTTCCCGAAAATGTTTTCGACAAACATCATTCAATCGTAATTCGCGATCATCTCTACTAATTGCATATTGCCATTTTTTAAAAAGTGATATATCGAGTGGAGCAGCAAACAGATATTCTTTTTCAGTGGATTTCTTGTAACCGGTTTCACATCCAGGAATGAAACATTTTCTATTTAATTTTCTTTTCATTTTGCATTAATTGCAATATCTTTCAACAAAATATTTATATTACATCGCTTTGGACTCTCATTTTGTGCAGAGTGGCACAACTAGTATATTTTAAATCGTGTCTCTAACTCAGTCGATAATATTTGTCGATCGATAATAATTATTGACAAATAGAAACAAATGTATCATCTGTCAGTTTCATTTTTTTTCAGTGTCTGTTGTAATTATTGGTTACAATTTATTATCGATCGATAAAAGTTATCGATTGAGTTACAGAATATGGGTGATTATCTTGATCGGACTTCTTTAAAAAATTAAACTGTACATTTTAATCTCGTAACAAAGCAACGAAGCACGAAATTATTTTCTCTGACTTTTTCAAGATTCCCTGTCTGTTGGGTACCCTGACAGTTTATTTATAAAACACATCATTGTTGCAAATATAACACCTACATTGAATAACTTTAACTTTCATTCTGTTCCGAATTACATCAGTTATGCACTCAGCAGAACAATAATTCTGTTTAGGTGTTGCCAAATAACAATTACCACATCGCTGGTTTTTGCCACTAACAAGCAATTATGAGAAGTGATAGTGCCATCTGCCATTAATCAGGCGTCGCAGCGCCTCACGTCTGTTGTGACAGCGGGTGTCGTGTTAGACCAATTAGCAGCCGAAGCAATCAGTCTTGTAATTATAAACCAGCCTCAAGACGCGAAGAGAAATATCGCATCCGGACTCAGGGACGGGTTACATTCGATAGCTCAACTTGTTGGTCTATTCTATTCGAACTTTGATCTGTTCGGAAATGTTTACAATGATTTTATCAGTTGATGAGAAATACTTAGATTGAGCGCATCAACAAAGAAATTGAAGTAAAATGGGTAAGAAAAAAGGTGGATCGTAAATATTGCGAGAAAAAATATTTTCATTTAAATGTAAATAAAATGACAAATCACATTAAAATTGTTTTTCAGTTGATTGTGTATTAATATGTTATATTAATGTATAGCAAATCGTTCATTAATGACCTCTATTAAGTTAGGATTTTTATTAGTAAACGATTTTAGTACGTAACCATAGGTAGGTACCACGTACCATTTGTGAACAATTGTCAAAACTTATGTGCAACACGTTACTAACCTAATGTTTTTTACCTTCCGTCACCTTTAGGTAAGGAAGGTACTGCATTTGGTCAAAAACTTCGTTGATGAGTTTTTAATGAATAAGCACGTTTGATGGTCCCTAGAAAACGAATTTACTATTTTTAAGATGATGTTTGTATGTATGTATGTATGTGTGTATATTTATTTAAATACTTTTATTTCTAAAAATTCACACAGTTGTTCAAATACTCTAAAAATACGTACACTTGCTTAACATTCTCGTTACAGTCAAATAATATTACTACCAAGTTTATATCTCTACCCATTTTTGAATTATTGCCCCAGAAGTCAATATACCCCACATTTAGATAAAAACTGCAAAATTTTCAAAAATCTAATTTTTATGTATCTAGATACTTCTTAATGCGCTGATTCCAAATTTTGAAACCGCAGGTCGATATCTCGTTTCGTTCTCGAGATATTTAGATTTAAAGTTTTGCCCAAAACTGCCCATTTTTGGGTATTAACCCAAAAATGGGTCGAGATATGAATTTGGCGACATCACCATTCGATTCTACGGACAAAAATACGTAAGTATAGCAATTTTCATAATTTTTGTCCAACCAGTTCATATTTTATGAATAAAAGTTTGAAAACCCCTGAAAATGGCCAAAATCTGAAAAAATCGTAAGGGGTACACCTTAGATTTTTGCGATTTTTGGCCATTTCCAGTTATTTTGCTTTAGAAACTGTATGTGGTGTTCAAAATTTATGAAAATTGGTGTACTTATGTAATTTTGCCCGTAGAATCGAATGGTGTTATCGCCAAATTCATATCTCGACCCATTTTTGGGTTATTACCCAAAAATGGGCAGTTTTGAGCAAAACTTTGAACCTAAATATCTCGAGAACGAAAAGAGATATCGACCTGCGGATTCAAAATTTGGAATCAGCGTATTGAGAAGTATGTAGATACATAATAAATAGATTTTTGAAAATTTTGAAGTTTTTATCTAAATGTGGGCTATATTGACCTTTGGGGCAATAATTCACAAATAGCTAGAGATATAAACTTGATAGTAATAATATTAGATTGTAATGAGAATGTTACGTAAGTGTAGGCATTTTTAGAGTATTTTATTAGATTTATAGAATATTTTCCAAGAAACTTTCTGTATGGAAAGTGTAAAAAATTGTATTATGTTGTATTGTATTGTGTTATGTTTGTTATGCAATAAAATTAGATTTTATAATTCAGTAATATACGGCCAACTGAAAAATATCGTAACTAACACGTGTGTTAATTGGCGATTAATGATCTCAGCAATTAACCCGTTCGCTATGTTTCTCTCATTAATTAACACACTTGATAGTTAAATAACTATTAAGTGTCCAGTAAATTTTAAAATAGTTTTTGTTAAGCAAAACGTAATAAAAACGCAAGCTTCTAATACTTCCGGATCGGTTTTGAAAATAAAGTAATATTCCAAAAATCATCTGCGTCTTGAGTTAAATTGTTCAAGATTCATATGTTTTAATTACATTTTCTGCAAAAATAAATTAGTAAAACAATTAATGTTATCAGTTTGTATCATCCTAACAATAAATTTTGTGAAAACAATATATTTTGATATTTTAAATGATTATTATGATTAAATTAAGGTTTAACACGTAACCATCAACAAAATAAATACCCTCATATTTACTGGTGAAGACCTTTGCACCACGATCATTCGGTGTTTTATGTGATAATACAGTTTATAAAAAATGTAAATCTTAGTAAGTTTCTAAAACTTTTATATGTATTAATATTTATTAATGTAATAATTATTGTAGCCCATGTAATCTTGTTGAAGATGGGAGTCTGTTCAATTAAAAAAGTAAAGAAAGAGAAAAGTTTTTTCATTTTGGATACGCGAATAAAGTCTCCATAAACTGTTCTAGGTACCACGAAATGTATTACCTAAAGAACAATAATTACATTTTATTAATTTCAAATACCTACATATATTTTAAATTTACTGGAAAATTTATTATTACCATTTTATGTTTGTAATACACGCCATAAAATATATGTATAACAAGAGACTCTGTACGTTGAGTTATATATGTATGTATAGTATCGGAAATAATGAAACAAGATCCGTCACCATAACTTACACGTAAATTAGCTTAATAAATCATATAGTACAACCCTACCGGACATAAATTAGCAAAGCCGAACATCCTGTATACCATGTGTCATCCAAAAGAAACAACTAAATGAATAATAGTTGACACCAGCCAGAAAACAAAATTACATTTTCTGACTGACCAAAAATAATCATGAATACAAATTTGAAAATACCGAGAAGTGTACGCACACATGTTCGGGATGCCAGTGTGCGTGAGAATGTGAAGCGCATATATCAACGGGTAATTGACAACGAGCGTGCCGTAAGACAAAGTGACACTAAACGTTGTCTAATTGCTTTGCCAGACAGTGCCGGACTAACTCACAACAATAGAAGAATTGTTTTACAATTTTAGGCGCTTCAATGCGAATAATACGAATCGTCAGCAGGTTTGTTTCGCCCGTTTGAGTTAACAGCTACTATATAATACCTAAATGATTCGCCCGCCATATTGGAGCCCAAATGAACGGTGTAAATTTTGAAATAAAAGTGGATTTTAGAAGTTTACATAGTAACTATTTTTTAGTTGAACACCAATCTATTCTTCTGCCAGAGACACAATTGCAATTTACACGTAGCGCTTCTAGCGGCACTGGATAGAAGTAATGGTTGCAATAGTTACAATAATACAAACAAAGAACTGTTATCAGTCACTGACAGTACAAATTCAAAGATATAAACATCGTAAACGTCATTTGATAATTATTATAGTTTTGGTATTTAGTATTTAGGATTTAGATCTTCTTCACATAAATACAACACCGAATGCCACATTAGTGATATCCATTGGTTTGTATGGCAACACTTTAGAAATAACAAAAATGAATTATACAATTTGATGCTTGAGAGTAATGTTAATATTATATTTCATAAAATAGGAGCTTAGAAGCTATTCTTTGACAGCAAATTTGACGTTTTGTACAAATTATAGCAACGAACATAATTTGTTTAATTAGTCCGCGTCAACTTCAAGGCATAGTGTGCTCCTGCAAAACCCTAAAATCTAATTCCTAAAATCCTAAATAATCACTAGATTTAGGGCATATAAATTTAGGATTAGGATATTAGGGTGATAAAAGTGCAACATCGGGCAAAGCCTAAATCCTCATTTCCACCGATTGTCCTAATGCGTATAAGAGCAATAATTAATAACTAAGCGCAATGCGTACAAATGTTTATCATATGACAACGTTTACTACCATTTCCAGCTTTGCATAAGGCTTAATGCTTAAGAACTAAGAGGAATGCGTAAAAATAAATGATTGAAAAATTCTAACCTGAACTGTCAACTCTCAGTCTATTTTATAATTATTAACTTTTAATTAATTTATCGGTATCGATATAAATACAGAAAATTGTGTATATAACATATTAAAAAAAGAAGAATTGCTGCTGCAATGGCAGTCTACTAAACAACAAGTAATTCGGAAAAAAGATATGACATTTCTGTTGAATTGTCACTAAACAAAATAGCTGGAAATGGTATCCTAGTAAATTGTTATAATTCATTAAGCCTTATGTATTAAGCATTAAGACATTCGGTGGAAATGAGGCTTTAGTCTATTATTGTTTTCATTTGAAATATGAAATGTCTATTCGGATTGCGCACAATTAAATTTATTTTGGTCCCAGTTTTCTGTAGACCTCTATACTCCAGCCATCGTTTGAGTTGTAGTAACGAATGATCTTCAATATTATTAATCAAAAAAGTTGCCCCAGGCACATCTTTCATACTCGTATAAATACCTAATATCGCCGTTTAAGTTTTTTCACTCGTTTAGAAATAAAGTACTCAACTAATCAGTACACTAATGAGTGGTGCAAGTTCTTGGACTTTTTGTTTTTTATCATTTATTCTACTGCTCATAACTCATTGTGTTTTTAATTCACTGACAACAGAACTTCGGAAAATAAAATTCCGTAGAAAGCAATCAGTATCTAACCGAACCATAATTATTTATTTAAATTAAAAACATTCTTAATAAATATCTTAAAATATCTATATATATGTGTATGTGTATCCCCATTAGATTTTTGCGCACGCCTGCATACACGATGTATAAATTTTACCACTTATCTCGCCAATTTGATCATTTTGAACTGATTAATAATCTATGGCGCATTCTTCGTAACACAAAACAAAATTGAATTAAACCTTGAGCCCCAAATATACAGCATAATTATCAACAATGTGTTTGAGGATGAATATGACGGCAAGACTTTATAAATTTCTCATCTATATAGAACGCCTTTTACATAGGTCAATAAAATAAGTGATGGTACTTACCAGATAATACAAAATCTGCATACTTGTTGTCTTGCCTTTCTATGGAAACACACAGAAATCTTTATAGGTATATCACTTTAAAAATTCGTATTAGTACTGAGAGTACAAACGTCCAGTCACTTCTATATGACAAAACTACACGCAGACTAGGTACGTTATGAGACTACAAGTTCACCAAATTAAACGTGTTCAACTCGGTACAAGACAAATCAAATGCGTGATTAAATCAAAAAAGAAACAAAATAATTGTAGTGTTGCCAATCTAGTAGATTTAACTCTGATATTGTTTAAATATTTATTCTAAAATTTTAATTCTTTAAAGAAAATTACTAAACACTATATAGTTTTTACATTGTGCAACATATAAATTTTAGTTTTGGTTTTTACTCTAATTTATTTAAGCGCTTAGCAAATCGGTTTTACGCGACAATATTTTTAAAAGTGTACTACTACTGTTTGGTCTAATTTTAAATGAAATATATAAATACTCCCCATGATTATTGCCTTTTTCTAAGTATGCCAATCTAGTTGTCATGGAGAGTGCACCACAGGAGAACTATTGAATATTGGAACTATTTCTGTGATATTTGAATTACAAACTATTAAAAAAATGAGGATTTATTTATTTAATTAAGATTGTAAATACTAGTAAAAAAGAAGTTAAAGAAGATTAAAATTTTATTTAAAATATAGAAAAGGTTGCAAAATATTCATTTTATTTTCATTTGTTTTGAATTATTTTTTATTCATTTGTAGGTATTTTTTTTAACGAAAAAATATCTTATAAATGGAATAGTAATCCGTTCAATAAATATGAAAGCAATTGTTTGAAAATATTAAAAAAAAAAAATCTGAAAAATATAAAACATATGTCTTATTCTCAGTAATTTTAGCGCCACCGTCCTATAAAATCAAAATTAAACTTTTTCAAACAAATAATTTGTTTTTATGTATTTCCATCTTTTTATTCTACAATTATCCTAATATTGTACGCATTAAATTTTAGCCTTTTTAAAGGTAAATATAATTTTTAAAATCTGCTGTATTGTATTTAACATATTTAGTACTCTGAAAATATTATAATTACACCTATTTATTTTCTCCTACTGTTCTAAATATTAGAGCTTCTTCCAATTCCTTAACGAAATTGGCGGTATTTCTAAATGGTTATGTTATACATATTATGCATGTATAATTTGAAATAGTTAATTAGTACTAAAGTAAGAAATTACAAACATTTAAATTTTTCAATTGGTTTGGGTTTGTGATTACAACAGAATATTTTATACAAAATTTTTTTTTATACTCTATAATATTTGTAATAACATAAATTTAAAAAAAAAATATTTAGAAGATTTTTTTAAGAAACTACTTCCTGTTGTTCAATTGTTACAAGAACACAATCAGCTATTCCCATTAATGTTAGATTGAGAAATCCGTTGTTAAACATGTCTGAAGTATTATAGAATTTGAGAAATCTTTATCCAACATACTTCCCTTAGCGAGAGTTAATAGATATTTACACACCAAGTGAGCTAAGGTAATATTTAATGAATAAACATTCTCAGCTCACGTGGTTTGTACAATATTTTATTCAATTTTGACGAAATACTAATAAAAACCATTATAATATTTAATTTTGACAAAATAAAAAACTGATCAGTTAGTAGGTTGAACATGACAATCGTCGCTGATAGACGTCATGTATTTAAAATGCTTTATTGTCTGTCATTTATGCCGTGAAAAATAATGAAAATGGCTGATAATGTCTGATAAATATTATGGCAAGTGTTATTTTCGTACCTGATATTATTTTAAATGCATTATTTGTTGCATAGTGAGTTAAAATTTTGTGAGAGTGATTTAAAAAAAATTTAATTCACATGTGAAAAAAATGTTACTTATAGTTGTTGCTATGAATTAAATAATGACAGTTTAAAACGTCAAAATTAAATAAAAATATATTTATTCAATTAATTAGAAATATTTGAATTATCAAATAAACTTATAGACTGGTAGTATTTACTCTTAATCAGGGGCGTTTAAGCTTTGACTAAAATAACAATCTCAGTTGTTTTTTAATCATACCAATATATTTTTAAATGGTGACCAGGGTAATTAGTTAGTTAGGGTGCCAAACATTTTGAGTAAATACTACCGGTCATAATATTTTAAAAATTCTGAAATAATGATCGAATTACACCAATTTTTCAAATCATTGCCTACTTACTGTTTCCCAAGTTACAGAATTAGAACGAGTAATAATAATCAGTTGTAAATATGACTGAAATGTTTTAAATTGAGTTGTTTAAACACGAAATAACTGGGTGCTCTTTTATGAACCATCCAAGTCTTTATGAGTTATTTGGATGACAATTATTACATGCAGACATTACTTATTATCTTGTCATCATAATAAATCTCTTTGAATATTGTAAACACCTCAAACATACAAACAAACATATCATCCGCCAAAATTCGTCCTCTCTTTAAGTGTCGACAAATAAACCTCAAATAAAATAAAAAACCGGGCGGAATTTAAAAAACTCCAAAGCAGTAAAAAAGCACGATAAATTAGTAAACCTAGCCTCGCTTTTTCAAAGTTGACGCACTGTGACGTCAGAGGTCTCACGCCCCGAAAGATACCGAACACCGAGCATCGTCTTCGAGGAGTGTTCTTAATTTGCCATAAAGTAATTTATGCAGCAGTAGGATGGTGGGACGTGCAGACAAGACGTGCCGGCTCTAATTTGCGGCCCGTCCGACAAAATTAGATTTTAAACGCTTAACGATCCGAGCCGGCGTTGAAAAATGTCAACGCGGAAAAAAGACAACAGCGAAGAATAAAAAATCAGACGCACGGGACGGGAATGACTTGAAGTTTCTTACTATTCACAAAATTCCACAAACAGTTTTTACTGTTTTCTAAAATTTAGAACTGGATTAATGTGTATTTAAAATTTATCAATTATTATTTTTACCTCTCGCTAAGAGAGGTATTGGAATCATGTTAAAAATCGCATATCCAGATTTTGGTGGATAAGCACGTTTTAAGGTCCCCTATTATAACAATTTTACGATGATGTCCGTATGTGTGTGTGGATGTTGGAGCCACGGTTTCTGAAATACAATAAGACTTAAAAAATATTGAAGTGCAGTTTCCTCAATCTGACATTCCTGGGAAGAGCTGATTAGATTTTGGTAACAATTGGACAACCGGAAGTAATAGTTTCTTTAAAAAAATCTTCTAAATATTAATTTTTGAAAATTTCTGTTATTACTATTATTGAAGAACATAAAATTCTACATCTGATACATTTAAAAATGTTATTATATCTTGTATAGATTCAGAGATAAAGACCCTGTAATATATAGAATAATCTAATCGCAGAGGCTACGGCACTAAGGAAACCAGTTGACAAATGTCAAATCAAGTAATTTGTAAATGACAGATGTCAGTGTCTAAAATCAACAGTTTTAGTGACATTTTGAAAGCTTTTTCTTTTTTTTTCTTTTTTTAATGGGGTCCCGTGGCCACGTGCCTGAGTGTCTGGTAGACACCTGGGAGAACCGGGTTCGATCCCGACAGACGCCAAATATTTCCAATTTTAAATGGCACAAAAGTGACCCCTGTGGTGCACTATGAGTGCCCGTGAGGTGACGCCTGGTAAGCGCCCACACGGTAAAATATATCGTCATCATTACCAATGTCTACATTTGTTGTAGATACTGGCACACCCAGAAATGGGTAATATGCCGTGATGATATATTTATTTTATTTATTTATTTTTCTGGGAAGTACATTTAATCTTTCTTATTGTTTTATAAATTAAATATTTAAAATTGTAGGTAAAATGCATATACCCATAAGAAATACCGCCAATCTTGCTAATGAATTGGAAGAACTCTGATATTTAGGAACTTCGTCATACAATGAAAAATAGATATAATTAGAATTGTATATGTTCAGAAGACATGTTAAATACAATAAAAAACAATATTTGGGTAAAGTTCTGTAATTTGTTTGCTTGGCAAGGTGTGTTAAGTGGCTTATTATAGTTCTGGGTTTGAATTTAGCATATTGTTAAACTTGCAAAGTTATAAGAGTACACTCTTCACAACAACTCCTCAACGGTAAATGATATAAAGATATATCATAGTTAACGAAAGATGCGATCAAAAGCAAAATAACAGACGTATAGTCAAATGGAATACTTACTTACTCTTAGTTATTTTGTAAATTGCTATTTAACGTAGCCTAATTTTGGCATTTAACAAGATTTCCAAGGCAGAATAGAACAGTTGCAAGACTTTTAATAAGCCTTCTATGTAAATATTAAATTTTTATAAATATTATTCTTTACATAGACTCAAATTTGAAAGTATCGCGAAATATCCATTAGATATTTTACAATTAATTACTGAAATTTGTGTAATATTTTGAAAGACACGTGTCCTGAAACATGTATTTATATAAATGATGAACAAACTGTTTTTCTATTGGGAATGGATGATGTACTGTGTGTAATTTGACGTCACAGGAGTAGGGGGTTGTTTTTCATGTCTATTGCATACACTTTAATATAAAATACTTTTTGAAAAATTTAAAACCGGCTCATTAAGAGCATTTCTTGAAGTATACCTACATTTTTGAGCCACATAAAATTTTAATAAAAATAATGAACTATTTAATAACGTAAGGCGTAAAGGTCCTCCACTCTAATTTTTTTATTATTTTAAATGAAAGTTTGCTTAATTTTGAAGCAATTTGTAGTATTAAAAAGTCATAATTGTTTTTACTTCAACTGCATTTTATTTTTCAAAGAAACGTATAGCCATCTTTCTCGCACGAGTTTCAGTAGTAGGCTGCGCGAGAAAGATAGCAATCGTTGTGACGTAGATGTATAGATGCTTAAAATTACTAATATTTCAAAAACTAACAATTTTTAAAAAACTTTTATCGCCTCAATCATGATTTTATCTTATCTACTTTCAATATAACTAACTTTTTACTCAATTTTCTGTTATGGTGGAGGACCCTATTATTGTATACAACTCGTGTGTAAATAATATTTCTTATCTCGCGCTAATTTAAAACTCGACCAAAAGAAGTACAACTTTACACACTTATTACATAAATAAATATTTATTAAAATTTGCGTATAGGGCAGTGGCACAAAAAATGTACACTTAAAGAACCATGCCCCTAATTTTGCAAAAATTCTTTTTGAATCAGCAATCGAAAGGTATAGGTATACCCTCAAAATATTTTACCCTCTTTTTTAGCACCCTGTATATACAAACAAAAGCTGATTGGCATACCCAAAAATGAATAATACTTCAAGGTGATATATTTAAGTTACATTTTTTTTTAAATAAAAAATATGATATGTATCATCATATACGAGCATAGGTGTTTTTATTTATTAGGAGTAATAAACTTTGAATTCTGAGAAGATCACTCTCACTTATATTGAGAAACACATTAATCTCAAATATAAACGAGCTGAGAAGACACTAATGGCCCAAAGAAATGCGACTATCTGACTGTCGTATCATTGACGCAACGTTATTATTTTCAGGTTTACATGATCACAGCTTGTGAAGAAAATATAAAATTTGTCTCTTTCATAAAATTTATGGTGTCTTTCTAAATTCAAAATATTAAATCCTCGTATTTTATACTTTAAACCGTTTACAAAATTTGTTGATTTGTTTTTCATAAGAATATACTGTCTATTAAAATAGTTTAACATTTTTAATATGTTTACAAAATCGTACAATTTGCGGAAATTTTCACAAATGTATTCGGATGCCTGTCAAAATTATTAATTCTATTTTTAGTTATGACAAATGATGAAGATGAGTAATTAAAATTCCCATAGTTTTTCTCATTTTTTAAACTACCTAATTATATTTTATAAATACTCTATAATAAATGACAAACTATTTTACAGCAAATCTTTTAAACATATTAATATTTCCTTAGATCTAGAATTATATTTCCAATTTATGTGATTAATATAGGCAAAGGTGACATTCGCTTTGATCTGAACTATTAATTTAAAATATGACTTCTGTTCCAGATATTCAAATTAGCGATCAAGCAAGTCTGAGTGAGCGATATTCAGTATCAGATGAAAGAAAGAAAAGGCCGAGGACTGCTTTTACAGCTTCACAAATCAAGTCACTAGAAGCTGAATTTGAAAAAAATAAATATTTGTCGGTGGCGAAAAGACTGCAGTTGTCCAAAACTTTGAAGCTGACCGAAACACAGGTAAGTCAAACTGGTTGCATTTCGTAAGAATACTACTTCCGGTTGGAAGTGACAACAGTTTTCTTATTTTGAATTTACCGCTCTGTATATTCATTTATTCATTGTGATACTTTTTATTTTCATCATATTCAAAACAATATTCTATATCCCGATTTTATTTATAAACTTATGTTGCTAAAAAACCTAATAAAGAATAATTAAAAGTTGAATATTAAAGAACAGAAGTTAAATACAACGGTGACCGTGACAGCATTATGGTTTGGGGATACATTTAGTCATCGGGAGTAGGAAAATTAGGTTTTGTTACAACAATTATTAAAAGCAAATTTAAAGCGAAGTTCTGAAAAATTGGGTTTAGCAGATAATTTGAATTTCATGCATGAGAAACTGAAATATAATTTGCGTCTTGTAAAAAAAATATCTATACTATAATATCAAAAATAGGCTCAATTATCCTCCAAAGCTGCTCCAAAGTCATTGGACTTAGGCTGAAGGAGTAGGAGTGGAAAATTTTTAAAACCAAAAACGAATAAAAAATATATTATAAGAAGCGCGATATAGCACCATCGCCAATCAAAATTATTATATTCAATGGCTTGTTGTTTAGTTGAAGTTAAAGAATACCTAACAAAATATTACGGCTGGTAGCACAAGCCTTGTTTTAACACTGTTTTAAATAATCTCAAATTTCATTATTTAATAACAAAAATAAATAACATCAAATATATCAAAATATGATTTTAAAGCAGAACATAGTTTGCATTCGAACAAATATTTAAAAAAAAATCGTTCTTTACACATAAGGGTGAAATTAAACATTGAAATTTGAATTTGACATTTCTTAAAACAACGTTTTAGTTAGAACAAGGATTGTGCTACCAGCCTACGTTTCTTTAAAAAAAGTGTTAATTAATAAACAATACACTCCAAGAAAATCTGGTATAAAAGTACACGTTGTAGTAGTTCAAAATTGAATACGAATATTTCGTAAAATAGCACCAACTAATGTATTTTAACTATGTAATGATGTTACAAGATACATACATTTATGTATATACAGGGAATTTATTTTAACATGCAACATATGGTCAATCACTTCCATGGTTACTCACTATTGTCAAAAAATGACAGCAATGTAATATTTGTCCATTTTAAAATGCAACATACAAAATTTGTAATTTTGTATTATCAAAACAAATTTCCAATAAATTAGCCTACATACGATTAACAAAAAAATCAAAATATGAATGCTGCACATCTTAATAAACTTTAGCTTACAAAAATTCATCTTTCATGTAATAAATGTTAAAAAATCTAGTCGATCATAATAAGAATTGACACCATTTGTGATGTGTTCTGGACGTATCACCTGTGCTGCAATACTATTTATAATGTTGCATTTTAAAATGGACAAATATTACATTTCTGTCATTTTTTGACAATAGTTAGTAACCATGGAAGTGATGAACCATAATGTTGCATTTTAAAATAAATTCCCTGTATGCATGTACGTATTATAAATAAACAAAAACGATGGGTCGAATTCTGCACTATTCTTTAACTAAAGAAGCTTCTCTAAAAATAACAAAATAAAGAGAGACATGCATTGATACATTAATACGAGAAAGATTCCTAGCTTTTTCCATAGTTACTAGAGACGAACCAGTGAAGAATTCGGGCCATTATGTTCAAAGATCTCATGTATAGAACGCATTTTACATAAATTAAATGATAATATAGTACTAACCAGGTAATGGGAAATCTTCAGACCATAAGCCTTCACATATTTACACAAATTTTTGTATTTCACTTTAAATGTTAAACCATTTAATACACAAAACACAGAGATATACCTATGTACATCCGAACACCTCCAAATATCACAACAAAGTAACTACCGTGCGATTTTCAACTTGTTTCATTATGAATACGACAGCACTTAATCAGAGCGTAGAATGAAATTTCTTTAAATTATAACTTTACAATTTTTACTACATTTTGTTAATTACAATTAGCAAATTTTACAAAATTTAGTGTTGATTTTCACACTAATATATTTCACCACTTACCAAATCGGTTTTTACACTGCTAAAATTTCTTAGTGTACGCGTTCAACATGGAAAATCAATTTTTTGTTGCGCAAAACTTCCCAATTAATAATTCAAATAAAAGTTTTAGATAATTAAATTCTACAACTAAATCATTAAACAGATTTTATTTTCCACGTTTTATAACCTGTAAAATTGAATACGAAATTTTATAAATATTGGTCATTTGTAATGATGGCCATGGAATTGAAACAAAATTACAAAGTTCAAATGATATGCATTTCTTCGTAGTTTCAATTCCATGGCTATCGGTACAAATGAGCAATATATAATAAATTTATATTTTAGATTAAAATCTGGTTCCAAAACCGTCGCACAAAATGGAAACGAAAATACACCAATGACGTAGAACTACTCGCTCAACAATATTACAGCTCAATGGGTATCTTAGCCCCTCGTCCAATTTTCATCGGTGATAGATTATGGTAAGTAATTATAACCAACTATTCAATTCTATTTTAGTAATAAATAGTTCTTTCTACAGGTTTTTCAACTATCCTAATCATCACAACGTACAGATGTTACCAAATATGGTACCGAATATACCACATCCCCCTGTAGTTACCCCGGTACCAGTTAGTGCTGTACCTCAATTACCACAATTGCCTCAACAATGTGTTTCGAATTATGTCAATTTTCAAGATCACCAACAGGGGGATAATTCACCAATAGTGCAATTACAAAACTTTGGGAGGAATTTTGAAAATTCTTGATTAAATTGTTTTGTTTTTCTTCTTGTGGAAGAAAATCTAAGACAATATTTTGTACCAAAGATATGTTTTATTTTGAATACGTACTGATATTATTTTTATTATAATTAGGGCTGGTTTTGTAAATAACGAACTTTACTTTCATTGTAAACTTGTTGAACAAATTTTAGTATTATAGGAATTATAAAACGAATTCGAATTTGGTCATTTAATAATTATTCAAGTAATAAAAATTTTAAAAAAAAATGGTCATATCCAGAGAAATTTTGAATTGTTTTAAGTAAAATAAAGTATTTGTACTTTATTTAATATTTTAATAAATTGAACAAGAAAGGTTAAAAAGTTAATTTTTCGTTTTGTACAATAGAGCTGTTGCAATAAATTTTATATGACGTCTAAGTCGAAATTTTAAAAGATATTGTTTTTTAAAGAGCCTTAAATTTAAAAATATCACGAAATGTCCATTAGGTATTCATTAAATATTAAAATTTGTGTAATATTTTGAAAAAGTCACGTGATCTGAAACAGAATGTAACGTCAAAGTACGTACAGTTTAACATGTGACAAACTATCGCCTACTTTTATTTATTTATAGGTATTTACACACCAAGTGAGCTAAGATAATGTTTATTCATGAGAAGAAAGTTTAGCTCACGAGCCAGTAAGGGCGAGTGAGTTAATTTCTTCGAGTGAATAAACATTCTTAGCTCACGTGGTTTGTACAATATTTTACTCAATTTTGACGAAACAATAATAAAAACCATTATAATATTTAATTTTGACAAAATAAAAAACTGATCAGTTAGTAGGCTGAGCATGACAATCGTCGCTGATAGCTGTCAAGTCATCTATTTAAAAAGCATTATAGTCTTGTCATTTGTGTCGTGAAAAATAATGAAAATGGCTGATAATATCTAATAAATACTGTAGTAAGTGTTATTTTCGTGCCTGATGTTATTTTAAATGCATTATTTGTTGCAGAGTGAGTTAAAATTTTGTGAGAGTGATTTAAAAAAAAAAATTAATTCACATATGAAAAAAGTGTTACTTGTAGTTGTTGCTATGGAGTTAATAATGACAGTTTAAAACGTCAAAATTGAATAAAATAACGTAAACTGTTTTCCTATTGGCTATGAATGACGTGTTGAACGTACTCCGACGTCACAGAAGTGGGGGGTTGTTTCTCATGACTCTTTCTAGCGCTAATCTTTTTATTTAATTATTTACGAAAATAACAAAAAAATATTATTTTTGTTATTACTATGATAAATATTGTATAAACTTTCATTTACTCAATTACTCTTTAAAAATTTTTAACTCAGCTTATTTACTACGAAAAGAAAGTAATTTACGTGAATTTTACAAAACCGGCCCTTAGTGTCTTAGTTAGTGCCTTATTTATATCACAGAAAATAATAACACAATAATAAAGAATGGAACGAATATTTATTTTACAATATAAGTATAAACAAAGAAATCTTCTCTTATTTTATAACAAAAATTATTCAACTTCTGTCATAGACACATCTGGAGAAGATATTTTGGACATTTTTAAAATGGAATCGTCTTGAGCGTCCCTTTCTGAAGCAATTTGTGCGTACATATATTCGTCTTCGTCATTCAGCATTGCTTGCAGTCTTGCTTTGTATCTGAATTAAAAGAAAATATTTGTTTTCACTGGCATGTTTTATTCAAAACCACGTGTTTTTGTAAACAAATGTACGTACATATCACTATCTGGATTATTTTCTGGATTTCTGCATTTATCTAGTTTTCTTTCTAATAATTTCAGCTGATCTTTTGATGGCGGTGGCGTATCAACTAACTTTACCATTGATCTAATTTCTAAAAATATATCACAATATGTAATTAACAAATTTGTAAATTTGAATTGTGTGAAAATTGAAAGTATATAAAAGACAATTTTAAAATAGCACAACTACTTCTTACTTCTGACGGCTTCAATAAGATCAGCTAATCGGTGCTGTCCGTCAACTCCAAATAATGTTTCAGTAACATAACTGTCGAGATTTTCCTGTACTTTGGATGCAGCATGAAGAATTGCTGCAAGAGCAATTTGTGATGGGGCATACAATAAACATACATCCGTGAAGAATACTTTCTCTAGAAAATCATCTATGTTTGGGCGAAGTCTTTCAGGGTTGTTTAGTGAACACCTGGTCTGCAATTCATTATAAAAAATATAATAATTTAATATATTTACAACATGAAAAAGTTTTTAAGTATTAGTTATAATATAACGGGAGTTGGCGGTTATGGGTTAACATAGATATTTTAAATATGGGATAAGTATTGGATAACTATTATACAATTTTATGTTCTCCTGTTCATTTTATGGCAAAACTGTGAGTAGACAGTTGTTCACTTCTTATACTTTACCCGTATTGTTCTAATTTAAAACAATTTCCAACATAATATTTTTTTATAACAAAGGCACGTTTCTTATTTTAACATAGTTTTTTTTACAAAGAAATTAGCAGAATATTAATAACTACTGAATATTTATAATAAGAAGTAATCCATAATATCATAAGTCATAGATTGCTATTGCTAACTTTCATAAATCAGCCAGCTTTGCTATAATCATAGAAACAGCTGATATATTCAAATACATAATTCTAATTGACTGATGTCAATGTCAAGTGCAATTTACATAGTGTATTTTCTTCTTATAATTTTATTGAATTTATAGAATCTTTTCCAAGGAACTTTCGGTATGGAATTTGTAGAAAATAGTATATGTTCGTGTTACAAGTTTACTGGATATATAGAATTGAAGGAAGGTGATGTGCTGGCCACATCAGATTTTTTTTAATTGCGAAGAAACCAAAACATAAGAAAAATGTGAAAAAAAATTATACGCAACATTTAATTGTGACCAATTTTGCACTTATAATTTTGCTGTAAAATGAACAAGAGGGCAGAAAATTGTACAAAACTTATATCACATATAGGTTTAAATTTTAAAACCAAAATAATAATAATAATAATAATAATAATAATAATAATTATTATTATTATTTTAATAAATAAAACGCAAATAAACGTTTATTAATGAACAGTCTTAAATGAACAACTGTTTTATTTTGTTACTATTTCACAAAATTTCAAATTTTTTCTCTAATGTGTACAAATTCTTATACATACATATCTATAAATTAATATAAAAACGTTTGACAAATCAAAACTTCTATTTTGTAACCGCCACCACCCTACCTATACATACATTACTTTTTTATAGTTAAAATTAAGAAAATACACAAAAGCAAATACTTACGAAATAAAATATATTCTTCGGCATATTAATATAATTTTTTTTTTTTTTTTTCATTAAAATTACTTTCTCACTATAAAATTTGTATTAACATCCTATTACGTAGATTTTTTATTTAAATAATGCATTTATAATAATACATAATTGTGCTGTCATTTTGAGTACAAAAATAATATTTTAATATTACTATATACATTTTTTTGCATAATGCATAATGTATATTGAGAATAGCAATAAATAATAAATTACTGTTTAGGTACAAGACCGCGAAATTAAGATTGTAAAATCCCGAGTGGCTAGATTAAACACGTTGAGTCGAATACACTTTAATATGTTATAATATTCACATTTATTTTCAGTTATTATTTCGCAGTGTTAGTGAATGCTACGTTTTGTTATATCCACAAATTACAATTATTTATTAAACTGTTGTGTAAATTTTGATAGTTTCTGTGAAAATTTGACTGATATTTTTATCCATCCAGTGATGAAGAAATCACCAATTAGCAAATAAGGTTTGTTTTAACATATTTTAATGTAAGTTACCTTGTCGATTTTGAGTGCAAAAAGATGTGTAAGTTTTTCTAATTTTTGTACGACGTTGTAAAACTGAATGATTAAACAAATGTATTTATATGTACACGATTTTATGTTTAAGAGTTTGTAAGGTCTTACAACCTTAAAAAAGGTATAAGTTTATACTTAAACGTCGGTTTTGAACAAATAAATCCTGTATAAACTAGACGAGTATTACCGCCTATCTACACAATAGTCGAGAAATGTACCCACATATTTTATTTGTATAAGTTTATAAAATGCTTACCTTAATGTCAATCAAGAGCCCTTCGACTGGTCGAAATGGATTGTGAATCGCCAAATGAAAAATCAGTTGTTCCATTAGAAGTAATTCGTTGTTTAAAATGATATCTGCAGCTTTTTCTCTATCTCCTTTAATATTTGCAATGAACTGACTGATAGAAACATTAAATTCTTCAACTTTACAAGCCAAATATACACAAGTAGCCCTGTAAAATCATAAACATTACGAAAACAATCTTTCTGTGTCTGATTACATACATTATTTCTTTAGGATGGTAATTCATAACTGAATTATGAATATAAAATCGTTTAAAATACTGAAACGCTGTTCCTACTACATATTTAGGCATTGGAGGTTGAAATCTTTTACAAAATTCACGCAGATTTATTTCATATTTACGCAGAAGCATACGTTCCTCTTCTGAAGTTAGAAAATGGTTTTTGTTTTCCTGTAACACAAAACATAACCTCAATTAGAAAAATTTGAATATAGAATATCAGTAATAATTGATAAAGAATACTTACAGCAGCATTACCGCTAAATCTTGTAATATATTTTAAATTTGCGTTATCCCTTAATCTATTCAATTCGTTTTCATCACGAAACATCCAATGTTTCCTCTGCGTGCTGCAAGGAAACATTTTTATGATAACACTGACAGTAATAGTTTAAATCTTAAATAAAATTAATTTAACAACATGAAAATATAAATAATTATTATTTGAATCAACAAATATCACATGTACAATAACCGTCAAAATGACAGTTTATTTCCTTTCAAACTAACTACTACTGCCGTGCCATCTACTTCTGCTTGACAAAATTTAAAAAGTTTAGATATTGTATATTAGATGGCGCTAATAATACTATTTTTGAATATTTTGGATATTGTGATTATTATTGTATTTCACATTTATTGTTGCTTCAAATTAGCAATTTATTTGCATGATTATTAAAATATACAACTTAAATTAGTTTTGTAATGGGAAAACTATTTTTTGATGCATTCAGATACTGATTTCATCCACTCTACCCAAAAAGGGTGCAGTAAACGTTAAGAACCATTCCCTTTCCCAGAGATAAATGAAAATTAATAATCGCCAGTGGAGTGTTTCTCCCATAAAACTATTCGAGCGTGACTTAAGAACGGAAGCCGATTTCATATAAATAATTTATTAGATCGGTATTAATTACGTTAGTTCCTGCGGCCAAATTTTGTTCCATGAATATTTATTATGTGCGATTGTATAATATATAAGAATGTCATAAAAATGTTGATGCGGAATTTTAGTCTAGATTATTGCTTTATACATGTTGCATGTCATTATGTAAAATCTCATTTACAGTTTCAAGTTACAGAAAATATAAATAATTAGGTAGGTAATTAATTACATAAATTCAACAATTAACAATTTAAATATAATAATATAAAAAGATAATATGGAAATTATATTTCATGATAAACATGTACTAAAGTAGAAAGATTAAATTTTATAAGAAAAAAATAAAGTATATAATAATAATAAAAATTATAATAATAATAATATTTTTTTTCAATTTTTCTTGCCATATTTTATTATAACAATAAAAATGGTTGTTTTAATAATTGTAAATGAATTAATTTATTGTTTAAAAAATTAATCAATTTATGTATTTTAAAATGAGTAGAGAATTTTCGTCTATTTATTTTCGATTTATTTATTTTTGGTTTTGTAGAAAAAAAGATGACTGACTTAGCTATTAAAATTGTTAGTTTTTCTTCAAATAGTCCTTACTTTCTAATTTTGAATTTAAGTTAAAGTTAAGTTTAATTTAACAGTACGTTGTGTAACCATAAGCAAATCAAATTAAAAATTATAAGTTCCTTCTTTATAGTGTTTGCCATGGAATTGAAACAAAAAACAAAATCACAAACAAATATAATAAAGTTTTACATGACGGAAATAATATCAAATTATACAATATTCTACTTAATAATTTGTAATTTTTTTTGTGTGAATATTTCTTCATTTTCAATAATGATGTTTATTCATGAGAAAAAAGTTTAGTTAAATTCTTCGAGTGAGTTAAATTCTTCGAGTGAATAAACATTCTTAGCTCACGTGGTTTGTACAATATTTTATTCAATTTTGACGAAAATACTAATAAAAACCATTATAATATTTAATTTTGACAAAATAAAAAACTGATCAGTTTGTAGGCTGAGCATGACAATCGTCGCTGATAGACGTCAAGTCTTGTAATTAAAATGCTTTATTGTCTGTTATTTCTGCCGTGAAAAATAATGAAAATTGCTGATAAATATTATGGTGAGTGTTAATTTCGTACCTGATGTTATTTTAAATGCTTTTTTTGTTGCAGAGTGAGTTAAAATTTTGTGAGAGTGATTTAAATTTTTTTTTAATTCACATGTGAAAAAAGTGTTACTTATTGTTGTTTCTATGGAGTTAATAATGACAGTTTAAAACGTCAAAATTGAATAAAAATTATAACAGGCACGAAAATAACACATTCAGCAGTCTTTATCAGACAAATTACAGATCAGTCATTTTCATTATTTTGCACGAAACAAATGACAGAAAATGATTTTTGTTTACAATTTATAAATAAACGACTTGACGTCTATCAATGACAATTGTCATATACAAATTATTAATTGATTAGTTTTTTATTTTGTTAAAATTAAATATTTTTCTTGATATCGTCATGTAATCTACTATCTACTACTTCCCTGCCGCAAAATTGAATTTCCCTGCCTTGGCAGAGAAGTACAATGCAACGATGCCATATTATTTTTTTTTTTTCACAAAATAGGTACATTTTACTTTTTAATATGAAATACAATAATAAAATTAGAACAAATGATGTCCAGTATACATTTGTTTTAAATTCTTGTACAATTTTAAATAGAGTTCATTAAGTTTTCAATGTGATTTCCTTGTTAAATGAAACTAGGTTATATGTACTACTCAGTAATTTTGAATTATTATAAGATTTCAGAAAAAAAAAATACTTTCTCGTTATTGAAGTTCCTTTTCATAACTCATTATGGTCACATCAATCTCCATATTCGTCATGAAAAGACGAACTTCCCTGCCTCGGTATATAATAGTTATTTTTTATACAAGACGATAAAATTGTATTTTATCGACCAGCGGAAAGTTTAATTCACGAGCGATTATTTTGCGCGAGTCGATAATTTAATTTTATCGTCGTGTGTAAAATTCTATTTTTTTCTATAGCAGATTTTAAAGAGCAAAAATTAGAAAAACCGATTATAAATTAAATTAATTAAGAACAATTTTAAAATCTCAGTAGCGTAGTAGTTATAGAATTTGTTTGAAAACAAATTCATTTTATTCATGTTTATACAATTGAAGTTATATACCGTGAGTATTTTTTAACGTGAAACATTGGGCTTGTCATATCCATGGTTACAATTCGACATTTGATTGACAGCAATGTATTTGCCTGTCCATTTAAAATGAAACAAAAGGAACGAATTTGACAAAAGTATTATATTTAAATATTGCAAGAAATTTAGCCGAGTCAGAAAACCACCTGGGAGCATTAAATTTTTAGAAAACAATAATTTAAACAAAATTAACCTTTAATGGCGTCAATATGACAGATAACCGTTGAATTTTCCTATAAGTTACGACCTGACATTTGTATGGTAGCAATGTCTCATTTAAAATGAAACAAGGGAATGAATTTGACAGAAGTACTATATTTAAATATTTTTCTACAACTAAATTTAATTAAGAAAGCCGGTACCTATAATTATTTAAATAAAAATAACCTTTATGGACGTATTGTCAAATTCGTTCCCTATGTTTCATTTTAAATGGGACAGGCAAATACATTGCTGTCAATTAAATGTCAAGTTGTAACTATGGATATGACAAATCCTATGTATAATATGAATCGCCAAAATGTATAATGTGTTTTTATTTAAATAAAAATTAAAGTTCTTTATCTACCCTTGCTGTTAAAGTATTATTTTATCTACCCATGCGGTTATAATGTCACTTAGTCAACTATTTCGAGTTGAACAACGCACACTTTAAAATCTGCTATAGAAAAAAAAGAATAGTTTTTGTGTTAAGGATATTTATTCGCTCAAAGAATTTAGCCTAGTCGCCCTACGGGCTCGTGGCTTCAACTTTCTTTTCATAAATAAAAACTCACTTGATGTATAAATATCTATTTGGTAAATAAAATTGAAATAAATCCGATGAATATGTTTACAATAAAATTTTGTAGATATTAGAAACCAAGTAGATTGACACACCAGTAATCTGTAATAAGTCATGAATATATATTTATTTTTTTATTTCGAATATAAATGTTTCCTTTCTACTTTTATTCCTTCCACATGTGGTTCACAATTTCTGTTAGCCAGCCCTCGTATCACATGTGTTTGGAACACGTTTCGTTCACGTATGTAGGTATAGAGACAAAGCGCCGTACGGTAGGTCGTTTGGGAGTTTTTTGAGTTTGGAAACTGGTTTAGCAGGGCCTGTGGCGACTCTAAAATGGCTGCCTATCTACACCGCCTTGGGAGGAGGCGGGTCGTGCCGCGGAATCAAGTCTTGTCCGTAACAACAACCGAACACAAAACAAATCACAAATATCATTCCCTCAGTGCATGCTAGATTGTTTCAAATCGGTTGTAAATATGAGGAAATTGTATGTAGAACTATAGGCATTAGATATATTAAGGTTATGTCCCGAGAATATTAAAAATTGTAAGGTGTATGATATAAATTCTATGTAAAATAATTTTACAATAAGTGATAATAAATTGATACTATTTTATAAAATATATCGCAGTAGGTGGTACCTACGATGATTTACAGATATCTGCGTAAAACAGTTTGATATAGGTAGTAATGGGTAAAAGGCGTACAAAATTGCGCTAGACTTATTGAAAATAAGATACATAATTAACATTGGAGGTAGATACAGGAAAGTAAGAATTCTTCGGACTTTCAGTCAATTAATAAAATTTATTCACGCCGACGTTTCGACTATACAATAGTCTTCTTCAGGGCTAGAATGGTCAGTTGAAAAAAAGAAACCACATGTGGATAATAGAACATACAGCACGGAAATTTTTTACACGTTACTATAGTTATTTGTAGTTCCATAAGTATTGCACTCATCAAAGACAAGTTTTTCATTTTTAGACGATTTTCTCTCTGTGATATGTTGGTGTTAACTATTTATTTATTTATTCATATTTATTTTTTTTTTTTAATTGTTCGTGCTGTACGTTCTATTATCCACATGTGGTTTCCTTTTTTCAACTGACCATTCTAGCCCTGAAGAAGACTATTGTATAGTCGAAACGTCGGCGTGAATAAATTTTATTAATTGACTGAAAGTCCGAAGAATTCTTACTTTCCTGTATCTACCTCCATCCTAACACAGTCGAATATTGATTTTTCAATAATTAATATTGTTTAGAATTTTATTTTAAATATTTTCAAAGTTGTTCCTTTTAACAATAATACACTGCGCCGTTCTTTCTTCAACTTCCTAAAAGTTTTCAACCATTCCTCTTTTACTTTTAGAATGTTGAATTAATGTCTGGGACAATTATCAAAACTAACTTAATTTTCGCAACTTAATTTCAATTTCAAAATAACTGTTTAAACCCAAATCATTCAAGCAGCCAATGCACGTCATTAATAAAAATTGAATTTTAGTAACTAGATGTGTGACGTCATGTACTAGTACGTTTGCAGAGGTTTTAGAATCTTTATGAAAAGAGTTATACAGATTGCAATCTATATTATCGACATGTTCATGAACTGTCACATCTACAAAATAAATAATATATTTTCGTCACTGTCCATTTCTATTTAAATTATTTTATAATACTAACCTTATTTATACTTATGTATGTCATATAAAGGCAATAAATAAAAATGAGCCGAATTTCAAAGAAATATACCAAATTCTTCTGATTGATTAGAAGTGCTATCTTTGGCAGATTCAAAGATTTTGTGTTTGCGTTTGCGGTCACGTTGTGTCTTTGTCTTTGCATTGCGTTTAACATTACTTTATTATAAATAGACCTTTACAACGCACAAAAATGTTTCAAACACGATACAAATATTTTTCAAATAATAACTTTGACAGTATGAACATACAAATTATCAATGTTTCCAACTATAGCAACAATTAAACGAATAATATGACGTTGATGTATATTATTTATATATTATTCATGTCATATATGATAAGTAATGAACTCTACTCTTCATCTTAATAATAATTATATAAGGCTATACACTTTAACAGTAAAAAATGATTGAAATTTTATTTCATTTTTCACTATTAGTGATTTTAATGCATTAAGGTTTTTACACTAAGTGATGACGTGCATTGGCTGCTTGAATGATTTGGGTATAGAATGCTGATGCAAATATTGTTTTCCAAGGCCTATCAGATTTTCCTATACTCAATAATAGGGCTGTTACAAGAATTTTTATATGCCTTAACAGTATTAAATTTAAAAAAAATATTATTCTTTAAATATGAAAATATCACAAAATATCCATTACTTATTTTAGAATTAATGATTGAAACTTGTTTAATATTTTAAAAAAGTCATGTGATCTGAAACAGAATGTGACGTCAAAGTAAGTTCAAACGGTTTAACATGTGACAAACTATGCTATTGCGTACGTTTATTTATACAGAGTGATCAAAAAGAAATCATTCAGTTGACAATACAATTATGGGGATCTTTTTATACCACAGTTTGCACAACACCAGCTGAAGACGGAAATAATATTTGCATAAATTTTATTTATCAATAAAAATTGCAATGACAATACCTACCTGCAAATCAGTAATTTTACCTTTTTTACCTCTCGCTAAGAGAGGTATTGGATTCATGCTAAAATTCGCATATCCAGATTTTATTGGATAAGCACGATTTAAGGTCCCTAAAATCCGATTATAACATTTTTAAAATGATGTCTGTGTGTGTGTGTGTGTGTGGATGTGTGTATGTGTGTATGTGTGTATGTCTGGATGTTGTAGACACGATTCCTCAAAAACTATAAGACTTAAAAAATATTTAACTGCAGTTTCCTCAATCTGACATTTCTGGGAAGAGCTGAAAAGGTTTTGGTAACAATTGAACAACCGGAAGTAGTAGTTTCTTAGAAAAATTCTTCTAAATATAATTTTTTGGGAGTTTTTTTTTTATTAAATATTGAAGAACATAAAATTCTCCATCTAATACACTTAAAATTTTTATTATATCTTGTATAGATTTAGAGATAAAGACACTATAATTTATAGAGTAAACTAATCGCAGAGGCCAAGGCACTAAGGAAACCAGTTGACAAATTCCAATGTTTATAACATGACACATGTCATTGTCAGATATCAACAGTTTTAGTGACATTCTGATAGCTTTTTCTGGGAACTATGTTTAACTTTTCTTATTGTTTTATTAATTAAATATTTGAAATTATAGGTAAAATTGTGGTAAAATGCACATATCCATCAGAAATACCTCCAATCTGGTTAATGAATTGGAAGAATCTGTGACATTTAGAAACTTCCTCATACAATGAAAAATAGATATAATTAGAATTATATGTGTGCAGAAGACATGTTAAATACAATAAAAAACATTATTTGGGTAAAGTTCTGTAATTTTTTGTTATAAAACGACGGTTCGATAGCGAAGTGCAATACAATACTTATATAACCTAATATGGAAATAACGAGAGGTCTTGTGCTGGCCACAACAGATTTTTATTATCACGTTAGAGTTTTGCAATATACTTAAGTTTCTTTTCCATACATTCAGTGCCAAAACCAAACACTTTTCGATGTTCATTTTCGCTTATTTTTTATACATTTTCAAAAGAAAAATTGGAGAATGAGATTTTTTTTGCTAAATAATACTAGTCACCATTAATTAAGTTTTAAAAAAACTCCGCTAGTGGCTCATATTTTTGTGAGTCCTTTATCTATGACCAGAATTACAGTTAAGACTTTATAAAAAGTAATTCGTTGTTAATATTATCCAATAAGAACAATATGTTTTTTATATATATTTTAAATGAGCAACTGTCGCTACCACTTCTTTGCCAATGTTTGTTTTGCTTTTCCCATTTTCGTGAGTGGTAAATCTCCGAAGATGCATTCTCGCCGTCCTAGGCGACGCTTTTGGTCTACTTGACGCCTTGGACCGAAACAAAATGCAGTATTGCGGGAAAAGACGCAAAGAAGAAGAAGCAATAAAAGTTGCAGGTTGCACTTAATAATGTGAACGTAATTTTTTTAATTCAGGAAACGAGAGCACTTTAAATTCATAGTTAAGAATAATTATTTCTTATTTATTTTACATTAAATATATGCATTTAATGCTTAACAAATTTTCTTGGAAATTTTCGCTTCAAAAAAATATTTAAGGTCTTTGAGGAAAAGGATAATTACAGTTTAAGTTTTTAATTGTGATATGTCATTACCACATTTTCTCTTATTTGCGACCTTTTATGTAACGAATGACACGGATATTTATTTTTTTCTTTCAAGGTTTGTTTATAACATATGAGATGTTAGGTAATTTTTATTTAATGGATTGTCTTTTAACAGCAAATCTTATCTTCAAATGTGACCGTAAAATATAATTAAAAATATTTTAAATGATTGCAGGATTGTCATTAAAAGAGTCATTTAATTATGCAAATTTATTTTTTTCTGCATAAAAAATACAAATAAAATAAATAGTGTAGTATGCAGGTATATATGACCATATTTAAAAATCATTTAAATAAATGACTTTTAAATACTCCTTATTAATACTAATCGTGCTACTATGAAAATTGTTGCGTTTCACGCAAATATAGTTTCTTTACATTTTGGCATTACCAGATGCTCAGTTCAGTAATGAGCGTTCATTGTTAAAGCAAGCATAACATCATGGATAAGAATTTTACTGTGCAACTACGGTCCTTCGGGATCCCAATAAAACTTTTGCCTATTTAAATAGTTTCAAGCAATTGTCAACTTCCATATACACATATAATGTAGGTACAATTAAAAGAAACTATATTTGCGTGAAATGCAACAATTTTCACAGTAGCAACGATTAGTATTAGTCCGGAGGATTTAAGAGTCATTTGTTTCAATGATTGCTGGACGAGCTATACCCGTATGTCTATTTATTCTGAATAATAATAATAATAATAATAATAATAATAATAATAATAATAAAAAAAAATAATAATTTAAAACGAAAAACGAAAATATGTTTTTGCATACAAATTTTGTAGAAAATTTTAAATAAAAATTAAATAAATATATCATCACGGCATATTACCCATTTCTGGGTGTGCCAATCTGTTTTATCGCAGATATCGGTAATAATGATGACATATTTGTACCGTGCGGGCGCTTACCAGGCGTCATCTCACGGGCACTCATTGCTGGCGTGGAGAGTGCACCACAGGGGTCACTTTTGTGCCATTTAAAATTCAAAATATTTGGCGTCGGTCGGGATCGAACCCGGTACCCCCGGGTTCGCGACCAGACACTCAGGCACGAGGCCACGGGACCCCATAGAAAATTTTAATACATACATAATGTACATTTTGTTTGCAAGAATAATAAATTTATGATTTCACGTCAGAAAAAATCCATATGTGTTTATATGAAAATAATAGATATGTGGAATGACATATTTATTATAGGTTATGTGTAAATATAATCTGTCAATCTGACATTTTTGTTAACTTCGGACATTGAAGTTATTATAATAAACACTCATAATTATGTGTTTTATCTCAAACTTATTCAGCGGAATTATTTAGTTCGTTCTTATTGCACATATTTTTATCATTTTACCTACAAATTTACTACCATAAATCGTATACTTGTCCAAATTATCTTACATTTACTGCAATTATCATAAGGTTGTCATCACTGCAATTGCATGAAATCGTCGTATAATATATTACTTTAGTGCCGGTTTCTTTGCATTTAATGATGATATTTGTGCACTTTAGTGATGTTTTCAAATAAAAAATGTTGTATTAATCAAAATATTATGTGATACACTAAAAAATATAATACGAGTAGGTATATCCAAGTTAAAAAAAAAAATTAAAAACATTCTAGGAAGTGGAATGGTTTGGTGCATTGTCTATTGTTTAAAAAGTTGATAGTATGCACCAATAATTACTTGTCTATGAGCCTACTCCGTCTAAAATTTAACGTTTACTTTCAAATTTCATAAAAACTGAACAAAGCAGTAGATATCTCATTCATAAGCCCACATGTTTCATTAATCGAGTTGATCATAATATCGTCATTACGCAAAGCAAAGCCTTCTACTTCAATCAAAATCAATTCCCCCCAAAATTTTATTCCTTGCATATTTCAACATGCGGCACGTATGAAATATTGCTTTGTATGAACGAAATCTATCGCCCGCGGTATTTGCAGTGCGCCACGCCATCTGATATATGCAAATGAAATTAAAATGTATGCGGCCATGTTGAATATTCATCTGGGCCGCTGGCTTTAACATATATATGAAACAGTAGCTTGTATAATGCAAGAAACTGCTACGGATGTATAATTATATATTTTAAATAACAATGATTAACAACGAAATAATAAAAAAAATCCAGCCCCTCCCCGATCGTCGGCTGTTCCTACGGGCATAGTCAACTGAAAATAAGTTCGGAATTAATTACTCCGTACAGAAACAATTTAAGCCTCATAGAATTTAAGAACGTCATTACTTTATATAGAACTTTATCTGAGAGTTGTTTTATTTATTGCTTATTGGTGTAGTCAATAAAAACGGAATGGAATTTTAAATAACAACACTTTAGACGGGGTCCTCCACAACTAGACTTTCATATTGCTTGTTAAGGCTATCAAAGTTAAAAAAAAAATACCATTTCCTCATCTCTATACCTACGTCACATATTTACTCTATTCTCACTACTTTCAATCCTTCTGCTTCGTCTTTTGGAAATACGGAATCCATTTTCAAGTATTGAATATGAATGCAGAAAATAAAAAAACAACGGAAGTAATCGAAATAACACTTATGTTGCTACGCTACATATGTAGGTACTTCATGTGTTTTCATGAACGTGAAAGAAATGTTGAATAAAATAGGCTGCCGGTGGCATTCAAATCATCATGGACTACAATAAATAAGATATGTAGTTTTTTTTTTATTACTTTATTTGAAATCGTAATTAAAGTGCACAAAAGTAGGTATTAAAAGTTTTTAAAAATCGGCACTAAGGTAATCCATTATACGACGATTTCAAACAAATGCAATATAGCCAACCTTACAGTAATTGTTGTATATATAAGATAATTTGAGTAGGTGTACGATAAGTAATAGTAAATTTGTACGTAAAATGACAAAAAATATGTACAACAAGAACAAACTAAATAATTTCGATGAAGAATATTGAAATAAACACATAATTTTGAGTGTTCTTTACGATAAACTCAATGTTCGGATGTAAGCATCATTGAGTAACAGACTGACAGTTACATAAACATAACATATAAAAATAAAATGTTTCTTTTAGTACCTACAGATAATACATACTTAATAGTTATTAAAATATCTTTCAGAACTCATATTATTAATTGGAATAATACTACCTTTTTTTAGTTTAAGTTCTGTATTTATTATTTAAACCCAACGTTTCGGCACCATAAACTGGTGCCTTCTTCAGTGGATACAATGACATAAATATGTGAAAAAAAAAAATAAAAAATAAAAAAAATTCACATTTTTATGCCAATGAATCCCCTGAAGAAGGCACCAGTTTATGGTGCCGAAACGTTGGGTTTAAATAATAAATACAAAACTTAAACTAAAAAACGGTAGTATTATTCCAAACATACTTAATAAGTATATTAAAGCATGAGAGTAGAAAATAACTACTATTAAATTGCTTATTATTCACGCATATTTCCAATTATTAACTACAAAAGTTATTTTAACATATTTATATGTATATTTTTTAAGTGCTGATGTTGAAAAGGATCATTTTATTTGACGAAGTCCACTGTTTGAAAATAAAATCATCTATATATCTCTCACAAAATATTTTAAAAAATTATTAATTCTTAACAAATAACAATATAGAATTTCTAAAACTACAAAGCACATTCTATGAATAGTTTCTGGAGTACTTGTAAAAAAATATATATTTTATGATTCACCAAAAATTGGCAACCCTATTAGTATTAGGTAGTTAACAAATTTCAGTAAGAATTTAAAAACTTAATAAATCCGTCACAATATTGTGGTTAAAGTTGAGGAATTAATTGAAATATGTTTTCAGGTATTCTAATTTTGCACGGTTGTCAGATTAATTATCCTTCAAATTAATTTAGATAAAGATGTTACATCTGTACGAAACCTCAAAATTAAGATTAGGATTCCATTTGATGAGTAATAACTGCTGACATTCATCTGCACCCGAACCCGAAACCACAACAGATACAACATGTATCCAATGTTACAGACATTATTATACCTCGAAGATTAACACAATGCCTCAAACGCTAGAACATTCAGAACAACCCAAAACATTTCTCACAGCACACACACACACACATACTCACACACACACACACACTCTCAAACTCACACTCACACTGGCATATCAGACTCATTTTTTCCTCGCCTCCCACGAAGAAAGTTCATGTTAAAGTTCAATTCTTTAAACTTGAAAAAGAATATTTTAAATTTATACTATTATAAGTAGGAAATTAAAATTTCAAATTTAAAAAAGACATTGGTAAGGGAATTTAATTTAGGAAAAATTGGGGAAGAACTTACAAAATTAATATGGTACGCAATATTCAATATTCTAAATATTTTTATTATTATTATTATTACTATTATTATTACCTACTATTATTATTATTATTATTATTATTATTATTATTATTATTATTATTATTATTATTATTAATCGCCAAAAAATATTGATCGCCTGAGTCATTGGCAAACTAATTATGACTAAAGCCCGATTTTTTCCTCTATGTATAAAATGTCGGTTTAACTTAACTGCCAGATAAAATGAAAATATCGAATCAATATTAGAGCGTAAATTGATAAAATTATACACACGTCAATCATATGATGCGATATTTTTCTTTAATCTGGTGGATAAATTAACTGACACTTTATCAAGAGGTGGAAAAACCGGGCATAATTGACATCCATAAATTAAATTAAATTAAATTTATTCAATATTTACTCGTACACAGAAAAAAAAGAATTGAAATTTTTTCTAATTATAATTAGATATTATTTTATTAGGCAAAATGTCTAATAATTTAGTATAATTTACAAATCTTAATTTAGCATTTTAACTAATCCGAAATAGAGTTTAAATATATATTTAGTTAATTTCTTTATTTAATACTAAATGTAGCCATTTAATCTAAATTTGTATTTAATTTTACTATAATTTGTTACTACAAATTTAGAAAATTTAACTAAATCAACTTGGACAATTTAATGAAAACATATTAGTGGGCTGAAAATTAAAGATTTGTTTAGTTAATTTAACTACAATTTAGATGGTTCTTCTTCTATGTATATATATACAGGTTGATTCTTGACCTATACGCATAAATGTGAGGAATGATAGTTTGTGATAGGCAATAACAGATAATGAAAAAAAAAAAATTAGTAAAAGTTGTTTATTTACGGAGATAACGAATAAAGTTTGAAATTATTTTAGTAGCAATAAATTAATAAAAAATTAATTAACTAGGGTGCTGTGCATTAGTGTCATAGCAATTGTTTTCAATCGTGTCTGTCATTATTTCGTAATCTTTCGTGTATTTGAGTTTTTATTATGGCGCATCATTTCACCAACGCAGAATTTATGAATATGATAGCGTAGGTACGGAGAAGCAGAACCAAATTCAGTAGCTGCAGCTCGCCTTTATGCACAAAGGTTTCCCCAAAGACATCATCCGGGACAAGCAGTTTTTCTACGAGTGGTGCAGAGTGGTAGAGAAAGTGGTCATTTGCAACCGAGGCTCGAACAATTGCTATGATACTAATGCACAACACCCTACTTAATTAATTTTTTATTAGTTTATTGCTACTAAAATAATTTAAAACTTGATTCGTTATCTCCGTAAATAAACAACTTTTACTAAATTTTTTATTCATTATCTGTCATTACCTATCACAAACTATCATTCCTCACATTTATGCGTACAGGTCAAGAATCACCCTGTATTATAGGCTGATTGTAAAATCTGTCGTAAAAGGCCTAGTCGTTTTCAAAATATCTAAGCGAATACTTGTAGAATTAATATATAGTTATTTTTGCCTAATTTATTATACGATGTAATTTCAAACGATCAATATTCTTCGCGATGAATGTTCCAAAATCAATTTTTACGGACACGATCTGTATTAAATATGTTTTGTACTAATATTTATAAGGAATTCCTTGCTTTGTCAGAAAATTGATTATAAAGTAAAATTTAGAGGGCAATAACAATAGAAAAGAATATTAAGAATGTCTCTGCTACTGAAGAATTTTGTGGCATTTCATAAAAATATATCCTGTCACAGTCCATGGAAAATAATTTTTATTTCCATTTTACTTGATTGCTCTTATTTTTCTTCTGCATTGAAATATATTCCGTCATAAAAGTAATCTTAATACTCTATCTGAAAGTAGAAGAAAAAGGATCGTGCAAAACCCACTACGATCGAAGATAAAGCGTATATGTGTTAAATAGAAAACCACGAACACTCTAATTATGATTACCTTGGAAGCACGCACGCACACGCATTTGTATCAGACGCAAACAAACGCACGAATGCGTCGCTCAGATGAGATAAATGAAAAATTATTAGTTTAAGTAGTTTCGGATATCACGCGAAATGTAAAGAATACATTACAGTAAAATATATGAAGCTAAATTTATAATTTAATTTACCTAAGGAGAAGATTTCAATCACTCTATGAATAAACTACTCGTTCATTTGGAAAAAATGCATAGGTCATTCATAACTGCAAAATACTACAAAAAATTATAATGGGGTATTCCGGTGATATGGAATTAATGCAAAATAATAACTTTTTTCAATAGTTTCCATCTTCATATAAATAATAAAACATGTTTAATAAAAAGTTTTGATTCATAATTTAATGTTACAAAATTGGAATTTTTACAGCTCTAGTAACGTTCTTGAAATTTGTGACGTCAAGAAGTAAATATTTTCGTTTAAAAATACAGATGGTGCCAGTAGTTAACACGCGCGGGTATATTTCTTGTTTGACATTTCGTCCACTTTATAATTATTACTCCTATTTTTACCATAAACAAACACAGGACAAACACCGAAATACACGCTGCTACTAAAATCATATGTAAACAAGCAAATGGCTCTCATGAACATGTGGATTTAGGCGCTGAAGTTCGTCGCAGATGTCACCATCGAGTTGACGTCATAAGCGCGCCATGATAAGAAAAATTGAATTGCGACGAAATTTACTGGTCTATAGGTACTAATATAAAAAAATATTTTTCAAAAATGTCGGAATACCGCATTCTTTCGTATTCCTCTTTACATCCATATGAAGAGCGGATTATATTTTGGTTACACTTGGTCAACCGGAAGTTCCCTTATTTGAAGTTTTCAATAGTTTTTCTTGAAAAAACACAGTTAAATATCATTTTTTGACATTTTATGTTGTTATCAATATGAAAGAATCAAAGAATATCTTATTCTCAATACGGTTTGATTATTTAGAGTTAAAGATACTAACTTTCATAAATCAGCCTGCTTTGCTATAATCATGGAAACAGCTGATATATTCAAATAATTCTAATTTACAGATATCAGTGTCAAGTATAATTTACATAGTGTATATTCGTATTATAATTTTATTGGATTTACAAAATCTTTTCCAAGCAACTCTCGGTATGGAATTTGTAGAAAATAATATATGTTCGTGTTACAATTTTACTGGTTACTCATTCCGAGTGTCTAAAGAGTTTATGAAACGAGTCACATACTATACTTTTTCTACGACTGCAAATAAAGTCAGTAAAATACAAAAACACACTTTTTATGATACTATATTTTTACCTCCCGCTACCCTTGGTAAGGGAAATGTAGGGATCGTGCTAAAAATCACATATCGAGATTTTAGTAAATGACCACGGTTTAAGGTCCCTAGAATCCAATTTTAACATTTTCACGATGATGTCTGTATATGTATATGTGTGTGTATGTATGTGTATGTGTATGTATGTGTATGTGTATGTATGTGTGTGTGTACATGTGTGTATGTGTATGTGTATGAATTTTGTCTTCGCTCTAACTCAAATACTATCATTCATAAAATTCTGAAACCTTTTGTATTTGTATCCTATTCTAATATGAAAAGAAGCCATTAGATTTTGGTGTAAACCGGATAACCGGAAACAGCACTTTACCTGAAGCTCATAATGATTTTTCTTTAAAAAATACCATTAAATGCCATTTTTTCATATTTTATGTCTTATGAAAATTAAAGATTATTGAATTTTCTACAGGAATAAATTAATACTTTTTGTAAATATTTTACAGATAAATTTAAAAATAAATGTAACTGACAGTAAATGTCACTGTCAAAAAACTAATCACTTCAAATTAATAATAGTGACATTTAAAAAAAAAAATAGTAAATAAAGCAATAGTTTTCTGCAATGGAACAATGTACAGCGTTAGTAAATACGTAGGTATATATTTAAATTAATAAAAATTAAATAGCGGGAGGTTTTGTGTTGGCCACATCAGATTTTTACAAAAAATAATTCTGTAGAGGACTTTTCATGATTCGTCATTTTACGAACATATCAAAAAATATAACTTGTATATTAAATAATTATTATCTCGGTCGAAATAACACTCGGTTTGAAAAAATCGATCACTTATTATTAAAAATATTCAAATTATTTTCCTGAATTCTTTAAAAACAATAAAAAGTTATATTAAATACATTTTGAAAATATAAATAAAATAAAATTATATACCTACTTTTTTAAAAATTATATTTATTTATTATTTTATTGATATTAAATTAGATATGAACCTACATCAAAACATAAATAAAAATTTGAAGTTCTCTTACGGAGTATAAAAATAAAGTAGGTAATTTCCAAAACCAGAAATATATTGGAAACCTTAATCTGTGTTATCTGCCGTAATTATACTAATTTTATGGGCTACTCAATCGAATCTTTTCAATACACTTCGTTCGTAGTAGTTTTCCCCTGATACAAACTCGATCAAAATACAACCTCAATCTAGTCATGAATATTGATGATTTTATACTTAAATTAACCTTTAAAGAACTTGCTATCAATAAATTGATTTACATTTAAATTATTGAATTAAAAAAGTGAAAATATATTGATTAGATAAAAGTAAAATGGCAGCCATCAATATGGTTGATAGTGAGAAAGTTAAACTGTACCCTTTTTCCTACATACAATATACGTTTATTATAATAGCGTAATTGAGTCAAATTATCTTGACCACATGAAAAAAGTTAATTCCGAGAAGGTAGTGTTCCAAACTCTTACTTAAGTGCGCTACACTCTGCGCTCTAAATATGATATTTTCAATTTTAACTAATATGTTAGCATTTGAAATAACAATAAGAAAAAACATTTGTCATACGAATTATTATTTGTTATAATTTAGGTAGAAATAGAAAATATTAAAAATATATCATGTCCAATTGTTACAATAAAATAATTTTTACCTTCCGTCAAAAGGAAGGTATTGTTTTTGGTCAAAAAATTCGGTTGTGAGTTTTCAATGAATAAGCACGTTTTAAGATCCTTAGAATACGATTTTACTAATTTTACATTAATGTCTGTATGTGTGTGTGTGTGTCTGTGTGTGTGTCTGTGTGTGTGTCTGTCTGTGTGTGTGTCTGTGTGTCCGTGTGTGTGTGTGTGACAAATTTTTCTCCGACGATAACTCCAAAACTACAATTCTAAAAATTATGATTCTTTCGTATTCCTCTTCTTTACAACCATATGAAGAGCTGATTAGATTTTGGTTATAATTGGTCAACCGGAAGTACCCTTATTTGAAGATCTTAACAGTTTTTCTGGAAAAAACCCAGTTAAATATCATTTTTCAACATTTTATGATCATTAATATGAAAGAAAATTTTATTCTCTGTAAGATTTGATTATACATTTTCCTTCATATTCAATAAATATAAAGTTATAGAGAGATTAACAGAGGTTAACTTTCAAAAATCAGTCTGCTTTGAAAAAAATATGGAAACAGCAGATATGTATATTCAAAAAATTCTAATTGACAGATGTCAGTATCAAGTGCAAAACCAAAGTGGAAAGTATATGACCTGAAAGTGATGTAAGTGACAGAGTGTCCCTCGCCAGTGACTTGCATTTGCGGCCTCGCCTCAAGATAGGAACTTATAATGCCAGAAGTACGAGAAAGGCAAAATAGAAGATGGAAGGACTGTATAGCAGAAGATTTGAGAGAGAAAGACCTATGTCACGAAGGTGCTTTGGACAGGAATGAGTAGAAAAGAAGAGTAAGAAACAGCGACTTCTAATAAAATAGGGAAAAGTTTAAGTAGGAGGAAGTGTTAAGTGCAATACATAATGTACGTTCGTATTCGTTTTAAAATTTTATTAGATTTTAGAATCTTTTCAAAGGAACTTTCAGTATGGTTATGTAAAAAATAGTGTGTTCTTGTTACAATGATACAGGATATATAGAATCTTTTTCAAGGAACTTTTGGTATAGGATATGTACAAAATACATCAAATTGACGGAAGGTTTTGTGCTGGCCACAACAGATTTTTTATTTTATATTATTGTACAAATTTAAAAGTATGAAATTTTAATGTGTTAAATTGTGTAATATTGTAATTAGTTATTCTATTACTAGGCTAGAAACAATTTTTGCGAGTAAGAGTATTTTGACAGGTCGATTCGGAGACTTCTTGAAATACGAGCACTCGAAAAATTTATAAAATGATTTATTGTCAAAATATTAAATACTAGTTTTTTTTTTTTTTTTTGTTGGTAACATCAGTAGATTTGAATGTCGAATACGGCTCTCCCAGTCTAGGAACTCACCTGGGTTGCGCAAACGATAACATGAGATAGCACGATGAAAAGAGAGAGATAATAACAGGCAACAAGTTGAATACGACTATACGACCGCTCGGTAAGCTCCGTTCATCTTCGATCGGATTCGTGCTTACGAAAAATATTGGTGAAATGTTTTCATATACTGGGACTACAGTAACATGGATTTATAAACATAACCTAAAAAACCAACAAACCGTTTTTTTTATCGATTTTCTATTGCAAATTCAAATCTTAAAATGTATTCTATTAAGTTATAATAAACGATTTAGATTAAAAAGAAATTATGTAATACAATTCTGAGGATCTTTTTATTCCACAGTTTACACAACACCAGGTGAAAGCGGAAATACTATTTGACATATCATTTTCACCATAAATACAAATAGGTTATGTCAGAGCAGCGGCCTGACAGCTAACATGATTATTTGAGAGATTGAAATGTTTTAGATTATTGCTTATGGGTAATGTAAGAAAAAAGTACGTGGTAAAGGAAACAACATCCATTTTAATAAAAAATTATAAATATACCCAAATTTAAATTTTCAAATGTCACTGTCAACAGTGCCAAAAACAGGAAATAAATTTATGTATCATTCTTATCAATTTCAAGTATTGTTCAAGTATTGCCAACTGAATCACTTATTTTTGATCACTGTAAAATTTGTAAACATTTGGTAATTCTTGTGTAATGCCAATTAACTGTAAAATGTTGTTGGTTTTAACAGTAAAAGTTCATACTTTTTGCCGGCCTAGGCTGAAAACAAAGAACATATTTCTAGACTATTTAGAGATATGTAAAACTATTTATTCGTATACCGGACGGAAACATTAAATAAACAGAAATTATATATGTTCTTATTTATATTTTGTTTAATATTTATTTTTAGAAATATTTGTGAAGAAATAAAGTATGTAAACATGGCTTTTCGAAAACAGCGTTTTTCGCAAAAATAATCTGTCTTCTAATTTGGTGATTTCATCATAAAAACTTCCCGAAGTATATGATTATACTGGGGATATAATAATGATAACGTCTAGCCGAAGCTCTAGCACTAAATTGCTGCGCGGCGGTCGTCACGTTTCGAACACGGCCCCATATAAAGAGTGTAGTTTAACCGAGCAATGTAATTTTATAATTTTCCCCTCATTTCGACACAAATTACACTTCGACTATATGTTTACCATAGGCTGTTCGCGTTAGTCTCCTCTCGACATCACAGACGACAGGACGTTTTAGTGTCACGTCTCCCAGTGGATTTTTCTCGGGAAATCTCGGAAAAACGCTCAGTAAGTTCAGAAAACACACGAATGAGTATTTGAGGTTATGTGTTGGTTTTGTATGCGTGGTGGAGGGGATGGGTCACGTTTGATTGTCTTGTTTTTGTTTATCTGTAGTTGTTTATTTTTTTGGTCTTTTGTTTTGTTGTTATCTATGTTGTTTGTTTATTTTTGTTTTGAAAGTTGTTTACAAAAATGAATGTATGTGTGATTATATTTTTTTATTTTGTTGCAAAGATGGCAGGACAATCGAAAACAAAATGGCTGACTAGTCATTAAAAAAGGCGGGAAATTAAAATTCTATGCGCGTTTCATCAATTACTTTATCATTTTATCTATTGACGTATGCTTCGTAATTAATTAATATGCAAAAAATAACAGTTTATTTTTATTGAGTTTCATTTTAGATACGTCTTGCTGATATTGTAAAAATGCTTTAATTCATTTTTATAATGAAATGTAGTATGGGTAATATTGTTAGTTACAGGTCATAAATTTTTATGAAACAATTTTTTTACGTATCTATTACCATAAGGTAAAATTTTAATAACAAGCTTAAATTCCGAAGGTGTTATAATTAATTTGATTTAGTTTTAATTATTTATAACTACTGATCTTATGCTTTTTTAATCATTGTAAATTTTACACTATTTGCACATGTTGACTTAATTATTTTTATGCACGGACGTATCATAATTTGGCAATTATGCATGAATTTCTTTGACATAAACGTCATTTTATAGCCCGCGGGCCTCATTATAGCCCGCCGGGCTATAATGAAACGTCAAATCAAATTATAACTTACAATACAAACAATTTAAACAAGCAACATGAAAAGTTCTTATTACAAATCGCAAATTTTTATATTCTTTAATGAAAAATGAAAATTAATTTTGTGATATTTATATGAAAAGCACGGAGATACACAAAATAAAACTCAAATGACAGAATTAATAAACAAACAATATACTGTTGTTTTTCGCTTTCATAGCAACACTAGATACTGGATGTACGAGGACATATTCTTTTCGATACAATTTTTCTAACACTCATAATTTGAAAATTTTCGTCCGTGCATAAAGTTTGGTATGTACCACGAGCTTTTATGGCCTTTGACGTGTTTTTATCCCTCGGCTGCGTAAGCCTCGGGCTCAAAATCCCGCCGCAGGCCATAAAAGCCTCCTTACGCTTTTAACACATAGGTAAATAACTATTATCCGTAGAAAAAAAGAAGTAACGCTGTTAATAATTAGAATATGTTTATTGATTAATAAACAGAAAATTCAATGATTAATGAATTAAATAGTATATCTGTTCCACTGATGGCAGTGGCGTAGCTAGAACCCTTTTTGGGGGCACTAGAGTGCCCCCAAAATTCCGTTGAGCGCTTGCAAACTAAAAACTCTTGTAGGAAAAATAAATATATTTTGTCACAGTTAGGTAGATACATATTTTATCATTATCTAGCATAGATATTTTCTATAGGTAAGTATTGACTAAAATACTGAGAGCCTGTAATTTTTCAATCCTGGTTGCTACGCCACTGATTGATGGAGTTTATCAGGCATTACCTATCTCATGGGCTCTCAAAGCCTAGGTGGAGAAAGCTCTGCATGTTACTTTTGTGTTTTTTGAAAATTAGATATAATTTTTAAATGTCCGAATCAAAATTGATCATCTAGCCCTAAAAAATGCATAGTTTTTAACCAACAGTTCAGAAATACGAGAAGAATTACTTGAAATCGTACTATTTACAACTTTTTTTTTTGTATAGCTGCATTTGATTTTTAAAGAAACCTACAGCCATCTTTCTCACACTAGTTTTTGTAGTAGGCTGCGCGAGAAAGATACCAATAGTGTGACGTCATCTGTGGCTTGGAAATAAATTCAAATATCTCGCAAAGTAATTATTAAAAAATGTTTTTGTTTATCTTAATCGTTTTTTATTGAGTAGTACTTTAAGGATAAAGTGTATATTTTTTTATTTTTTTGTTATGGTTTATGGGCCTATTTCTATTCTATAATGCATGTATATTTTTTTTTCAAATTGATCATTATTATGAATTGTCTATTGATTTAAATTATTTAGAAAATATGAATGAGCCTGTTTCACATTTTTTAAAAAGTATTTTAAATGAAAGTTTATGCAATATTATTCATAGTAATAAAAAAATTATAATAATTTATTGCTATTTTCATAAATAATTAAATAAAAACATTGGTGTCATAAATAGTCATGAAAAACTACCACCTACTCCGCTACATACATTACGTCATTCATAGCCAATAGGAAAACAGTTTACGTTATTTATATAAATAAAAGAAGGCGACAGTTTGTCACGTGTTAAACTGTATGTACTCTGACGTCACATTCTGTTTCAAATCACGTGACTGTCAAAATATTACACAAATTTCAATATTTAATTGGAAAATATCTAATGGATATTTCGTGATATTTTCAAATTTGAATATCTTTTGAAATTTGGTACTTAGTCGTAGAAAAATTCTTGCAACAGCCCTATTGTATGACGTAGACTTAAATCAGGAATAAATGACGCAGTTTGTACAAGACATTAGATAGAGTTAACGATACGACACATCAATCGTCTACCTCACCCACACATTGAAATCTTAAATAATAATTATCGAAACTGGCCGATAATTTATTGATTAAACCTCATATTTTATTTGTTAACTCTCGTCGTATTCGTATGTGGTAAGATCAGATAAACGCTAATCGTACCTACAGAGCCCCTTCAGCGGTGCTACTTGGAACCACTTTCATTTACCGTGGTTATTAATATATCACCGTCCCTGCCCATAAATATTACTTATCTAATCGGAACAATGAAAGTATGTTTGAATTTCAGTAGCGTATGTCATACCGCTTCGAGACAACTAATTATAGTTCTAACCATCTTATAACATGCTGGCAACACTGTTGAGAAACTGCGGCGCCACTGTAGCTGGATTTGTTGAGGTTAGGTTATAAATGTCATCGTATTTAATTCAGGATGATTTGTAATTTACCGTTACCAATTAAATGATTGTAGATTCCAATTATCAATGTAGTAATATATTATTAATCGGTAGCTACTTGGATTCATTTACATATGTATATTGAAGTCAGATTTCGAAATGAATACCGTTATAAAATGAAAAAAATTGTATATAGGCACTACTGAAAACTACATTTTCTATGTTTCGCTAAGACAAAATTTTGAAATTTTACCTCTTTTATGACGATTAAAATAAAATATTAAAAATAATTAAATTCTTGTCTGCAAAATAGTTAAATAGAAATAGATTGGCACACCCTGAAGTGAGTAATAAGCCATTATAATACTTCATATTTATTAAAAGTTTATGTTGAAATTAGAAACTTTTAACAAAATGTACATGCATTTATCTATTTTTTTTTTACTTATACTATTATTAATAGAACAAGTTATTTTTTTGTATAAAAATTTAAATATTATTTTAAAATTGTAACAAAAAATCAAATTAGCATCGGTTAACAGCGACATAATAATATATTTATTTGAAAGCGTCACTAAAGTGCACAAAAATTGTCATTAAAAGTAGACACTAAAGTAATCCATCATACGACGATTTCCTGCAATTGCAGTGTTGCCAACCTTATGATAATTGCTGTACATGTAAGTTAATTTGGACAGGTGTACGATATAAAATAGTAAATTTGTACATAAAATGGAAAAATATGTGCAAAAAGATCGAAGTAAATAATTCCGATGAATAAGTTTGAGATAAAACATATAATTTTGAGTGTTCTTTACGATAACTTCAATGTCTGAAATTAGCAACAATGAATGTCAGATTGACAGATTATATTTAAATATAACCTATATAATAAATATTCCTTTCATGTTCACATTTTTTTTGATTTCAAATAAAATTTAATATGTACCTCGACACTGAAGTTCCTTTTTATCACTCATGTGATTTATTTTCCTCGGCCCTAACATAAATTGCACATTCGTGATAAAAAATAAACTTTATTGCCTTGATACATAAATAACTATTATTTAGATCATAAATAAAATATACAATTGTCATTGACAGTCACTACAATGCAAGAAATTAATACCAATACCTACAAAAAGAAAACTAGAACCTTTGATATCATAAATCTATTTAAACGTACATACTCTGAGTGAACTATGTATGTACATTTGTATTTTATCTGATCGTACTATAGTAAGTATATGTAGTTGGCTACTGTTTACCAGATGGCGGAACGGAGATAACTTTGTACGAAACTATTTAAATATGAAAAGAAATTAAAAAAAAAAATATATTTTTGAAGTTTTTTCTTACATTTTATGAAATATATTGATAATTTACTATTTGCTTAATTAGGCAAATAACAATATATGAAGAGAAATAATTTTGGTGGTTTTACAAAGATAGATGCCACTTTTTCAAATATTTTAGGACAACAAATTTAATATTTTTTTGGCTTATATTAAGGTATATTTATACCTGTATTCAACAAATATTGAAAATCGATGAAACTAGAAACTGATAAATTGATAAATCTGTATTATCCTACTAACCAAAGTATTGTTTTTATATTCATGAAAATAAGATGTATGTATAGTTGTATAAAGCGATCTAAGGAACTGACTTATGCAGGGTTTACAACCTTTTATAGAGGGTTGGGTAGTTTAGTGGTCAGGATTCATAAATTATTCGAACTTGAAGGCTTGTCTTGAAGTCTAAGAAATAGGTCGTATTAAAAAACACATACTGTATTTTTCTATAAATTTTGTAAACTGAAAATAATAAGAAATGAGACACAGTAAATACAACATTTTAGTATATTTACCGCGGAAATATCTTTAATGCGTGATAACAAGTTCATTCATATGACATTGACAACTTTGACAACCTATGTTGCATTTTATTTGGAACGGTACAGTAGGTAAGTATAACTATTCCAATTCCAATATTAGGAGATCTGAATTAAAAAAAATCGAACCTTATAGAGAATTAGGTTTTGATATTTCTTTCAGACAATTTTGAAAGTTGGTAAAGTAACTAATTGATAAATCTGTATTATCCGACGGATAAGTTCTATTTTCAAAAATAGTGACTACTTATGCTGTGCCATAAAACCATAGGCCATAGATACTTTTTAATATTAGAAAATTTATGGCTGGTGTTATATGGAAATTTATTCTTCACTTAATTTATTCTTCCCTTAAAAATTACTTACATAGTAATGAAAAAATATTCTATGTTTTTTGACATTAAATGTCATAAGAATAGAAAAACTGATTCGAATTTGTTCATTTCATTAAATTTACTTACTTTCTAATTAGGTGAAGAATAAATTATCTTTATATAACCTGCCCTTAAATTAGTAAATCTAAAACATATTTTTAATAAAATATATTTCGAAATTTAGGTATTCGAGTAAAATTAATTTTCAAATAGCATACGTCAGAAATAAATTAAATTGTATAGTTTATTTTTTATTATTTAAATAGATGATAAACAAAAACATGTTGCTATATTCACTGTTCTGTCTTTCATAGTTCTGTCAGGTTCATGACGTTACAAGCGGTTTTCAAAAACTTTATTATTTATTTCTTAGTGTATAATTAATTTTGATTTTTTTTGTATGTGTAATAATGAAATATTGTTTACCAAATATTCACATTTTATATATTATTGTTATAATTAATTATTATATTACCCATATTTTAAGAAACTTAAATAAGCCGGTTTCACATTTTTAAAAAACTATTTTAAATAAATGGAAGTGTACGCAATATTTTTATAGCAACAAAAAAATTAAAAATAATTTATTGCTATTTTCGTAAATAAATAACCATGAAAAACAACACCCCACTCCTGTGACGTCGGAGTACATAGGTACAGTACGTCATTTCTATCCAATATGAAAACGTTATTAATAATAAATAAAAGTAAGCGATAGTTTTAGTTTGTCACATGTTAAACTGTAGGTACTCTGATGTCACATTGTTTCAGATCACGTGACTTTTTCAAAATATTACACAAAATTCAATATTTAATTGTAAAATATCTAATAGATATTTCGTGATATTTTCAAATTTGAGTCTCTTTAAAGAACAATATCTTTTAAAATTTAGTACTTCGAAGTCAAATAAAAAATTTTGTAACAGCCCTATTATTTGTTACATACGAGTATCTATGAATTTTAATAATCTCATTTTAGACAAAATTTGTAAATTAATTGTAACTCTAATAAAAAAATTGAAAAGTTCATGTGTTAATATTTTGTAAGTATTGTTTATTTTTAAAGACGCAATTAACTAAGATGATTTTTATAATATTAATTACTGTTCTTATTACTGACGAACGAAACAATGGGTAGTTCAATGCTCCATATTTCATTTAAACAAAACGACAAGTAATAAATCAATTAAATTTCATTATCTTTTCGTTCCGCGTAGTATTCCTTCGTCAAAGGTGATGAAGTCATCGAAATTAATTATATAAAAACTACAGCCATTTTTCTGCATCGTGACGAACCGTTTCGTAGAACACGACTCCACTCGTGTTGTAATGAATTTTCATTACTTTACATAAAGAAAAGGATAATTTGTAATATTCATTGCAACCGTCGCTGAGCTAATAAATAATTTAACGTATTTCTTATAATTAGTTATAAACAGCGTTTTAAGTTTGAACAAGTTGCAAATATGCACATGTTCAATGAAGTAAATATTAACATATTAAGATAAGCAAATTTCAAGGCGCCTATGTGAATATCATTGGTCTGAGAAGAGATGATATTTATGCAAACTGCTATCATTGCTGCTCCTTTTATTTTTATGTAAAATACTTTAACATCGCGAAAAATTTATAATTTGTTTTTCTTATTCATACATACATACATAAATAAATAAATTTTGAATATGTTGTAATTTTTTTCAAAGATAAATGTATGTAATTATGTATAACTTTGTCTTTTTATGGCAAATGTACATACATATAGTTGTATGAAGCGATCTAAGTAACTCATTATGGAATCAGCCAATTGCCCGTTATGAAGTTTTATGGGGTTTGTAGTAAAGGTTTCTTAACCCAGGTAATTTCTGTCATGGACCGTACCCGAAATTTGCGTTCAAGATATTTTTTAATTACATTACTTTTAAATCTGGATTAAAGTCTTCCAATAATAATACGTTTTAATATTCTTCTAACATTGAAAAGTGATTAAACTGTTATAGGTATTTACAATACATACAAACATAAATTGTAAAAACAAACAGTTACTCTTATTAGATACAGGGTGTTAAAAAATAAGTGTCCCAAATTATGAGGGCATATATTACTGACCAAAATGAGTAAAAAAAGTTTAATCAGCATGGGTTCGATCTTCAACTGTTTTCGAAATAAAAGGCAATGAAAAATGAGTTTTTTCGGTGTTTACCTCTGCTATCTCGAAAACTGTAAGTGTTACGACTTTGATTAAATGAGACATTTTGTTTACCTTTCAGACGTCATCTTAGATGTGTTTTTCTTTTTCACAAAAAATCGAATAATTGTACTAAGACAAAAGTTGTGACGCCCTTGGCCAATATTTAGTTTTCAAATAACTTCGTAACTATTAGAAAGTGAAAAAAATGTTTCATATAATATGTTATTGTTTTTTTTATAGTCTATTTACTGGCATAAACAAAATTTTGTTCGACCACTATCTTAGACTGTTTTTCTTCGATTCTAATAGAAAATGGCCTCTTTCTCGAAAACATTTGAAGATCGGACCCATGCTGATAAAACTTTTTTTACTCATGTTGATCAGTACTATATGCCCTCATAATTTGAGACACTTATTGTTTAACACCTTGTATATAATAACGTGTATGGTGACCCGGGCTCGATCCTGGCCAGTGCATATTTTTAATCGCACAAAAGTGATCCCTGTGGTGCACTCTCCACACCAGCTATGAGTGCCCGTGAGGTGACGCCTGGTAAGCGCCCGCACGGTAAAATATATCGTCATCATTATCGATGTCTACATGTGTTGTAGATACTGGCACACCCAGTAATGGGTAATATGCCGTGATGATATATTTATTTATTTATTTACGTGTTTTAAATGTACAGTTATAATAAATATTTTTCCAAATATGACTGCACTGTGCTTTATACTCTCTACTAAATCTCTATTTTATTATAATGTGTTGTTTATAATGTGTAAATTTTCTAAATCTAACTCCACTGTACTCACTAAATCTCAATATTTTGTTTTAAAATGTGTTATTCTTTTGTAATATGTAAATATTTTTATTAAAGATAAAAATTTTAATGATTACTTGTAACAATGCTGGCTATATTTTGAAGAAATGTATGTGATATGCTTGCTAATTTATCTACTGAAAACCCTAGACCAAATCCTTCTACAACTTCAAGAATAATAACAAAAATTATAAGTGATGGATATTTAGATAAGAATCATACGAAAAGGGCAAGAATAAAAACTGTGCGAAAGTTTTGGCAAATGAATTAAATATTAGCAAAACTTCTGTGTTTTATGAGTCGATTCCGTTCGCAACAGTAAGACTTACAGATCTGTAAATCTGTAAATAATGAAAAATAGCAACGAAAGCTGCTACGCTTATGCATATTTTTATATTAATCAATAAGAATAGATGTGTTTTATCAGTTTTTTACAGATTTACAGATCTGTAAAACTTGCAGTTGTGAGCAGAATCGACCCACAAATTATTAAAAAAAGACAAATTTCATTCTTGTCATTTTCAAAAACACCAAGAGTTAAGATACTTTTCTTATTACTTTCTTACGTTATTTATAAATTCATTTAACATTGACAACCTATGTTACATTTTATATGGAACGATATGGTATGGGCAACTATTATCCATAGTAATATATTAATGATCGAATAGTAAATATTGCATCTTAGCTGAAACACACAGTATATTCTCTTTAATGGTATTCAATGTATTTAGAACATTTACTATTTATAATTATTTACACAGTTTAAGAATATTTTAAATGTAGGTAAATCTTTAAATTCACCCAATCATAGAGTAGTACCTACATTTTTCAGATAAAAGATAAAAGTAAAAAATATTGTTAATTTAACTTTTATTAACAACTATGCTGGTATAAATATGAAATTTCATTCATTTAAAAACCACCCTTAATTATTAAAAAAAAAAAAAAAATTGCCTTTCCAGTAACATGTCTTAGAACTCCGTTCGTATTTATGCTGCCTAGTTCCGACGGTAGCAGTTCAGCCATTTTCTGCTTTCAAACAAGTACAAACACTATTCAATAAAAAATAAAACCTTTTCAAATTTATACATACAAAAAAATATCTTCTAACATTGCTAATTACATTTTAATGTTACAAACCCAAAATAGAATTAAAAACATAGCAATCCCTGGAAAAAATCAAAAACCTGTAAGTTGATGAACGTTCAAAGCTTCAAAACAGGAACATCACAACAGAACTGAAAACAAAAAATAAAATTAAGGGTTAGTAGTCATCTATCTAAAGTCCGCCCTGGAAATATATAATTGTAGATGAAAATATCCCTAGGACATTCCAGGCGCCGACGAAGAAAGACTAAACAAAGAAAAAATACCAAGTACAGTAAACTGATCATTAGCTAAGACCGGTGCACTAATTAATAGTTCAACTCGTAGGCTACCGCGCGTACATTTATGAATTATAATCAGCGCATTACTTAAGTATGTTTTACACTACACAATACAAAACAAGCTGCACTCGAAAGACGACTCCGATTTTCAGAAAGAATTCCAGTAGCATAATATTTCAGAGGTAAACATAGTTTTGCTTATTTCATATTATACTTGCCGTCAAATAAATATGGACTGGAGATTTCTACACTGTTGCCAATGTCACTAGTTGGAAATGCTATGTTACGAAGAAGCGGCAACATTGAAGGACAAGGGACAGGGTGGGGAGAAGGTAAAATATTGAGCTTCATCCATATTTTTTTGAAGGCGAGTATAGTATGATAAATAATGGGAACTCTTTCGTTTATAACTTAAGAACTGTTGTGAATTCTTGGCTGAAAAATGCCGACCTGTAATATGAAGCATGGGTCAGGAAATAACCCTGTTTCATTGGCTTATTCGCTACATTAGAGTAGAGTCTTTAATCCTTGCGACAATATTATTTAATATTGTAACAAAGAAACTAAGTCGGCGACGGGTATACTATGCAATATGAAAATATATATTATTTTATATTTATAACTACTTATTAAATAAAAGATATATGGATTTGATTTCTCTCTAAATAGCTATGTCACAAGGTTTTTTTGGCGGAATCTGACGTTTGCAGATTACAGATTTGGCGAGGCTAAAAAAGAAATTTTAAGTCGAGGTGCACGCAATATTTTTTAGGTGACCATCACAAAAAATTATGTTTATTTATTATTATGTTATCTACTGGACAATTCACAACATAAAACAATCTGCTTATTGTCATAGTAATTTACGTAACATGACCTGAAAGTGATACTTTACTGGGTGAGCAAGCATATTCCAGAGCGAGCCGTAGGCGAGCTTTGGAAACTTGTGAGCCCAGTATAGACACTTTCAGGTCATGTTTTTTTGCGATCCTGAAAAAAGAATAAAAAAGTATTATTTTATTTTTTACTGCGAACCAATAAGAAATAAATAAACAACTGATCTCCATGGAAACATTTAGCTTTACAGGTCCCGGGATCGGTAAAGTACTTTCCGATCCCTTATAGACAACTTTCGGAGCTAGCTCAGCAAAGAAGGACTTTCCGGTCTAAATAGTGATCAGGAAGAGCTCATTTTCTGGGCGATCGCGAAAAAAAAAATATTTTAAAATCGAAAAGTAAAAATTAATTTTTGGGCAAGAAAATGAGCGAAAGAGATAGCGACAATGATTTTTCAAATATTCTACCTGCAATTTATGAAGTTGCAAGTTGTAAAAATAATGCAACCCTAAATATATTTGCTATTTGACAAACAAATGGCGATAAAGTAAATGCATCCATAAAGTGATACTTTATGGTTGCCCAAGAATAATATGAGTTTAAATAAATATTCATAAATTTTTGATAAAACCGTGAAAAATGAATGACATACAATAAATGCATTCATTGAATTACTTTCGTTTTACATCGAAAATTTAAAAAAAAACTGGATATGATATAATTTATAATTAAAATAGCACTTGCAAGTACAAATATTTATTATATTTACAAATTTTTCGTGGTATCGTTATCGTACAAAATTCTAAAAATATGCTGTCTTTGCATTTTTATAGTATACGGGTGTTTAAGCTTTTTATTGCGATCCTTTTGGTTTCAATAATAATTACCTATATTTAAGGATCTTATAAAATAAAAAACCTGTTGTGGCCAGCACAAGACCTCTCGCCATTTCCATATTAGGCTATATAAGTATTGTATTGAACTTCGCAATCGGACCGTCGTTTTATAACAAAAAATTACAGAACTTTACCCAAATATTGTTTTTTATTGTATTTAACATGTCTTCTGCACATATATAAATCTAATTATATCTATTTTTCATTGTATGAGGAAGTTCCTAAATGTCAGAGATTCTTCCAATTCATTAACCAGATTGGAGGTATTTCTGATGGATATATGCATTTTACCTACATTTTCAAATATTTAATTAATAAAACAATAAGAAAGATTAAATGTACTTCCCAGAAAAAGCATTCAAAATGTCACTAAATCTGTTGATTTTTGACACTGACATCTGTCATTTACGAACTATGTTATAAACATTTGAATTTGTCAACTGGTTTCCTTAGTGCCTTGGCCTCTGCGGTTAGATTACTCTATATATTATAGTGCCTTTATCTCTAAATCTATGCAAGATATAATAAAAATTTTAAATTTATCAAATGTAGATTTTTTTTTCTTCAATAATAGTAATGACAGAAATTTTCAAAAAATAATATTTAGAAGATTTTTTTAAAAAACTATTACTTCCGGTTGTCTAATTGTTACCAAAATCTAATCAGCTCTTTTCAGGATCGTCAGATTGAGGAAACTGCAGTTAAATATTTTTTAAGTCTTATAGTATTTGAGAAACGTTGTTCCAACATCCACACATCCACACACACACGGACATCATCGCAAAAATGTTATAATCGGATTATGGAGACCTTAAAACGTGCTTATCCACTCAAATCTGGATATGCGAATTTTAGCATGATTCCAATACCTCTCTTAGTGAGAGGTAAAAATGTATTACCGGTTGTTTTGTACTTTTTTTTTTATTTTACAAATTTTGTCATAAATTTGTTACATTTTTTCAAGCTCTTTAATCCTTCAAGTGAAGCATGATTAATTTTCAAGATTTATGTAAAATATAAAAAATCTTGTATAATTTATTCTGATGAAAATATTGTGTAGTGTAAAACTTACTTTAAAATGTAGCAGCGGCGAATCTATTTCTCCTCGGCTGAAATATGTTTTTAGGGTAATTTTTAATTACAGTATTTAAGGGTGACCAAATTATACATTGTCAGAGAGCGAGAGCGACTTCGGCCTTCGTTAGGGCTGACGTGTTTGAATGTACAGGGATGTGTAGGAAATTACATATTATGGTATCGATGTCTCTCCGTTTAGCTCCAATGAATGCGCTCTTTCAATGTTTTATTGATATTTTATGAGGCAAGGTGATAGCTTTTAATTGGAGGGCCATTGCTACGAGGGCTGTAATGAATTTATTGAGCTTGATTGTATCTTTCACAAATGTTATTGATTTCCTATATGAGATAAGGTGCAGGAAAATTTATCACAAATATATATTCTTGTTTTATATGCATCAGATATTTTAAACGATACAGAAAAAATTATAGCGAATCAGAAAAATTTATTTCCTTTCATAAAAGATTTTATAAAAGATTAAAATAGAATTCATTTATTCCGTTAGGTATATATTAAAACATAAGGAATTTCTTTGGCTGCCATCGCCGGTTGCCTTGAAAAAACTAAATGATAGCCGGTGCCGATTGCTATAAGTTCATCGCGGCTGCAAATATGAAACCGGCGTTTTGTCGTTAGTTTAGGGTTTAGGTTATATTATTAGAGAAATACTCTAGTCTAAATTTATCATTTTATAATTTAAATTAAAAATAATTGTGGGCGCATAAAGAGAGGAATTATTTTGGCGTTTAATTACCTTCCGCTAAGAGAGGTATTGGATTCATGCTAAAAATCGTATCGCTCTTGTGAGATGCGACAATGAGTCTCTTCCACAAGTTAAGGATATTAAATTATTAGGACTTAACATTCAAGAAAATTTATGTTGGAATAATCATATTGATATGTTGTGTAAAACTCTTTCGTCTCTTTGTTACTTATTAAAACGTCTACGAATTCTCAGTGATGTACAAACTACAAAAACCTTTTATTTCGCCAAATTTTATTCGGTTTTGTGCTATGGGATTATTTTTTGGGGTTGTTCAACATCATCAATTAGAGTTTTTAAATTGCAGAAAATGCTGTGAGAAATATATATCAATTAAATTATCGATCCTCCTGCAGAGAATTGTTTAAAAATGAGAAACTTTTATGTTTTCCTTGTATTTATATTTTAAATGTAGTTATACATATTAAAAAACGATTAAATACCATAGAAACATACAGTGCTATTCATAACTTTGATACCAGAGGAAAAGATAACTTAATAGTTCCAAGGATCAGATTAAATAAATCAAAAAATAATCCAAATTACTATGGATTAGTTTTATACAATAAACTGCCGAAATTCCTTAAAGATTTACAGGATTTGAAAGAATTTAAATATAAAATAAAACAATTTTTAATTAGTAAAACTTATTATAGTATTGAGGAATTTATGAATGACTAATGACAAATGTTCTGATTTCAATCTAATAAGGTTGTAATTATATCTTAAATCGATGCATAATTTATTATTTCTATATTTGTTAAATTTTAATTATTTTGTGTGAATATTTTGTAAACTATTTTGAATTTTGTGACCTTTTCTATACCATTTATGGTCTTTGAAATAAAGCATTATTATTATTTTTTTTATTATTATATCCAGATTTTAGCGAATAAGCACGTTTCAAGGTCACTAGAATCCGATTTTAACATTTTTACAATAATGTTTCTATTCGTCAATCTGACATATGAATGGGAAGAGCTGGAAAGGTTTTTATACCAATTGGAGAACCGAAAGTGGTAGATTCATAAAAAAATCTTCTAAGTATTATGTATTTAAAAAAAAAATTGTTATTACAAATATTGAAGAACATAAAATTCTCCATCCAATACACTTATTTTGTTATTATATCTTCTTTAGATTTAGAGATAAAGAAAATAAAATATCTAGAATAATATGTTGCAATAAATCGCACAGTGCAGACTATACCAACGAATCCAGTTGTCAAATTCAAATGTTCTTAATTGACAGATAAATGTCACTGTCAAAAATCAACAGTTTTACTGATATTACTAAAAGCTTTTTCTGGGAAGTACATTTAATATTTTTTATTGAATTAGTAATTAAATATTTAAAATTATAGGTAGGTATGTATATAAATAGTAATAGTACATACATCCTTAAGAAATACCGCCAATCCCGTCAACCTAGTATGTAGTTTCTTAAAAATCTTCTAAATATTATTTTTTGAAAATAAATTGAAGAATATAAAAATCTACATCTGATACATTTTAAAAAAATTGTTGTATCTTCCATAGATTTAGAGATAAAGACTCTATAATATAGAGAATAATCGAACTTAATAAATCGCCCAGTCCAAAACTACACCAAGGAAACCAGTTGACAAATTCAAATGTGGATAACATAGTTTGTAAATGACAGATAAATGTCACGGTCAAAAATCAACAGTTTTAGTGACGTTCTGAAAGCTTTTTCTTGGAAGAACATTTAATCTTTCTTTTTGTTTTATTAATTAAATTTTTAAAATTATAACTAAAATCCATATATCCATGAGAAATACCTTCAATCTTGTTAATGAATTGGAAGAGTCACTGACATTTAACAACTTCCTCATACAATGAAAAAATAGATATAATTAGAATTTTATGTAAAATACAATAAAAAAAAAAAACTATATTTGGATAGTCCTGACTAGAAGCCCCATTTCATAAAATAAATTGCTGATATCTACAAATCTGTATATATACTTATTTTTGAGTTATGCTGCCCATAAAAAGGCCCAAAACTCATACACCCACATTTGGGTAAAATTTACAAAAATTTACTTTTTGTACTTTTAGATACATTTTAATTTAATAGTATTGCCAATATTTTATTATTATTCACTTGTACTATAATTTTTTTGAATGAACTGAAAATACCAGTCTCCATAAGTTTACTAAAAACAATATTTTTCAAAATTGGAGCATTATTAAGCCAATTTTAAATTACATATTTTTACATTAATAAATTTATATTAAGCTAGACAAAGAAAAAAAAATATTTTTATGGAAATCTAAAGAATAATCTCCCTTGCTTCCATTATGTTTAACATCTCTCTCTTTGGTGTATTATTATTATTCTAGATCTAGATTGAATGATTAAACAACATAATTTGAGCTGTGAAATCAATTGAATATATTCTGATTGTACGATAGAGCCGAAATTCTTTTTAGTATTATCACCTACATCTACCTACCTGGAGCACAGTTTTCACTCTGAGCATTAAAACAATCAAACCGCAATTACGTGTAATCATTGCCAGAAAAACCCAATTCGGAAAGCACCAAATTATCCTAGGTTAGGTTTTGAACCCAGGGGAAATATGAGGATTCTTCAGAAACATTCGGCAACGTACATACGTTTTTGCAGGACCGCATTTCGAAATTTTGCGAAATTTATTCTTTCTACTTGCGCGCTTTAAGTAATAGGTACATGCATATATTGATCGTCGTACGTGAAGTATCATTTTTAATAGCGATGTTTTTTATGGAGTTTATTTTAAGCACTCAAACTCATACTTTTTGGCAGGGAGAATTTTTTAAATGCTGTTATTGTTATCTGACATTTTTTGATTTTTATATTTGTCAGCGCAGGCAAAATATATACTTATCTATTTTGAGTAGGGATTTTTGTTGAATTTATCGTATAACAAAAGCGTGGAGCTTTTTTACTTTCCGTTACCTTTAGGTAAGGAAGGTATTGTCTTTGGTCAAAAATTTCGTTGGTGAGTTTTTAATGAATAAGCACGTTTGATGATCCCTAGAATACGAATTTACTATTTTTAAGATGATGTCTGTATGTATGTATGTATGTATGTATGTATGTATGTATGTATGTATGTATGTATGTATGTATGTGTGTGTGTGTGTGTGTGTGTGTGTGTGACAAATTTTTCTCTGAACTTTTGGTATGGAGTTTGTAAAAAATAGTATATGTTCATGTTAAAATTTTATTGGATATATAGAATCTATTCCACGGAACTTTTTTATAGCATTTATCAATTTTTATTTCAATACTTTTATTTCTCAAAATTCACACAATTGTTCAAATACTCCAAAAATGTGTATACACTTACGTAACATTCTCATTACAATCAAATAATATTACTACAAAGTTTATATCTCTACCCATTTTTGAATTATTGCCCCAAAACTCAATATACCCCACATTTAGATAAAAACTTCAAAATTTTCAAAAATCCAATTTTAATGTGCCTAGATACTTCTCAATGCGCTGATTCCAAATTTTGAAACCGCAGGTTGATATCTCGTTTCGTTCTCGAGATATTCAGATTTAAAGTTTTGCTCAAAACTGCCCATTTTTGGGTATTAACCCAAAAATGGGTTGAGATATGAAGTTGGCGATATAACCATTGGATTCTATGGAAAAGAATACATAAGTATAGCAATTTTCATAATTTTTGTCCAACCGGTTCATTTTTTATGAATAAAAGCTTGAAAACCACTGAAAATGAGCAAAATCTGAAAAAATCGTAAGGGGTACACCTTAGATTTTTGCGATTTTTGGCCATTTTCAGTTGTTTTGCTTTAGAGATTGTATGCGGTGTTCTAAAATTCTGAAAATTGGTGTATTTATGTAATTTTGCCCGTAGAATCGAATGGTGTTGTCACCAAACTCATATCTCGACCCATTTTTGGGTTAATACCCAAAAATGGGCAGTTTTGAGCAAAACTTTAAATCAAAATATCTCGAGAACGAAACGAAATATCGACCTGCGGTTTCAAAATTTGGAATCGGCGCATCGAGAAGTATATAGATACATAAATATTAGATTTTTGAAAATTTTGAAGATTTTATCTAAATATGGGGTATATTGACTTTTGAGGCAATAATTCAAAAATGGGTAGAGATATAAACGTCGTAGTAATATTATTTGATTGTAAAGAGAATGTTACGTAAGTGTACGCATTTTTAGAGTATTTGAGAATACATAATGTATATTCATGTGATATTTTTATTGGATTTATGGAATATTTTCCAAGGAACTTTCTGTATGGAATTTGTAAAAAATTGTATTATGACCGTGTTACAATTTTACTGGATACATAGAATCTTTTCCAATGAACTTTTGGTATGGGATTTGTACCAAATACATCAAATTAACGGAAGGTCTTGTGCTGGCCACAACAGATTTTTATACTCTTGTGACTACACACTCACCTGCGGCTCATGTCGCCAACTTCACTTTCGTCTAAAAAAAGTCAGCTTCAGGCATTTGTTTCTCAATTACGATTATATGCTAAAGGTAGAAAATAATTATTTCTGAAGCAATTAAGTAGGTACTTACTTAATGAATCAATTTATAGGACTGGACTAGTCCTGTAAAATCTCAAAATCGCGATACGTTGCTGAGGTAAATTAAAATATAGTAAAAATTTTTAGGCAGAGTAGTCACGTCATCAAAGTTTGTAACTAGATAATGACGTCACGAAATTAGTAGGTTTACATGGTACACTAATTTAATTTTAGAAAATAATTGTATTTATCTGCGATGCTAATTTATGTGATCAAGTTAATTTATTTAATAATTGGATAATAATTGAATAATATTGTAAAATGTAATATATTTCCAATTTATGGTATTGAAAATTCGGTGTAAGGCACACCGAGTCGGGTTTCAGAAGGAATACGGGGAGTAAATGAAGCACTTGATGAAAAATAAGAAAATTAATGTTAAATGACATTGAATATATTTTTAAAAAAATTGATTTGATTTTATTTAGATTTACAATTCTGTAGTGTTATAGAAAAGTAAAGAGTAGCACTATAAATTCGATTTATTGAAAATATAATTAAAATAACATTTAAAAAATATATGTTTTATATTTGATTGAAAATACTCCAATAATACAATTTACAATTATTGAAATTAACACAAACTAAAAACAGAAAAGCTCAAGATCAATCTCAAAATAACGAACTAATGACAGCAGACGCTTGACAATTCCGGGAGAAACATGTCATGTAAACGTTTAAATATTGAAATCCAATAGTACCAACATGTGGTGAAAAAATGAACTACAATTATTTTAAATAAATTAAAACTCATTAAAAACATTATGTTCGACTTTAAAATAATTGTAAATTTAATTAAAATGTACTTTACTTATAGTATGCAAAAAATAGTATTTATTTTCTTCGTTTTCCTAAACATATACAATACTACAGTGTTTTTACCTCCCGCTACCCTTGGTAAGGGAGGTATAGGGATCGTGCTAAAAATCACATATCGAGATTTTAGTAAATGACCACGTTTTAAGGTCCCTAGAATCCAATTTTAACATTTTTACGATGATGTCTGTATGTGTGTATGTGTGTATGTGTGTTTGTGTGTATGTGTGTATGTGTGTATGTGTGTGTGTATGTGTGTGTGTATGTATGTGTAGGAATTTTGTCTTCACTCTAACTCAAATACTATCATTCAGAAAATTCTGAAACCTTGTATTTTCATCCTATTCTAATATGAAAAGAAGCCATTAGATTTTGGTGTAAATCGGATAACCGGAAATGGCACTTTACCTGAAGCTCATAATGGTTTTTCTTCAAAAAATACGATTAAATGCCATTTTTTCGCATTTTATGTCTTATGAAAATTAAAGATTATTGAATTTTCTACAGGAATACATTCATACTTTTTCTATATGTTTTACAGTTAAATTTAAAAATATTTTTTTTTATTAGTCGCGAAGCCTAAGGTAAACACAATTCCTTTGTTATACAGTTCATATTTCAAATGAATGTAACTGACAGTAAATGTCACTGTCAAAAAACTAATCATTTCAAATTAATAATAATGACATTTTAAAAAGGAAATAATAAATAAAGCAATAGTTTTCTGCAATGGAACAGTTTGCAGCGTTAGTAAATATGTAGGTACGTATTTAAATTAATAAAAATTAAATAGCGGGAGGTTTTGTGTTGGCCACATCAGATTTTTTCATTTTGTAATGAAATGATGACGTGACTACTCTGCCTAAAAATTTTTACTATAGGTTATTTGTAGTGTCTCTTGTTTGTTGTGGGTTCGAATCCCGCCTCCTGCTACATGGATAAACTCCGGCCCTGGCATCACGTGATTCTCAGTGAGCCACAGCTACAGTCACAGCACAGACACATAATTTCATTGCTGTGAGGCCCGCTCGTCCTAAAAACGGTACAAATTTGTGTGTCTGGCGCTGCAGCGAGATAATGGTCAGGCCTGGGGCCTCCGGCTTCCCCTCGCCGCTTCTAATTATACGGCGCAACGCTACAGTCTACAACTGTGTTTCTCTATGTTATTATATATTTTTTTAACCGGAAACCGTAAGGGATAGAGCATGAAGCCGCCAGACTCGCGCTCTGTCCGTCTTGCTGTCAATTCTCTGCATGATGCTTTCGACTGTTTCATTGTTTTACAGGCGTTGCGTTCTTGTTTCTGCGCTCTGGCTCTGCCGGCTGCATTGGGGTTGTCAGGATACCATACCATACACGACGTTTGTCAGCTGTCTTCGACGAATGACAGCTTGTGGGATTGTGAAATGTACAAGTACTGTGCGAGAATGAAGTATTGCAGTTGCAATATGTACTCACTTCTCATAAATCATTAAATGTTACATTCTGCTTCAAACAAGAAATTCCTTCTTACCTACTTCTGCACTTATAGGTAGAAAACACAAAAGCTGTTTAAATTTGTAAGAAATAAAACTGATGTTGCAATTCTAAGCACAAATCATATCTGCTTCCAAATTTGTAACATCATAAAGCGCATTTTTGTATGCGAACGATTCAACATTAAAATTATTTCGAATTAGGTGTTAACAATTACTCGAAACCTTGCTCATACTATTCTTATTAACATTAACCTACTTTTATTAGGGTAAGCAAGATCTCATAGTTTCATAATCATAAATTCCTGAACACTCTTATGAAACTGAAAGATCTTACTTATCTTGTTGAAGGAATAAGTGTTTACCGAAACGTCAATTTTGTAAGAATAAATGCATTATAACTGAAATTTCAAGTAATTGTTAACTCCTAATTAGTTCTAATTCTCAAATATAAAGATTTGATGTGGCGAGCACAACACCTGTCGTGAAAAAATTACATTTACACACGGACATCATCGTGAAAATGTTAAATATAAATTTTATAGTTTGTAGAATATATATGGGATCGAGAGGCTATGTGCGGTGTTCGGTTGTAATACTTAAAACTTGAAAATTATTTCAAATTTTCAAACAGCACAAAACTGACCTCTTGACTGTGGTGCTCTTTCCATGGGAGCATTGAGAGCTCTTGTAACGCTTGGGCTGCGTTCCGAAATCAAGAGTACCGAGTATTGTAGTAGGAATTAGAGTATGATGACGTAATTTAAGAGTGTAGTGTGTTTTGGAAAGAATGAAAATAAATTAAAAATAATTTTAAAATTAACAAAACTACTTTTAATTTTAATATTAATGTCAAGCCCGTATTACAAACGCGGTTTATAATAAAAGCACTTTTATGGGGCACTCTAACGTGAAAGTACGCTCAATTAAAGCACTTTTATTATAAAAGTGTTGACTAATTTCTGTACCCTCCTCGATAATAAGGCAAGTAGAGTATCACTTTGGACGGAGTAAACTCTGGCTGTTTTGAAATTCTGAGAGTAAGGTTATTAGTTTCGGAATGATTTTGAGTAATTTCGTACTCTAGAGTAGAGTTTTGGAGCGCAGGCTTGGTAAGCATCCTCAACTGGGTATGAAATGCACTAATTTAATATGATATATTCATTTATTTATTTTAAATATAAGGTTACTATGAAATTTTTGTTAGACATTTACTGGTTCTAAACATCTAAAACTATCTAAATAATTTTGATTGCTAACATGTAAAATTTATGTAAATTTATGCGTTTGAATGTACCCAATAATTGTTTTGTCACAGAAAATAAAATTTCTATAACTCACTGTGAATAGCAGTCAGTTTAGATTGCGAGTTACCCCTATTGTTTCCAAATAGCCCTGTCTATCAAACAAAACCGCTTATAAATTAAATATGGCCGTACGCAACAGACGTCCAAACCACACAGATTCCGCAAAAAACTTCCCAACATAATAGCTTTCCCTTTCTGTTTATTTCGTATCTATAACCCAAAAACATAGGTGTCTAGGTGATATATAGAAAATACGTTATTTTTTTTTTTTAATATGCTGTAGTTACCTATTTATCTATTTGTTTCAGAGCAAAATTGTAGATACAAAATTTCTTCAGCATTAAGACAAAGGTCAATAAAAAAATTATATTTTACAAAAAAAAAACTTAAAATAAAATTGAATTTTAGTGTAGTGACACTTTTCGGTCAACATGTGACTGTCAAAATTCTTATAATTTTTTGAAACTTTTTAAAATTCTTTCAATTTTAATAACATGCGTATTTGTAGTCAGATTATTTATTGTTTCTTTGACAGATCTAATAACAAAAAAATCGGTACTCTACACTCTCAAGAAATTCTGTGTAAAATAAACATAAAAATTAGTTTTAGAGTCCCACGCCAATTAAATTTAACCACTTAAAAATTTAAGTACACGTTAATTTGGTTTAAAAAACAGAAATTGTTATACGTCTATCCACTACTAAACATTACAAGAAACTAGTACCTTGCGAAGGAACACGATAACACTGACCACAGTATAGAATAAAATTCCTTTAAAAAAATTAGTACAAAATATTGCTAAATTTTTAAATCACATTATTTAATACTGTACCTGTTTACCACATTTTATTACTTATAATTTGTAAAAATTTATAAAATTTAGTGCTGATATCTACACATTTCACCACTTACCAAATCAGTTTTACATGGTTAAAATTTCATAGAATGCAGGACAGTCTAATCTAAAATATGGTGTAAATGGCAATTTTGTTTTTATCGTGAAATCAAAGAAATTGTTATTTTGTAATTTTTAATTCTAAACAAGTTTTTTTTATGTACAACAATGTAGCAAAGTAAAAAATTTACATTAACAGTTATCAGATTTAGGTATATATATATCACAATTTTATCAATAGTATATTTATTGATAATACTTAATAGCAACGTAAATTATATTGAAATCAGTGACTGTGGCTTCAGTATTTGTTACTAAATGAAATGTGCATTAATGTAATGAAGAAATTATTCTGATATTATACAGCAATAATAAAGTTGTTACATGTTTTACAAGAATTAGTTTATAATTTGAATTCGTGCCTCAGGTGTAAGGTTCTTGTGCAAAAATATATACTTACATACTTACTCTTAGGAAGGAATGCTGTACGTTAGGTAGATTAGTATAATATTTATAAGAACAGAATGTATTTTGCTGTTGCATAACTTATACTAAGGCCTAATTCATATACAGGAAAAAGGAGTTGAAATTTTGTCTAAATATAAGTAAATATTATTTTTCTAGGCAATATGTCACACACACACACACACACACACACACACACACACACACACACACACACACACACACTAATATTTTAGTATAATTCACTTTTAACTAATCTGAAATACTTTGTTAAAAAAATGTTAATTTAAATATACAAATGGTTACTTTAATTACTTATTTTATTTAATTTTACTATATTTTGACAACTTATCTAATGAATTAGATAAATTAAATAGAAAATTTAAATATTTCTTTAGATAATTTCATGATTTAGTTTTTGTGTAATAATTATATGGGGTCCCGTGGCCGGTCCCGTGGCCGCGTGCCTAAGTGTCTGGTCACGAACCTGGGGGAACCGGGTTCGATCCCGACAGACGCCAAATATTTCCAATTTTAAATGGCACAAAAGTGACCCCTGTGGTGCACTCTCCACACCAGCTATGAGTGCCCGTGAGGTGACGCCTGGTAAGCGCCCACACGGTAAAATATATCGTCATCATTACCGATGTCTACATGTGTTGTAGATACTGGCACACCCAGAAATGGGTAATATGCCGTGATGATATATTTATTTATTTATTTATTGTGTAATAATTATTAAGATATAAATGTAGTGATTTCATCTAATTTTGTATTTAATTTCATTATATTTGGTACTAAAAATTTAGAATATTTAACTAAATCAAATTAGTTTATTTAATGAATCATATTTGTAGACTGAAATATGTTAATAAATGTTTGATAAACTAAACGAGTTTCTTACCAATCAGTCGACCACATCTTTACAACGCTTAATTTCATCTAATCTATCCAATATATATTGTTTATTGCACTTGAATTACATCCAATTGAAAATAAAAATAACCTAGTACTGTACGTACACTGTAGTTCGCCGCGCTGCAGATATCTATCGTTTAGCGAGTGACAGCGGTCACGAATCATGCTGAGCATTCACGAAGAGCAATGGAAGGCAGCCTCCTATGCTAATGGTATAATATGGCTAATTCACGTATCATGTATGAAGCCTGAGCACGCACGAGGCTCGAGTGTTAGGTTATAAAAACTATGCGATTAAAGTGCAAAGGAGCTTAGCCTCTGTTGTATACACAGTGATCTAAAAAATTGACGTAACATGATTAATACTAAAAAATTCTGCTTCAAGACCATTTTACACTTGCAAAATATACAAAATTAATGAAAGTAACTGGGCTGACTCCTCTCAGTTTTGATTTCCTTCTTTATATGGCTTTTCAAGAGTCCACAAAAAGGTTCATGCCCGTAAAATGGTAATTCGGCTCCCTTTTTAACCAGCTCATTTGTGATTTAATAACGTATATTAGACCGACAATTTGTACCTTTTTTATAATTCTGAAACTAATTGCTTATGCATAAATTATCATAGTGACGAAATTAGCATTTAGTGTCATCTTTTTTGTTAGATGCATACTTAATTTATCTATCTATATGTCTATTTACAAAATGGCGAATGTCAATAGGAACACATAATTAATATCCATTTCCTTCCCACATCTAGAATTAACCCTTCGATTAGAAAAATTAATGACAGTTTCATAGCGATACCATTGATTTATTGAAAAATTAAACAAAACACTCTATACTTTTGTCACGTTCTAATTACATCTTTACTATTCATATCAGCTGAAACAAAATGGCCTCAGGTTCTGCGTATTCGGTAACTAGATCTATAATTAATTGATTTATAGATTACTATTACCTTATATTACCAATCTTGTCAACTAGATTGTCTGTTGTTTATTGCTTAAGTGTTTGATAGGCGACATGAAAGTAAAATTTATATTTTCCACCGTTTTCTTTAATTAATTATTGTTATTACTCGCGGAATTCAAGTTAGGAATGTGTAGTTACACACTGTAGATAAATGTCGTTTTTATGTTAATGTTAACGCAGTAATAACATAATCAGTGCTTTGGTATAAATTGTTTATATTTAAGTTTAAATGTCTTTATAATCTACCGTTTAACGTGTACTTAATGCTGGTAGGTGATATGGTAATTGCTAAATGTGTGAGGTAGGTGTTATGTGTTCTGTAAAATATCTAGCAATCATATTTCCGTAGAAATACATAGATAATAAGTTGTTATACGTTCATTCAGAAGTAAGTTGAATAAATATAAATAAATAAATAATTCATCACGTTTTTTACCTCTCGCTAAGAGAGGTATTGGATTCATGTTAAAATCGCAAATCCAGGTTTTAATGAAAAAGTACGTTTTAGGACCCCTACAATCCGATTATTACACTTTTACTATGATATGTTGGATAAATGATTTCTCAAATTCTATAAGACTTAAGACCTGTTTAACTACGGATTTCTTAATCTAATATTAAAGAGAAGAGTTGATTAGTTTTTGGTAACAATTGGACAACCGGAAATTGTAGTTTCTTAAAAAAATCTTCAAAAATTTTTTTTTTAAATTTATGTTATTACTAATATTAAAGAGTAGATATAAAATCTCTATCGGATACATTTAAAAATTTTATTATATCTTCTATTTACATATAAAGAAATATAAATATATAAAATATTTTGTTGTAATGAATCTCACAGTCCAAACAAATCCATAGAAACCAGTTGAAAAATTTAAATGTTTCTAATGGGGAAGTTTAGCGATTATTTTTATTTTTTTATTCCATGGGAAATGACTTGAAAAATGATGTAACATGTTTTATTTTTTTCAAAAACGCCCAGATTTTCCGGAAAAGCAGATTTTAAGCTGTGATTACGTCGGTAGAGGCTTGGCTCAACGTATGTCGATTTATACACTGACGCACGCGGTTACGGTTACCAGTCACTTGAGACTGAGGTGTTATTACGACCTACGTTCAAGTGGTTCGATTTCACCGTTCTGTCTGAGTTTGCGCATAACTGACTTGTGACGTACTTACAGTTTACCCAAAAAATATTAATTATAAATAAATGGAGCAATAATTTTAATTTTTAATTACAATTTCAGCAGTCATTTGTGTTATATTTGTGAGAAAATAGTATGTTATGTAGAATTTTTGCAATGCTAAACTTCCCCATTGACGGATAAATTTCAGTGTCAAAAATGCAGAAATATATCTGAAGGCTTTTACTGGGAAGTATATTAAATATTTCTTATTTTATTATTTATTAAATATTCAACACAGTAGAGACATAATATGTATAATATATACTATTTATAGTTACCGCCAGTTTCGTTAATGAATTGGAAAAAACTCCAACATTTAAATTAGCAGGAGAAAAAGAACAGATGTAATTAGAATTTTTTGAGAGTACCATAGATATGTTAAATACAATATGTATGTAGCCTAATATGGATATGCGAGAGGTTTTGTGCTGGACAGAACAGTTTTTTTTTTCAATTCTATGGCTTTTGCTATTTTTGGGGTTACTTTCGTCATTTTCTGACCGAATTTCTACCGTTACAATTACAAATCATGCAAAAAAATATATATTTACTAGTAGATAAATAATTTTAGCTAATAACCGTTGCGGAAATATAAATCCGATATTAAGCGGTGCTTCATTTATAAAACTAAAACATAAATTTGGTATTTTTATGTTATGTCAAAACAAAACAATTTTTTTAATTAATTTTTATCGAAGTTAAGAAAAAGTTTTGAGAAAATGTAATATACAATTCTCGTAGTTTTTCATGTCTTCCTTTTTGAAACGTTATTGAATAAAACAGTTGGATATGTTGGACATTTCAAAGAGAATTTCCAACAAAACTAGTCCGCAAATAAAAGCCAATTGCTTCGTCCTTCACTGCAGGCAGAAGTTTGCCCCATAAATATTTCCTCTGCACAAGTTTTCAACTAGAACTACTCGGCTATTCGCATTTTCTTTCAATATTGCATTCATATTTCATGAGCTCTGCACTAGAACAAAACGCAAGAGTAGGTACTATCTATCGCAACATGCAGTACCGGTTTCACAAATTTGGCGGCCTGAAGATTTTTTTATTATTATTCACATAGGAGCTATATAGGGTTGTATGGCCAAGTGCGTTATTTTTTAATCAAATCGACGACAAAATAGAAAAGTATTTATATAAATAAATAAATATATCATCACGGCATATTACCCATTTCTGAGTGTGCCACAATCTGCTTTATCGCAGATATCGGTAATGATGATGACATATTTGTTCCGTGCGGGCGCTTACCAGGCGTCACCTCACGGGCACTCATTGCTGGCATGGAGAATGCACCACAGGGGTCACTTTTGTGCCATTTAAAATTCGAAATATTTGGTGTCGGTCGGGATCGAACCCGGTTCCCCAGTATTTATACTTTTATATTTTTACAAAAAAGTGGTTTTTAGCATATTGGCTCAACCTGTTATACTGCGCGAGAAACAATTTTTCAAGTTGTATCATCTATAGAAATACCGACATCAACTGGCCAGCAAGATCTTGTGATTTGACCCCATGCGACATTTTTTGCGAGTTTCCTGTAATAATCAATATCTCAATCCTAACTCCACTCTTATCTGGAATACATTATAGAATAATATCGAATTTAGTCAAAAAAAAAAATCTCTTGTGACCAGCACAATACCTCTCGCCATTTTCATTTTAGGCTGTATTTTACATATTTTATACTTCAAAGGAATTCCAATTAGATCTATTTTTTTTATTCATTCTATGTACAGTTTTTCTCCGACACTACTAAATGATCCAGATTCTTTCAATTCATTGACGAGATTGGCGTTTTTTCTGCAGAGTATACGTAATATAATATATCTATAATTTTAAATATTTAATTAATAATAAAAAAATAAATATTAAATGTACTTCCCAGAAAAAACCTTTAGTAATGTCTCTGGATTTTTTATACTAACATTTTTCTGTCAATTACAAACATTTTTATTTTCCAACCGGTTTTCATGGAGTTATTTGGGCTATGTCTTTATTTCTAAATCTGTAAAAGATATAGTAAAATATGGGGTCCCGTAGCCGTGTGCCTGAGTGTCTGGTCGGGAACCTGGGGGAACCGGGTTCGATTCCGACAAACGCCAAATATTTCCAATTTTAAATGGCACAAAAAGTGACCCCCTGTCGTGCACTCTCCACACCAGTTATGGGTGCCCGAGAGGTGACGCCTGGTAAGCGCCCACACGGGAAATATATCGTCATCATTACCGATGTCTACATGTGTTGTAGATACTGGCACACCCGGAATTGGGTAATATGCCGTTATATATTTATTATTTTTTATTTATATAGTAAAAATGTAATCTAATTTTTTTACATGCATTTAAAAAAATAATATTTACAAGTTTTTTAAGAATCTACTACTTCTGGTTGTCTAATTATTATCAAAACCAAATCGGCTCTTCCCATCGTCAGATTGAGGAAACAGTAGTTAAACCGTGGTTCCAACACAACATACACACACACATACACACACATACACACACATACATACACATACATACACATACATACACACACACATACACACACACACACAAAATTAAAACCGCCTAAACCTATTTATCGACAATATTAAGCAATGTATCTATTTAAGAGCCCTATATATTTAGTACAAAGAGCCAAATACTGCCAGTGTTATAGTTTTATGTCAAGTCCGGCCCTGGCGATACGTATGTAATATTAGCTATTTCACAACTGACGCTTGCGGGTACATTTTACTACACATTTATTCATCTGAAACATAAACATTCTAGAGTTTTTGTGATAAAATAGCCCACAGAATACATATTAATACGCATGTTATTCTACTTACTCATACCAAGTATGTTAGAATACATTATACGGAGTTTAGGTATAAATCTTACTGGGAAATCTACCTCATTCAATATTCATAGATATGATACGAGATCTACAGTTGACAAAGTGTTTACTTACCATGCAGAAACTTGTTCGTGTATAAATCAATGTTTGGTCCACTGTAATGATACTAAGGTGTGGTGCAAAATAAGTTAGTGTATATTTATTACTCCACTCTGTTCGTTTACTAAAACCTTTGAAGCTATGTCAGTAAAAAACGAAAAATTCTCGTTTGGATTTTTTTCTGAAATGCGGTGGGATGATCGTTACTCCGCGTGTGCGTTTCAGAAGTTATAAATTTTATTTTTTTGTAGTGGTTTTGCGTAAGTCTGGTGTAAAAAATTGCTTCACGTCCAGCGAGAATATCCTTTGAGAAATTTAATTGCTCTCATATTTCTTAAGGAAACTAGTTTTTTGCAGCAGATTTTTCACTTTGAACGTTTATATAGAACATCAATTAATTGAAATCGATATAAATTTATAGCTCTCCGATTTGATTTATTGAATTTTAATAAAGAAATTAACTATATTTTCAAAAATTGTTGAAAAATGTTAAAGTAATTTAATTAAAAAAGGATTAAACGTGATTTTTTAATTGAGGTGAAAAAATTGAAGTTTTTATTTTTCCATGTACGTGTATCCATTTTAATATTGAACCCCATACTTCTTCTATTTAATTTAAGTTACAAAAATTCAAAGTATTAATCATTTGTTTCCCAGTTAATTGTATTTAAATAAAATTTTAAACTTTTATAAAAGATAATAGAGAAGTCAATTTTCTAATTTACCTTTTATAATAGTCTTTAAAAGTTATTTTTACCGTCACCTTTAGTAGGCAAGGAAGCTACTGGGCCAAATTCAGCACTCTTCTTTAAGTTAGTGATCGTCTCTAATAACCATGGAAACAGTTTGCATCTTTTTCTTATTAATGCATCATTGTATATGTCTCTCTTTATTTTGTTATTTTTAAATAAGCTTCTTTAGTTAAAGAAGAGTGCTGAATTCGACCCATTGTCTTTGGTCAGAAACTTCGGTGGTGAGTTTTTAATGACACGTTTTATGGTCTCTAGAATATGATTTTACTGGTTTTACGATGATGTCTATATATATGTGTGTGTGGTGCGTGTGTGTGTCTGACTACCTGTGTGTGACAAAAATTTCTAGGACGATAACTCCAATTTCCAATAGTACAATTCTAAAAATTATAACTCTTTCGTATTCCTTTTCTTTCGATCCATATGAAGAGCTGATTAGATTTTGGTTATAATTGTTCAACCGGAAGTTCTTTTATTTGAAGTTCTTAACAGCTTTTCTTGAAAAAACGCAGTTAGAGTAAAATTTTTGAAAGAAGTCCGATCAAGGCCATCTACGAATTGTATCTATGAATTAAGATTTTGTGCTGTCAAATTTAGTAGTGTCTTCTACTTAGTTTTTATTAGGGTACATAATATCTTGTATACCTCATAAAAACTGTGTAAACGACACTACTAAATTTGAAAGCATTAAATCTTAATTCATAGATGCAATTCGTAGATGGCTTTGATCGGACTTCTTTCAAAATTTTACTGTAAATATCTTTTTTGACATTTTATGTGATTATTAATATGAAAGCACCTACACGGTAAAATATATCGTCATCATTACCGATGTCTACACTTGTTGTAGATACTGGCACACCCAGAAATGGGTAATATGCCGAGATAATATATTTATTTATTTATTTATTTATTTATTAATATGAAAGAATATCTTATTTTCTATACGGTTTGATTAATACATTTTTCCTTCATATCAATAGATATAGAGTTAAAAAATTATAAAGAGAACTTTCATATATATTATAATTTTATTGGATTTATAGAATCTTTTCCAATGAACTTTCGGTATGGAATTTGTGGAAAATAGTATATGTTCGTATTACAGTTTTCCTGGAAATATAGAATCTTTTCCAAGGAACTCTTGGTATGGGATTTGTACAAAATAAACTCTGTTTCCACGATTGACAGTAATTTTGAAATAATTCAAATATTTGAAAATGACATTCGTTACTGCGGTTACACTACCGTTTCTATTTCATTTTTCACCGTTGGTTGCTCGATGATAGCGCAACATTGAAATTTAACATAGGATTAAAAAAAAATATGTGCGGAAATTAGCTCTTTATAACAAGATGATGTAAGTATTCGTACATCGAAATAAAAAATATCGATATTATATTTTGGTAATTTATGTACTAATTAATAATCATTTTTAAAGAAAACTAATTTATTATTAATAAGAAGAATATTAAAAGCATGAAAATGAAATTGACATACCCTATATTCCTTCCTAATCCTAATCTACCTACGCAAGGTATTTCAAAATTATTAAATTATATTTTCGTGCGACGTATGGGTGGATAAAATTATAATATTTCGCTGGGGGTGTGCTTGGCTCAGTAATGGAATATATTTGATGGTTGTAGATTTTAGTTGAAGGTAGGAATTTGGGTTCTACATTTTAGTAGGAATTAATTATGCATCTATCGTACATTAATTCATTTTGTAGCTGGCTAATTTTTATTCATAGATTTAATCAGAATCCAGGCGTTAGGTATGGACCTTAATTTGCATAGAAAGTTCAATCTAGATTTGAATTTTTTCACAGCGATTCGAATTCTTAACGACTTGGATTTTTTCGGAATATTTTAGTATCGGTGTGGCTTTATGCTCTACATATTAATTCATGCCGGTGATTTATTACTTGCTGAATGGTGTAATTCACCAATATAGACCATGATTGAATGATAGATTTCAAGGTTTGCATTTAAATCATTCTCGGAATCCAAGTGTGTGATGTACTGATTTCATATCAATTTTACTTCATTGAAACATGTAATTATTTCATAAAACGCTCAATTACTGCAATTTTATAAATATGAATTTTAAAAACGATTTATCATATACTGATTATAAATAATTAACCAACAGATTTTCTCATTTTGGATGATCTAAAATTATAAATTTTACATATTTCTTTAACACCTAGATTACTTTTACAAGTTATACTGGCTATGCAACGAAACGCGGAACATAGAGTTTTAAAATTTGTGGAAATATGGGGGATATATCCCACTGGGTGTTAAGGATTTATTCGGATAATCAATATCAATATTTGAACAAAATGACATTGTGTAGTCGGTTAAAATGACGCTAATTTTTATATGTAAAAAAAACAATCAAATGTATTTAATAATTTGGAAATAATTTCTCAACCGTCAATGTAGATTTAAAGAAAAACAATTTTTGGCGATGTCGGTTCAGCAAATAAATAAATTCAATTTTTCTTTTTCATCGACGTTTCGGTATTTTATTTATACCTTCTTCAAGATTCTGTTGGACAAAGTTCTAACATCAACATACAAAACTTATACAGCCCGATTTACAAAAAAGTTTAAACTAATCTTCATTTTTGGATTAGTGAATTCTATTCTATTCCGGTATTTAAAATTTAATTTTCATGTTATTATCAATAAAGGTAGATAGTAGGAATAGATTAAACTATATTTTAAGTTATAAACTGTCAAAATTAGAGTAGAATTCGCTAATCCAAAAATGAGGATTAGCTTAAACTTTTTTGTGAATCGGGCTTATTCAGATGCGAAAGACAAAAATATATAGAATATAATTATTTTTTAAATCTATCCTAAATTAACAAAAATAAGTATAGGAACTTTACCAACTTTGGTAAGTTAAAAAAAAATTAAATTTATTTATTTCCTGGGCCGACATCCCCAAATATTGTTTTTCCTTAAGTATAAAATAATCCCAATAGGGCTGTTGCAAGAATTTTTATATGACTTCTAAGTACTAAATTTTAAAAGATATTGTTCTTTAAAGAGTCTCAAATTTTAAATTATCACGAAATATTCATTAAATATTTTACAATTAAATACTGAAAATTGTGTAATAAGAGTATTTCGAAAAAGTCACGTGATCTAAAACAGAATGTGACCTCAGAGTATATACAGTTTAGCATGTGACAAACTGTCGCCTACTTTTTATTTATATAAATAACGTATAGTAAAATTTTTGAAAGAAGTCCAATCAAGACCATCTACAAATTGCATCTATGAATTAAGATTTTGTGCTGTCAAATTTAGTAGTGTCTTTTACTTAGTTTTTATGAGGGTACATAATATCTTGTGCACCTCATAAAAATTGTGTAAACGACACTACTAAATTTGACAGCATAAAATCTTAATTCATAGATGCAATTCGTAGATGGTCTTGATCGGAGTTCTTTCAAAAATTTTACTGTAAACTGTTTTCCTATTGGCTTTTTATTGAATTATTCACGAAAATAACAATAAATTATTATTTTTTTTAATACTATGATTATTCTTTGACATTTCTTATGTTTCATTGCGTGTCACGTGTTAGCGTTTTAACCAATCCCGCCATTATTATAGTGAGAATAAAGCTCTAGAGATTATTCCCAGGAATAATCTCTGTAGCAATTTAGTTATATAATGTTTCAACAAGTGCCAACGGTTAAATCCATCAATTAGTTTTCTCAGATAGTTATCAAGATATAAATAAAATGAACGAAAAACTCCGATTTAGTGATGTTTCTGATAATGTCAAATTTATATGTTCTAGTTTTCAAAACATGCTTGCCAACTGCACCATCGAAATTAATGCAGCTAGTTACTTCCGACAGTAGATGGCGACACTATAGCAAGACAGTGGCTTTCCATTGTTAATACAAATTCGTAGATCAAAAAATAATCTAATTAAATATAATTCGGGAGTTCGATAAATTAGAAAATAATTCTCCAGTTTCTTTCTCAAATTTTTTTTCGAAAAATCTGTCTAATTATTTTAATTTATTCTCATTCTCTTGTTATATTACTAATGAAAATAATGCATAAGCATAAACTCTTATTTAAAATATTTTTCAAAAAATGTGAAACAGGTCTATAAGAAAGTTGATGAGTCTGGGCAACATTTCTAAAAATTGTATCCGTTAGGACCAAATGTAAATCGTGGAATTTTCATGTTTTATTCAATGTTTACAATAATTGTTATAGGTTTTTTGCTTCAGCAATGTTGCAAAAAGTTAGTAACCTTGTTACAGAATTGGGCTGATAGTTATATTTTGTACTTATCATCTACGAGTATATGTATTTGATATTAATCATTTATTACTGAGCTGCACACCACAGCACAGCACACAAAACAGAAACGGTCCCATTGGCGTGGGGTCGGGGTGGGTCACTCTACTCTCACTCACGTCACAGGGCGCGGCCGTCCGTTGGTGTTGGGGTCGAGGCGTCCATCACCGGCGCTTGATCGAGATATTCCGTGACGAGGCGTACTTTATCCCCAACGCCCGGCGCCCAGCGCTAAACGGAAACAATGAGTCTTTCTGGTTCCTTTCCTGACGCACGGCACACGCTATACCCCGGCTAACACACTTACACTGGGGAATTGTTTTAGGGAACTACGGGAATGGCAGCGGGCAATGGATGCGATAAAATTAATAGAAAATAAATGAGAAAATAAAAAATAAATGGATGTCCCAGGTATTGTGTAACTCTTGGTGTGCATACATTGGAATCTTGGAAACTGTAAGAAATATGAAGACGACTAACTTATAGCGTGTTGCATATATTTATATATTTAGTGCAAACTTTTTTGAACCTATTGCATAATTCGCTTCCATTTATGCAGGAACTAACCCCATAGATAGTAAATCTGGCAATAATTTGTGTTGTTCTCTCCAAAAAAAGTTGATTGTCAAAACTGATGTGAACCGCTTTTTGACATACAATTTATATTTGGATTATTGAATATGAACATTCCATTTACCTTAAACATGTAGTTATTCATTGTTAAAGTCTTAAATATCCATTGAATTTACAATTCAAAATAAATGAATTTAGCAAGAACTAACGATTATGCAGGTTGTAACAGAAATAAGTACATTAAATTTAACCAGTGATAGAATTCATGGAAAGCAACAATATTTATTAGTAATTTTTTTTGGAAACCTTCTAGATATTGAGTTAAAAATCGCCAAAGTTTTGTAAAAAATCATTACCTGACTAAAAATAAAAAATCTGTTGTGGCCAGCACAAGACCTTCCGTTAATTTGATGTATTTTGTACAAATCCCATACCAAAAGTTCATTGGTAAAGATTCTATATATCCAGTAAAATTGTAACACGAACATAATACAATTTTTTACAAATTCCATACAGAAAGTTCCTTGGAAAATATTCTATAATCCAATAAAATTATCACATGACAATGCATTATGTATACTCATATATAAATACTCAAACAATATTACTACCAAGTTTATATCTCTATCCATTTTTGAATTATTGCCCCAAAAGTCAATATACCCCACATTTAGATAAAAACTGCAAAATTTTCAAAAATCTAATTTTTATGTATCTAGATACTTCTCAATGCGCTGATTCCAAATTTTGAAACCGCAGGTCGATATCTCGTTTCGTTCTCGAGATATTTAGATTCAAAATTTTGTTCAGAACTGCCCATTTTTGGGTAATAACCCAAAAATGGATTGAGATATGTATTTGGCGACAGCACCATTCGGTTCTACGGACAAAATTACATAAGTACACCAATTTTCATAATTTTTTGAACACCGCATACAATCTCTAAAGCAAAATAACTGAAAATGGCCAAAAATCGCAAAAATCTAAGGTGTACCCCTTACGATTTTTTCAGATTTTGGCCATTTTCAGTGGTTTTCAAGCTTTAATTCATAAAAAAGTGAACCGGTTGGACAAAAATTATGAAAATTGCTATACTTATGTATTTTTGTCCGTAGAATCGAATGGTGATGTCGCCAAATTCATATCTCGACCCATTTTTGGGTTAATACCCAAAAAAGGACAGTTTTAAGCAAAACTTTGAATATCTCGAGAACGAGAAGAGATATCGACATGCGGTTTCAAAATTTGGAATCAGCGCATTGAGAAGTATCTAGATACATAAAAATTAGATTTTTGAAAATTTTGAAGTTTTTATCTACCTAAATGAGGTATATTGACTTTTTGGGGCAATAATTCAAATATGGGTATGGATATAAGCTTGATAGTAATATTGTTTGATTGTAAAGAGAATGTTACGTAAGTGTATGCATTTTTAGAGTATTTGAACAACTGTGTGAATTTTTAGAAATAAAAGTATTGTAATAAAAATGGTTAAATGCTATAAAAAAGTTCCTATCCAATAAAATTATAGCACGAACACATACTATTTTGTACAAATTCCGTACATACTTCCATACTTATTTCTGTTACACCCTGTATAAATGGAAAATGAGTTCTACATTTACCTAATGCAAAAAAGTTCCCACTAAATATGTATGTAAATGGAAAACACTACTACTGTGTATTTGTTAAGGTATAGGTTCCGAGATCCCAATATTTGTAAACGTTATATGTATGATTATGATTTTTTTATTGAAATCATTATTTCAAAAGTACTTAAGCACTTTTGGTCACCACTAAAGGGACCTACAGAAAATAATATTTTTTTTTTTTATTATGGCACAAAAATGACCCCTGTGGTGCACTCTCCACACCAGCTATGAGTGCCCGTGAGGTGACGCCTGGTAAGCGCCCACACGGTAAAATATATTGTCATCATTACCGATGTCTACATGTGTAGTAGATATTGGCACACTCAGAAATGGATAATATGCCGTGACGATATATTTTTTTTTTTTATAATTAATAAAATATGTATTAGATTTTCATTTAATATCAATAGTATAGCTAAATTAATTTGTCTAATATTATCGTAGGTATTTAAGTGTGTTGTTTATTTTTTATTTACTGATATAATAAATATGTTCTATAATTTGACAAATTGTATCATATTACTAATTGCTAAATATTTGTAAATGATAGTGTTATACTGCTATAATAACTGTTATAATTATTTAAATATACATGATAACATGCATTATACGGGAGTCTGATATCCGTGATTAAATGCCAATGTTGTTATTTGCTAGTATGTTTTAATGATATCTAAATGCCATGCCAGATATTTCATTAGAAAATAAATTAGTTTCTTTCATATTGACAAGTGAGCTAAAAACTTCATTATTTCATGAATATTAACCAGAAGCATGGAAATATTTTGATTGACGCTTGATTAATTTATAAATGACATTAATTATAAACAACGAGATATTATTGTACTTTTAACACATAAATTTATTTGTAAATTACATGCAGCTAATTAGAAAATACTGACATACACATAACAAGTTATAAGTTATATAATTAATGCAATTTATGCATGTGTTAGATTGAAGAAAATATAATTTTACGTATATTTAATTTTCATTTATAATTATTTAACCTGTATAAGAAATAAGGTAATTGCAGTATACGTATTTCAATTATGTGTTAGTGTAATAATATTAATTTTCTATTTTTGTTACTGAAACATTTCCGCAATAAATACAAACATTTTGCATTCAAATAAATAAATTTGTAGTTATCTACATATTTAGACGATAGATTGTTACAAAAGACCAAACGAATCAGTTTATTTTATTTATTTATTTTTGCAGTAAAATGTATATAATAATTCTTTTTTACCTCTCGCTAAGAGAGATATTGGATTCATGCTAAAATTCGCATATCCAGATTTTATTGAATAAGCACGATTTAAGGTCCCTAGAATCCGATTATAACATTTTTAAAATGATGTCTCTCTCTCTCTGTGTGTGTGTGTGTGTGTGTGTGTGTGTGTGTGTGTGTGTGTGGATGTGTGTATGTGTGTGTATGTATGGATGTTGTAGTCACAATTTCTCAAAAACTATAAGACTTAAAAAATATTTAACTGCAGTTTCCTCAATATGACATTCCTGGGAATAGCTGAAAAGGTTTTGGTAACAATTAAACAACCGGAAGTAGTAGTTTCTTAGAAAATTTTTCTAAATTTTTTGGGAGTTTTTTTTATTGAATATTGAAGAACATAAAATTCTCCATCTAATACACTTAAAATTTTTATTATATCTTGTATAAATTTAGAGATAAAGACACTATAATTTATAGAGTAATCTAATCGCAGAGGCTTAGATACTAAGGAAAACAGACAAATTCCAATGTTTATAACATAGTTCGTAAATGACACATGTTAATGTCGAAAATCAACAATTTAAGTGACATTCTGATAGCTTTTTCTGGGAAGTATATTTAATCTTTCTTATTGTTTTATTAATTAAATATTTGAAATAACAGGTAAAATTGTGGTAAAATGCATATATCCATTAGAAATACCGCCAATCTGGTTAATGAATTTTAAGAATCTCTGAGATTTAGATTAAATACAGTAGAAAACAATATTTGGGTAAAGTTCTGTAATATTTTGTTATAAAACGACGGTTCGATAGCAAAGTGCAATACAATACTTATATAGCCTAATATGGAAATGGCGAGAGGTCTTGTGCTGGCCACAACAGATTTTTTATTCTGGATGACTGGATGCATCTATTTAATAAATTATTTACTCATATCTATACTTCATTTCACATAAGAAAATAACACTGGTTTAGATAGGGATATAAATTCTACCCATTGATTCGTCAGAATGCTAACCTATTGCACAAAAGTGTAAAATATCATTTGTTAGCTGTCAATTATCAAATAAAATAGTTAGAATTAAGTGATATATAACCAAATTTTGATGTACTTATTATAAGATTCAGAACTCGTATATTTTAAGGATAAAAATATTTTTATTATTGACAAAGTTTGGTTTCACTAATTTAAATTATTTACTTTCTGCATGTAAAAACGGTCGGCTCTCAAGCTCCACCTGCTATTTTCTTACGTGAAATGAAGTATAATCAATTTTTTAACCTAAAAGCTCCAAAACAAATAACAATAGGGTAATCTCAACTGTCATTTAATTTCAATACTTTAATCGATAATAACCGAACGATTCCGACCCGTCGTTTTAAAACTTCATCGGCACTTTCTAGTTACCACGTTATGACTATTACAAACATGATCAAGTGACACATGGCAAGCTTTTAATTTTCATTAATTTTTGTTGAACATAATTCATCAATTTTTTAAAGTATCTTTCTAAGGGAAAATATGGAATTTACCGGAGAGCATTTTTGAATCATTATTTATAAAGTGACAGCTTTGACAGCTTGCAAGTCAGCCTGGATTTAATTTGACAGTTTTTAGGTTTCCCAGTAATTAGATTGACAGCTTTGGCAAATTCGTATTTGGAATTTATAATTTTCCGTTAAGGGGAGGAGGGGGGGGGGGGGGGGGTTGTTGGTTAAGTAAAGATATATTTTTAAATAAATTTAATAATGACCAAATCTTCGTTTAGTACAATAATTGTAAAATACTAGTTGTATTTCTTTTTAAATGTAAACTATTTATGTAAATAGTTAACACTATAGTGACTGTATATACATAGTGTGGCCAATAGGGGGATCGATTTTGATTGGTCGGCGCGAATTTGCCTAAATATGGCGGATATTATGCCGACAAAGTGACATTTTGAGATTTGTTACGTGAATTATACGTGAATTGAAGGTAATTATATTATATTTATATTTTAGATAGTGCAAATAATTAAATTACATGTGTATTTGTATATTTATAACACAAAGTAATATATACATATTTTTTACCATCACATATTTTTTAGGTTAACTGTAAAATTACTAAAAATGTCTAATATTAAGGTATATATTTTAGATGCCTGGTTGCGTGGCGGTTGGTTGTGAAAACAGTTCTTCGAAAGGATTTAAAATGAAAATAAATATTTTGTTTCTATTTAATATGCTCTGTCATTAATTGTTTATCGAATTTTGTTTAGTTATCACATCATATGAATTCAAATTTCCCGCGCATTTTGCCTAAATATGGCGGCGGTTGGCCACACTATGTATATACAGTCATTATAGTTAACACTATCAGGGCACCTGTTTATATAAATTCTAAAACTGATTCAGTTGGCAATAACAAAAACTTACTTGAAATTGGTAACACATTTGAAAATTTAAATGGTTGATGAATCCCTTACCAACGTACTTTTGTTTCTTACATTACCCATAAGTAATAATCTAAAGCATTTCAATCACTCAAAATCCTATTAGCTGACAGACCTCACCTCTGACAATCTGACATAACCTATTCACTCTGTGTTTATGCGAAGAAGACCTAAATACTAAATCGGACACAGCCTTAGTTTTGCAACTTATTAATTTCTCTATGAAAATTTAGCATAAACTTTCCATAAATAATAAATTTTCCGAATTTAAATGTAAAGTACTTCAATTTCGTGTTTAGGTACAGGAAAAAGTACATTGTAAACGCGACTTTAAAGAATTAATCCAACTGCGGAACACCGCGTCATACCGCAATGTAAAGTACGGAAAGATAATGTTACCACTACACGAAAACATTCGAATAACGAACGTTTGTTTAATCCATACAGCGCAGTCGTCATTCTTTTTGCTTTTGTTTTTCCTGAACAGCTTGCCTTCTCCGTTCCCGGCAGAATATTTTGACGTTTGATGTAAATTGATTGACGTACGAGATACTTACGATGGCTGATTGTTTTCGCTGGCATTTAACATCTGCGGCCGACGTAATTGTTATGCAAATGGCCGAATCGGAGAAAAATGGCCGCTTGGAAAGACAGACACTTCTTGACGCTCACATCTCGTGTTCGTGACGGATTTGAAAGAGAAGAGAAGACCCGTGAATTGGGTTTTGTTTCTCGTGATGAGATGATTGCTGATGGATGATTGAAAGCAGCATCTCAAAGGAAGAGGTTTTTTAATAAACAGTTCTTGCGTACGCGAAAGAAATAAAAAGTTGGACAACATAAAGTGAAATGAATGCATATTGTGCCAACGGTCTGGCATTTTAATATTTTTCACGGATAAGAAAGAAATAGGATTGTATGTACGAGTACACGCAGTAGTTTCACTATTCTGAACAGTGTCCTTATTAACACAGAATCCAGCTAAGACATCAAAATAAAAGTAGTAGTAAAGTACCGTTTTTTTAAAATGTCACAAAATTGATACAAGACCTCTCGCTATTTCCATATTAGGCTCTATAAGTAGTGTATTTCACTTCGCTTTCGAACCGTCGTTTTATAACAAAAAATTACAGAACTTTACCCAAATATTGTTTTTTATTGTATTTAACATGTCTTCTGCACACATATAATTCTAATTATATCTATTTATCATTGTATGAGGAAGTACCTACATGTGAGAGATTCTTCCAATTCAGATTGGCGGTATTTCTGATGGATATATGCATTTTACTTATAATTTCAAATAGGTATTTAATTAATAAAACAATAAGAAAGATTAAATATACTTCCCAGAAAAAGCTATCAGAATGTCACTAAAACTGTAAATTTTTGACACTGACATTTACAAACTATGTTATATAAACATTGGAATTTGTCAGCTGGTTTCCTTAATGCCTCAGCCTCTACGATTAGATTACTCTATATATTGTAGTGCCTTTATGTCTAAATCTATACAAAATATAATAAAAAATTAAGTGCATTAGATGGAGAATTTTATGTTGGTTCTTCAATATTTAATAGAAGAATTTTTCTAAGAAACTACTACTTCCGGTTGTTCAATTGTTACCAAAACCTTTTCAGCTCTTCCCAGGAATGTTATATTGAGGAATACATAGTTAAACAGTTCTTAAGTCTTATAGTTTTTGAGGAATCGTCCCTCCAACATCCATACATACACACACACACACACACACATACACACATCCACACACACACTCACACACACACACACACACACACACACACACACACACACAGACATAATTTTTAAAATGTTATAATCGAATTCTATGGCCCTTAAATCGTGCTTATTCAATAAAATCTGAGTATGCGAATTTTAGCATGAATCCAATACCTCTCTTAGCAAGACGTAAAAATTATAACAGATTTGAGTTCGTAATGACATAGCATGTGGTTTCCGTTACCATTAGTACATTTCTGGTGGCGTTTTATGAAATTTGCAAACACTCTTTCCAACATTGCTCAATCAAATTGGGAGACTTCTACGCGAATAGCTACTTTCAGTTCTTCCAATGTGATACGTACATACGAACACGAACTTTGCACATTTCTGCGATTTCTCAAAATTTGACCTAAGTGGACTTGTCGGATTTTGAAACTAGGCGATTCAATTAGAAGATATACGAAACTTTTTATTTTTGCACTACGAAATATCTTTCAGAGACAAGCTCTTAGTCCGCGCCTCCAAGCGTGAATAGGGATACTCTTTATACAGCTAGCACCATCTATGAACAGCTGTTCAAATTGTTTATACAATTAACCGGCCGGTAGATTCGAACTGAGTTACAAACAATAGAAAAACTTACATTTTTTAAAATATTTTTGTAATAGAGCAGAAATTTATGTTTGACGACAACTGCTATTTGCATTTCTTGGTGCAAGTTAAAACTTACATTGACATTGTACGACTAAAAATGAGACAGCAGTATTTTTTGGTTAAACTGATTTTTGCAAAAAGTATTTTAGTAACAAATTATTACAATTTAAATTTTGAGCGTTAAATGAATCCCCTTTCTTTTTATACCAACTTTAGATGTTGACGGAGTCTTTTCCTCGTTATAACAACAGCACATATTTATATTACATTTCCACTTGTCCATGTACGAATTCTATACCTAACTATAATTTTAAATATTTAATTAATGATAAAATAAAAAAAATTAAATGTACTTCCCAGAAAAAGTCTTCAGTAATGTCTGGAATTTTGACATTGATATTTATGTCAATTACAAACATTTTAATATTTCAACTTGTTTCCATAGGCTAATTGATTAATTATAGAATGGATTATTTTATATATTTATAATTCTGTCTATCTCCAAATCTATAGAAGATATAATAAAATATTTAATGTGTTGGATAGAGAATTTTATATTCTTTAAATTTTATATTATAAATTTAAAAAATATTTAGAATTTTTTTTTAAAGAAACTGTTACTTCCGAGTGTCCAATTGTTAACAAAATATAATCAGCTCTTCCCAGGAATGTCAGATTGAGGAAACTGCAGTTAAATATTTTTTAAGTCGTATAGTATTTGAGAAACCGTGGCTCCAACATCTAAACACACACATACACACACACACACACACACACACACACACATACGAACATCATCGTAAAAATGTTATAATTGGATTCTAGGGACCTTAAAACGTGCCTATCTACTAAAATCTGGATATGCGATTTTTAGCATGATTCCAATACCTCTCTTAGCGAAAGGTAAAAATGGATCAAGGTTGTTCTTGCTAAAAGCTATCAAGGGGCCAATTTTACATTTTTTTAAAAGTATTTTAAATGAAAGTTTATGCAATTATATTTCATAGTAATAATTTTTTTTTTCTTATTTTCGTAAACAATTAAATAAAAAGATTTGCGCCAGAAAAAGTCATGAAAAACAACCCCTCACTTCTGTGACGTCGGAGTACATACAATACGTCATTCATAGCCAATAGGAAAACAGTTTGCGTTATTTATATAAATAAAAGTAGGCGATAGTTTATCACATGTTAAACTGTATGTATTTTAACGTTACATTCTGTTTCAGATTACGTGACTTTTTCAAAATATTACACTGATATCAATATTTAATTGTAAAATATCTAATGGATATTTCGTGACATTTTCAATTTTGAGGCTCTTTAGAAAACAATATCTTTTAAAATTTAATACTTAGAAGTTATTTAAAAATTCTTACAACAGCCCTATAGTTAAAGAAATAAGATAATATTTTTCATATAAAGTAAAAGGAATATACCTTTAAATCTAATGATAAATTTATTTTAATAGCTTGAAAATTCATTCGGTTAAAATAAAATTAAATAAAAGAATAAAGTACAATAAATTAAATACCATACACAATGTGTGTCACAGAAAAACAAAACTGGATCTAGATGAAATATATAAATGATGCATCAGGCAACAAGCAGTTTGAGAATTCTAGAAATTCTGCATGTGCTTCGTTGATTAATCTAAATCAAGAGCCCTGTGGCGCTAACATCAAAGCTGTAAACAAAATCCACCGCCTTCGAATCTCGTAAATATTATCAAACGCACGCGCTCTAATAGTTAATAACATATTTTACGAATTAAGACGAACGATGTTGTCATGTTTATATTTTCAGTTTGGTTCCAACGCGCACTCTGATGAGATTATAATGAAGATTTTTTGTTACTGAACTACAAAATGGGCGGGGTTTCTGATAGTTTTTTGAGTTGAGAACGACGTGCCATTGGATGGAACAAAAGAAGGCCCTAAGCTACCAATGGCATCTAGCCTGCCTTGCATTAACATAAGAATAATGTTTTTTGTTCTGTTTCTACCATTCCGATAAAGTTGTGCTCGGAGATATAAGCAGAGAAAATTAGAAAATGGAGATGCAAGAATTATTTTAATGCGGGGATAAAAAAATGAATTTCATCTTTGATGAAGAGAACAGATTTATTATATTCATACGCATGCATATATATTTTTTAGTTTTTATTATAAAATTAACGTACCTACATATTTTATTCCGTATAAAAATGTGTATAATTTCTTATTACTAATTACTTATACCGGGTGTATTACGAAAGGCGGGCCATAGGTGTTCAACATGGCAAAACAGTTTTTCCTTGCCCAAAAATGGCCTATTAACTTTAGACAATAATACTTCACATAAATGTTGTCGAAAATTAAATTCTGCATCTAATTCAGTAATCATACCTTACTTTGTACGTTTGATAACTGAGCAAATTCAATTTAAAATTGTATAAACGTGCATACGGGGTCGCGTGGCCGTAGCGTCTAGTTGCCAATCTGGTGATCCGGATTCGACCCCGGCCAGTGCAGACTTAATTCCACAAAAGTGATCCCTGTGGTGCACTCTCCACACCAGGTTTGAGTGCCCGTGAGGTGACCCTTGGTGCTACCCATACACGGTTGAAATATATCGTCATCATTACCGATGTCTACATGTATTGTAGATACACCCAGTATTGGGTAATATGCCGTGATGATATATTTATTTATAAACATTCATCCTTTGTAGTGTTAGCCATGGTGTTGTTATACAATGAGCCTGTTTCACATTTTTCAAAAACTATTTTAAATGAAAGTTTATGCAATGATTTTCTTACTAATAATATTTATTTTAATAATTTGTTGTTATTTATGGAAATAATTAAATAAAAATCCTGAAAAACTACCCCCCACTCCTGTGACGTAGAAGCACATACATTACGTCATTAATAGCCAATAGGAAAATAGTTTTTCCCTTACCTACGTTTATTCATATTATTTATATAAATAAAGGTAGGCTATGGTTTGTCATATGTTAATAAAAAATCTTTTAATTTGACATTTGACGCTGACATTGCTTATTTAAATGAATAATAAAGTAATAATGGCTAATTCAAATTACACCCAAGCTGCTAAGTCGAACAATTTACCGAAGATCGATAGCTGGATGGTGGCTGAATTTATATCAGAGAACGATTGTTTTACTGTTACCGAAATAAGGGATGTTAAAAAGTTGAGGTGAAATAAAATATAAAAACTGAATTTAATATATAAATTGATAATATATTTTACTTTAAAGTTCTAGTCGTGATTCTTACATTACTGTATAGTCAGATGTAAAGTTTTCCCTGATCATAAAGTGAAGCAACAAAAATATACTGTTATCTTGAAGGTGGATGAAAGTTGAAATGATCTTCACAAACATGAAGACACGATTTTTCTGACAAATTATCAGCTCTTCTAGCCACAATTTTCTATTCTTGGCAAATTTATAAACTCTATAGTAGGTTTGTTCCTAACAGTATTTTTGTAAGAAGGCACAATACAATATCGTAAATTACTCATTTTATTTTGAACTTTTTATTATCTACATATTATACAACTTGAACCAATCTTAAAAATTTGACACTTGTTTGACAACTTTGACAATACGCTTGACACCAAACAAAAATTTTTACATTATAATCGGACCAATTAGAACCGCTGAAGATGTATGTACTCTGACGTCACATTCTGGTTCAGATCACGTGACTTATTCAAAATATTATCCAAATTTCAAAAATTAATTGTGAAATATCTAAAGGATATTTCCTGATATTTTCAAATTTGAGGCTCTTTAAAGAACAATATCTTTTAAAATTTAATACTTAGAAGTCATATAAAAATTCCTGCAACAGCCCTATTATAAACAAATGTGATGACGTTTTACCTGATTTTGGAAGACAAAAGTACTTTAAAATGCAAGAACAGATACATTGACTAAATAGGGTTGTTCACGCTTTTCTGATTTTTTAATATGTTAATCTACATAGAAAAATAAGAGATACGTATATTTTTATTTTGGTAAAAAATACTCCATATAGTCATAAAAAAATCGCAAAGTTCAAAAAATATCATCCCACAAAAAACACTAGTATTTGCTGACGTCACACTCACGGCTTAGAAAGAGAGTCCTAGAATAAGTGAAACGGACATAGTGAAAATGCCTGACGTATTTCGTTTCTTTCTAAACACATCCGCAGCAAAACACATGACATAAACATAACCAAGAAAAAGATTGATTCTTTGTTTTTTTATTGTATGTTTAGGTATAATGCTCTTTTGTTTTAACTGTGTATTACATACAGCAGGTAATGTTTATGAAATACTATATAATTATACTTATAAATAATAATTGCACCGTATAAAACGTATGAATCATGACTGTATCTACATAAGGCAAATTTTGACTATCCGCTTTTACAAATTCTGGGTTCATATCGTAAAACAAAAAGAAACATTTGGTTTTAAAAATTATTAGGGTTTGTAATTTCATTTACTTACTTTTTTTTAAACATAAGAAATTACAAACTCAACTTAACCTGTTTTTCTTTTAAAATTCCCGGCGTCAAGCACAAACATTCGAATGAAGTCAGGACGGAGACAGACAAACGTTTTTCACAACCAACTCTATACAACTGTTGTGCGCATGCGTCAGCAGTATGGGTGACGCCATCAACATAGCGCTCGTTTTGAACATAGTGAATTTTTAATTCATAATTAGTAATATTAGCATATTAATAATTGCATTTTTTTAAATTTTATTATAATCTATGTGTGACTAAAATGATGACACAACATGCATTTTTTAAAAAGCGGGATGCTTAAATGGGCCTATAGCGTATATTTTGGTGTATTGGTAAAGTTCAAAAAGAAAAAGGCAAATATCAGGTCGAAGTAAGAGTCAATTAAATTCTTTACATTTTGTTTAAATTCCTACATCGATGTAGGATGATCATGCTGAAGAAGGTGCAAGTGTGCACCGAAACGTCGGTGTTGTAAAAATAAATACTGTTTGACTCAAATTTCGAGTAAATATTGACTCTCTATGATTAATATTTTTTGGTACTTATGTAAATTCTAAATAGCAGTCTTATAAAATATCATAGTTTGAGTACATGCGCTGCCATTTGTCACTGCCTCGTCCAAAGCCATCTTGGATACATACACGCTTATATGTAATTTGATTTCATCCATAAATAATCCAGTCTGACAACGGGCGTGTAAAATATTATAGTCTCGTTAAAATTACCATGCGTACCTGACTACGGCAGAGCCATGGACGAGGATGTGGCGGTCCTTCGTACTAACCCCATAGCCCTGATGAATCTACAGGGAAGTATTAACGAATAAAGTTATGAATAGCTTTCTGTAACGAGTGCTTCAAACTATTTTGTCTGTTTCGGCTTTCATTTCAACTTTTCTTTATAAAAATAGTTGACAATGGGGATATTGCAAGAATTTTGATTACTTCTATGTACTAAATTTTAGAAGATATTGTTCTTTAAAAAGCTTCAAAAATATTACGAAACATCCATTAGATATTTTACAATTAAATATTGAAATTTGCGTAAAATTTTGAAAATCACGTGACCTGAAATAGAATGTGACGTCAGGGTACATACAGTTTAACATGTGACAAACTGTCGCCTACTTTTATTTATATAAAAATTGTAAACTACTTTCCTATTGACTATCAATGACGTATTGTACGTACTTCACCGTCACAGGAGTGAGGGGTGGGTTTTCATTTAAATTTTGGCGCCAAACTTTTTATTTAATTATTCACGAAAAATAACAATCAATTATTAACATTTTTTTATTGTGAAAACTATTGCATAAACTTCCATTTAAAATACTTTTAAGATAATGTGAAACCAGCTCATTTCTAGAAAGGAAAATTTTTAATGTAAAGTTAAGTTGGTAACAGAAAATTGTTTTTACCTCCCATCACCGCAGGTAAGGAAGATATTGTTGTTGGTCAAAAATTTGGGGTCCCTAGAAAATGATTTTGCTATTTATACAATTATATCTGTGTGTTTGTGTGTGTGTGTGTATGTGTGTGTGTGTGTGTGTGTGTGTGTGAATTTCGGGCGCGATAACTTCAATTTTACAATTCTAAAAATTACAATATTTTCGTTTTCCTCATTCGTTCATCCTTATGAACATATTATTTTGGTTACAACTGACAAACCGGAAGTACCTTAATTTGAATCTTGTATCAGTTTTTTTAAAAAAATATCATTTATTAACATTTTGTTATTATAAATATTAAAGAATATTTTTTTCCTTTTTTCATTATTCAATGTATTTAAAAATATATTTCCAATTTTAAATGGCACAAAAGTGACCCCTGTGGTGCACTCTCCACACCAGCTATGAGTGCCCGTGAGGTGACGCCTGGTAAGCGCCTACACGGTAAAATATATCGTCTTCATTACCGATGTCTACATATGTGTAGAATACGACTTTCTAGTTTTCTGAAACAGAGAAATTTAACTCCTTCCTTAATCATTCCTGAATCCGTTCCTGCTTCTTCTACGGCACCCATGATCGATGTGCGGCTGGTCTGGACGACAAGGATTTATTGATATCGGAAAATAAGGAGAAAATAGGCCCAGCGACGTTATGTTTTATGGCTGGTGCTGAATATGGAATCAGCTGCGGTTGTGCTATGCGATGCCGTGCGCCGTCAGTGACGTGACATGACGTGATGTGACGTGATGCCACGAGGAATTGATGAATTGATGCGGGGAGCGCGACGCCGAGTAAACATTCACAAACTAATTACATGATAGTGCTGGTGATGGTGTGGTGGAGGTGGTAAACACTAATGGGATGATACATCGCCACTATGATTGATTCTAAATAATGCATTTGGTGGGCTTTTTATTTTTACTTCTTATGTTTTACTTGTAAAATATTAATTTACTAAACAGTTTGGCATCCTTGAAAGTACAGAGTGGAACAAATTCGAGTTCCTTATATGAAAAACTTTCTTATTGAGCACGCTACAGAAAATTGATGCAGGTCTTTATGGACCAACTTTTTCAGACAACTGTAATAGGCACCACAGGAATTTTCCATCGCCTTTTGTTTTAAAGTAGTGGTGCGATCCGGATCCAGATAGTTCGGATCAAAAAATATCCGGATATCCAAATAATAATTGAATGTTGAACTATCCGGATCTCAAATCCAAATCTCATTATCGTATTTTGGTTCCGGATCGGAAGTCTATTCTAAATTCATAGCCACATGTGCTATCCGCTATCCGCTATATAAGTTCCACTACTAGCCAATAGATGGACTCAAGTCGGATAGCCACATGTGCTATCCGCTATCCGCTGTATAAGTTCCACTACTAGCCAACAGATGGATTTAAGTCGGATAGCCACATGTGCTATTTGTTAGAATTATAAATAATTATTATAATTTAAACAGGTACTTACAATAAATAGATATTAATCAAATATTATTGATATAACACACGAACACAAGTATTTGATCACAAAATTGAAAAGCCGAACTACTTGTCAACTTGACATCTGGCAATATTAATAAGTTCCACTACTAGCCAACAGATGGATTCAAGTCAGATAGCGGGATGAGGACCCCCATCTGTTGGCTAGTAGTGGAACTTATATAGCGGATAGCACATGTAGCTATGAATTAGAATGAATATGAGTATCGGATTTTAGATATGGAATTTCAGCATCTGCATCGGATCTCAAATTCGAATATTTTCAGTATTGAACCCGATGATAATATTTGAATGTATTTCATGGAGTCTCAAAACCAAATAAATCTGATTATGAAATAATCCACTATACATTTTTGTTTGATGTAGTTAATCGTTTTGAACTCAATTCCAGATGTTTGTCTTCAATGTGAAGAATCGGATCCAGAATTAAAATTCGGATCCGAATCCGTAAACAAAACATCGAATCTGGATCCGGATCCAAATGGGTTCTGGATCCAAATACGAATTAAATTTACGGATATCCGCTTCAATATCCGAGGAATCGGATATTTTGAAATCCGGGTACTCGGATCCAAGTTTTGTCGGATTCTTACAGCACTATTTTAGAGCTACAGGCTAAAACTTATTATTCACTTATTTTGAAAATACCTCATATCTTACTTACTATCAGAGATAAAGAAAAAAATGTTTAGAAACTTTTTATACTGTTTTTTTTTTACGTAGAATAACTTGGTGTAATTAGATTTTTTCAAAACTTAATAAATCTCGAGATATAACACAAACATAATATTTTTTAAATGGAAACTTAGTTGAAAATAGTCTCATCTTTCTCTTCATTTTATAAGCTTTTAAGCAAGACCACATTCTTTTGTTTTAAACATGGATAAAATTGGAATTATTAATTTTTTGGGGTTATGTTTGTGGTATATCTCGGAAATTATTACGTTATTCTACTTAGAAAAAAAAAAACAATATAAAAAGTATCTAAAATGATAAGTGAGATTTTTTTCAAAATAAGCGAAAAATAAGTTTTAGCCTGTAGCTCAAAAACAAAAGACGATAGAAAATTTCTGTCGTGCCTATTAAAGTTGTCTCAAAAAGTTGGCCCATAAAGACCTACATCAATTTTTGGTAGCGTGCATAATAAGTACGTTTTTACCTTCCGTCAAAAGGAAGGTATTGTTTTTGGTCAAAAAATTCGATGGTGAGTTTTTAATGTATAAGCACGTTTTAGGGTCCCTACAATACGAATGTACTATTTTTAAGATGATGTCTGTATGTGTGTATGTGTGTGTGTCTGTGTGTGTGTCTGGGTGTGTGTCTGTGTGTGTGTCTGTGTGTGTGTGTGTGACAAATTTTTCTCCGACGATAACTCCAAAACTACAATTCTAAAAATTATGATTCTTTCATATTCCTCTTCTTTACAACCATATGAAGAGCTGATTAGATTTTGGTTATAATTGGTCAACCGGAAGTACCCTTATTTGAAGATCTTAACAGTTTTTCTGGAAAAAACCCAGTTAAATATCATTTTTCGACATTTTATGGTCATTAATATGAAAGAAAATTTTATTCTCTGTAAGATTTGATTATACATTTTCCTTCATATTCAATAAATATAGAGTTATAGAGAGATTAAGAGAGGTTAACTTTCAAAAATCAGTCTGCTTTGAAAAAAATATGGAAACAACAGATATGTATATTCAAAAAATTCTAATAGACAGATGTCAGTGTCAAGTGCAAAACCAAAGTGGAAAGTATTGGATCAGAAAGTAACATAAGTGGCAGAGTGTCCTTCGCAAGTGACTTGTAGTTACAATGCCGGGAGTACGAGGAAGGCCAAAGAGAAAATGGAAGGACTGTGTAGCAGAATATTTGAGAGAGGAAGAACTGTGTTAAAAAGATTCGTTGTATAGGAATGAGGAAGTGTGAAGTACAATTTACAGAATGTACATTTGTGTTCTAATTATATTGGATTTATAGAATCTTTTCAAAGAAACTTGCAATATGGAATTTGTAAAAAATAGTGTGTTCGTGTTACAATTTTACAGGATATATAAAATCTTTTCCAAGGAACTTTTGGTATCTGATTTGTACAAATACATTGAATTGACGGAAGGTTTTGTGCTGGCCACAACAGATTTTTTTATATACGGAACTCGAATTAGTTCCAGCCTGTACATGTCTCTGTATGTAACTCATATTTACAATATTTGTTTAGATTCACTTGCAAGAAATGTTGTTATCTAACTTCATAGTCAGAGGCTCATATCCACAGACCACAATTTGTTGCATATAGATACAATTAAGGAAGTTAATCAAAAAATTTATATAAAATCAATTCTTTTATCAAAGGTATGTAAAAAGTTTTGGTATGCAATTATTTACTTTTTGTATTCGCAAAGCATATTTTTTTGTACTGAGCGTGGACTCAGATAATAATTAGGCATTAAAAAATGAAATACAGTACAGTTTATAAATATAAAAATGGCTTACAGAAATACTAATGTACGAGTAATATGTTGAATATATTTTACTCGTGTTATTTTGAATCCTTTCATCTTTACCGCATCAAAACTTGATTCCCTGCAACCAGAAAATAAACCACCGAAACAAAAATCAAAATTCCGAGAAGAAAAATAATCAAAACAATATCACATCAAGCCGGCCAGTGCCAGCTATGATATATTACTACAATATAAAACCACGCTTGCTAAGATATATGTTTTACATCGAAACCATAGATTATACATATACCCCGTTCACGTGCACTCGGTCTTCAGCCATGGGCGTGCGGAGTGGAGGGGGCACCTGCCTAGCACACTTTATCATCCAGCGGCGTAGGGGGAGGGGAACAAAATGGTTCCGATGCTTGATTATTGTGTGTATGATTTATTTTGATGGGGAACACGTTTTCAAATTGGGATTCTGATCTGATGTATGTGAAAAAATGTGGACGTTTTTTCAGAGTTTTTTTAGGGATCCCAGTTTTAATTACTTCATGATTGGTTTTATTGGAGGTAAAAATAGAATTTTAAATGGAGTTTCACTTTCTTATTGGCATTTGCGATGAAATGAACTGATACGAGAGTATAAAATTTGATGTTACAATAATAAAATAAATATTTTTAATTTGTTAAGTAACATTTGTATCTGTCTACAAAACATTTAATATTTTTTATTTTATTTTTAGCCAATTAATATGCTTCCCGGAAGATGCAAGTGGGACTTCCGGCCATATAAGACGCTTCCTGTCTTAGAAACACAAACCATTTAACGTTCTGATATGATTAATATTATTAGTAACTTAATTGAGTCATTAAGAGATATGGACCTCTGATGTGGTTGAAATATTGAGTAATTCTGGTCTCTGATTTATTGGTTTGTAATCTACTTTGTGAAGTAAATTATTTTATCAAATTTTAATTCAAAGATTTGGTTCGGGATCTAAATTAATTTATAATTAATTAATTTACATCCTGTAAAAATATTTTTTTTGTGAAATCGTTTAAAATATCTGAGTAATATCTTATTAAAATAGGCCAACGTTTCGAAATTTACAATTTTTAAAAAATATGTTATTCCAAAATAATTATAAAGTTTAATATTTGATGTGTGATTATTTGCTTAAATACTAAAAGAAATCTAGATCTTAATTCCTTTCAGTTTAATTTTATTTTGATTTGGTGAATTATATAGTATGTCACCAGAAGTCCAGGGATCGCCATAAACACCCCTCAAATATAAAAGTACAAAAGATCCTTTTAAGGAATTCAAGGAAAAATAATTCTTGTATTTACAATACAAGTTTTTTTTTAATTAAAATATGTTCCTTATTATAACAGACCCAATCATAAAATTGCACGTATTTGACATAATTTGACATTGACATTAAATTCTTCATTTTTTTGTTATTTTTTGTCCTAATTCATAGCAAACTTAATTACAGAAACCAAAAAGTACATAATTTTTAAATATACATATCTCGCTTATACAAAGAGCTAATTTAATTATACTTGATGTTTTCGACGCAGAATTTAATTCTCTAAAACATTTATTTGAAGCATTTATTATGAAAATCAAAAGAACACCATTTTTTTCAAGAAAAACTGATAACAGCTTCAAGTAAAGTATCACTTCCGGTTAGACTATTTTAACCAAAATCTATTATGTTATTCCCATTGTTATAGAAGTATTATATACCAAATTTTAAAAGTTTTAGATTATTTTTAATATAGTTTTTCATTAAAATCTATTATAGGCTTCAAGTAAAGTACCACTTCCGGGTAGACCATTTTAACTAAAATCTATTATGTTATTCCCATTGATATAGAAGTGTTATATACCAATTTTGAAAAGTTTTGGATTATATTTTAATATAGTTTTTCATTAAAATCTATTATAGGCTTCAAGTAAAGTACCACTTCCGAAAGTTATGTAATGTTCAAAAAGGGAGGTGCACAACTAGATGTTATAACAGTCCTAAATACAAAAATTTAACTTTCTACGGCTTCCTGTTTTTCAGTTATGCGAGACACGTACGTACGTACAGACGTCACGACGAAATTGGTCAAAATGGATTCAGGGATGGTCAAAATGGATATTTCCGTTGAAATCCGGAAACCGAAATTTTTCGCGATTACAATACTTCCTTTACTTCGTACAAGGAAGTAAAAATTTGTATTTAAAAATTGAGGGTAGGTATATAAATATAATAAAATTTGACAGCTACAAATAAATATTGTTTTAAAAGGTTAAAATTTGTTTAATTCCTATTTTATTTCTTATTTTTGTTAGGACAGAGTCCAACTTTGAAAAAATTTGAGAAACCATAGACAGTGTTTACATTTTTATTTACGCAGATAGAATTTAAGGTTTCTTTGGGAACAACATTGAAAGATGTGTAAACGGTTTATTATGATCTCTCGACTTTTCGCGTGTTCTTTTTATTTTTGTCTTTTTTGTTAGAAAAGCTCAATTTATGTACTTATGTATGTATGGTACGTGTGTGTAATTAGGAAATATACTTACTACTAACTATCATGTTTTATAAATGTACGATATGATATTGAAATTACTTTTAAAATATTGGTACATACTTGACATACATCAGTTTACTTTCTATCCAAGTGTCATGAGTAGGTACATATACTTTCTAAATTAGATGAATGGGGAAACAAATTTATCATTTTCAACCGTTGCGAAAATATATTTTTAATTATTATAATAAATCATAAATAATTGATTGCAAAATCTTTATAAATTCAACTCATAATTTATCATATTATTATTTAGTTTAAAATTTTACATGCACTCAGAAATCCTTGAACATTTCATAAAAAATTCATACACTTCATTTAGAAGTAGTTGTGTTTACTTACTCATTTTACAAAAACCATCTTAGCACAATTAATAAGTTAAATCTATATAAGTGACGACATGATTGAGAAAAGAACAAGTTAACTTTATTACCATTTATTATAAAACAGTCTTAGGCTGTGTCCGATGTTACACTTTTATCACCCTAATATCTAAATCCTAAATTTATATACCCTAAATATAGTAATTATTTAGGATTTTAGGAATTTGATTTTAGGGTTTTGCAGGATCACACTATGCCTTGGAGTTGAATTAAACAAATCAGGTTCTTTGCTATAATTTGTACAAAACGCCAAATTTACTACCTACAAAGAATAGCTTCTTAGCTTCTATTTTATGAAATATAATATTAATATTTAATTTGAAGCATCAAATTAAAACGAACTGTACAATTTAATTTGTTGTTTTAAAGTTTTGCCATACAAACCAATGGATGTCATTAGTGTGCCATTCGGAGTTGTATTTATGTGCAGAAGACCTAAATCCTAAAATGTAAATGTCAAAATGCGATATCGGTCACAGCTTTAGTAGGCCGTTTTTCGTTTGCTTTTTATTCGGGTATAAAAAACAATTGAGCAACAATTTAGTACTCATTGGATGCAGTTATTTATTCTAAACATTTTTTGTATTTACACTTTTGGTCTAATATTATTGGCGAAGCAACAAAAACTAAATATGTAAATTTTTTAAGTTACAGTAAAAAAGTATCATAAATATAGGCTTCTATTCGACTGATGAATATCTTGACTCACAATTGGGTGTATTTGTTTATTATTTTACATGAATTTGTGTGTAAAGTTTTTAAAATAAATTTTGACGTACTGAAACATTTCTCAATGTATTACAGTCAATAAATATCTAATCTAATCAATAACTATATTAAAAAAAAAGAAACAATGTATTCCCTATGTTACGTTTTCAATTTTATTCGCGGTATACGTAAAAATCGAAATTTAGCACAAACTTTACTGAAAATTTATACTTAGATTTATTTTATTGCTTTTTAGCAATAATTTATTTTGTGAGGTAGAATCAAATTTTACATTTTCGTCACATTGATTTTATAAACAAAGCAAAATGAATAAAAAAATCATATATAATCACCAAACGGAAGCTATAAACATAAAATATTCCTGGTGTTGTAGTTTTACCGGTTCCTTTTCAAATTAATGGTAATGGCATAGTTCTCTGAACTATAATTTATAATAAAACGCTTAATATGTAAATGCGCAATCCTTCATTAAACATTATTCTGTTTGAATAAATTGACAATAAATTAATAAACATGTACGCACAAATTGATTAACATAAAAAATGATCAAATTTGAATATTGTAAATTGCTATATTGAATAAAATATAAAAGAAGATATATACAACATCCTTTATTAATATGAAAATATATTTTATGGGAAAATGAAAATAGTAATGGTTATAATCTCAGAGTGTGGAAGCAGAATATTATAAACATAAATAAAATTAATAAATATGTCATCATCTTCAACATCGCATAAGAGATTTAAGATTGGTAAAATTAGGAAAGAAATAGTATTTATGATTTGTCTTTATCTATATATAGTCTGTTTACAAACTATAGTCCGTGCTAAAAATCGCATATCCAGATTTGTGTGAATGAGCACGTTTTTAGGTCACTAAAATTCGATTTTAACATTTTTACATTGATGTTTGTGTGTGTGTTGGAGGGACGGTTTCTCAAATTCTATAAGACTAAAAACTAATTTAACTACGCATTCCACAATCTGCCAGTAATGGGAAGAGCTGAAAAGGTTTTGGTAACAATGGGGTATTCTACCATAACACCCAGAAATGGGTAATATGCCGTGATGATATATTTATTTATTCTATAGATTTAGACATAAAGGAAATATAATACATAAAATAATCTGTTGCAATAAATAGCACAGTCCAGACTACACCAAGAAAACCCTGTTATCAAATTAAAATGTCTGTAACTGATAAATGCAGCGGCAAAAATAAACATTTTAATGTATTAAAATATCTTTCAGAACTCATATTATTAATTGGAAAAATACTACCGTTTTTTTTTAGTTTAAGTTCTGTAATTTATTATTTTAACCCAACGTTTTTTTAAATTTATTTTTAATGTCATTACTGAAAGCTTTTTCTGGGAAATATATTTAATATTCTTATTGAATAATTAATTAAATATTTAAAATTGTAGGTAGGTATGTATTAATAGTACCTACCTAACAGAGTACATACATATCCTTAAGAAAAACCGCCAATCCAGTCAATGAATTGGAACCATCTTGAATATTTTAGAAGAGGACAAGATTCCTTATAGAATGAAAGAGTACCTAGATACAATTAGAATGGGGTATTCCACCATAACAAAAAAATATAAATAAAATCAATTTAACTTAAAATATGGCTCAATAAATAATAGTTAAAACAATGAAAACATTTTTTAAATAATTACTTTGCGAGATATTTCACATTTGCCAAAAGGGAAATTGACGTCATACAATTGTTATCTTTCTCTCGTAGCGTACTCAGTGCAGTGTGTGTGAGAAAGACAAGTATAGGGAGAATGTGACGTTACAATGATTTCTCGAAAATAAAATACTGTTAAACTAGGAACAATTAAGATTTTTTAATACTATGAATTGCTTCAAAACTCAATGAAGTTTTATTTAAAATAATAAAAAGAAATTGAGTGGAATACCCCATTGGAAAACCGGAAATAGCAGATTCTTAAAAACAATCTTCTAAATATTATTTTTTTTAAATTTATGTTAATACAAATATTAAAAATTATGAAATTCTCTATCCGATACATTCAACATTTTTATTATATCTTCTATAGATTTTGAGAAGGAGAAATATAAATATATAAAATACTCTGTTTGTAATGAATCTCACAGCAAAAATAATTTCATGGAAACCAGTTGAAAAATTAAAATGTTTGTAACTGACCGAAAAATGTCAAAAATCCACATTACTGAAGCCTTTTTCTTGGAAGTACATTTCATATTTTATTATTAATTAAATACTTAAATACACATCAAAAATGCCGCCAATCACGTCAATGAATTTGAAGAATTTAGAACATTTGCAAGTGTAGGAGAAAACTTATTTATAGAATTAATTAAAAAATATATTAATGGTAGATGTAATTAGAATTTTTACGTGTGTTCCAGAAATGTTAAGTACAATATGTACTTATATAGCCTAATATGGAAATGGCGAGAGGTCTTGTGCTGGCCACAACAGATTTTTTCACATTGTAATTGTAATTGTCTGTAGTTTAAAATCAGACTATAATAGAAGACAATAAAATGGTGCAACTACCTACAGTTACAATATTCTATGCAATTAATAGACAATTGACAATCTATTATTTCTTCATGAAGTTTCGGTTTTACATTTTGAACTCGTATATATAAAACATATGTTTTTCTTTATATCTTCTACAACACTTTCATTGTTAGCTCTGAACACCAATAGAAATTTTACAATAAAATAAAACCCGCCATTTTTCCAATAAAACAAAACATACAAAACATTAGCGAGTTTTTTCTCTCATGTCATGGCCAACTCTGCGTCCTCGTGTCTGACTGTACATGTAGTGTGTCTGTGTCCATGGCGTGTGTATGTTTATGTAAAAAAAGAATTCAGCTTTCTCACAAGTGCGCCGGATTCTCGGAAAGCCGACATTCTGAGCCCAGAAAAATGTTCAACACACGTACACGCTGACACGCGATGGACAGTCACAGTAAAAAACAGCATGGTGGAGGTACAGTCAACGAGGTGCTGTGTCACGGTACAAGCAGACAGCATGGCGGTAGGAAAAATATTTACGGTTAAAAACAAGAAGTTTTATTTACAATATTATTTAAAATGTTTCTGTTTTTCCTTAGATAAAGATTGGAAAACCATTAATTAAAATGTTTTTATACTTAGGAAAACATAAAATACAAATGCAATATACGTAAAAAAAATGTATCGCTTAGTTTCAAAACCCGACTAATCTACGTAAGTAAAATTTTGGAAATCGCAAAAAAATGTTTTGATATGTTCGAAATGAATAATTTTATAAAAATATCAATACCTACACGTATAATGTAGTACCTATAATAATGATAATAAAACAAAAAGCAAAAACTACATTGTTTACTAAGGAAAACTAAATAATAATGTCAGAATTTAATTAAAAAAAAAAATCTGTTGTGGCCAGCACAATACCTCTCGCCATTTTCATATTAGGCTCTGGTAGACACAAAAAATTCTAATTAAATCTATTCTTTATTTTTCAATTTATTCTATTAACAAGTTTCCTTCTACTTTTCTAAATGTTCGAGATTCTTCCAATTCATTGACGAAATTGGCGGTATCTCTGAAGGGTATATGATGACATATATGTATAGCAAGCGCGTGTTTAGTTGGTACTGATACTGTACATACTTTGACTTATAAATGAATCCCCTTTCTTTTTATACCAATCTCAGATGTTGATGGAGACTTTTTTCTCGTTACAACAATAGCATATTAACATCTCGACTTGTCCTAGTACGAATTTTATATTTTCCGCATTCAAGGATAGTGTCAACTTAACGTGCGGCAGCTATATATATAATTTTAAGTATTTAGTTAATGATAAATTATGAAATATTAAATGTAATTTTCAGAAAATGTCTTCAGCAATGGTTCTGGATTTTTGACATTGACAATTAAGTATGTCAATTACAAACATTTTAATTTTTCAACTGGTTTCCATGGGCTGTTTGATTCATTATACAATGTATTATTTTACATATTTATAATTCTCTAGAGAAACTTCTACTTCCGTTTGTCCAATGGGGTATTCCACCATAACAACAAAATTAAGAAAATTTCAATTTAACATAAAGTATGGCTCAATAAATAACAGTTAAAACAATGAAAACATTTTTTAAATAATTACTTTACGAGATATTTCACATTTGCTAAAAGGGAAAATTGACGTCATACAATTGTTATCCTTCTCTCGCAGCGTACTCAGAGCAATGTGTGTGAGAAAGACAAGTATAGAGGAAATGTGACGTTACACTGATTTCTCGAAAATAAAATACTCTGAAACTAGGAACAATTAAGATTTTTTAATATTATGAATTGCTTCAAAACTGAATGAAGTTTTATTAAAAATAATAAAAAAAATTGAGTGGAATACCCCATTGCTACCAAAACCTTTTCAGTTCTTCCCAGGAATGTCACATTGAGGAATTCATAGTTAAACAAATATTTTTTCAGGAATCGTCCTTCCAACATACACATACACACAAACACACACACACACACACACACACACACACACACACACACACACACACACACACACACACACAGACATCATCGTCAAATTGTTAGAATCGGATTGTAGGCACCTTAAATCGTGCTTATCCACTAAAATCCAATACCTCTCTTAGCGAGAGGTAAAAATGGATTAGTTGAGTTTTGGTATTGAACTTTGGATTTTTCGGGTTCAGTATCTGATGTTAGAAAACTTCCTACAGTAAAATTTTTGAAAGAAGTCCGATCAAGGCCATCTACTAATTGCATCTATGAATTAAGATTTTATGTTGTCAAATTTAGTAGTGTCGTTTACATAGTTTTTATGAGGTACACAAGATATTATGTACCCTCATAAAAATTAAGTAAAAGACACTACTAAATTTGACAGCACAAAATCTTAATAGATACAATTCGTAGATGGCCTTGATCGGACTTCTTTCAAAAATTTTACTGTTAACTTCTTTTATTTTAAGTTTATAAGAAAATGTGTGCCGCTTTGTCATAATTACGATATTTGTAGTTTTATTGCCGGACCCGACAGAGTCAACTATTCTGACTATATCGTATGTGAGGATTTTTGTGCAAGGAATGGTGTTTTACTAAACAATTATCCTAACTTTTTCCTATAACTTAGCATTATGTATATTTACCGATGTCTACATCTGTTGTAGATACTGGCACACCCAGTAATGGGTAATATGTTTATATACCGTAATAATGCGATTTTTTGTATATTATATTTTTATCACCCACCACTTCGAGATTTAATTACTTTTCTCTTCTGTTACTCTAGAATGGTACAAACTATGTTCCCCACATAGATAGTCATTGTTTCGCACATTCCTTTTTATGAGTTTCCGAGAATTTCTGCGGCCAACCGTGTCTTCCCACAAACGTTCCCGTTCACGTTGTTTGGAGCGACGTACAACGCCGTAACGCCAAACGTTCCTTTACACACAGAACAAAACCCAAGAGATAATTACACCAGATGAATTATTCCACACAAAATAAGATTTCTAGGGAAGTTTTTCCAAGAGGCGACAGCTCATTAAAATAGGGTGGTTTATAGTAAATAGAATTAAGTATGCAATGAATTATTTAGAATACTCCTTATATTAATTATAAATATATGAGCCCAATTCCAAATGTAGTGGTACCACTTATAATTGAGAAATTTCGAACAAAAATCGAAAATGTTCTTTTCAGGAGCAGTAATTCAAAATGCAGTTTCATCAAAAGTATGAAAAAAACTTGTAGATGGCATTGTATTCTTTAAATCTATGTGGTTCGATTGAAATAATGTCTTACTATGAAAACTAAGTTTTTATGGTGTTATAGGCCCTACAAAAGTGAGGAGAATCTCAAAATGCGCAGTTATTTTTTTTATATTTTTATTTCCATATGTGTAAAATAAGGAGACCAGACGTCTCCATCACAAAAGGAGAACACAGGAGACAAAAAGTATGATTATTAATAAAAAAGGATGACAAAATTAAAAAAATACTTATATTTTTTTTTGCATTTACGCTTTTGATCTAAATTAAATAGGGCAGAAATTTTAGTCATATGAAAATTTTACCATTGTGTTTCCTATGGTCCGGAAAAAAGTACAGTGAAAACGAAAAAAATAAGGTAAATATATTTATCTCAACTTATAAATAATTTCTATAAGCATATATTTATATTTAAAATTTAAAAATGGGAAAATTAACGTAACTCCTCTGTGACAGAGAGGTTAGTTTATTTATTTGGAAGAAATAGAACTGTGCTCTTCTCACCAGTGTTTTATAAGGTCTGAAATATGTAATTGTTTTTTATTGGTTGTTTTAATAAATCTAAGAATCCATTTAGATACGATTTCAAGCAAACATGATAAGATGTGATTGACAATGAAATGAGACATCTTGTTAAGAGTGCATAGGTTCGGCTTTGGTCGGATAATTCCGTCATTAATGTCATTCCGTGAATTCTACGTCATTAGAAAGGAATTCAAGAAACCGATGTTTTTGTGCTTGAGTGCAGGACATAGGTAGTTATCAATAATATGTAATAAACATAAAAAAAATTGTTTCATTAACAAGATACAGTATTTTACGTTGTTTCTATAGCTGATTTTAAACTGTGCTTTGTTCAACTCGAAATAGTTGACTAAGTGACATTTTAACTGCAAGGGTAGATAAAAAAATACTTTAACAGCAAGGGTAGATAAAGAACTTTAATTTTTATTTAAATAAAAACACATTATACATTTTGGCGATTCATTGTTTTCAAACAAATTCTATAACTACCACGCTACTGAGATTTTTAAATTGTTCTTAAATAATTTAATTTATAATCGGTTTTTCTAATTTTTGCTCTTTAAAATCTGCTATAGAAAAAAATGGAATTTTACACACGACGATAAAATTAAATTGTCGACTCGCGAAAAAACTTTCCACTCGTCGATAAAATACAATTTTATCGTCATGTATAAAAAAAAAAAAAAAACTCTTGTGGCCAGCACAAAACCTTCCGTCAATTCGATGTATTTTGTATATATCCCATACCAAAAGTTCCTTGAAAAAGATTCTGTATATCCTATAAAATTGTAACACGAACACACTATTTTTTACAAATTCTATACCGAAAGTTCCTTTCCCTATTTTATTAGGGGTTGCTGTTTCTTACTCTTCTCTTTTAATCATTCCTGTCCAACGCATCTTCTTCACACAATTCTTCCTCTCTCAAATCTTCTGCTACACAGTCCTTCCATCTTCTTCTCTTTGGAGGGACACTCTATCACATTCACACATAACTTTCTGACCCTATGCTTTCAACTTTGGTTTTGCATTTGACACTGACATCTGTCAATTAAATTTTTCTGAATATATCTGTAGTTTCCATAATTTTAACAAAGCTAATTTTTGAAAGTTAATCTCTTAATGTCACTATAACTCTATATCTATTGAATATGAACGAAACTGTATAATCAAACCGTATAGAGAATAAGATATTCTTTCATATTAATAATCACAAAATGTCGAAAAATAATATTTAACTGCGTTTTTTCAAGAAAAACTGTTAAAAACTTCAAATAAGGGTACTTCCGGTGGATCAATTGTAACCAAATCTAATCAACTCTTCATATGGATGTACAGAATAGGAATACGAAAGAATTATAATTTTTAGAATTGTAGTATTGGAGTTATCGTCGGAGAAAAATTTGTCACACACGGACACACACACACACACACACACACACATACATACAGACATCTTAAAAATAGTAAATTCGTATTCTAGGGGCCCTAAAACATGCTTATTCATTAAAAACTCACCAACGAATTTTTTGACGAAAGACAATACCTTCCTTACTTAAAAGTGACGGAAGGTAATAACTATTAATTCAAAATGCAACGTTGGGTGAAAACTACGTTTTCAATTTCTGTTCCTCATTATTAAAAATTCCGGCCTTTGGCGCCATTTCTTAATTTTCATGTGTGATAATATTTGTTTCTGCAGATTTTAATATAAATTTTATTCTTAATTGTCTCTTTTATTATTTATTATAATTCTTGGTCAGATTGGAACCATAACCGATCACTTAACACACTCACCGCACTGAGCCATGCTATCACATTTTATATTTTAATAACATAAATTGCTAAAATGTTCAAATAATTCGATTAACTTTATTAATTACTGTTTTCTTTTAAAAGGCTCATATTTCACTTTTGCTGACTTTGAAAATTACCACAAAGTGCAGGTACATTCTTTATAATTTTTCTTTAGACCTTATAATGAGATAGAAAGGGATAATCGGTGTAATTACCGAAGGTCGCTCCAAAGCCTAAAAATATAACCTTGACAGTTTGATTTCCTCATCAACCGTTAAACATAACCAAGATTTATTATCGATAAATGATGAGTATCACAGTAGCGTCTGATATGAATAAATACTCTTTGCTTGCCTCTATTTAAAATATTAATAAAGTCATTAATGCAGGAAAATAGCTGCAATTATAGACGATTTTGTATTAGTTCCGCTTGTGTGTTCATGCCACATACCAACACATGAATATGAGTATGGTGTCTGTATGTATATAATGCAGCACTCCTACCTAATAAAATATTATGAAGTTCCGTATTATGCATCTGGCCGGGGCCGTATTAATAATGAACGCCCATTTAAATGGGATTGGCTAATTCTTATTGTGATTCACATCTACTCTGTTATTAAACATAGATGCATGTTTGAAAAAATTTCCTGGTAAGACATGACAGTGCTGTTTACCTATACACAATTCATTCTTAATTCTTTTGTAGGAAGCGTAAAATAGGTAAATAATTGAAATAAGCATATTTATGCAAAGAACAAATTTTATTTTAAATAGAACACAGATGCAACTTTTCCGCATTTAGTAGTGGAATGTATTACTAAAATTATGGTTCATGGCAAGGAGAGATGTTATATTTAATAATAAATAAAATAAATTTTAAAGAATCTGTTGTGGCCAGTACAATACCTCTCGCCATTTCCGTTTTGTTGCATAAGTATCGAATTTAACACTTTTTGCCCACATAAATAATGGGGAGTTCAACTCAATTTTTACCTGCCGTCACCTTTAGGTAAGGGAGGTATTGTCTATGGTCAAAAAATTCGGTGGTGAGTTTTTAATGAATAAGTACGTTTTAAGATCCCTAGAATACGATTTTACTAATTTTACATTGATGTCTGTATGTATGTATGTGTGTGTGTGTGTGTGTGTGTGTGTGTGTGTGTGTGTGTGTGTGTGTGACAAATTTTTCTCCGACGATAACTCCAAAACTACAATTCTAAAAATTATGATTCTTTCGTATTCCTCTTCTTTACAACCATATGAAGAGCTGATTAGATTTTGGTTATAATTGTATAAAAGTACCCTTATTTGAAATTCTTAACATTTTTCTGGCAAAAACGTAGTTAAATATCAATTTTCGACATTTTATGATCATTATCTTCATATTCAATAGATATAGAGTTATAGAGAGATTAAGAGAGGTTAACTTTCAAAAATCAGTCAGCTTTGTAAAAATTATGGAAACAGCAGATATATTCAAAAAATTCTAATTGACAGATGTCAGTGTCAAGTGCAAAACCAAAGTGGAAAGTATAGGATCAGAAAGTAACAAAAGTGACAGAGTGTCCCTCGCAAGTGACTTACAGATTCAATGCCAGGAGTACGAGGAAGGCCAAAGAAAAGATGGAAGGACCGTGTAGCAGAAGATTTGGGAAAGGAATAACTGTGTGAAGAAGATGCGTTGGATAGGAATGAGGAAATATCAAGTGCAATTTTCATAATGGTCGTCCGTGTTATAATTTTACTGGATTTGTAGAATTCTTTTCAAAGGAACTTGCAATATGGAATTTGTAAAAAATAGTGTGTCCGTGTTATAATTTTACAGGATATATAAAATCTTTTTCAAGAAACTTTTGGTATCGGATTTGTACAAAATACATGGAATTGACGGAAGGTTTTGTGCTGGCCACAACAGATTTTTTTTATTGTTTTAAATAAAACTTCATTCTGTTTTGAAGCAATTCACAGTGTTAAAAATCTGAATTGTTCCTAGTTTAACAGTATTTTATTTTCGAGATATCAGTGTGACGTCACATTCCCCGTATATTTGTCTTTCTCACACACACTGCACTGAATACGCTACGAGAGAAAGATAACAATAATTGTATGACGTCAATTTCCCTTTTTTAGCAAATGTGAAATATCTCGTAAAGTAATTATTTAAAAAATGTTTTCATTGTTTTAACTATTATTTATTGAGACATACTCTAAGTTAAATTGATTTTATTTATATTTTTTTGTTATGGTGGAATACCCCATTCTAATTATATCTAGGTACTCTTTCATTCTGTAAGGAATCTTGTTCTCTTCTAAAATATTCAAGATGGTTCCAATTCATTGTCTGGATTGGCGGTTTTTCTTAAGGATATGTATGTACTCTGTTACTATTAATACATACCTACCTACAATTTTAAATATTTAATTAATTAAGATATTTAAAAATAACACTTGACTGTTTCACAATATTCAGTCTCCGAATCAACCTCTCGGTCATTTATCAGAGACTGGCTCAGCCAAAACCACAGACGCGTTTCGCTCTTATTGGAGCTCTTCAGTGTGGCACACAGATGCCTCTAGGACTTTATTGTACTAATATTATTATATGGCTTTCAGTAATGTCATTAAAAATGTTGTTTTTTGTCACTGCATTTATCAATTACAGACATTTTAATTTGACAACTGGTTTTCTTGGAGTAGTCTGGACTGTGCGATTTATTACATCAGATTATTCTATGTATTATATTTTCTTTATCTCTAAATCTATAGACGATATAATATTTTTTTATAAAATAAATAAATATATCATCACGGCATATTACCCATTTCTGAATGTGCCACAATCTGCTTTATCGCAAATATCGGTAATGATGATGACATATTTGTACCGAGCCATTTAAAATTCGAAATATTTGGCGTCGGTCGGGATCGAACCAGGTTCCCTAGCTTCGCGACCAGACACTGAGGCACGCGGTTACGGAACTCCAATATTTTTTTAAATGTATTATATGGAGAAATTTATATCCTTTAATATTTGTAATTATAAAATTTTCAAAAATAATATTTAGAAGTATTTTTTTAAGAAACTACTACTTCCGGTTATCAAATTGTTATCAAAACCTTTTCAGCTCTTCCCATTAATGTTAGATTGTCTTAGTATTATAGTTTTTGTGGAATTGTCCTTCCAACATCCAAACACACACACATATTCTTATTCACATCATCGTAAAAATGTTAAAATTGGATTTTAGTAATACCTCTGTTACCGAGAGGTAAAAATATAAAAATAATGTAGAATCCTATTCGATTGTTTTTAATTGTACTTACACCATTAATATGCATGAGAGCATATGACTTCAAATAAAAAAGATTGATGATCCAATTTACTTTGCAACATTGTATAACGAATTTTCTATGAAAAAATACATGACAATATATGAATATAAGATTAATAACATATTTAAATATTCTGTTTTGTGAATTCATGAAATAATATTTAATAAATAATGACCCGCATAATAATCTCTTCATTCTATGTTTTCAAATATAAATATCTGCACACAATTAATCATTTCACATTAACATTTAATTACATTTACATGATTACCCACTTGTATAACATAATTGACATATCCTCCTGTATATGTGTACTAATATTTATTGTTTTGTTTCAGGTAAGAGCAACAGCAGTCTCACCATCGGCGTCTTTGATCTACATTCCTACATGTACAATCTCATTAATTATACCCACATGATTGCAATGATACCACTATGTAAACACACACACATAACCTCCCCCCCCCCCCCCCCCCCCAACTAGCAAAGTAGCATGTTTACACCGGTAGAGTTAAAGAAACAATCAGTTGCTACTACAATGTTGCACTACTGGATAAATTGATGTTAACAGTGCGAATAATTGAAATAGAGCACTTAGGGAATTATGCTGTTAGGGTAATTTTGTGGTTACGATAAACGCAGATGATTCGCACTTTTTATAAATTATAGATGAAAAGTTAAGATTTAATGGTAATAGTTCAATTGCAGTTGATGTTTGACGAATGAAACTTTTAAGTATTTTGTCATAAAGCCATTAAACAATCGCTAACAGCTCGATTCTCGAAAAAGGTTAAGCTAATCCTCATTTTTTGATAAAAGAATTCTACTCTAATTTTGACAGTTATATCTTAAAATATAGTCTAATCTATTCCTATTTTGAGAATATTTTGAAGATTAAATTTTAAATACCGGAATAGAATATAATTCACTAATCAAAAAATTTGTTGTAGCCAGCACAAGACCTCTCGCCATTTCCATATTAGGCTATATAAGTATTGTATTGCACTTCGCTTTCGAACCGTCCTTTTATAAAAAAAAATAAAGAACTTTACTCAAATATTGTTTTTTATTCTATTTAATATATCTTCTGCACACATATAGTTCTAATTATGTCTATTTTTCATTGTATGAGGAAGTTTCTAAATGTCAGAGATTCTTCCTATTCATTAACCAAATTGGCGGTATTTCTGATGGATGCATTTTACCACAATTTTACCTATAATTTCAAATATTTAATTAATAAAACAATAAGCAAAATTAATTATACTTCCCGGTAAAGGCTATCAGAATGACACTAAAACTGTTGATTTTTGACATTGGAATTTGTCAACTGGTTTCCTTAGTGCCGTAGCCTCTGCGATTAGTTCACTCTATAAATTATAGTGTCTTTATCTCTAAATCTATACACGATATAATAAAAATTTCAAGTGTATTAGATGGAGAATTTTATGTTTTTCAAAAAAAAACTTCCAAAAAATTATATTTAGAAGTTTTTTTCTAAGAAAGTCCTACTTCCGGTTGTTCAGTTGTTACCAAAACCTTTTCAGCTCTTCCCAGGAATGTCAAATTGAAGAAACTGCAGTTAAATATTTTTTAAGTCTTATAGTTTTTGAGGAATCGTCCCTCCAACATCCATACATACACACACACACATCCACACATCCACACACACACACACACACACACACACACACACACTCACACACACACACGCACACAGACATCATTTTAAAAATGTTATAATTGGATTCTAGGGACCTTAAATCGTGCTTATTCAATAAAATTTGGATATGCGAATTTTAGCATGAATCCAATACCTCTCTTATCGAGATGTAAAAATGAGGATTAGCTTAAATTTTTTTGAGAATGGGGCTGTAGATGAATAGATGGGCGTCAGAATTAGTCATGAAAACAACCCCCCACTCCCGTGACGTCAAATTGCATACGATATAATTAATAGCACCAGCCAATAGGAAATCAGTTTGTCCATCATATCTACTGTATTTATATAATAATGTAGGTGATAATGTTACTTGTAAAGTTGTATAAACTTGTCATATTTCAGATCAAAACATTGAACAAATTTTAATAATTAATCTAATGGATATTTCGTGATATTTTCCAATTTGAAGCTATTTTTTACAGAATACATTTTTTAAATTTAATGCTTAGAAGGTCTATACAAATTCTTGCAACAGCCCTCTTTTATTCGAAATAATCAAAATAGCTATTTATATAATTAGTAGTTTGCTTTTCTATTGATGCTATTGTTTCATTGTTTTTTTTTATTTACGCAAATGTCAAAAATTGTTAAAATATGATTTAATAATTTGTTTATTAACCATATCTTTACACAAAGAAATTTATAGTTTAGAAAGTGTAGAAGAGTCGAAAAATTTGTTGAAAATACGTATTTGTTATTTCATGTAAATAAAAATTTCATTTTTTGTGACATTTTTTTTGACAGTGACAGTTCTGTCCAATAAAATAAAGTAAATGTACTAGTCCAATAAAGTGTCACATTATGGACACCAAATGCAACCATAAACCAAGTGATTATGATGTAGTAGAACATAAACAAATTATTAATAATATCAAAATATTTCTTTAAACAGGAAAGGTACATTATCTCATGGCAATCTGATGCATAAAATTATCATCATTTTTCAAAATTTATAACTACCTATGTAGGTTAATTTTTAACACACAAGTATTTCGCTCTGTATGACTAATTTAAATTATTTTTAAAATAGGTATAAACTATAGATCCAAAAGTAATAATAAAGAAAATAGCCATTTGTACTTGTAATTTTTAAGTTTTATATTCAAAATATTGCTCAAATCAAATTTTAGTAAAGAAATCAGAATTTTAATATTTAAATTAGGTGTTAATAAGAAATATTCGACATCTCATAGTACAGCATTTATTCTTACAAAACTGATGTTTCGAAATACATTTATTTTTCTTCAGGGTAAGTAAGATTTTATAAATTTTTAAACATTCTATTTGCGATTGTGAAAATGAACAGATGTGTGTGTGCTTTTTGAGCGATGTGTGTAAAACTGAATGTTTAAAATTTATGTGATGTGTACATGATTTTATATTTAAAAATCTGTAAGATCTTACCTGTCCGGGTGTACCGAATTTCCGATTGTGTAAGAATAAATTCTGTATGACTGAGATATCGAGTATCTGTTAAGACTAGGGTTGCCAACTTTTCAAAATTACAGAAAAGGACATTTTTTTCGGCAATCTTTTTCTGAATTATGTGTAGGATTTAAAAGTCATGAGGAAAAAATGCTCCCCAGGTGATTTTTTGAAACTTTCAAGGTCAAACGTGTTTTAATGCAAAGTTAGATAATACAGAGTTTTTTAAAATAAAGCAAATTTAACAAATTCTTAAAAAATTAAAATCAATATTTTATAACGAAAACAAGTAAAACACAATAAGATATCTAACCTTAATATGTTATTTTTTAAACTGACAAAGCAATTATTTAGCATTAATAAACTATAATAAAATGTAAACGAGTAATATCTGATCCGGATAGTCTTTCGATGAGCATGAGAGTAACAAAATTGACAAGTCAACACTAGTTAACCACAGATATTTTTAGCTCTTAAGGTCTGAAGTTATCACTAAACACTAAACACCAAAGCATACATCTCTGCGTCTGCTACAGCTACATTTTAGAGAAGTTTGTAAACTAAATGTTAGTAGATAAATTAGTACCAATACATCAATAATTCAAAAATTCTATAGTTATTTCTTTACATTACATAAAATGTGAAATAATTATTTCATTTTCATATTTATAATAATAAGAAAAATATTATTACACACCGATTTTTCACACTTGACCGTTACGTCATAGTTTGATGTTCGTATATTAGATATACTTATCGAAGACAGAATGTAGGAAATCATAAGTAAGACAGAGATAAACATACAATTACTTGTTATTTTGATGTTCAGCAATTAATGACGCAACGGTCAAGTATGAAAAATCGGTGTTTAATAACAAAATTTACTATAAAAGGACAAATCGCGTCCTTTCCTGGTTTAAAAAAGGACAAGGACAAAATATGCTCAAAAAATGACAGTCTTTTCCAAAAAAAGGTCAGTTGGCAACCCTAGTTAAGACCTAATCTACATCACGAGAAATTTGCGCGCATTTAAAATTATAAATTTAATAATAATCGCTTTTAAATCCTTGTACGAGTATAATCAATGGGCTACTTGCGCACCTTTTTTTTATTCCATATTTTTGACGAGCAGGTAAAAACTTGCTACCCCTATTTTTTCTTTTGACATAACTTTTATTAATTAGCCAGAAAATAAATAATGAAATTTGATTATTTGAATTACCGCCATGTATGACGTAGAATTACGCCGCACCAATGAGTGATCGTAAAGCCATAACGTTTGTTTGTACGGGTAATGTAGATTTCCTGTTAGACGTTTCAACAATAGTTTGAAGGTTAGTATTTTAGTTTATATTTTTCGTATCGATATTTTAAATTACATGTAACTACCTATGTGTTTATTTGTGAAGTAATTAATAAATTTGAGAGCCCAGAGAGAGCAAAATGTCAAATTCAAATTAAAACATTCTCCCACGTAATGCCATCTATAAGTTACATTCTTAAACATGGTTCTCTTCCTCGGTTCAATATAATGACGTCACAGAAAATTTTCTTTCTTAATCTACTAAAAAAAAATTAATTTTTTTAAATAAAAATTTATATTTATATATATATATATATATATATATATATATATATATATATATATATATATGTTTTCAACATAACATTACGTATATAGTGATAGAAATCGGATTTTCAGTACCATGCAAGTAGCCCATTCAAAAATTTTATCGTTATATCATTACATTACATAAAATGTGAAATAATTATTTCATTTTCATATTTATAATATAAGAAAAATATTATTAATAACAAAAATTACTATAAAAGGACAAATCGCGTCCTTTCCTGGTTTAAAAAAGAGCAAGGACAAAATATGCTCAAAAAAGGACAGTCCTTTCCAAAAAGGTCAGTTGGCAACCCTAGTTAAGACCTAATCTACACCACGAGAAATTTGCGCGCATTTAATATTATAAAATTAATAATAATCGCTTTTAAATCCTTGTACGAGTATAATCAATTGTATTAACCATTCAGTTTCTTGCGTAATAATATATTTTTAATAAAAAGTTATAAAGGTATTCCCATGGCAAAATGAGTGTGTAATGAAGATCAATAAATCAGTATTTTATCTGTTGGTAGTACAATTATATGCATTTTTAAAGTGATGCGTGCAATAATACTTTTTTAATCAAGAAAGATAGCATCAGATCGTGATTGTTCGTAGCAAAATGCAATAACCTACGCATTGTAATTAACATATCGCTTTTGATTTATTACGAGAGTGAATAAGACATCGATGTAGCTGTGGATACAAATAACAACAAACAATTACCATAAAACATGATTAGTTGTATGAACATGTTTATTTGTCGATAAATAACGCAGTGCCTACATCATCTAATGTGTAATGCTTGCTAATGCTAATGCTGAATACATAATGGTTTTACATGTCTTTTTCTTTTTTCTTTCTGTAATTTGAGCTTGGCATTTGACGAATGAAACTGAAATCAACATTCTAAGAAACAGAAAATATTTACATTAGTTGAATAGCGTTTTCAATTTTTACGTTTATGTATTCCTAAATCTGTTGTAAACGATCATAAATTTATTTAAAAACATGGATACATCTGATAATTATTCTAATGCTTTTTCACGAAACACCTACTTCTTGCTATTTGTTGCAATATACAAGCTATGGCCTTCTCTCAAAACATTTTTTTACACAAATAAAATATTGTATGAGATATTTCTTTTCTTGGTTTTATTTTAACTTTTTTTGTGTCTTTGAATAGATTCGTTACTTTTATTAATTTTAAATTGCATACTTAAATATTTTTAAATAAAAAACCTGTTGTGGCCAGCACAATACCTTCCATTAATTTGATTTATTTCGTACAAATCCCATACCAAAAGTTCATTGGAAAAGATTCTATATATCCAGTAAAATTGTAATACGAACATAATACATTTTTTTACAAATTCCATACAGAGAGTTCCTTGGAAAATATTCAATAAATCCAATAAAATTATCACAAGAATATACATTATGTATCCTCATATATAAATACTCTAAAAATGCGTACACTTACGTAACATTCTCTCTACAATCAAATAATATTACTACCAAGTTTATATCTCTACCCATTTTTGAATTATAGCCCCAAAAGTCAATATACTTCATATTTAAATAAAAACTTCAAAATTTTCAAAAATCTAATTTTTATGTATCTAGATACTTCTCATAGCGATGATTGCAAATTTTGAAACCGCAGGTGGATATCTCGTTTCGTTCTCGAGATATTTAGATTTACAATTTTGCTCAAAACTGCCCATTTTTGGGTAATTATCAAAAAATGGGTCGAGTTATGAATTTGCGGACAACACCATTCGATTCTACGGGCAAAATTACATAGGTATACCTATTTTCAGAATTTTTGAACACTGCATACAATCTCTAAAGCAAAATAACTGAAAATGGCCAAAAATCGCAAAAATCTAAGGTGTACCCCTTACGATTTTTTCAGATTTTGGCCATTTTCAGGGGTTTTCAATCTTTTATTCATAAAAAATGAACCGGTTGGAGAAATATTATGAAAATTGCTATACTTATGTATTTTTGTCCGTAGAATCGAATGGTGATGTCGCCAACTTCATATCTCGTCCCATTTTTGGGTTATTACCCAAAAATGGGCAGTTTTTGAGCAAAACTTTAAATCTGAATATCTCCAGAACGAAACGAGATATCAACTTGCGGTTTCAAAATTTGAAATCAGCGCATTGAAAAGTATATAGATACATAAAAATTAGATTTTTGAAAATTTTGAAGTTTTTATCTAAATGTGGGGTATATTGACTTTTGGGGCAATAATTCAAAAATGAGTGAGATATAAATTTGGTAGTAATATTATTTGATTGTGTATTTTGACTTTTTTCTATGAAGTAAGATTTTCATAATAAATAAATAAATAAATATATCATCACTGCATATTACCCATTTCTGGGTGTGCCAATCTGCTTTATTGCAGATATCGGTAATGATGATGACATATTTGTACCGTGCGGGCGCTTACCAGGCGTCACCCCACGGGCACTCATTGCTGACGTGGAGAGTGCACCACAGGGGTCACTTTTGTGCCATTTAAAATTCTAAATATTTGGCGTCGGTCGGGATCGAACCCGGTACACCCAGGTTCGCGACCAGACACTCAGGCACGAGGCAAAAAATTTAAATTGCTATTTATTGATTCATTACAAAGTTAGAAAGAAACAAAAGTCAATTATTATTCTTATAAAATAGTTTTTAAAATTATATAGCACGTTTTCTTGTCTTTTTCCCTTCTAATCTAATCTACCAACTTCACCTACTTTCCTCGATTTCCATCAATTTGAGACCCAATTCCTGTGTTGCATTCCCATTGACCTCTTGGTTAGTAATGGTGCGTGCGGCATGGTGTCCATGTGCGTGGGTGGTGGGCGGGGCTAACGGCTCGGCCAATCACGGACCGTGAAGGGCACAGGAACGGACACGTTGCGTCATTTCGGCCGTGGTACCTTGCTGCATGCTTCATGCCATGCCGTATCCGTACAACACATGGCCATAGTAATGCGAGTTTCTACGAGTGGATGTAGATACCGCTGGAGAACGAAATGGAGGATGGAGAATGAACTGATTAAATTTTGGAAATAATTTATTTATAAAAAATTGTGTATTAATAATTACACGAAATCTCTGTTATACAGCATTTTACAAAACCCACGTTTCGGTATACGAGCCCAAACTTACAATAATTTGATCGGATTTTATTTTCAACAAATTATAGAATCTACACAAATGGTTAGAAATTTCTAAAAATTCTTTCGACAGCTTTCAATATAAATTTAAAGGCAAAAATACTAAGCGACTTGTAGAATTGATAAGAAAGGGAATATACAGGAATGCAGTCAATATGGATGGTATTTTTATTTTTTTGACGAACATCGACGTTTCATAGCCTACTCTACTTTACGATGGTATCAAATTAAATTTTAACAATTCATTGTTGAACTAATTTTTGTAATGAGCGTTACTTCTCACGTGCTGTCGATGTTTCGCATATTTCAATTAGGTAATGTTATATATTTTAATGTATACTGTAACATCTAATTTTCATCTTAAAATTTAATTTGATTGTAAGTAAATAAGTTACCATCATTAAGTTTACTAAAAATCTGAACGTGTATTTATATATTATCTCTTGTAGTCATCCTAAAGAAGTAGGCTACGAAACGATGTTCGTCAAAAAATAAAAATACCATTCATATTGACTGCATTCCTGCATATTCCTTTTTTCATAGATTTACGAGTATAAAACGTTAAAAACTGTGGGCCAAAGGACAGGCAATAATAGTTTGACCGACATTTAAAGTGTCGTCTTCTAATCTAGATTTAGTTTCTTTTTTACCGAGATCCTTTACTTTTGGCGCAATAACAAACAACTTCGTAAAAATGCAGTGCATATACAGTAAAACCTTCCTTACAAGACATAATTCTTACAGAAAAAATTTAGAGCTTAGGGATACAATGCCTAATATAATTAAAGCTAGTATTATTAATAACATAAAGGCGATATAACCCAATATTATAGCGTTACTTGAACAACATATTCAGTCTTTGTACGTTTAAAATCTATATTTTAAACTAGTCGAAAGATATTTGTAAAAATTTCTCATCATTTGCAGAGGTTTTATAATTTGTTTATTGAAATTGTAAATCAGCCGAATTATTGTATTCGTACACTTATACGAGTACATTCATCAGGCTACGTAAGATCTTACAGATTCATAAATATACCCTCATGAATGTATAAAAAATGTAACCCGAAACGTCTGTTTTTTAAAAAATAAATGTATCTACACCACAGTCGAGAACTTTACCATTTTGTTTTTAACTTTTTATTTATTCAATTCATTTTCTATGTAAATATTTTTGTCGCACATTAGTTGATCTTTGTCTTACTCAATTTAATTGAACCAATAATATCCAAAATCGTAAATAGAGGGTACAAAATATAAAAATCTAAGTTTCGGAAATCATGTTTTTTAATGAAATATACAATTCGGTGTTTATCATGTTTTAGTTTTTTGAATTACGCCTTATTTAATCAGTAACATTTTTTGTTAATTATTCTGTAGTTTTTCATATTTATTTTATGTTCCCGAACTTTAATTTTTATTTATTTTTCATACTGAATTTTTCCCGTCATTTTTAAATTCTATCTTAGTAAGTAAATTATGTAATTTAAATTGACGTGTAACGCGACTTTAATTCCTGAATAGCTTTTAATTATTATATTTAAAATTTATAACGTAGGTATTTATTTTGCAAAATTTATTTGTTTATTTATTAAATTTTGTCAAATATATTAAAAAATATTAATTATTATCAATAAATTCGTGAAACAATTGACGTTTGTCAAACGGTCGTTAGAAAGTAATTTACAGATACCTAGGTATATAATAATGAAAATTACGTTTTCAACTTTTTTATTTGTTGGATAATACAGTGACCTGTTTATTTTTATAATTTATGAAAAAGTGAATTTGTATCAATCCGATTATAAATGTGGACGAGGCCATGATGAAAAAAAAAATCTGTGGCGAATGATGGATAGCATGAATGAATTACGTAGGTTTGAGTCAACATTGACGGAAATGGCGTAAAACCGTTTTGCTGAAATATTTATAATTTTCTTTATATATATATATTACACATTAACACATTAAACGAATAAGTAGGTACACATTAATAATTTATATAAAATATGTAGAATTTTATCTATTTTAAAAAATATTTTTAAAATGAATGCAATAAATTATTTCTACATAGTTATTATAGCAAGGTGCGAGAATTTATATTTATATACCTGCCCCATAATTTTTATCGTAACCACATTTTTAAAACCACAAGGCTATAAATCTTTAATTTTTTAATTTTTGATACATAAAATCATAATTATTAATGATGAATTACAACCACAAGCCACTAAAAGGAGATTGATCTAGGAATTATAAAATTCCCTAAACGTTTACAAGAAAAATAGGTGAAAGGAAATGAGAAATAATTCAGAATCATAATCAATGTAATTAAAATAATTTAACGGAACTAAACTTAGCAGGACTATGAAATTTAGAATTTTACCACCCCATACTGAATCTATCTATTTTAAGTAATTTAACATCGAATTGCAGTAAAAATTAATGAAAATTAGTTTTTTATTGTTCATTGTTTTATTATTTAAATTTTTCAAATTGATTTTTTTTAAATTGTTGATTATTTATGAACTTTTTTATATAACTGTTGAGTTTTTAATGGACTTTTTCATATTTATTTCAGTAACGTAAAAAAAAACACTAGGTTTTTTCAGATTGGGTGTAAATGTAGGTAATTATTATCCAGAAAAAAGTCAAGGTTTTAAAATAATTATAAAATTTCCAAATGCACCTTTACAACTCTTTAGAGTCAACTGACATACAAAACATTTAACTTAGAGACCTTTTAAAGTATATTTTCAAAAAAGAATTAGAATTGTGTTTATAAAAACTTTATGCTAGATCAATCTCCTTAGTTCTGAAGCCACTGATCCAATATAATCGAATGTAACCGTTCACATTTCTAGATTTAGAATTTAGTGACTATTACTAAACAAAAAGTTAAATATTATCAATTCTAAACTTTTGTTTAAGGTTTATGGTTTCGGTTAACGTCAAAGGTCAAAACATAACCAATAGGATATTATCTAAAATGAATTAGTGATATCTTTAATCGGGAAAGCTTTTACCAGAATCATTCAAAACAAGAATATTCAAAATCAGAATCGCGTGTCGCCAGAAAGTGCTTCGCCCGAATCATTCAAAAACCGAATACGTGGATGGATGGATTTGGTTTCGTTGGGTGATTCTATTGAATGGTTTTTGGACAATGCGCGATTGCGCGATTCTATTTTTGAATATTCGAGATTTGAATAATTCTGTGCATGTATATTCTGGTTTTGAATATTCGGGCCTTGAGTATGCACCCTCTTTAATCCTTATCCTTACCATACATGTCAATGTCAATAATTTTAATGTAAAAGCTATAAAAAAATGGCAAAATAAACTTTTAATAAATTAAAGTAAACAAAAACATTTTTATTTGTGAACTATTGTTAATTTGTTTTAGGTACTAACAAAAAAATGGAAACACCTATTTTTTATTTTTGTAATTCAGTCTTTGCCAGGATATTCAAACATAGGCGTCGTAAATTTTGTGTAATAATTATTTACATAAATGTCAATGTCACATTAAATGAAAAGAATTTGAAAGCACTAAAATACCTCGACATTTGAATGAAAACGAAAAGACGAGAGCTATGATAGAAATAAATGGAGCCCCCATAAAATATTAATTCTTTGTTTTTGATTTTTTGGATTATAATTTTGTGTTCACCGTTTTTCATTATATTTTATTTTTCTTTTTCTCTGTTTTGATTGAATTATTTAATTAGTAACAAAAATTAAGTAAATAAAAACAGTTTTATTGATTTCGTAGTGAAACGCCACTGCTTGTGTGACATTATTTGATGTCATTTTGACATGGAAATCAAATTACAATGTTAAAAATTCATAAAAACAGGTAACTAGATAAACGTAGGTGTTTCTATTTTTTTGGCCGCAATTGTACATGTTACAATTAAAAATAATTGTTCCAGGTTTTATTGAAAATAATCAATTTACTTAAATATTAGTATGTTTGTTTTCATTTTAAATATTTATTTAAATTTTGATTATGTGAAGATTTGTAATTTATTATTTCTACAGAAAGAACATAATATAAAAATATTGAAATAGCATGTCGTGTTTTTCTTTTGAGCTATTTCCTTCACAAACCTAATTCCTTTCTTTGTGAGCGTTCTTTATCTAAAACAAAACAATCTGGTATCGAAACATCTCCGCTGGAACATCGAAACATCTCGACAGGCAGACAAGAAGATCGAAAGACTTGCCCGCAAGCAACTATTACGTTGTCTTAACATAGAGATACATTACAAAAATATACGGACATGGTGTGTAATCTTCATGGTAGAAACGTATAATTGTGCGATGGAGCGGTCGAACGAGCCATAGGTTAACCAGAGGCCGGCGTTTTTATCCGGGCCTAGCGAAGCACCCCTCGCCTCTCACTGCCAGGGCACAGCCAATGCTCATCAACAACCACGAGGATTGTAATGTGCATGTGTGGATTCGAATGTGAGCAGAGGTTAGGCTAGGTGACGTGGGTGTCACGAAAACGAATCACGAGATAGTGATAGGTTATCTACTTATGTGGGAATCACAACAAACCAAGTTTGCTTCTCATACTGGACGCTACAGATTCATTCTATTTATAATTACATTTACAATATTGTTTATTTATTTAGGTTTGATTCTAGAATCTACCTACCACAATTTAAATTTTGATGCACTGTTTTTAGCTAAAAAATAACAAAGAAACAAAAAATTATCTTACATGTATAGCGCAATTATCAAAAGGGTGACAAAACTGCACTTGCATGAAATCGTTGTATAATGGTTTATTTCAGTGCCGATTTCTGAGGTTTTATGACGATTTTTGTACACTAAAAAAACTACTAAAAAAATCTGATGTAGCCAACACAAAACCTCCCGCTATTTAATTTTTATTAATTTAAATACATACCTACCTATAGTAAAAATTTTTAGGCAGAGTAGTCACGGCATCAAAGTTTGTAACTAGATAATGTCGTCACGAAATTAGTAGGTTTACATGGTACACTAATTTAATTTTAGAAAATGTATTTACCTGCGATGCTAATTTATGTGATCAAGTTAATTTATTTAATAGTCGAATAATAATTGAATATTATTGTAAAATGTAATATATTTCCAATTTATGGTATTGAAAATTCGGTGTAGGGCACACCGAGTCGGGTTTCAGATGGAATACGGGGAGTGAATGAAGCACTTGATGAAAAATAAGAAAATTAATGTTAATGACATTGAATATATTTTTAAAACAATTGATTTGATTTTATTTAGATTTACAATTCTGTAGTATAGAAAAGTAAAGAGTAGCACTATAAATTCGATTTATTGAAAATATAATTAAAGTAACATTTAAAAAATATATTATATTTGATTGAAAATACTCCAATAATACAATTTACAATTAATGAAATTAACACAAACTAAAAACAGAAAAGTAACGAAGCAATGACAGCAGACGATTGACAATTCTGGGAGAAACATGTCATGTAAACGTTTAAATATTGAAATCCACTAGTACCAACATGTGGTGAAAAAATGAACTACAATTATTTTAAATAAATTAAAATTCATTGAAAACATTATGTTCGACTTTAAAATAATTGCAAATTTAATTAAAATGTACTTTACTTATAGTATGCAAAAAATAGTATTTATTTTCTTCGTTTTCCTAAACATATACAATACTACAGTGTTTTTTCATTTTGTAATGAAATGATGACGTGACTACTCTGCCTAAAAATTTTTACTATACGTATTTACTAACGCTGCAAACTGTTCCATTGCAGAAAACTATTGCTTTATTTACTATTTTCTTTTTAAAATATCACTATTATTAATTTGAAGTGATAAGTTTTCTGACAGTGACATTTACTGTCAGTTACATTCATTTGACTATTTCATTCATACATTTATAAACCAATCCAAATTCAGGATTCTATCTAGTTACCAAGTATCATTTTGACAAAACAATCTCACAAAAAAATTTTCGCACCCAATAAGACGTTGTATTTTTACAAGTGAGTTTTGATAAGTGAAAATTTTTTGACGTTTTAAGCGTTTTAAGAGTGCATAGGAAATATTGTTTATATACCTGTCAAAGCCCTGTCCGCTTATTTTTATTTTTGAAATAGTCATCCGAATACCATTCGTGGTTAAATTTTATCCTGGCAAAATTTTCAGATTGTTACTCGAGCCTTTTGCTAATTTATCTCGTGACATTGATCAAAAATCACTCGCTTGACAGCTCGTGATTTTTTTGTCAATGTCACTCAATAAATTGCTAGGCAATCGCCTCTCGTAACAATCTGAAAATTTTTCCGGCAAAAATTTACCACTTATGATAATAATTGGTACAATAGAACAGGGGATGATAATAAAATTTGCTCTTTCATTGATCATTTGTAAATTTTTCTCTCTAGTCTCTAGTTCTTCATCGGATTATAAAGAGAAAAAGACAACTGCAGAATGGGATTTCTTTTGATTGTGAGAAGTCGGAATGAAGCGATGGCCTCCGATTTATCGAACACCTGTAGATGTAAAAATAATATGTATGAATCTATTTTTACTTTGTGTTTTGGGTTGTAGATCACTGCTTGTTGTTGAATTCTATTTGATGACATCGTGTGACATGTTGTTTCCTGGAAGTTTTCTTTGTATTCTTTAGCTCTTTTCGTTATCGATTGTACCTTTAGCTCTTCACGTATGATTTCATTTCTGATCTTATCTAGTCTTAAGGTTCATTTAACTAATCTCAAAAATTTCATTTCTGATAATTCTATTTTTCTACGTACACAGCATTCCGCTCCGTAAAGTAGGTAGATAATGGCTATTACTTTATAAAATTTTATTTGTATTTCTTTAGTTGTTTTTCTTGCAAATCTTCTTTTTATTGGGCCACATATTCTTTTTTATTTGCTTTTATTAGTTGTTTTTCATGTCTTTTTATTGTGCCACATATTTTTTGGTAGGTGCCAACGCTATTGTTTATGTAATTGTTGTTTTCATATAATAATATTGGAAGTGTGATACTTGTTCTAAAGCTAGGTTTCCACATGCAATGATTATTGGCGACACTAGACTAGTGCAAATTTAGTTGCATATGGAAACATACTAATTTAACTTGCGCCAATGGTCTGGCAGCACTAATCAATGCGCCAGTAAAAGTATGAAGAAGTTATACCTTTTAGCGCCATTTAGAGTTTTAGAGACACAACACGCCAGTTCAATGACAAAAGTTTGAAAAAGATGATAATCGGAACTAATAATTCAGCTTCTGGAGGCATTCGAGCAATATCCAAGCCTTTGAAATAAAAAAATCTGTTGTGGTCAGCACAAGACCTCTTGCCATTTCCATTTTATGTTTTATAAGTAATGTATTGCACTTCGCTATCAAGCCGTCGTTTTGTAACAAAAAAATTACAGAACTTTACCCAAATATTGTATTTTATTGTATTTAACATGTCTTCTGCACACATATAATTCTAATTATATCTATTTTCCATTATGAGGAAGTCCCTATGTCAGAGATTCTTCCAATTCATTAACAAGATTGGCGGTATTTTTGATGGATATATGCAGGTTACCTATAATTTTAAATATTTAATTAATAAAACCATAAGAAAGATTAAATTTACTTGCCAGAAAAAGCTTTCAGAATGTAACTAAACTTTTTATTTTCGACTTATTATGTCCCTATATTCTATAAATTATAGCGTCTTTATCTCTAAATTTATAGAAGATATAATAAATAATTTAAATGTATCAGATGTAGAATTTTGTAATATCAAAAATTTTCAAAAAATAATATTTAGAAGATTTTTTTAAAAAAACTACTACTTCCGGTTGTTCAATTGTTACCAAAACCTTTTCAGGTCTTCCCAGGAATGTCAGATTGAGGAATTCATAGTTGAACAGGTCTAGTTTTTGAGTAATCGTCCTCCAACATCCACACATACACACACACACACACACACACACAGACATCATTGTAAAAATCGGTTTATAGGGACCTTAATTCGTGCTTATTCACTTAAATCTGGAAATGTGATTTTTAGCATGAATCTAATACCTCTCTTAGCGAGAGGTAAAAAAATCGTCCTATAAAGATCGAAATAAAATAGATGATGCAGAAAAATTGTTGAGGTTATGTCTGACTCAGTCAAATATTTTGATGTAAACTAAAGCTAAAATATTATTTTTTATTTGGTGCCAATTGAAAACTGATGGAAATTGTGGAAACATGTACTGGTGCCAGTAAAATTAGCGCCATAAAACTGGCGACAAATTGACCTAGCTTAAAGTGTGGTCGCCGTCTACTACTACTTCAAAAAGAAATAATTTTATTCAAACATATGTGTTGCGAATGCTTAAAAAATTAAGCGTACAATTAATGGAAGATGGAAGGTAAAGTTCAGCCACCATTTTTTTATTTGTACGAAAGAAAAGTATAGTATTTTATTCATCATCCTTTTGTTTGTGCTCTAACGCGCCAACCCATTCCATTCGTAATATAAGTGTGTGAGAGATGATATGTTATAATCTAGGGTAATTAAAGTTGGGATTAATTATTGACGACCCGTGAGAACGCTGTTCAACTTCAGCATCACACTCTGCTCTGCACTGCTCTGTTCAGTTGGTACGTATCTCGTATTTCACATGACTATACACAGACTGCACATATATCATAATACCCGACCTGCCGTGATCATAATTGCAGACCAGCAAAGCATATGTGTAGGAAGACTTGTGTTGTGATGTGATGGATGTTTTGTAATATGTTGATATTAAATTTTTAATTCTTGCTCGTTTAAGGAATTATCTAATTATGACTTTCAGCAATGTTATAAATTTAAGAAGATACCTAGGTTTCTTCTCTCTTAATTTATGTGTACTGTAATAAAGAACCGACAAAATATCGAATAATACATAATATCATACATATGTATACTTGAATAAAATTTTAAAATAGAGAAACGGTGTAATGGAAAATATTTTTTCTAAACTATTATTATTATATTTTAATTGACAGAATGAAACTGAAATTATGTACAGATAATAGAAATTAATTAACATTTTTTGTTTTAGAAGGTTGGTACTAAATGACATTTATTTAACCCTTTTTTACGTAATTTATTTTTAGTTAATTGATTTTTTAGAAAGTAGATTATTTACAGTGGTCTCAGCTATATTACGTAGCTCAAGCGGAGTGCATTTGATTTCATCTTCCATGATTACACTAAATTCACTTTTACCTCTCGCTAAGAGAGGTATTGGAATCATGCTAAAATTCGCATATCCAGTTTTTAGTGGATAAGCACGATTTAAGGTCTCTAGAATCCGATTATAATATTTTTACGATGATGTCCGTGTGTATGTGTGTGTGGATGTTGGAACCATTGTTTTTCAAATACTATAAGACTTAAACATATTTAACTGCAGTTTCCTCAATCTGACAATCCTGGGAAGAGCTGATTAGATTTTGGTAACAATTGGACACCGGAAGTAATATTTCTTCTAAATCTTCTAAATATTATTTTTTGAAAATTTCCGTTAGGTACTATTATTGAAGAACATAAAATTCTACATCTGATACATTTAAAACATTTATTATATCTTGTATAGATTTAGAGATAAAATAGATAGAATTAGAATTGTATGTGTGCAGAAGACATGTTAAATACAATAAAAACAATATTTGGGTAAAGTTCTGTAATATTTTTGTTATAAAACGACGGTTCGATAGCGAAGTGGAATACAATACTTATATAACATAAAATGGAAATGAGAGGTATTGTGCTGGCCACAACAGATTTTTCAATTAACAATTCAAGTAAATTTGTTCGTAAATATGAAATGACATTAACCTTTAAATAATAATTGAATGCCGTCAATTCAGTGTTACCAACTACAACATTTCACTTATTTCACAAATTTCCCTAAATTAACTCTTTTAATATTAGCAGATTTTTAAAAATATTTTAGTATGTAGAAGGCGTAAAATATAAAATATAGCACAAAGGGATCATTTTATAAGACTTTTGTTCGCATTTGTCAATTAGAAAAGGCACGGATTCTAAATTTTGACGCTTGCGAAAAAAACATGTCTTATAAAACGTGTTCTTTAATCGTACTTTTTAATCTATAAATTATAAAAAATAAACACAGATTTTTTAAATTTATGTTAGCATTAATAGCGAGTTACTTACTGGTATTTAGGTGAATTGGGTATTAAATTTCTAATATCTTTAATTAATATTAACAATTAAAATATTAATATCTATTTTTTATAAAACTAATATAATATGGAAGACCTAAATGCAAATCCATATTTTATAGTATTAAAAATTATGTAGGTAAGTCTTTCTAATACGTAACTGGTTTTATGATATACACTTCGGATTAATAATGAAAGATTCTGTCCACGCGAGAAACGGATTTACCAGCAAGCACTTTTCAGGTTTTTATACTTTATAACCTCAATTTATCATGTCTTTGTCGAAGTGAATGGATCGGTTAATAAATGTAATAACGCACATAATCGTATCAGATCTGAAAGATCGATAAATCTAGGTAAAAGATCCAGGAGATACCAATGCTGTCTGCGGGCTTGAGAGGTGACTACGTTTTACGATTGTCACATTCACGAACGAGTTGTGTAATCTACAAACACTTTCGTAACAAGAACAAGAGATTTATCTCTGATAATTTAATCAGTTCAGATATCAAAATTATGAATGCAGAAGGCATATATCAAATATTGTTTCACTTGCAGTTTGCAGTAATATTTTTATAACATTCCACCAATACTTTTTTTTGTTTTAATATACTTACATATTATAATTATTAAAAATCTGTCAGAACTCATAATATAACAATAAAACAAGCGTTGGTTTGGATTAAAACAAAAAGAACATAAACTAAAAGGTTGTTTCGTTAAGTTAATATTTACTTAAACGTTCAAAAGTTTTCGTACATTTATCATTGTTACCTTCCGTCACCTTTAGGTAAAGAAGGTATTGTCTTCGGTAAAAAAATTCGGTGGTGAGTTTTTAATAATTAAGCACATGTTAGGGTCCCTAGAATACGATTTTACTAGATTTACGATATCAGTGTGTGTGCCTATGTGTGCGATACCTCCAATTCTACAATTCTAATTTTAAATGGCACAAAAAGTGACCCCTGTGGTGCACTCTCCACGCCAGCAATGAGTGCCAGTGAGGTGACGCCTGGTAAGCGCCTGCACGGTACAAATATGTCATCATCATTACCGATATCTGCGATAAAGCAGATTGGCACACCGAGAAATGGGTAATATGCCGTGATGATATATTTATTTATTTATTTATTTAAAAATTATAATTCTTTTGTATTCCTTTTCTTTATGTTCATATGAAGAGCTGATTAAATTTTGGTTATAATTGGTCAACCGGAAGTTCCCTTATTTGACGTTCTTGAAAAAACGCAGTTAAATATCATTTTTTGTCATTTTATGTGATTATCAATATGAAAGAATATCTTATTGTGTATACGGTTTTATTACCTATACATTTTCCTGCATATTCAATAGACATAGAGTTTAACTTTCATAAATCAGCTGATATATTTAAATAATTCTAATTGACAGATGTAAGTGTCAAGTGCAATTTACATAGTGTATGTTTATGTTATAATTTTATTGGATTTATGGAATCCTGTCCAAAGAAATTTTGGTTTGGGATTTGTACAAGCATTTGCAACATGGCCACTGAAATGGCAACAGTGTAGAAATCTCCAGTCTATACTTATTTAATGACAACTGAAGCACTTTTTAATAAAATATCCTTGAACATTTGGTTTACAAAGAAAATTATGAAAATATAGGCGAGCAAATATTTCAGAACTGAAGTAAACAAAATTAAAAAAATAGATTAATGCTAAAATATTCAATTACAGATTCTATATTTTCATTTTTACAATATTACCCCCTCCTTCTAAAGAAAACATAATTTAAAATTATACGAAAAACATTATTTATGTTAATATCTATATAATATATTTCTCACAATTATAAACAGTATAAAAGAAAATATGCAAAAATTATAATTTTTGGAATTGTGGTACCCACAAACACACACATACACACGAGCACGCGTACATACATACAGACATCATCATAAAACTAGTAAAATCGTATTCTATGGACTCTAAAATGTGCTTATTCGTTAAAAACTCATCATCAAATTTTTTGACCAAAGGCAATACCTTCCTTGCCTAAACGTGACGGAAGGTAAAAACAAGTTCTTTCTGTTTAAATATTATGATTGTATGGTTGTCAATTGTTTTCACGGAAACGTAAACCATGTGTGTAGCTATCAGCGACCGCAAATTGTATAAAAATCGAAATTTTAAAAAGTGCAACTTGCTCTTTTTTGTCTCGAAAAATTACGACAATCGACAAATATAAGAAAATAAATAATAAAAAACGTGAAATAAATTTTTCTGGAAATGCTGTTTTTAAAACTATTTAAAGGTTATAATTATTTATTATTGTTCATATTCATAAGCACTATAAAATAAATAAGTACCAAATAAAGTAAAAAAAATATGTCAAAGTTTGTTTTATTTATTTTATTTTGTTCAATTCTACTAAAATCCTTTATAATATGTGTTATTATTGAATCGAATAGTATGAACCTACTTACAAACAATGTTCCAAAAGTAAAAATTAAGTAGTTATTGAAAAATTAAAAAGCAATTTATTATTTTCAAGTATTTAATATCCTTGAATGAAACATTAATAAATAATAACACATATCACGGAAAACTTGAAAAGAAATTTTCTGGTAATAAGTAACGTATAACAAATCTTATTTCAATAATTGGACAAACAAATACAAACTACTTTATTTCGACCGTAAAATAGAAAATTAGGCAAATAATCATAATTACATTTAAGTATGTATGAAAAACAACTCTTGTGAACAATTATAGTAAAGCAAGCAAGTATACAAAGCCATCAAACAAAGTGGTATAAATATATGAATGAGAAATCACTGGTGTAAAATTCGTTATAATTAAAGCATTTACCGTACAGTAGTCAAAATGGAGTCATTATACTTAAGTAGACATAAGCGACACAATACATTACATGTATAAACAAATTAAGTAAATAACATGTATTAGTGTCCAAAGATAATATTAGCAATTTCACTAACAAACAAGATGAATTCATAATGCAGGTAAATGACTGAAAATTACAATAATCTCTTCGTCAGCGCAAACTATCAAAAACTATCAGTAAACTCGTAAACTATTTCCCTAATCAATGTTATTAAATAAAACGCTTATACAAATCGCTTAAAAATTATTCATTTGTTATAATTGAGGGATTGACACGTTCGATCAAACAATTGAGAGTTGATAGCAGAGTAATTTATACTCGAAAACTGTTGTATATAATTAAATACCTACAAATTGCTATAATTTTAATCAATCAAGCCAATTAAAAATAACTTACTTTATACTCCCTACCTTATCGATGTAGGCAGAGACGAGTAACTCGTGATGTCGCTACCGGCCGTACGATGGCAGCAACGAACACGATTCTGAGGAATCGACTGTAAATTACAATAGTAATGTTATTTATTTATCTAATGTTACGCATAATTTCCGATTCATATAAAATGTTATAGTATTTTTATTATTTTAAAATGATTTTACTAGCACGAACATAGTATTAAATAAAGCCACATCTCATTATTTTTAAATAAATAAACAGAAAAAGTGTTCAATTTATTTTATTTTTATACAAATGTGATTATATCAATAAAAAGAATGATGAATGTTTGTTCGTAAACTTTATTTATATTATTCGGTTTATTTTTTGTTATAGCTGTATAAATATAAGTGCATGTAATAAAACCATAATAAATATAAATAGTTTTTAGTTATTTTTCTTTACTTCTGATAAAAGTTATTTTTTAATTTTTAAAACAATATGTTTTTTGCATTCGTTATATAATATAAAGTTTGTAACAATAATAATTTCAAAAATATAAATCATTCAATAAAATTTATGTAAAAATATTTTTGAAATTTTTATTTATTATCAAGCTTTGTTAAAAGTTGGTTATAAAAAAACATTTGCAGTTGTACATTATATTAATTTATTATAACATTTATGTATATTTGTACTAATATTTTAACATTGAGGTATTCAGGATATTTTTGTTAGAAATTATGAAGTACATTTGCATTGAATATTTCAATAAAGTAAAAACATGTTTTGAAGATAATAACATAAAATGAAATAATAAATAGTGGAAAAACAAATTTGTACGACTGATTCCTCGTATAGAAATAAATAAATAAATAAATAAATATATCATCACGGCATATTACCCATTACTGGGTGTGCCAGTATCTACAACACATGTAGACATCGGTAATGATGACGATATATATTTTACCGTGTGGGCGCTTACCAGGCGTCACCTCTCGGGCACTCATAGCGAATGGTATATTTTCATTTTCAGAAATATAAAAAAGGATAAAACACCTTGCAATAAATAATAGATAAATAAAAAATTAGGAATTTTAGTGACAAAAGGAATCATATTTCTTTTTCAATGCTACGATCAACTTATAAATTTATTAACTTCTAATTGGTTTAATATTTCTAATAAGAATCATAATTAATAAATTACTAAGCTTTATGAGAAAGCAACGTTGTTCTACTTAAATTCATTTGTTTAAACAATTCGGATAAAAAGTACGCAGTAAATAAGATTTTTCAAAGATCAGAATTATAATTTTTATATAATTGACAAAATCATGGCGTTTATTTCAAACTGAATGTTAATACACATAAATTTATCTTGTTGAAGTATTTGTTACTTTCCCACTGCAGCAATCTTTGCAGTAGTTTGGAATTTAGCGGAGGTATTTGAAAATAAATGAAAATGTGCTTGGTGGTGTTTTTTGAGCAAGAAGGCCGCGGATTCCCGTGAACATGTGAACATCTGTGGTGGCCGGTGCTGCTCTCTGTTGGAGCGACGGATTCCTAAACGTTCTACACCGCTGCAGCCCGATTCCGCTACTGCATACTGTATGCGGGGAATTTTCACATTTTTTACCTTTTGTTAACTAACTTAAATGTGATTGTTTGGAATATTTGTTGAATTGTACTGGTTGCCACGGTGATATATTTGTGATTGTTCTAAGGAGAGATCTGTTAATTTTTATTGTGCGTTTCAAAGAGAAACAAAGACACTGTACGAAGAAAAATTGTTAAAAAATCTAGTAATTAGTACTTACAAGTGCTGATTTTATTTCCTTAATAATGTAAGAGTAATAACTTTTTGTTCTAAATTGTTTCTCTCCAATTAAGTTTCAATATACGAGTAACGAGTCCACAGTACCCCCATTTAGTTATAGTTCTCGTCACCAAAAATCGAGGGATGGTCATAAACAGCTTAATCGCCTATCATGTAAGTTCACAAAGAAACCTAACACTTCTGTCCATCATAAATAATAAGACTGAATACTGTCACAGTTTTGCACGCAAAACTAAAGTAACTTGCGATGTACCGTGCTGAACTATTCCATTCTAGTTTTATAGATAGGGGCGGAAAAGCTATTTATGATTGTCCCTCAATTTTTGGTGACGTGAACTATTGTGATCAGGGACAGTACATAGAATACATGATTTCAATCTTTTTTCTGATTGGCTGGAAAATTATCGCAAATATGGAATAATTAGAAATTCAAGCTTAGGGTTTAAGTTTGAAAGTAAATATCCCACGAACCCAGCTGATTAAATTGAAACTCTGTATGTCGTTTGGGCATGAGAGATCAACACGGACTTTATGTTTATCCAGAATGAATCTCTAAATTAGACTAACCAAAAACAAACGGTTATAACCTTTAGGAAAGCATATTAAGAGGTGCGGGGTGAAAGATCATATCCATAGCATCCATAGCTAAATATCAACCCTAAACGTAGCCTGGCAATAACTTACAGACTTAATTATAATATACTAAATGTCTAAGCGGCACAGAGATGTGGAAAAATGATAATAATTTCTAAACAGAATTTTGACTTATAACAAAGTTGAAATATAGATATAAATAAATAATAAATATATCATCACGGCATATTACCCATTACTGGGTGTGCCAGTATCTACGTCATGTAGACATCGGTAATGATGACAATATACCGTGAGTATTTTTTAACGTAAAACATTGGGTTTGTCATATATGGTTACGACCTGATATTTGATTGACAGCAATGTATTTGCCCGTTCCATTTAAAATGAAACATAGGGAACGAATCTGACAGAAGTATTATATTTAAATATTGTAAGAAATTTAGCGGAGTCATAAACATATTTCGGGCACAAGGTGCACATAGTAGTTTTTCTACATCTAAATTTAATTTTTAGAAAACAGGTATAATTATTTAAACAAAATCAACCTCTAATGACATCTTGTCAATATGACAGATAACCGGTGAATTTTCCTATAAGTTATTTAGTAATTTAGCCGAGTCAGAAAACCACTCGGGCACAAGATGCACACTATATTTTTTCTACAACTAATTTTAATTTAGAATGCAGGTATAATTATTTAAACAAAATTAATCTCTATTGACGTCTTATCAAATGTCAAATTCGTTCCCTAGGTTTAATTTTAAATGGAACGGGCAAATATATTGCTGTCTATCAAATGACAATCCCAATGTTTCACGTTAAAAATACTCACGATATTTTTACCGTGTATGTATCCAATCTTTTTCCCTCTATTTTCACAATCCTTCATCATTTCCTAATAATCTCCACCCTATCTTTGCTATGGAAGTATAGGATTCAGAAGGGGTTCACACCACACCGTCCACATCTACATCGCAGTCCACATACGCATACCTGCGCGTCGCTGCTGCTCTCTCGCGTCGGCTCGATCAAAGCCAGAATGTGGCCGGGGAGCGATGTGCCATTGTTTTCACACACACGCAGGATCATGCACCGCGCAGCAATGCTCAAAAAACACACCACAAGATCTATGGCATACGATGGGATACACCAAGATTGATTTGTTTGCTTTTCGATTTCACCAATTAAAGCAGGGGTCACTTCTTACACTATTTTCCTCATTATGTTTTAAACCAATCACAATGCCTTATTTCCCATAGAAATACTTTGAATGTAAACATGTTAAGTATATATTCACCATAACTATAGAAAAAGAAAGTGCGACCACTCAAAAAATGTATGATTAAAAACAACTGAATTTGTTATTTTATTCATAGCTTAATGCACTCTGATGAAGAAGTGCTACCCATCAATATGATTTAAAAATTTTAAAAATAAAATAAAATATTAAAGAAAATGCTCTCCTCTATACGGTTTGATTATACATTTTCCTTCATATTCAATAGATACAGAGTCAAAGCATTATAAAGAGATTAATTTTTAAAAATCAGTTAGCTTTGCTATTTATCATGGAAACATCTGATATATGCAAAAAATTCTAATTGACAGATGTCAGTGCCAAGTGCAAAATCAAATATGGCAAGTATAGGATCAGAATGTCGGGAGTACGAGGAAGGCGAAAGAGAAGATGGGAGGCCTGTATCGCAGAAGACTTGAGAGAGGAAGAACTGTGTGCAGAAAAGATGTGTTGAACAGGAATGAGTGAAAGAGAAGAGTAAGAAAGAGTGACCCCTAAATAAAATTGGAGAAAGCCGAAGAAGAAAGAGGAATTGTCAAGTGCAATTTACATAGTATATGTTCATGTTATAATTTTATTGGATTTATATAATATTACATAATAATACAAAGGAACTTTTGGTATGGAATTTATAAAAATAGTATTTGTTCGTGTTATAATTTTATTGGATATATAGAATCTTTTCCAAGGAACTTTTTTATAGCATTTCTCCATTTTTATTTCAATACTTTTATTCTAAAGATTCACATAGTTGTTCAAATACTCTAAAAATGCGTAGACTTACGTAACATTCTCTTTTTATCTCTACCCATTTTTGAATTATTGCCCAAAAAGTCAATATACCCCACATTTAGATAAAAACTTCAAAATTTTCAAAAATATAATTTTTATGTATCTAGATACTTCTCAATGCGCTGATTCCAAATTTTAAAACCGCAGGTCGATATCTCGTTTCGTTCTCGATATATTTAGATTCAAAGTTTTGATCAAAATCGCCCATTTTTGGGTATTAACCCAAAAATGGGTCGAGATATGAACTTGGCGACATCACCATTCGATTCTACGAACAAAAATACATAAGTATAACAATTTTCATAATTTTTGTCCAACCGGTTCATTTTTTATGAATAAAAATTTGAAAACCCCTGAAAATGGCCAAAATCTGAAAAAATCGTAAGGGGTACCCCTTACGATTTTTGGCCATTTTCAGTTATTCTGATTTAGAGATTGTATGCGGTGTTCAAAAATTCTGAAAATTGGTGTACTTATGTAATTTTGTCCGTAGAATCGAATGGTGTTGTCCGCAAATTCATATCTTAACCCATTTTTGGGTTATTACCCAAAAATGGGCAGTTTTGAGCAAAACTTTGAATCTAAATATCTCGAGAACGAAAAGAGATATCGACCTGCGGTTTCAAAATTTGGAATCAGCGCATTGAGAAGTATCTAGGGACATAAAAATTAGATTTTTGTAAATTTTGAAGTTTTTATCTGAATATGGGGTGTTTTGACTTTTGGGATTTTAATTCAAAAATGGATAGAGATATAAACTTGCTACTAATATTATTTTATTGTAAAGACAATGTTACGTAAATGTACGCATATTTAGAGTATTTATAAATGGGTATATATAATATATATTCATGTGATAATTTTATTGGATTTATAAAATATTTTCCAAGGAAGTTTCTGTATGGAATTTGTAAAAATTTGTATTATGTTCGTCTTACAATTTTGCTGGATTTATAGAATCATTTCCAATGAACCTTTGGTATGGGATTTGTACAAAATACATCAAATTAACGGAAGGTCGTGTGCTGACCACAACTGATTTTTTATTTACATATTTATTTACAATTTATTATTAACGACTACATTAAACATAACTAAAGCTCTACATGCCGCTTGGACAACTAGACTAACAAAAATAAACGGTTATATTATTCAGCAAAGTATAATTGAGGAGTTCAGTGTGAAAGGAAATACAGCAACCGTAGCTAAATATCAACTCCACACGTAGGCTTGCAATAACTTACAGACTTAATTATCAATACACTAAATATCTAAGGGGCTGACATCCAAACTAAACAAAGAAAGATGTGAGAAAAATGATAATTTCTAAACAGAATTTTGCCTTACAAAGATAATATTAATATTGAGACTAAATAATTTAGAAGAGTTTATAATAAAGTTATTGCTCTGCTCTCACTTTATCACAAATTTCATTCCACTCAATTTCCATGTTTATATGACATTTAAAACATTAAATAAATTTAAAATGGAACTAAATTTAACTGGATGTTTATAATACTAGCCCTTAAACTATAATAGTTACATATAGGATAGTTATAGGAGAAATTTCTGCTATATAGTTGATTTCAATGGTCGTAAATTTTTATGTCTGCAATAATTTATTTATTATGTAAGCAAACATAAAGTTTTAATTGCTGTAATAAAATAAACATTACTGTGCGAATAAACAAATATTATTACAGTGTGAAAACTGCATGTAAAAGTATAACATACATACACTCACACAACTCAGATCTTAGTGTTGGTAAAACATAAGAGCGAGCCCAGCATCAGTATAGGTAAGAGTACAGTTAAAAAATAAAACATAACAATGTGTGAACACGACAATTAGCTGTTAGATCACGATCGGGCTCTCTGGGAAAATCCTCATCCACAGCACTTCTAGTCAAGTCAGAATGATCCCACAAAAACCTAACCTTCCTCACCAGTCAAACTTCGTCTTCGCGTCAAGTCACAGTCACTCACATCCACAGTCCACAGTCCCCGTAGTCAGTAGCGCAACCGAAGAAACAATCAGCACGGCAGACGGAATGATGAGAACCGCTGTTTCTTGTTTTCAGCTTTTGTTTCTCATTTTGATGCGTCATCCGTGGTAACGATTGTGTTGCAGAGCGTGAGCTGAAAGTAGTTCTGTAGCCCTGTCCCTCGGATGTCCACTCGCCGTCAATCACAGGATTCTCTGCACAACGTGGAGATACATCTAAGGGCAATAAACTTTACGGGTTTTGTTTTCGGGTTTTGTTTGTTTTATCAAAAATAGAAAAAGAAAGGGTGAATAAGAGAACTTTGATATATTTACATTAGCTTTAGTAAGGAATACAATCGTATATTTCTGTTATACAAATACAACTTGGAATTATATTAATACGATGAGATTCACGCGAAACGGTACAGCCCGCACTTTTCAACTATTCATTGCAAACTTATTATGAAAGAAGAAAGTATGATTTATAAATTAACAGCAAACTTTTTGAAAATTTCTTTAGGAGTCAAGTTATGACTACTTGAAAAACAGCTATTTTTACCTCTCGCTAAGAGAGGTATTGGATTCATGCTGAAATTCGCATATCCAGATTTTATTGAATAAGCACGATTCTAGGTCCCTAGAATCCGATTATAACATTTTTAAAATGATGTGTGTGTATGTGGATGTGTGTGTATGTGTATGTGTGTGTATGCCTGGATGTTGGACGGACGATTCCTCAAAAACTATAAGACATAAGACCTGTTTAACTATGAATTCCTCAATTTGACACTCCTGGGAAGAGCTGAAAAGGTTTTGGTAACAATTGAACAACCGGAAGTAGTAGTTTTTAAAAGAAATTCTTCCAAATATAAATTTTTGAAAATTTTTGATATTACTAATTTTGAAGAAGAAATTTTTTATTATATCTTCTATAAATTTAGAGATAAAGACGGTATAATATATAGAATATCGAGATATAACAAGTCGAGTAGGCGAAACTACACTAAGGAAACCAGATGACAAATTCAAATGTTTTGTAAATGACAGATTTCAGTGTCAAAAATCAACAGTTTTAGTGACATTTTGATAGCTTTTTCTGGGAAGTACATTAATCTTTCTTATTGTTTTATTAATTAAATATTTGAAATTATAGGTAATATGCATATATCAATCAGAAATACCGCCAATCTGGTTAATGAATTGGAAGAATCTGTGACATTTAGAAACTTCCTCATACAATGAAAAATAGATATAATTAGAATTATATGTGTGCAGAAGACATGTTAAATACAATAAAAAACAATATTTGGGTAAAGTTCTGTAATATTTTATTATAAAACGACGGTTCGATAGCGAAGTGCAATACAATACTTATATAGCCTAATATGGAAATGGCGAGAGGTCTTGTGCTGGCCACAACAGATTTTTACCTCTCGCTAAGAGAGGTATTGGATTCATTCTAAAAATCTCATATCCAGATTTTAGTGAATAAGCACGATTAAGGTCCCTACAGTCATATCTTGTATAGATTTAAAGATAAAGACACTATAATATACAGAAAACATCGCAGAGGCTAAACTACACTAAAGAAACCAGTTGACAAATTCAAATTTTTATAACAGTTTGTAAATGACAGATGACAGATGTCAAAAATCAACAGTTTTAGTGACATTCTTAAAGCTTTTTTTGGGAAGTACATTTAATCTTTGTTATTGTTTGTAGCATATATCTATTAGAAATACCGCCAATCTTGTTAATGAATTGGAAGAATCTCTGACATTTAGGAACTTCCTCATACAATGAAAAATAGATATGTACGAGCCCCTTCTCACATCATTTGGCCCAATCCGCTTAATTTAATTTTGTTAATATATGACACAAATAATAACTAACGTAAATTATCACCAATTTTTATTAATATTACAGACATTTTGTCGTTTTACCGATTCAAGAAAAACTGAGAAAATTAATCGAATTTAAGTCATAAAATTGTAAGGTTTTATTAAATAAAATGTCTAAAAGATTTACAGTAACAATTTACATTTAAAAGCGACGTCATTCAATATTGATAAATAATATGTTATTAATATATTAGATTTGTGTTAAAGTTATACCATTAAATTTTTAATCTTGAGCTAAAAATTGAATTTTAAATAAAAAGTAAAGATTCATTTTAGTATTATTAAAAATGCTATTAGTTAAGTCAGTATAAATGAATTTTTAACAAGTGGGCCAACTGAATTGAGAAGGGGCTCGTAATTAGAATTGTATATGTGCAGAAGACATGTTAAATACAATAAAAAAAATATTTGGGTAAAGTTCTGTAATTTGTTTGTTGACGGTTCGATAACGAAGTCACAGACAAACCTACATTTTCTAACGTTAGGCTGTATATCTGGTTGGGTTTGTTTGTGACGAAATGCAATACAATACTTATATAATATAAAATGGAATGGCGAGAGGTATTGTGCTGGCCACAACAGATTTTTAATTGTGTCTTCTGGGCTGTAGTTGAATCACCTGCATATTTTTAAGCGCAGCAATTGCTTTGCTATTGGATCGTCCTAAAATATTTGCTTTAGAATCTAATGTTTTTGCATTCTCTACAGAAAATTTCATTTCCACTGAACATATTTAGTTTTCGATGCAAACTTAGAAAATGGAATGTAGTTCGAATAAAACACGCTGCAATTCCCAATTTTGTACTGTGCTGATTGTTTTTGATGAGTGTGGTTCACAGATATAAAAAATTTCAATATATTAAAGAAATTTATTTGAAAATGCAGTGTGTTTTACTCGTGGACCACTCATAAGTAATTATTAATTACTAATATTAATAATAATAAACTATTAAATATTGTTATTCTGATTATTTTCTTACCTTCCGTCACCTTTAGCTAAGGAAGGTATTGCCTTTGATCAAATAATTCGGTGGTGATTTAATGAATAAGCAAGTTTTAGGGACCCTAGAAAACAATTTTAATAGTCTTACGATGATGAATGTGTGTGTGTGTGTGTGTGTGTGTGTGTGTGTGTGTGTGTGTGTGTGTGTGTGTGTGTGTGTGTGTGTGTGTGTGACAAATTTTTCTCCGACGATAACTCTAATACAATTATAAAAATTATACCATATTGTTCCAAACTGCCTTTTACTAAAAGGGATGAAATTTTGTTACTAGAACTGTACACGGGGTCAGATGAACCCCAAAGCTTTATAAGTATCCAAAATGATTGAAATTTTATTGTATTAATAATGATGGAAGCTGGGATCTAAATATCGCCGTTTTTGCATTCAAAAGTTTAATTCAAAATAATAATTCTTATATTCTAAAAGTAGAGCAAGTATGCAACTAGCCGTATATTAAAAATTAAAATTCTGCGGCTTCTAATAATATATAGTTTCTATTCTGAATATGTAAATAAAGCACAATAAAAGTAATGCCAAAATCTACTAATAACTGCGTGAAGTAAACAAGGATTTTATAGTTCACGTTTTACTAATTTACAGACGCTTGTTATGTATATATTCATGAATATATACGAGATATATCTTTGCTTAAGTATGCCAAAAATGCTGTTAATTCAGTCACGAATAGCATTCTTCTTATTTGATATCATTTCATAAAATATCTCTATCAGGAAGAAAAATCTGTATTCTAGTTGAATTAAGCGAGAGATCAGAGGAGCCTGATGTGTTTTATCAATGAGTACATCATAATCGCAGTCACAGGGAGGCTGAAATTTTATGGTGGGAAGAAAACGCACTTGAATAGTGAGAAAAAATAGTGTATTCAGTGCACCGGACTAGAATTATAGTTATGTAGTTTTGCTTCACGATCACGTTTTGTAAATAATAGGAAAGCTTGTATGTTAAATTTTTTGCATAAATATGAATAATTAGTTTTGGATTACCCATCATGTCTTATCGAAGATCAGTAGGATAACTAGGATTATGGGATGAAATCGGAATACTAATTAAAGAATCTGTTTATGGAAGTAGAATGCACACAGTATTTAGATATTTTTATAACATATAAATAGGGTCAAATTTATAATAATGAGGGCCCCGGGGCGATGAGAGAGTGAAGCCGCCCATCCCAGTTCCTTAAAATAAATTGCATGCTGTTACACACAAGTAGGGTTGCCAAACGTCCGGATTTTTAGGTTCTTGTCAGAATTCCGCCCGGACTTTGAAATTGCCCGGACTTCGTAATTACTTACGAAAACAAAAAAAAAACTTTTTCGAACAAAATGATCAACATTATCTAACGTAAATTGAGGCATCAATCAACTGAAAAAAATAATCTTTGTCACTCTCTGTGGTACATAATGAACTCAAACTAAAAATAATCTTTGTTATTCTCTTTGGCAGGTCACCTTAAACAAAAAATATTCTTTATTTCCAATTTCTTTGGTAGGTACATAACTCAAACAAAAAACAAACTCTTTGTAACAGACAAAATTCACATTTTTAATAAATGCCAGGTAATTAATTAGATTTTTCATACTTTTCGTATCCAGCCACTTCATTAAATAAATAAATATATTATGAGTCACCTCACTGGCACTTATTGCTGGTGTGGAGAGTGCACCACAGGCATCAATTTTGTGCCATTTAAAATTCGAAATATTTGTCGTCGGTCGGGATCGAACCCGGTTCCCCATATTCGCGACCAGACACTCAGGGACCACATGTCGGATTACTTTATTGAGCAGATTATTTTCTTTATTGACGTTTTATAAAAATCGTCGTGTAATTTTTGTAAATAGTACTGGAAGTCCATTGAGCGTCAATGATAAAGAAAATTCTTTTCACATTTTTTATATATACCCTTCCTCCCCACCAGCACACTTAAGATGAAAATGTCCGGACTTTTCTAAGAAAATAAGGCTTTATGTTCGGACTTTTAAATTTTACGAATTGTAACCTTATGCACAAGCCTGTACCTCGATCTATTTTTACCTTCTTTCACCTTTAGGTAAGGAAAGTATTGTCTTTGGTCAAAAAAATCACGAATTTTTAATGAATAAATACGATTTTACTAGTTTTACGATGATGATGATGATGATGATGTGTGTGTGTGTGTGTGTGTGTATATGTGTGTGCGCGTGTGTGTGTATGTGTGTGTGTGTGTGTGTGTGTGTGTGTGTGTGTGTGTGTGTGTGTGACGATAACTCCAATACTACAATTCTAAAAATTATAAGTCTTTCATATTCTTCGTTACATCCATATGAGAGCTGATTAGATTTTGATTATAACTGGTCAACCGATAGTTTACGTATTTAAAGTTCTTAACAGGTTTTCTTGTGCATGATTATTATTATATTGTTTTTCATTTGTTATAATTTCTTTAAAAATCAGTTTAATAAACATTGAATTACATAGTTTTTCATATAAAATTTAATTGTTAATTTGTAATATTTCATCCAGAATTGAGGAAATTCTGAATCTTGGTTAGGTACAACCATTGTTACACATACAGTACAAAGTTATGAGTGCGTAATTTAACCAGTAATGTATTTAAAATAATAAAAATTTTGTGATAGAAAGAACAACCTAGTTTTGTTTTATCTAATTATGTATTAAAAAATTCTGTTCCATAGCATATTTCACATAACAATTAATAAAAATCACACGTTAGAGTTTATGTAGACATTTTTATAGTTTTTCGTTTTAACTACAGTTATCATAGCCATCATGCAGGAAGCAGTATTAGACAATTTTTTGTGCATTTTACCCCTGGTGTTTAATTGAGGAACTAAGGCTGGTGTACTAAGTATAATAACTACTCCTTTTCTTTATTCATTTTTGCCATTTCTGCTCTGGGTACGTTCTAGTTCACTCGTGAGTGCGGAGCAATTGCCCTGAGCTTCTGTATAACAAGTTTCTTTGCCGACAAATTAAGCTTCTAACTGACTTCCTTAATTAGGCGATCCGTACACTTAACAACCAATCGCAATCCAAGCTGTTTATTTTGAACCTTTACAAAAATAGAAGAGGAGTTTTTGTGAAAAATACGATAATGGGACATTTCTTCACGACGCGATTACATGATTAAAAGTCTGGATTCTATATTGGTAGGTTTAATGTCTGATATTCTCATTTACATATTGGAAATAATATACGGGTTAGTATTAAAAAGCAATTATTTGAAATTGCAACTATTACACTATTATGTATGCAAACTTCTGCAATACTTAAACAGAAGTACGATACACTTTTTACAATATTTGAATAATATACTTTAAGTTAATTATATTGCTATTTAATTAATATTCATTGTGAATTATTGGTTAATTTATCATGTCCTAAGCATACTATTACAACTTAATAAGATGTAATTTTAGATATTTTAAAAATAAATTTCATTTGCATAATATAGCAGTAGATCACGATTTTACTAAAGACTGTATTTAAAAGTAGCCCATAGTTAGAACTATAGTAACATTATAAAACGATATTACAACTGATACATTTTAATGGATATGTATAGGCATTAATATTTCTAGATAAAAATAATGCAGCATATTGTAGAATTTGCAACATGTATTTTGAACTATTTATGTATTTTATAATAATATAATAGTTTTTTTTTTTTATAAATGATACGTAATGGTCTTTTTCCCACTTCTTATTTTTAACTGTCATAAAATAAAACCAATAATATTTTATTGATTGGTACAATAAGGTATCTACTCTTTCTATAAGGACGATTGATAATATTGGCATAAAACAGATACTAGACAATAAAATTTTACTTTCTTCATCGGCGGCAGTATAATTTTACATTTAATTAACAAATATATCAATGAAAAACGATGATAACGATGATGTAAATATTTAAAATGGAATAATAATTTGTATTTGTTGTAGTATTTTTCTCGGTAAAAAATGAAAAAACAAATGATATGAAATGTATTGACATGACAGTCAATATATGATTTTTTTATTAGCATAATATAAGCATTCTATTAAAGCTATACTATGCCGTCAAATAAATATGGACTGGAGATTTCTACACTGTTGCCAATTCTATTGGTCATGTTGGAAATGCTTAGTTATGAAGAAGCAGCAACACCGCATGGCATGGGACAGGGTGGGGAGAAGGGAATAAGTTGAGCATCAGCTCATATTTATAATAAGACTAGAACATTAAAAAATAATCTACCCTGTGGTCACTTTTAGGTAAGGAAGGTATTGTCTTTGGTCACAAAATTCGGTGGTGAGTATTTAATGAATAAAAACGTTTAGGGTCCCTTGAATACGATTTTACTAGTTTTGCGATGATGTATGTGTGCGTGTGTGTGTGTGTGTGTGTGTGTGTATGTGATTATACATTGTTCTTCATATTCTATTGATATAGAGGTGTTCTAAAATTATGAAAATTGGTATACTTATGTAATTTTGCCCGTAGAATCGAATGATGATATCTCCAAATTCATATCCTGACCCATTTTTGGGTTCTTACCCAAAAATAGGAAGTTTTGAGCAAAACTTTGAATCTAAAATATCTTGAGAACGAAAAGAGATATCGACCTGCGGTTTCAAAATTTCGAATCGGTGCACTGAGCGTTTAAATACATGAAAATTAGATTTTCGAAAATTTTGAAGTTTTTAACTGAATATGGGGTATATTGACTTTTGATATTTTAATTCAAAAATGGATAGAGACTAAACTTGCTAGTAATATTATTTGATTGTAAATACAATGTTACGTAAGTGTACTCATAGTTAGATCATTTGAACAACTGAGAGAAATTTTAGAAATTAAAGTCTTAAAAGAAAATTGTTATCGCGTTATTTTTGTATTAATGAAAAAAAAAAAAATGTTTAAGTATTAATTCGTTCGATGACTACAAGCAATTGAAAGTTTGTGTGACATGTCATGTAATTTTAAAAATTATCATAAAAATTCTAGCATCCTTATAACGATGCCTCTTTACTAAAATCTGGATATGCGATTTTTAGCATGAATCCAAGACCTCTAGAAGTAAAAATATATCGTTTTATCGTGGTGGTATAGAAATTTTTTGGATTCCTTTTAATGATAAAGTATCAGTATCTGATTCCTGGCATTTTCTGCGTTGTATTATTGAATGTCTCATTTTCGCTATAATTCTACTTCCACTTCACCGAACTGCACGTAAAAGTCGTAGCCATTATAAAATCCGTTGTTTTATAAAACGCCTATTCGTTTTATAAAATGCATACCCAGAAATGTTTGTAATTTCGATTGGTACAACTAGTAATAGATAAGAAGCAATGATAATATGTTTATTTATATTTGCATGTAGTAATAAGTGTGTGAGTATGTCTAACATAGTTGAGAGACTTCCTAAAATGGTAATTGAGTTTGAGTATGGAGATGATGTAGTCTGTGCGGTGAGGTGCACAGGACCATATCGGTTTGGGTTTTGTAAGCAGTGGGAGCTTTTATATAATGAGTAATGAAGTTCTGCTTTGGGATTAATGTTCCATGCAGAATCGTGAACTGACTTTTATAGCACAGTGTAGCGTTGTGTTTGCCTAGCGTTAGATTGTTACATCAGCATCATCTGACACACTACTATAATTATTGAAAGTGAATTTGAAAATGAATTATTAAATGGTAATGCCAGTTTTTATAATATGTATTGTTTATTTCAATGCCACAATAGATGTATATACAGAATACCTACATTCTACAACCAGTAATACTAAGTAATTGTTCCATAAGTAAAATAAAATATGATCACAAAAATACCCCCTGTGGCGCATTCTCCACGCCGGCAATGAGTGCTCATGATGACGCCTGGTAAACGCCCACACGGTACGAAATATAATTATTTCCGAGTTGGTAACCCATATATTTCAGTTTTGATGTCAACAATTACATATTCGCCTTTAAAATCTGATGTGGCCAGCACATTACCTTTCGTCAATTCTACCTATGCATTTTGTACAAATCCCATACCAAAAGTTCCATGGATAAGATTCTGTATATCCAGTAAAATTATAACAGGAGCATATTTTATTTTCTACAAATTCCATACCGAAAGTTTATTGGAAAAGATTCTATAAATCCAATAAAATTATAACACGAACATACACTACGTAAATTGCACTTGGCACCGACATCTGTCAATTAGAATTATTTGAATAAATCAGCTGTTTCCATGATTACAGTAAAGACGGCGAATTTAATCTCTTTTCAAGCTATCATTATAAACTCGTTGCATAATATACTATTTAAGCCTAGCGCTTAAAAGTATTTCATTTAGCAACGAAAATGACAATCAAAAGTTGTTGTAAAACGCTAGTATAAAAACAATTAAACATAGTAAAAGTATTGTTTACGGGTCTACGCTACACTATACCATTCAATTTAACGTCCAATATGAGAACTGATGGATGTAATAAGAACTTATATAAATGCTGTTGTGAATGAGTCGAAAATAACACGTTTAGGTACGGATTCTATAGATAAGAATAACTATTTGATGATCTCACATTATACAAAATGGTTTGATATATCCGTAATAAACACAAGTACTCGTCTATGAGAATATTTTCATTATATAAACTATGTAGCCCATATACACAACTTCTGTACACATCTAAAGCATTATGGAATAATAGAGATTTTGCAATTTGATGAAAGCTTTCGAAACAACTACCTCTTCCCATCATCCTATTCTTTCAGTATTGTTTGTCTCACATCCCACAAAGGTCAGAGTGGGTGCAGCACCCTCTTCACCCCGGTGACCCCTAGAGACCCAGTGACAGTTGAAAGAGTCGCTGCTTCCGCTGCGCAGCGCTAAGCCGCAGAAACAATCGAATGCGCGCAGCCAACCGAGGAAGATTGGGAGCCAAGCCTTCTGGATTCGTGGGTGATGCGCATAGCTTATGGATGATGGATGGACCAGGAATATCAATATGAAATGATTGAAGGCATACATTTATTATGTGATAGTTGATTGCCTTTTAATATTTTTTTTTTGCGATGATGTCTGTATGTCTCTCTCTCTCTCCCCTCTCTGTCCCTCTTAATTTTCCAAATTTAAGTATATGGTTATTGATATACAGGGTGTCTCTGAGGCTAAAATAAGACGATTTAACCAAACTTGCTTCTACCGGAAAGTGTACCATTTAGCCAGAATTCTGCTTCAGTTTTTCGAAAAAAAATAATTTTGCTTATAATAATCGGACGCTTTATTCGATTTGGATGAAATTTGGTATGACTGTTTATATGGTTATAAGTCATCTTTTAAGGTGATATTTGTATTATTAGTGAACGACTAGTGTATGAAATTTAGGTGTCCCAACATTAATTAGACCATAACTTTTTAATGGCAATGCCGAAAACGTGAAATTATTTTTCTGCAGAAAGATACATTCAATAGTAAACTTTTCTGTCTTTGTTTAATTTTGATATCTGTTACGGTTCAGACAGAAAAAAATAAAACTTGAGTGACTGCATCGTGAATTTTTTTAAAATAATTTTAATCTAGCAGTCTTTTCAAATGTAATTTTTAATGACAGTAACGAGTTGTCAATCTTCACAACTTGTTTAGGAGTAAGTTGAGATATGTAATCGTCTTATTTATAATAATGGTAGTAAAATATTATTAGGCCGAACAAAAGGATGTTACTAATTTTAGAATATTGCGAAGAAAATTTTTGACAACCCGTAAAACAATTGTTACTGTCATTAAAAATTACTTGCTTGACATTTGGATAGACTGCTAGATTAAATTTATTTTAAAAATTTAGCAGTGCAGACACTCAGATTTTATTTTTTTCTGTGTGAACCGTAACAGATATCACAAATTACACAGAGAGAGAAAAGTTTACTATTGAATGAATCTTTCCGAAAAAGATAATTTCACGTTTTCGGCATTGCCATTAAAAAGTTACAATCTAACTAATGTTGGGACACCTAAGTTTCATACACTAGTGGTTCACTAATAATAACAAGTATCACCTTAAAAGATGACCTAAAACCACATAAACTGTTATACCAGATTCCATCCGAATCAAATAAAGCGTCCGATTATTATGAGCAAAATTTTTTTTTTTCGAAGAACTTTGAAGCAGAATTCTGGCTAAATGGTACACTTTCCGGTAGAAGCAAGTTTGGTTAAATCGTCTTATTTTAGCCTCAGGAATCTGTGGTTAAGCCATGTCACCCTATTTAAGAGACACCCTGTATATAATTTTGTAACATTTGTCAGCATTGTCATCCAACCACGTGGTAGCAATGTGAATAACATAAAATTTTGAGGTCTCGTGGTCACGTTTCTGAGTGTCTGGTTGCAATTCTAAGGAATCGGGTTCGTTCCCAACCGGTTTCAAAATTTCAAATGGCACAAAATGGACTCCCTGCACACTCCACGCAAGCAAGAAGTGCAGTGACGTGACGGTACAAATATGTCATCTTTATTACTTATTACTAATATCTATGGAAAAAGCAGATATATTTATTTATTTAATTTTTGAAATTATGTTGACATAATCTATTTAAAGTAATGACGTCATACCGTTCTAGAGTTTTTATTAAAATTTGAAATAAAAATTCATTTGACAAAAATATATGCAACTATTTTTTAGTATCGGATCTCATTGTCATTAGAACTTAAGTAATTCGATTTATTCTGTAATCATTATAAAATTTGTTTTAAAATAAAAACCCCATTAATTTCGCAAAACATGAAAACTTAAAAAGTAACGGGATTACAGGAACTCAGTCAATTTTTTAATTTGGTGGAAAAATAAAACAAGAAAAAGTACATTTTCCACGTTCCAGGTTCTACATCCGCCCGTGTAATATGCGATGCGAAGACGGTTTTGGTTTTTGTTTCTGCCAAACCGTAGTCACGGCACACTTGCAAAACAAGACATTAATTTCAAGGAACTGGGTTGACGTACATTACTCGTGAATCCACACAAAAACATACTCGCTAATCACACTGCACTTCGCAATTGTTATTACGAAGTGCGACTAGCAACTTTTATCTTATTGTGTTGTACGAGTCTAATGTTCGTTCTGAACTACTATTCATTTGTGGACCTGATTTATGTTGATATATCAATACGTAAGCAACATTGAACAAAAATTATTAGTAGTAGGACGATGGAATACTCATTACGCTTTTACATCATGGTATAGGGTATCAGCCAGTTAAGCGGTTACGTTTTCCAACGTTTTCGTTTAGAGATTTTTTAATTTTCTGTATATTTTTAAATATATTTTATTATTTTTTTTATTACTATTACTATTATGTATTTGAAACCATTAATAGAAATAATTATATTTCGAAATGTGATTATTAATTATAATTTTGTTAATTTTCTGCAAAATGACCTTTAATTATTTTTTTTAATATTGGTAATTCTGAACATACGAGTTATTAATTACTAATTACTTATTACTAATTACTAATTACTGTGTGAATGAAGTATTTATAACGGCGGAAAGAGTATATCCTTCACAAAATTTTAAATAAAATTGGATTTCGGTGAAAAAAAAAAAATAAAAGATCTGTTACATTTTTAAGAAAGATCATATTTTAATCCGTTTTACATTCTTATGTAAACTTTTTAACACATGACGTTATCGTTTCTATAACTCGCCGTCAAATGATTATGGACTGATGTCAACTTTTATCCCTTTCCGCACCCTGTCCCTTGACAACGGTGTTACCGCTTGTAACTTGACATGACCAAGAATGAACGCAAATTTCATAAAATATATTTAAAACTAATTAAAATTTTTAATATATCATAAATGAAGAAAATATTATAACAAATAAGTAAGGTAAGACAGTAATACACAATACAAAATATAAAAATTGTCTCTGTGGAAAATTTATATTTATATTTCCACACATCAACCTAAGGTCGCGTTTGCGTTAAAATATAATAACCGGTAAAATCTAAATAAAAGGTAAGAATAATTGATTATTAGGTGAACAGTAGATCTGCCAACACAACATGCTTCTGCAGTCAAATCCAAAGTTTTCTTGTTATTTAATAAATTATAAATTTTTTCAGGATGTGACGCCTATTTTTTGAAAAAATTGTGACATTGGAAATAATTGATTTTGCCTGTTCATTTAAATCTTGTTTCCCAACACGTTTTTTATAAGAACCAGGACTATTTAATTCATGAGTTTCACTCATTTTCTTTTCAAAAGTCTAAATATAATGCAATTTATAGGATTGGGAATAAAAAGCGCCCGCAAGTACTAATGAAAATGTCAGAATATAAAATGACATTGACAGATTGCAGATATTTGTACAGGTAGACACTTAAAAAATTTGGCATCAGTGTAGAAATCTCCAGTCCATAATTATTTGACGGCAAATATAGTGATATTGTATTTATGTAAATCGCTTGACATATACTAAAATTTTTATATTATATTATATACGATACGAGTATACATAGCTGTGATTCCATATTGTATTTTACATTTTTTTTAAATTGTTGTGTGCTAATTTTCTACCATTTTCAACAAGTTTTTTCCATATATAATAATAATATAGGTACACCACTATAATGATTTTGTATTCAATACACATAAATACAGTACAACTCAAACACACTAATGTGTATTACATTAATGTATTTTTTTCTGACACCTTCAAAACATTCGTCAGAGTTTGTTTACATTACGAAATTATTATTTTTATACATCCATTATCGTTTCAGATGAAAGAATAAACATAATAAAAATTGCAAGGGGCCTGGAAATGTTTTCGAATAAAGTGACACATGTCAAACAAACAGTCACATCAGACCCTGGGAAAAACAACATAAATTTAGTTATTTATGATATTTCTCGAATAGTAGATATTCAAAGGTCGCATGCGTCGTAAAATGTTAATTTACATTAGACAGAATTAATTAATAATAACTTTGATAATCATAAAAAATTTATATCTTAACAACTTTTGAGGCATTATGTTACTAGGATATGGATATCAATAAATTGTTATTTGCATATGCAATTTGTTATTTAAGGCTCATTCACAGCTACAAAAATAAGAAAAATAAATAAAATTATAAATAATACTTTATAGTTGGTGTTCACAGCTTCGAAAATAAAACATCTACTGTCATTTAATATATTTATAATTAACAAGCAACAATAACTTCATACCTTTTAAGGCACTGTACGCAATCATATACCTATACGAATCTTTATTATTATATTTCCTTCCGTCACCTTTAGGTAAGGAAGGTATTATCTTTGGTCAAACAATTAGATGGTCAGTTTTTAATGAATAAACACGTTTTAGGGTCCAAAGAATACGATTTTACTAGTTTTACAATGTATGTGTGTGTGTGTGTGTGTCCGTGTATGTGTGTGTATGTGTTTGTGTGTGTGTCTGTGTGTGTGTGTGAGAGAGACAAATTTTCTCCGACGATAACTCCAAAACTACAATTCTAAAAATTATGATTCTTTCGTTTTCCTTTTCTTTACAACTATATAGAGAGCTGATTAGATTTTGATTATAATTGGCCAACCGGAAGTACCCCTATTTGAAGTTCTTAACAGTTTTCTTGAAAAAAACGCAGTTAAATATCATTTTTCGACATTTTATATGATTATCAATATGAAACAATATCTTATTCTCTACACGGTTTGATTAGATTAGATATAGAGTTATAGAGAGATTAATTTTCAAAAATCAGTCATAGCTTTGCTAAAATTATGGAAACGTAGATATATTTAAAAAATTCTAATTGACAGATGTCAGTGTCAAGTGCAAAACCAAAATGGAAAGTGTGATCCTAAGTGACAGAGTGTCCTTCGAAAGTGACTTGCAATTACAGCCTCGCCTCAAGATTGGAACTTTCAATGTTCGTGTTACAATTTTACAGGATATATAGAATCTTTTTCAAGGTACTTTTGGTATAGTATTTGTACAAAATACATCGAATTGATGGAAGGTTTTGTGTTGGCCACAAGAGATTTTTGAAATTAAGTTTAAATTGAAACCCTTTTGCCAGAATGCAAATTGACAGCTCAAATAACAATTGTTATGTATGTGTTTATTCTTTTATTTAATATATGAAAAAAATCCTTGTGTTTATGTCTTAAGATTAATTTTATTTTCGAGAACTGTGAATACTTTCATAAGAATCTATTGTTTATATCGTAATTTTTATTTTTCATAGATGTTTTTCTGTAAGAATTATTTTAATGCAACCTCATATCATTGTATGTAACTATATTTATTTATTTATGTATACAATGTATTGGTGTAATAAATAGAAACTATTTAAATAACCTGAAGATTAAAAATCTTAAAATTTAAAGGAAGATAACAGCTGTAATTAGTGAAATCCTTCTAAATGATGAAATCTCATACCTTGAGAAAGTGTTTGTAACGGACGCCACTGTAAAACCGTAAGTTTAATTGCTTCTTCTTGTAGCTACCTAGCAACATAAAGACAATGAATTTAAGTAACTATAAAACTTTATACGTACTTAATGTCACGAACGAAATATAGCTCCAATAAAGTTAAGCCTTTAGAAAAATTCAGGAAGTACCTAGTCAAAACTCGATTCACTAATATTCCTTACATTATATTTTATTTTAACGGTTTATGCATATCCTCTACAATTTACAAAGACAGTTATGTCGTAAAAAAATTTCTGTTCCGTAGAACAAACAAAAATTATAAATTGTATAATTTAAATTAGAACGAAGTATGTGTTTCGTTATCCTTATGTTGGAGATTCACGTATTTTTGTGGTTTGGATGTTAAAATCTACTGTTAAATAATTAACTAATTTTAATATTAAACGCTATTAACTTAATTTTGCATTTGAAATAAAAATTTTGTAGTGGTACTAATGGTTTCCAAAATACCTAATGAAAATTGGAGGTAGATGCAGGAAAGTAAAAATTCTTCGGACTTGCAGTCAATTAATAAAATTTATTCATGCCGACGTTTCGACTATATAATAGTCTTCATCAGGGCTAGATTGGTTTAGTCGAAAAAAGAAACCACATAAATATGAATAAATAAATATATAGTTAAAAACAACATATCGCAGAGAGAAAATTGTCAAAAATTAAAAAATTAAAAAACTTCTCTTTGAAGATTACAATTAACATTGATCTACAAATTTTTAAATGTCTGTCTTAGAGATGCATTCGGACCGGGCCGGGCCGGGTTTTGAGGTTTGGATCGACTCAGCCCGAAAATAAAAATTACCGGCCCGACTCGAAGATCGACTCGACAAAAAAATTAGCTAGCCCGGCTCGAAAATTGACTCGAAATCGGGCCGGGCTTCGGGTCGGAATTGGGTGCATCCGGCATTCCTAATGTTGATTTTTATGTTAAGGCGAAATGTTTAACTTTTTTCGTGTCAAACTTATAAAAACCTCTACATTCTTATAACTTTCAACATTAGTTAACAAATCTTATAGGTATAAAAAATATAATTATAATTTACATAAAAAAAAATTTATCTAACTTTGTTTCTGCTCAAAAATAGGACAAGAAATCATTATGGTAGGAACAAAAATCACTTTTATTTAAGTATACGAGTAATAACAATAATAATAGCAACATCACAATATAATTATTATACTTTAATGAATAACCTTGAATTCTTGAAGTAAAATAATACATTTTTACTTATTAATATGTGAAGTGTGTTGTTATTAAATCATTTTGATCCTTTATAACTTCAACCATTTTCATTAAAATATTAAGGAAACTGTGCATTTGGTTGAACTATAAGATTTTTCGGGCCGGCCCGAAAAGCGCGAATTTTCGGGTCGGGCCAAAATCAAAAGTCCGACTCGCCTCGATTTTTGACAATGATTAGCCTGATAAAAAATATCTTCGGCCCGGCTCGATGAGCGACTCGAAATCGAGGCGGGCTTCGGGCCGGGCCGGGCCAAAGCTCGAAATCGCGTGTATCTCTACCGTCTTGTATGTTCCGTTATCCACATGTGGTTTCTTTTTTCGACTAGACCATTCTAGCTCTGATGAAGACTATTGTATAGTCGAAACGTCGGCATGAATAAATTTTATTATTTGACTGCAAGTCCGAAAAATTTTTACTTTCCTGTATCTACCTCCATCCCAACACAGTCGAATATTGGTTTTTCATCTCTCATCACACATTGGACATTACTAATGAAAATTATTTACATTTTATTGTATTCTATGATATTATGTATGGCACATTTGTATTATTCCTATTCCTGCGCTAGTTCTCATTCTGTGTGAAGGGCATGCGGCAAGGTCCTGGGAGATGGGCTCGGCGCTTAGGAACGTCCTGTCCGGCGGACGGAAGTGACATTTCAGCGCTCGGTCAAGCGCTGTTGCCCCAGCTCTACCGCAGACAGCGTGAGAGCGTCTTACGCTCACGTCTAACATAAATCAAAGCCCACACGACATACGTAAACGCAATCAGAACTGTACTGTCTACTGTATTTATAGCGTCCATAAACATAAATACTAGATTTATTAATTTCGATAAGCGCGTTCGGAAAAGTGAATAGGTATGGATATGTGTGATCCATTTTTACCTTCCTTCACCTTTAGGTAAGGAAGGTATTCTTTTTGGTTAAAAAAATCGGTGGTGAGTTTTTAAACAAGCATTTCTTAGAGTCCCTAGAACACGATTTTAATAGTTTTACGATGATGACTGTGTGTGCGTGTATGTGTCTGACAAAAAATTATCCGACGATAACCCTAACACTACCTACAATTCTAAAAATTATAATTCTTTTATATTTCTCTTCTTTACATCCATATGAAGAGCTGACTAGATTTTGGTTATAAATTGGTCAACCGTAAGTTCCCTTATTTGAAGTTTTTAACAGTTTTTCTTGAAAAAACGCTGTTAAATATATTTTTTTACATTTTATGTGATTGTCAATATGAAAGAATATCCTAATGTCTATACGGTTTGGTTATACATTTTCCTCCATATTCAATAGATATAGAGTTAAAGAGTTATAATAGTAATTAACGTATCAAGGGTGTTATAAGGACAATAACGTCTGAGGTCAACAGTGTACTCTCCGAGAGCCTCTGGCCTTTGGTGTGTACGTTGACCGAAGGGGTTATTGTCCGTTTAACATCAGTGGTGCGTTCAACGTTTAACGTCCAACCGATATACTATGTTAATAAAGATTTTTATCGATTTTTGTCTTGTCATTGTGATTTGTGTTACAGAAATTAATCTAATTACTAAAACGCTGTAACTAGGAAACGCGATGTTCTTATTTATTTACAATACCGATTTCATAGCAACAATTTTATAACACCCTAGGGTGTTATTTGGTATATAACATACCAGTCGGACGTTAAGACATTAACTTTCATAAATCAGCCAACTTTGCTATAAACATGGAAAGAGCTGGTATATTCAAATAATTCTAATTGACAGATGTCAGTGTCAAGTGCAATTTATATAGTGTATGTTCGTGTTCTAATTTTGTTAAACCGTAATATATATTTTTTTTAATATTCTATGTCGTTAAGCTCCGTTTGTTTTCAAACGGTGGGTTTCGTGAATAATTGAAGTCATATTAACTGATCTATTTAAACTTTTATGAACTTAAATGAATATTTCGTGAGCTAAGTAGGATCATAATCATTTTAATAAAATAACTAATAAAAAAATATATCTGTATTACAATTTCGATTACCATTGGCAGCCTATTATTAAACATTTCTTTCATTTTCATACAAACGCTTTATTTATATTTGGTCGTAAATTCAAATTAGTATTATTTGGTTTTCGTTCGTTGTTTCGTTATTTTCTGCATGCATTTTCTTAAACATAGATGCCAAATTTCAAAAAGGCGAAAGCAGAAGGCTTAAAAGTAGTAAGAATTTGTAGAGTACATGATAATGGCATTAAAACCCCGAATATTTTAAAAGCTAATATAATTTTTAAAAGAACTTGAGCGACAATCGACTGAAGAATGGATGAGGGGTTCCGAAGGGAAAATAATCGGACAAGCCTTGAAATAAATAATTTCACTGGAGACTGCTTGTCCGATTATTTTTCCTTCGGGACCCTTCATCTTTTTTAAACTCTGATTGTCCTTACCATAAATTTGTAAGATTTAGTTTTTATTTAACTGAGCCATTTTCTAATTTGTTATTATGACCGAGGACTGCTTTCGATAATGCAAATTTGAGAAACAATTAAAAAAAAATCTGTTGTGGCCAGCACAAAACCGTCCGTCAATTCGATGTATTTTGTATATATCCCATATATATACCAAAAGTTCCTTGAAAACGATTCTGTATACCCTGTAAAATTGTAACACGAACACACTATTTTTTACAAATTCTATACCGAAAGTTCCTTTCCCTATTTTATTAGGGGTCGCTGTTTCTTACTCTTCTCTTTTAATCATTCCTGTCCAATGCATCTTCTTCACACAATTCTTCCTCTCTCAAATCTTCTGCTACACAGTCCTTCCATCTTCTTCTCTTTGGAAGGACACTCTATCACATTCACACATAACTTTCTGACCCTAAACTTTCAACTTTGGTTTTGTATTTGACACTGACATCTGCTGTTTCCATAATTTTAGCAAAGCTGACTAATTTTTGAAAGTTAATCTCTCTTAATGTCTCTATAACTATATATCTATTGAATATGAACGAAACTGTATAATCAAACCGTATAGAGAATAAGATATTCTTTCATATTGATAATCACAGAATGTCGAAAAATAATATTTAACTGCGTTTTTTCAAGAAAAACTATTAAAAACTTCAAATAAGGGTACTTCGGGTGGATCAATTATAACCAAAATCTAATCAGCTCTTCATATGGATGTAAAGAAGAGGAATACGAAATAATTATAATTTTTAGAATTGTATTATTGAAGTTATCGTTGGAGAAAAATTTGTCACACACGGACACACACACACACACATATACAGACATCATCTTAAAAATAGTAAATTCGTATTCTAGGGGCCCTAAAACGTGCTTATTCATTAAAAACTCACCAACGAATTTTTTGACCAAAGACAATACCTTCCTTACCTAAAGGTGACGGAAGGTAATAAACGAATTATCATTGTTACGGTTCTGTCAGTGTCCAATAAAGTCTATTTCCATGTACTTGATAATCGCAGACATTTATATGCCACCTACATTACAATGTAACTCGGACAGGGACAGGAAACCTGTAATAGTAATAGATTTCCTTAACCGGGCGCCATAACCTATCTTTGTCTCTTTCTCAACCGTTAGCAAACACAGCCAATCATGCTTAATTATTTCTTATAAATTATAATGATGGTTCTAGATTACTCTCTTGTTGACAGGTGCTTGAAGGCGGATTAAAGTATTGCTTAGAATTAGCATACAACTAGCGGATAGAGTATTGTTTCGTGTAACGAGCTATTAAATTACATTGTTATCTATTGTCATGTGTGGTGGTTTTTATAGGAAAATTGCGTAAGCGTGGTTTAAATCATAAATCTCTGGTGAGGTGTGTAGCGATAATTAATGAGCCATTTTGTAGCATGATTTTATGCAGGTTTTTATTGCAGGTGATGAGACATTGAGTTTGTTTTATTTTGTATAGCGATATTTTATAGTCATATTTATTACCATAAATTTATTAGTTTCCTGTGCGTTTAGAATTCTTTCCGCCATAAAATTCTATAAAAAGCTTTATAAAATACGTTGTGTCATTAAGTAATTGGCGAAAGTCGTAAGACCAAATCTTGGGCCCAAAACCTCTATTTTTTCTTTCCAGTGGGGTCCTAATAACCTCAGAACTGGGATAAATATTGGTAAATAGCTGTAAAAATCGAACTGCGTCCTCTTCTTAACCAGGAGAGGTCGTGAATTTGAACTTATCAATTGGATTTGCACAAAAAGGACCGTCTGAGTGCAAAAAAGGACAAAAAAGATCAATTTGTGGGCAATTGGATAAAAATACTATTTTACACGCGTTTTGCATACAACATTTTTCATAATAATTGTGGAAGATTCAATGTCTCTGCTTGGAACGGACTCCGTGGTTCAGATGGTTAAAGCATCTCGCTATACTCCATTTTTAAACTATTGATAGTAACTAGAAATTCTAGTGAGAAAATCAAAGCCTGTGATTGGCTGCTGCGCTATTTCGTGAAGCCGCATTTAACCAGACGAAATTTCAAGTTAACCTTCAAACGTAATAGAAACGTCAAATTAGTGATGCCGCGAGACGAGATATGGCGATAAACAATCTACTCTCGTCTCGTCATATTTTTTCTTACGTCCTCTCGATCTCGACTCGAGAGTCTTGAATTTCTCGAATTTATAATTAGAAATAGTAAATAAATTAAAATTATAAGCAATATGAATTTAATAAACGGGTACCACTGATTAAAACATTGTTTTACTAAGTCTAGTGTTTGAATTATAGGTAAAACATAGGTACTCTATATTACCCTTTGTTGGGTAAAACAATCTGTTTTGAACGCTAATTTTTGTAATTATAATTATTTATTCGTATAGTGCGGCACTTGAGGCTAGCGTGAAGAATATACCATAGATGTCACTTTTGAGCATTTTCTTTTTACTAAAACTAAATAAATATGAATGTAAGTGAAGAGGCAATTAAAATATTTATTTATACCAACAAATATTTTGCTATTTTGTATATTTTAATTAGAAATATTTACGTAATATAAAAAAATAGTACAATCGAATTTCTATTCTCTTTTCGAGCAAATAACGAGGGCATTACTCTCGTCTCGTCTCGAAATATCGAGACGAGAATAAGGTTAATCTCGTCTCGAAAATTCGAGAAATTCGAGATGCGATCTCGAAAATGCGAGATCTCGCGGCATCACTACTAGGGATTCACCAAGCCAAGCTACTTGGCTTGAAATAAAAAAGCTTGGCTTGGCTTGAAAATTCAAGCTTTTTTTAATGTTAGGCTTGACTTGGCTTGGGCTAGATGGAACCAAAGCTTGGCTTGGCTTGAAAACTTCAAGCTTTAAAATTTTTAGGCTTGGTTTGATTTTCAAGCTTTATCAAGCTTTTTCAAGCTTTTTCAAGCCTTTTCAAGCTTTTTCAAGCTTTCAAGCTTTTTAATGGTCATGCGCAAACTCATTTTCGCATGTACATATAATGCTTTTTATTTCAATAAAATTAAACAATATTTGGGTATAGTTCTGTATAAATTTATTAAATACAACAACGTTTCGACAGCAAGGTGCTGTCTTCTTCAGGTTTTTATAATAATAACATAAATAAATATGTAGTCAAGACTACAAGTATATAAAATCATAGATACATTGATAAATTGTAAAACATTAAACATACAAATGATTAAGAAAAAATTACGAACGAATAACAGGGTACCATGATTTATTTAGTTCATAGCCTGTGTTTAGATTGATATTATTAGGTGACTTCTGGATTTCAATAGCTTCTCTTATCAATCTTCTAATCCAGTGGTTTTCCTTAGCTAAAATTTTTGTATTTTCAAAATCAACTCCGTGTAGTTCCTTTATATTTCATTATTTTATTTTCACGATACACATATGTCTTGAAACGAAAAATATAAAAATATAGAAATTTATGTTTTGTTCAATTATTTCATTTTTGAAAGTAAAAAATCAAAAATTTAGTATCTTTTATTAAAAAATACCCTGCTATTTTTATATTACCTTTATAATTTTTTCATTCTATATAGGTTTATTAGTTAGACTTGACTTTGGTGTATTTTAATAACTAAACGAATAGGATCTATTTTCATAATGCCATTTTCACTCGAAATGACCTCCCCAACAAACTGTAAGTTTGGTATAATACATAGTTCATATTTACCCTTTGTTAATAAATAAAACAAAACAATACCCCAAACACTCAAGAACCGTGTTCAAAGAAATACATAATTCTGGAATACTACCTATACAATGGGATAAAACTGACCTGCTAAGTAGGTATCCCTTTTATACTTCAAATACATCTGGAAATAATAAAATCCTATAGACTGGGATTTCCTCGATATTTTGTTTGTTCGTGAGACAATAACTTGTACTTTCTATTTTGAACATTATAAAATTTGTGCTGATTTTTTGTTACAGAATCATGTAAAGTTACTTCGTATGTATAATTACCCTAATTATTTCCAATTTTCAAATAGCACAAAGGTATCCTCAACAATTTGGATATATAATAAGCCGTTATTATATATTTATTTAATTCATATACCTACATATAAACAATGGAAACTTGAATCAAGGAAATATTTAGAAGAGAATAATCTCTTTGTCGGTTTACATTTTTATTATATTGTTATACTGCCTCAGACAAGGCCGTTTTATTAGGAGCAATATTAGGGGCTGTACTAAAAATAGCATTGAAATCTTTGTATACATACATTTTCACAAATACAAACTTTCTCGTTTCTATGATTCAGAAATACCAGAACAACAAAACATTGTAAATCCATAGCTGACAAAAAAATTCAACATTTGCGAAACATTTAACAAAATGAAACTATGATATTTTTCATCATCATACTTAGTCTCTCAATTACCTTGTGTTGAGTATATTATTATTTCTTATAATATTTATTCAGCTTCAAAATTATAATTCATAACACCCGTGGTTTGTTCAATATTTTATCGGTTTGAGAAAATGAAGACATTATTTATAAGTAATATTTTCTGAAATTCTCTCATATATGCTACTTTTAGAATGCGAAGATAAACGGAACAATTATTTTGACATAATATGGCAAATATTCAAATTATGTGCTTTAGTGCTTTAATCATCAAGGTTATTATTTTAGAATAAAATAAATCGTGTTACGAACGATATACTAATGTGAGCATTATACTTTCATTTTATTTTATTTTCATTTTATTTTGTAGACTATTGTTGAATGTCAGTATCGTCTAATATATATCAACTCTATTTTGTAAGAAAGTTGGTATGTCTTAGCAACATGACAGAGAAAATAAAATAATTGCGAAGACTGAAAAAATATAAAAACGACAGGCTATACTTTTGTTTCTATTGGTTAAACGTTGCTAAGACTTAACAATGGGGGTTGAATATTTTGTATATGTAAACAAAGGCATAATATCCTGTAACAGGTAAAATAATAAATATTATTTATAGAATCTTGATGCTTGGTATTTATGATCAAGTTATATATAGTTAAAAAATTAATGAATATTATTTAATTGTGAAATATAATCAGATACATTTAAAAATAATAAATCTATTTCTTAAATCTTTGTTTCTATAATTTATTCCGGTTACTTAAAGATTTATGTATCTAATTAATAAGTTTTTATATAAATTACTTTTATCTTAACAATAATAAGAATTTTTAAAAATTTCAATAGTTCTATATTAAATTATCATTATCTATTTAAAAACTTTTTTAATAACTATAAATTTATTTTGTATTTGACTGTGTGCGTGAACTAAAGTGTGCGATTGTGAAAATAAGTGATCTGTGGGACGATGGGATAAACTTTCCCATTTACAAATTTTTGAAGCCTACTAAACTGTTCCTACCTCATTTCTGAGAAATTCGCAAAACTGTGCTCAAGCAATGAAAAAGTACGTTACCTCCATAAAAATTCGGTTTTGCCGACCTCGTCAACAATTCTTGTGAAAAGCTTGAAAAAGCTTGTTTTTCACCAAGCTACTTGACAGTCGGAGGCTTGGTTTGGCTTGAAAATTCAAGTTTTTTTTAATGTTAGGCTTGGTTTGGCTTGGGCTTGATGAAACAGAAGCTTGGCTTGGCTTGAAAAATCAAGCTTTTTTGAAAGGCAGGCTTGGTTTGATTTTTCAAGCTTTTTCAAGCCAAGCCAAGCCAAGCTTTCAAGCTTCAAGCCAAGCCCGTGAATCTCTAATCACTACATCAAACTCTCAGTAGTTGTTAAATCACTTGTTGAATTTGCACGTGCTTTTTGTTTCATTTTGTGATATTTCACGAATAAAATTAGTTATAATATATAAATTTTTCATCAAGGAATTACAAAATAATAATGCAATTAATTAATTCATAATTAAAAGTTATGTATTTATGTACCTAGATTATCTATAATAGTTTTGGTTAACGAAAATATAACCTGAAAAGTATAAATGCTGACGTGACCTTCATTTTAACATTTCAATTCCCCCGCCAAATAAATCTAGTGACTTTTTTGGTAACTTCTAGCGGTGTAAATGTGACTTCGTCTAGTGCTGTCTATAGTTTAAAAACACGGTATAGATACAAGAAGGTCCGAGGTTCAAATCCCTGTGATGTCATTGAATTTTCATTTCTTTCATCGTTTATTTAAAAAAATTCTCCTTAATGCTTAAGCCTATTTCTTTCTTTATAAACTTCAGTTAGGGTCACAATTAATTATTTATAACCTATAAAAATGAAATATTTTTTCATTTTTACAAATCTTTGATTTCAAGTAAAATTTAATATGCACTCGGCACTAAAAATCCATTTTATCACTCATATGGTTTATTTTCCTGGGCCTTATGGCCTCGGCGACTAAATTCCATATTTGTGGTAAAAAGTAGAACTTCAGAAGGTACCTAAAATAGCTATTATTATAAAATATGTTACAATTATTATAAAAAAAGTTGAAAGTGTGAAGTATAATGTTTGCAGGCGTTCATATCTCTGATTTATAAGAACCAAACATGGAAAGTATTAAGTATTGCATGACAAATGATTAAATGTCTCATGCTTAAATCGCAAATTGTCTTTGTCTGTTTAATCGGGTCAGGGCTGAGAGTGTATTGTATGCAACATATTGACATATGTTCATGTCTGTTATCATTTATGTTTATTATGTCTATTCATTTTTCATGGGTACCAAGTACCAATTTTCCAGTATCTTTTGCTTTTTATTGAAATCTGTTATTACACACGACAAATGAATAGGATACATAAGTTCAAAGTTCGGATTGGTGAACTGGTGTAAATTAAAAGGTTAAAAAGAACAAAAAGGTATAAATTTGAAGTACAATAATTCCCAGCATAATTTCTTCTGGGAACTGGTAGATAGCAATTTACGTCCATTTTGTTCTTTCGACTTTCTATGAGCGTTATTATTATTATTAACCTTAAAAACCTTGAAAAAACTAATAAATTTAAGTTTAACAAGTTTTGCTTTCATCATTTCTAAGCCAAGCCATGCCTGATATTATAAAAAAGCTTGACTAGACCTACTCATTTTAAAAAGATAGAAGATATGCGCAATGAAATATGAACATAGTAAACCAACAACTGGCGGGAGTCATGGTTACGCACTTTTGATATGATACCCATGGCGTTTTTACCCCCGCTAACCTAAGTAAGGGAGGTATAGGGAACGTGCTAAATATCGCATATAGAGATTTTAGTGAATGAGTAGGTTTTGATGTCCCCAGATTTCGATTTTAACATTTTTACAATGATGTCTGAGTGTGTGTGTGTGTGTGTGTGTGTGTGTGTGTGTGTGTGTGTGTGTGTGTGTGTGTGTGTGTGTGTGTGTTGATCATGTAGACACGATTACTCGAATACTATCAAATCCGAAAAATTCGAAATTTTGTATACTCATTCTATACTAACGTGGGAAGAGCTTATTAGTTTTTAGTCTATATCGGATAACCGGAAGTATTACTGGATGCAATGGTACAATCTTCATATCTACGATAATAGTATTGAATAAATAACTTTAAATATAAAATTATAAAATAATTTATTTTTGTACATCTTGCCTATGCAATTTTGATATATTTAAACAAATGTCACTGTCAGGAAGCAATTACATTAAAATTAATAATGAAACCGTGTTAAGGAGATTGTATTGATCCATCACACATAAATATTAAATGTACAGGATGGTCCGATTTAAGTTTGCTATATTCGAAGCATAAAAATCAAACAGCAAGTCAATAAGCACATTATCAAAGTGTCAAATATTAGTTTACAACTACACATTAACGAAATGAATCATGTAAAGTAATAGATATATGAAAAGGAACTTAATATACTTCATTTATTAAACTGTACGTTGTTCTCTCTTGATGGTACATAAGTATATGTATTTGTGTTTCATTTTATTTTAACAATTATTATTATTATTTGTGGTACAACATCAAGAGAAATATTAATATAGTTTGCAAGATTAGTAAATTTGTAGGTATGTATTTAAATTAATAAATATTAAATAGCGGGAGGTATTGTGTTGACCATATCATATTTTAGTTTTTCAAATTTTAGACGTAAAATGTGAGGAAAGTTATTTATAACGTTAAAAAATTTTTCAAAAGAATTTACAAAAGCTTTTATTAAAGGTAAAATGTCAATAATGGGGTCCTATACCATTTTTCTTTTATTTTTTTTTTTTCTGTAAGAACAGGATAAAATAAGAATTTTAGTGGAAACGCGACTTAAAAATTTTTCGTAATAAGCGAGATATGAATTTTTAAAGTTCAAGAATTTGTGCGTGACGTAGCAGGTACTAACATGTGATCGACAAACAATGGGACAAACTGTTGGTTATAGAGGGAACAATATTTTCATATTTGCATAGCTGAAATGTTTGTATATAAAAACTTATACGTTATATTCATGAAAAAATTATTATTAAGTATAAATAACGTAAATAAAAAGCATTTTTTTCCTAATAAATTATAGAACATTGAAACATTTTGACAATATTATTACACAAAGTATGACGACGGATGGCGCTAGGGTTGGCTGTTTTGAAGTTTCAATATTAATTTAATTAATATTATTATTAACTTAATTAATATTACAAATCGATTTAATTATAAATATATTATTATTGTTAATATTACTAGATGTTATAATTAAAAAATTCATCAAACACAAAATTGTTAAATGTTTTGTTAGGTTATAGAACAATATGACATTTCATATTCTTTTAAAGGTGACTCAAAGGTGACCGTTGCAGACGCGCAAATCTCCTTTTTAAAATCAGGCGACCAATCAAATTTTTAGTAACTAACGCGTCATACCCAATTAGTAATCAGCTTCAATCGCTTATAGTTTGTGACCTAGTCAATATTTAAAAAAAAAATTTCACTAATACTCATTAATTCATGAATATTTTCGTCTTCTTATTTAAGATAGTTAAAATATGACTATGGTATAGGACCCCATTTTTTGCAGGCGCCATTTTACACACTGTGTCGAGATAGAAAGCTGTTAAGCCATGCTTTTTATTTTCTTGGCTTAAAAATTCATTATTATAAATCTGAACTCACTTTCCTTTCATTCTCTGAGTTAAATCGTTCATTCTATGACATCTTGCTACCCAAATATACAAACTAATTCACCTGTTTCACTGTTCTAGTCTCACTCCATCCACCAACACATTACACTCAGTCACTAAAATACTCTACAAGTATCGCATTAAAAAATAATGAACTAATCCATACTGAAATTACTACCACTGACACCAGCTACTAGCCATACCATCTCTTTAATCTACAATTACTCCACTTGACTAATCACTACATGAAAATCTGTAACAATAACCTGGGTCTTGACAATGGTATCATCGTGCGAGCCACCGTTCATACCAAGCTATAGCTACCCCATGTTGCACGTGGCGGCACAATGTGCAACTAATGCACGACCCTCACCCGCCGGCAATTACGCTGAATTATCCAGGAAGAAAGAGAAAAACGAACATAGGACAGGATGACGACTCTGTGGTCTCCACTGCAATTTTATCAGCATCAAAAATTCATCTGTAGAATTTGTCAGTTAGGGTGATGAAAAAGTTAGTATTACCAGAAGGGGAGGATTTTGGAAAGCTGTGTTTTTGGTGAAATAATAATGATAGTCTTATGAAACAGAAAATAGGATAAAGAATTTAAACATACATATTTTATAATAATTATTTGTGATCGTACCTGAAGTTTATAAACATAGAAAAGGCCTTAACAATCAAGGAGAATTTTAAATATACGAAGAAAGAAATTATGAAAAATTCAACGACACTGCGGGGACGCGAACCCCGGGCCTCCACATATCTAGTGTGGTGCTCTTTCCATCTGAGCACACTATCCTAAACGGTATAAATGAATACTCGGCGCGAAACAATGCGCTTAATAATGATGTGAAATAATTAGCCGTCACAGAATCGTTGATAATAATTATTTGTGATCGTACCTGAAGTTTATAAACATAGAAACTTATACTTGACTTTATTAATACGGATATAAGTACTTATAAAACTGTCAGTATTAGTATTTACTTATTTTTATTAATACCACCCACTGTTTGTTTAAAAAAAATCTGTTGTGGCCAGCACAAGACCTCTCGCCATTTCCATATTAGGCTAGGTTAGGTATTGTATTGCACTTCGCTTTCGAACCGTCGTTTTATAACAAAATATTACAGAACTTTGCCTAAATATTAAGATGTCTTCTGCACACATATAATTCTAATTATATCTATTTTTCATTGTATGAGGAAGTTTCTAAATGTCAGAGATTCTTCCAATTCATTAACCAGATTGGCGGTATTTCTGATGGATATATGCATTTTACCAAAATTTTACCTATAATTTCAAATATTTAATTAATAACACAATAAGAAAGATTAAATATACTTCCCAGAAAAAGTTATCAGAATGTCACTAAAACTGTTGATTTTTGACACTGACATATGTCATTTACAAACTATGTTATAAACATTGGAATTTGTCAACTGGTTTCCTTAGTGCCTTAGCCTCTGCGATTAGATTACTCTATACATTATAATGTCTTTTTCTCTAAACCTATACAAGATATAATAAAAATTTTAAGTGTATTAAATGGAGAATTTTATTTTCTTCAATATTTAATAAAAAAAAACTCCCAAAAAAATATATTTAGAAGAATCTAAGAAACTACTACTTCCGCTTGTTCAATTGTTATCAATTGTAAAAAAACTTCGGTCTTTGTAAGTTTAGATAAATCAACAACGCGTTGTGATTGTTTTATTTATTTACTGGTCTTTGAAAGTAGCATATACCTATGTATATAATAACATTTTGAAATGAAAAATCTCTCTTTGACTATACTAAATAAGTTCAAAGCAGAAGATTCCAATTTGATGTCAGCAACAAACAAAGCAGTAGAATAAAGACAATGGAAATGTAACACCTTAGGAAGTAAAAGCAACAAATATTTATAAAATTAGAAATGAGACAATTTGTACATGATTAGAATAATTTTCACGCATAAAATATTAGAAAACAATTGCAATGGTCTAGATATCTTATGGGAATGCAATAGCATAAACCAATAAAAGTTATTAGGAAAACCAGAATGTCGGAGAAAATAAAAGTGGTAGACCACGTAAAATATGGGACAAATGAATAGGTGAAATACTACAAAGGTGAAACTTCGTGAGAAGAAAGGCATAATTCTAGTCTAGAATGCAAAAAAGATATCTGCCATATACAAATAAAATAATCTTAACATCCAAAAGGTAAAACAGGATGAACGTATGTATGTCCTAAAGAATACGTTGTTCGTTGTTTCCTTTTGGCAAAATATTCGTAGGTAAATAAAAGCCAGCTCAGAGTTCAATTGACAAATAGCTCGAAACTCGATATTTTAGGTCTCGTATTGTAATCTTGTACAGTGAATTTTATTACAATTTTTTTACCTTTCGTCACCTTTAGGTATTGAAGGTATTGTCATTGGTAAAAAATTCGGTGGTGAGTTTTAATGAAAAAGCAGGTATAGGTTCCTAGAATACGATTTTACTAGTTTTATGATAATGTCTGTCTGTCTGTATGTATGTATATATGTATATATGTATGTATGTATGTATGTGTGTATGTGTGTGTGTATGTGTGTGTGTATGTGTGCGTGTGTGTGTGTGAATGTGTGTGAGTGTGTGTGTGTGTGTGTGTGTGTGTGTGTGTAGATGTTAGAACCACGGTTTCTCAAATACTATAAGATTTAAAACATGTTTAACTACGGTTTCCTTTATTAGACATTAATGGGAAGAGCTGATTAGATTTTAGTACCAATTGGACAACCGGAAGTAGTAGTTTCTTAAAAAAATTTGAATGTTATTTTTTGAAAGTTTATGTTATTACAAATATTAAAGAACATAAAATTCTCTATCTGATACATTTAAAATTTATATGTAGGTATTATCTTCTATATATTTGGAAATAGAGAATTATAAATATATAAAATCCTATATTATAATCGGATTAAAACGTAAGACCTTAAAACGTGCTTATTCACTAAAATCTGAAAATGCGACTTTTAGCATGAATACAATACCTCTCTTAGAGAGAGGAATAACAAGCTTCAAAAGGCAATGTTTTTGATACAAGTTTTTTATAGTATTACTTTTTCTTTTGAGGTAATTTAATATATGTATTTTAAAAAAAATAGGAGTTGGGTCTTTTTTATTAGTTATTTTGCTAACTTCACACATAAAAATTCATTGTTGCCATAGCAATTTGAAGTTACATGTCATTTATCTGCCTGTTTTGAAAACGCAGTCATACCACTTCTAGAAAACAAAAAGCGCCAAAAACAGTGGGTTTATAGATTTTCTTAACGACTTGTTTTCAGTCCGTTTATAATCTCATAAGAATACCGAAATAGAAAACACAAGATATGAAACTTTACAATTTTTTTGAAGTTTATACATGTTGAGTGAAAATTCTTTCTTAATCTAAATTCCTATATAATGAAACCATTTTTCATTCCCTACAAATCTATACAAAGCTTAAATATTAATTTCCGCCATATTATTCCGTATCAATATCAAACAATCAAACAAAACCTGCTACACAAAGCTATTTCGACAAGAGCACTACATCCATTCAAAAATCAGAGATTCATTCCACACGTCTATATAATTCGCACAATGCGATCAAGTTAACACATAATAGGCGTAATTAAACAGTAGTTCTCCACAGGTGGTCCCTGAGATGAGCCCGGTGGGGTGCCACTGAAAGAGCACCCTGCAGGGCTCTGCTTATTACATCACTGCCGCCGTCAAAGGTGGCCATGCATCCGACATTCGATATGCTCATCACCATTGTTTTCCTCTTGTTTCATACCAACACTCATACTCATAGATACACTTTTTGTTGACTTCAATATGTCTTTTGTTAGTTTTTTTATTGTTGGATGAAAGATGAAATTTTTACTTGATTTATGGGTTTTTGACAAGAAAGAGAAGAGGCGAGGGATATGCCGTTTTTATTTCAAAAATTCATGCTTTGGAGAATTTTTTTTCAATTTTACCAGCATAATTTTTAGATATTTGGATATAATTTTGTAAATGTAAATAAAGTCGTAGTAATTGTACGCACGAAAAAAATAAACTCATTACAAATTTACTACTGGTATATAGAATCACACACGGTCACAATGCACTTATTAAAAACGAACAAAAACCGAAATCACATAATATTTAATATTTGCTTCTTATGTCACGAAAACCAACAAATATAGTGGATTTATAGTACCTAGTTGAGATCTCTTTTTCATAAAATTAATTGGTGATACCGACAACTCGGTATCGTTACCTATTTTTGAGTTATGTGTGTGTGTGTGTGTGTATGTATGGATGTTGGAGGGACGATTCCTCAAAAACTATAAGACTTAAAAATATTTAACTGCAGTTTCTTCAATCTGACATTCCTGGGAAGAGCTGAAAAGGTTTTGGTAACAATTGAACAACCGGAAGTAGTAGTTTCTTAGAAAAATTCTTCTAAATATAATTTTTTGCGAGTTTTTTTTATTATTAAATATTGAAGAACATAAAATTCTCCATCTAATACACTTAAAAATTTTATTATATCTTGTATAGATTTAGAGATAAAAACACTATAATTTATAAAGTAAACTAATCGCAGAGGCTAAGGCACCAAGGAAACCAGTTGACAAATTTCAATGTTTATAACATAGTTTGTAAATGACACATGCCATTGTCAAATATCAACAGTTTTAGTGACATTCTGATAGCTTTTTCTGGGAAGTATATTTAATCTTTCTTATTGTTTTATTAATTAAATATTTGAAATTATAGGTAAAATTGTGGTAAAATGCATATATTCATCAGAAATACCGCCAATCTGGTTAATGAATTGGAAGAATCTCTGACTTTTAGAAACTTCCTCATTCAAAGAAAAGTAGATATAATTAGAATTAAATGTGTGCAGAAGACATGTTAAATACAATAAAAAACAATATTTGAGTAAAGTTCTGTAATATTTTGTTATAAAACGACGGTTCGAAAGCGAAGTGCAATACAATACTTATATAGCCTAATATGGAAATGGCGAGAGGTCTTGTGCTGGCCACAACAGATTTTTTATATCATGTAATTTTGCTGCTAATGGCGATGTCTCCAGGGTCTCCACTTGTTTTTTGGTTATAACCTAGAAATGGGCAAAGTTTTAAATGTAATTAATTAAAAAATGAAAACAGATATTGATATGCGGCTTGAAAATATCTAAATATAAAGGAAAAATAGGAATTTTGAAGATTCCGCAGATTTTGGGGCAAATGGATAGGTATATTTAGATTTGCGGGCTATAAACCAGAGAGACTGAGGAAGTTGAGGGCCTCATTCCAAAAAATAAATTGTATATATTACATATCTATTTGTTTCCTATAAATTCTGAAGCTCCTTTACCCCTAATATTTGGAGGCACTACTGTATATACCAAACTGTGTGCAGAAAGTTTTCGTTGGGCCTACTTAATGTAATGAAATGAATAAAATCTAATTTAAATGTCGCAGCTAACAAAATAATGCTTTATCATTATTTAGGTAACTGACTGCTAAAGTTTCAAAAACTTGCAGCCTGATATAGGTACAGTTAAAACCTACACCTTTGAAATACAAGAAACAGATGGAATTGACGCCATGTGTTTTACAAACATAGAAATTAGAGCCCGTTGATCTGTTTATAATTTACTGTTATGTCTAACTGGTATAACCTGAATCGCTGAAAGTTCTTCGTAGAAGATGTACCCTTAAATTTATAACCATGAATTTAAGAAATACCAGTAGAATAAATAAATAAAATTATTGCCCCGTAGCCTTGTTCTCTAAGTAGGGTTATATTCTTATATTTTTCCATATTTAGGAATACAACAAGAGATACTGAATATTTCTTGTTAATTTGCACACTAAATCAAAAGAAATGCCAATAATATATTTTAAAGCATATAAAGAAATAAAATAATGAAAAATACCATTTCATCCCCGATATTGCTTCAAGCCCAAAACAAAATCCTATTTTTTATCTCCAAGATAATATTCCATCAAGCAGTGACACATTGCATCACTTTTTTCCAGCATACTGATGTGATGTTGCAGCATTTGCTGTACGTCGATACTGTGGCAGAGCAGTACTTTAGAGCTTTTAGATGTTCAAGTGTTTTAAGCTCGACAAAAGAACAATGGCGGTGTAGAGCGCAGCGGAGCGTGAGCGCTCGTGGTTAGGCGGGGGTGGATTCACTAGAGTGGGGGAAACTCAGCGCAAGGGTTGGAGATAGTAATGGTGGTGAAATTACAATTCAAATGGATTGTTTTCCGTAAGGAACTTCAATCGTGAATGAAAATTATTCAAGATTTTTAATTCTTTGTTTGCAATAGCTTTTCTTAAAGATGATTATAGTTTGTTTCATTTAATTTTCTTGATAACTTTCCTACTTTGGGAAGAAACAAATAAATATATTAAACAAATTAACATTAAAGGCATCAAGAGAACATTTCTGGAATAAATTAGTTTGTTGTAAACAATTCTCGAATACTTTTCTTCAGTACTTTTATTTCTAAAAATTCAGTTGTTCACATACTCTTAAAATGCGTACGCTTACGTAACATTCTCTTTACAATCAAATAATATTACTACCAAGTTTATATCTCTACCCATTTTTGAATTATTGCCCCAAAACTCAATATACCCCACATTTAGATAAAATCTTCAAAATTTTCAAAAATCTAATTTTTATGTATCTAGATACTTTTCAATGCGCTGATTCCAAAAACTGCAGGTCGATATCTTCTTTCGTTCTCGAGATATTTAGATTTAAAGTTTTGCTCAAAACTGCCCATTTTGGGGTATTAACCCAAAAATGGTTCGAGATATGAATTTGGCGACATCACCATTCAATTCTACAGACAAAAATACATAAGTGTAGCAATTTTCATAATTTTTGTCCAACCGGTTCATTTTTTATAAATAAAAACTTGAAAACCCCTGAAAATGGCCAAAATCTGAAAAAATCGTAAGGGGTACACCTTAGATTTTTGCGATTTTTGGCCATTTTCAGTTATTTTGCTTTAGAGATTGTATGCGGTGTTCAAAAATTCTGAAAATTGGTGTACTTATGCAATTTTGCCCGTAGAATCAAATGGTGTTGTCGCCAAATTCATATCTCGACCCATTTTTGGGTTATTACCCAAAAATGGGCAGTTTTGAGGAAAATTTTGAATCTAAATATCTCGAGAACGAAAAAAGATATCGACCTGCGGTTTCAAAATTTGCAATCAGCGCATTGAGAAGTATCTAGATACTTAAAAATTAGATTTTTGAAAAAATTTAAGTTTTTATTTAAATGTGGGGTATATTGACTTTTGGGGCAATAATTCAAAAATGGGTAGAGATATAAACTTGGCAGTAATATTATTTCATTGTAAAGAGAATGTTACGTAAATGTACTCATTTTTAGAGTACCTATTTATATACAGAGTATACATAATGTATATTCATGTGATAATTTTACTGGATAATAGAATATTTTCCAATGAACTTTTGGTATGGGATTTACAAAATACATCAAATTAACGGAAGGTTTTGTGCTGGCCACGACAGATTTATTTTTAAATTATTGGTATAAATTGTGCCAAATGAGAATATCTACCGAATCCGCAAAGAGGAGGTTAATAGTAACTCTGTTCGATGAGAAGTGCTTGAAGTGCAAAGCAGAATCTCAACATCCAAAGCTAGGTCTTTTTGTAGCTATGTATTATTAACAGCAATTGTAATTAAAATTACATTTTTAGAAAAACAATTGCAGTAAAAATTTTAATCCGTCTTTAGAGTTCAATAACTAATCATACCTACTTCATAAAATAAATTCATTTGAAAATTTTAAAAAGTAAATTACCTTCTATAATAATTGTACATTGCAACAATGATACATTAAAATGCAAGTAACAGTGAACAGAACTAAGCAAATTTTAATTTTAACAGTAACAGTTATAATTAGTCGTCTATTTAATTTTCTTTGAACTAATTTGCCTTGTAAAAATAAAACGAACACATATAATTTTCCTAATTATAATAGTACATTAATTAAAATAAACTTTAAAGTTACAATTTAAGTAAAACTTCACATAGAGGCTAATTTAGGGATATTGTGCTATTGTGATTTTATAATAAGAAAAGAAAGATCTACAGCAGTTTAATATTTATTATGTATATAATATCACATATTGTCAGTTACTCATGTCTAAAATAATTATTATTTATTTATTATAATTTTTATAATCAAGTACAATATGCTTAAATGGTTTGTTATTAAACATATTATACCAAACTAATAAAAACACTTTTTTATTATTAATTACTTTATTTAATGTTTGATCTGAGGTTCTTAAGTGTGCATTACACGATGAACTTTTTATTTTCAAGTTGCTTGGAAAGTTTTCTCTCTCGCACAATGATTTTAGTACAAGAAATACAGATGAATAGTCTGTTAACAATAACTGGAACATGCGCAACTTTTTCTTAAAGGTCCCTATAAGTTTTGACTGTCAAATAACTGTCAAATGTCATTTGTGTTTATATTGTTGGTGTGTACAAGTGTGGTGTTATAAATGATGGATAAAATTACTCAAAAATGACAAAATGGGATAGAGAAGTAATTGAAATCTTGATGGCATGGCTATATAGGAATAATTCAAGTGATGAAAATTCAATGAAAATTTAATATAGGTTTAACTTAAATTTTGACACTTGGATATTTTAATTCACGCAAAACTTGTTCATGTAACTCACTTATAAAAACGTTTCACTTGAAAAGAAAAACTTCATCGTGTAATGCACGCTTTAATATACTATCATTCATAAAATTCTGAAACCTTGTCTTTCTATCCTATTCTAATATGAAAAGAAGCCATTAGATTTTGGTGTAAATCGGATAACCGGAAATGGCACTTTACCTGAAGCTCATAATGGTTTTTCTTCAAAAAATATCATTAAATGCCATTTTTTCGCATTTTACGTCTTATGAAAATTAAAGAAGCCTAAGATAAACACAATTCCTTTATTAAAATATCTTTCAGAACTCATATTATAAATTGGAAAAATACTACCTTTTTTAGTTTATGTTCTGTTTTAATTAATTTAAACCCAACGTTTCGGCACCATAAACTGGTGCCTTCTTCAGGGGATACATTGACATTTATTTTTTAATTAACAAAAATAACAAATAACCAAGGTAACAAGAAATATTCATAAATGTTACCTTTTTTATGTATACAATTTTCTAGACAATATATGCATGCCCGGCGAATACATGGACGGCGAACATGCATCTTCTCAGGAAAAAATCTCCTTTTGCCAGAGGAAAAACCGTCCCAAAAACTGGCAGAGAAGTGATCTGTATAACTCAGAGACGCTTTATCGGTAGCGAAATACCGCAGCCGTACTCTTTGTAAACAGATGTTAGAAAAAGTTTATAAAAAATTGTATACATATTACAAATTACAACATATTTAATATTTTTCCAATTCCACCAAATAAAGTTTGAAGATACGAAAATTATTGCAAGACCTTCTCGACTTAACAACAGATTAATAAGAGAAGCCATTGAGATTTATAAAACAAGAAATATCAATCTCAATCATTGTGACGGATTAGAACTTAGTCGCGCATGGCTTCCAATATTAAATATGTTGTAATTTGTAATATGTATACAATTTTTTATAAACTTTTTCTAACATCTGTTTACAAAGAGTACGGCTGCGGTATTTCGCTACCGACAAAGCGTCTCTGAGTTATACAGATCACTTCTCTGCCAGTTTTTGGGACGGTTTTTCCTCTGGCAAAAGGAGATTTTTTCCTGAGAAGATGCATGTTCGCCGTCCATGTATTTGCCGGGCTTGCATATATTGTCTAGAAAATTGTATACATAAAAAAGGTAACATTTATGAATATTTCTTGTTACCTTGGTTATTTGTTATTTTTGTTAATTAAAAAATAAATGTCAATGTATCCCCTGAAGAAGGCACCAGTTTATGGTGCCGAAACGTTGGGTTTAAATTAATTAAAACAGAACATAAACTAAAAAAGGTAGTATTTTTACAATTCCTTTGTTACACAATTCATATTTCAAATGAATGTAACTTACAGTAAATGTCACTGTCAAAAAACTAATCACTTCAAATTAATAATAATGACATTTTAAAAAGAAAATAGTAAATAAATCAATAGTTTTATGCAATGGAACAGTTTGCAGCGTTAGTAAATACGTAAGTATGTATTTAAATTAATAAAAATGGATAGGAAAGTGTGGCAAAGGAAGATTGTTGCGTAACTATTATTGTGGTCCGGTTTATTCGCTACCGAAAATCGGTCACTTTAATATGTTCTTATGTATGAATGCTATGATGATTGTGGACAAGGCGAAAGAAGAATGTTGTTAAAGAGTGAAGTGAGTTCTTACTTTTATCCCTTTTCTTATTGTTACTATTGTTTCCGGGTATTTGCTAACCCCCTAAGTGGGAATCGCGTGATTTTATGTACGTACGTATGTATGTATGTAGGTATGTATGTATGTAAAAATTAAATAGCGGGAGGTTTTGTGTTGGCCACATCAGATTTTTTTGTATGAGTTGACAAGATTTAATTTTAATTCTTGAAGTATTTAATATTGTGAAATATTTGCTTTGGCAAGTAACCACAGAATTATAATGTAAATTTATTACTATGTAATATTCGAATAATGGTGAAAATTTATCTTAGCGACCCTTAAGTCTTGCGAAGAACTAAAAATTGTGTGGCGTACAATTTATCATAAATTAGTCAGAATTATCGGTAAAGTTATATAATATGCAACATTTAACTCAATTTTATAAAAAAAAGTATCAATATTTTGTATTTGTATGAATAATGAAGATAAAAGTATATGACTGTACATTAAACAACACTATAATTATTATTCTTTTTTGTGCGTAAATGACAGCGAAATTAAAACTTTTCATCTTACATAAAAAAAAATCACTTGCACTGTCCGATGACTTTGTATTTCACAGTGACCACGTGATCACATTAGCATTAACAAGAGAAGCAACAATATCTCATTCGTGGACTCGCAGGTTAATTACGAATAAATTAGGTGTGCAAAAACCCATAAAAACCATGTACAACTAACATTGTCTAGTTTTTTCTCCTACAAGGACAATAATATTACTTTGCAACAAACATTTAAGTTAGATAATACATTAATCTTTTGTTCATGAGACATTAAAGTATATAAAAAAGTTTGTTAATGTACACGTTTTACATGTTTTAAATTTTATACACAATTATAGTATCAGTTTAAGTAGGTTGTTTTTTGGAACATGCAATAAATATAAATGTTAAATTTGGTACGCTTATAAGTAACTACTCTGTGAACGTAATGTTTAGTTATAGTTTGTTATTTAATACTTAATACTATCTCTGTCACATAGGTAATTGTTATTAACGTCATTAGGCTGATTTGAGGCAAATAACGGACGCGACTGAGGTTTATAATCAGTCGGGTTCGTTATTTTTATATAGGTTGTGTGGCGTTCAAGTTTTTTCTTAATAACATAAAATTTAGACAGTTAGGAATAATAAAATTCTTCTATATCTGTCATACTGAACAACTTTTTTGATTAATTTATAAATTCTCCTAGACAACAGTCCATCAATATGCCTAGGCCGTTATTTCTATCTTTACATTTTTGTTTTTATCCCTGTTATGTCATAATAACAGTATGGTATTACGAAAAAGTTTTTACATTTAGCAATTTTTATTTTGATTGTCGGGAAAATTCAGTAAAATTACAAATAAATGCGTATGAAAACAATTGTATATTATGTTATATAATATTATAATTGTTTGTTAATTATATAATCTTTACGGGCTCGTACGGCGTTGAACATATTTTTTAAATTAATTTTAGAATTTTAGAAATTTTAGTTCACTTCCCCAAGCATGAGAAATATCATACTGTCAGTATTAGCATTTACTTATTTTTACCTCACGCTACCCTTGGTAAGGGAGGTATAGAGATCGTGCTAAAAATCACATATCGAGATTTTAGTAAATGATTACGTTTTAAGGTCCCTAGAATCCAATTTTAACATTTTCACGATGATGTCTGTCTGTATGTGTGTGTGTGTGTGTGTGTGTGTGTGTGTGTGTGTGTGTGTGTGTGTATGTATGTGTACAAATTTTGTTTGCACTCTAACGCAAATACTATCATTCAGAAAATTCTGAAACCTTGTATTTCTACCCTATTCTAATAGGAATAGAAGCCATTAGATTTTGGTGTAAATCGGATAAACGGAAATGGTACTTTACTTGAAGCTCATAATGGTTTTTCTTCAAGAAATACCATTAAATGCCATTTTTTCGCATTTAACGTCATTGGAAAATTATAGATTATTGAGTTTTGTGCAGGTATACATTAATACTTTTTCTATATATTTTACAGATTAATTTAAAAATCATATTTCTTTTTCTAATCCCGAAGCCTAAGATAAACACAATTCCTTTGTTACACAGTTTATTTTTCAAATGAATGTAACTGACAGGTAAACGTCATTGTCAAAAAACTAATCACTTCAAATTAATAATAGTGACATTAAATAATAAAGAAAATCATAAATAAAGCAATAGTTATATGCAATGGAACATAATGTATTTTGAAGCATTACTAAATACGTAAGTATGTATTTAAATTAATAAAAATTAAATAGCGGGAGGTTTTGTGTTGGCCACATCAGATTTTTATTAATACTACCCAATATAGTTGCTGTAAAATAAATATGGACTTGAGAATTCTACACTGTTGCCATTTCAGTGGCTTGTTGAAAATGCTAAGTTATGAAGAAGCGGCAACACCGCCGGGCAAGTGTTGGTGCAGACAAGGGAAAAGTTGGGCATCAGTCCATACTTTTCGAGCCCCTCGTCATATTAGTTTGTTCTAAGAGCAAAAATTTATTTTCAAATTTACGTTAATCTATGCATAGTAAAAAATTAAATTTTGTTGGCAGATATAATAAAGAATAATCACTTTATTATATTCAATATATATTTTGACGCATATTAAATATAAAATTAATATAAAATTTCAACATTAAAACGCATTTAGGACGAACTATTATGACGAAGTACTCTTTATTTTATTACTTAAAACACGTTATTATTATTAATTTTATTATTATAGATTAAAGACTTGTTATATTCATATTTATTTATATAAAATATGTTTTAAAATAGTTTTACTATGAAAAAAGATACCTATCTCATTTTTGATAAATAATAGCTCTTTCTTTTTCTGAATCCAGAATAATGACTTGCATAAGATAAGAATTAATAATTATACAATTTTTTTACAAAGATATGCTCTTCTTCAAATAAAAAAGGTGCATGTATATAAATACATATTAATACTACTAACTATATAATTATAACATTATTACATGTGTAATTTCAGATCTCATCAAATTGTAGTCATTAAAATTCTATTAGTGATAGGATTGTTTATATAATTTATTTCAGTTTGTAACCTAGTTTCACAAGATAGTTTTGTATATTTTATTAAGAATATTAGTTAGACTTGACATTTATAATAAGAATTAGTTATAAAATTTATATAACTTTACCCTTCTCTCTGGCAATAAGAGAAAAAATTAAGGTTAAGATTTAGGAATTTTAATTTTCAAATACATATGTATATACTAGTTTTATATGTTTATTACATAATTGTTTAAAAATATTAAGAAAATGATTGTATGTACCAAAAATTAATGTAGATACTTCTAATTCATTATTATTCTCAGTTCATTCCTTATCCGTTTATACAAATCGGCTATAAATTTTAGTAGACCGTTAACTAAAAATTAGTAAATTCGAAGTGAATTTCTTATTAAAAAAATCTGTTGTGGCCAGCACAAAACCTTCCGTCAATTCGATGTATTTTGTAGAAATCCTATACCAAAAGTTCCTTGTGAAAGATTTTATATATCCTGTAAAATTGTAACACGATCATACTATTTTTTACAAATTCCATACCGAAAGTTCCTTTGAAGAGATGCTAAAATCCAACAAAATTATAATACGAATGTAACAATGTTCTTCAGTATTATTAGTTTAATTTGTAATTAATTGTAGTAAATAAATAATTCGGCAAAAGTCATTAATCTAAATTTTGTTGTTGTTGGTCATTATCAAAAACTTAATATTTAAAGTACAGTTCGGAATTTTCTTATAACAGACATTGTATTTGCCGAATTATTGTTATCTCGTTGTTTGGCAAACATCATCGGTCTGGTTCTCATGGGTCATGAGATGTGAGTCATCTTGGTCTTAACAAGGGTTGTTTCTCTCGTGATGCTTCTGATGAACGCAGTACTTGATTGGTGCGCTGACGTCAGAATTGACCAATAAGAATCCAGATTGGTGATGTAGTGTCAAACAATGGGATAATCATGGACAATAAATTGACGATCGAGAAATTAGTCAGTTGGTTAGTCGGAGTTAGTCGGAGTAAGAAGCCGTTAGTTAGTCAAGATGTAATTGTAAATATTCATAGTTGTGTAAGTTAACAATAATATTTTTAACAATGTAACTTTTTCCGCTCGGTTTCTAAATTGTGTTATAAAATTCTACTTGTTTTTATTTTATTGTATTGTTATCTTCTATTTTAATTATATTTTGTTAATACAGTTATTTAATAGAAAATCGTTTAATCATTATATCGCCTTGCCCTCCAAACAAATAAAATTATAGTTTATATCCAAATTCAAAATTTGGTTTTGGTTATTTACCAATAAATAACCTGGTGGCACGCTACCAATAATTTGGATCATTAATTGTTTTTTCTTCAAATTCCAAATTATTAAATTTAGATTCCCGTGTTTTCCCCTTTTTTTGATAGTCCCGTTAATTTTAAGTCCATCGTAGTGTTACACGAACGTACATTATGTATTGCAATTTCTCCTTCTTCAACTTTTCTTTATTTTATTAGAAGTCACTGTTTCTTACTCTTCTCTTCTACTCATTCCTGTCTAACGCATCTTCTTGACACAGTTCTTCCTCTCAAATCTTCTGCTATACAGTCCTTCCAACTTCTCTTTGGCCTTTCTCGTACTCCCGGCATTATTCTTATTATTAAGTTCTTATCTTGAGGCGAGGCCGCAAATGCAAGTCACTTGCGAGGGACACTCTGTCACTTATATCACTTTTAAATCCTATACTTTCCACTTTGGTTTTGCACTTGACACTAACATCTGTCAATTAGAATTTTTTTGAATATATCTGCTGTTTTCATAATTTTGGCAAAGCTGACTGATTTTTTAAAGTGAATCTCTATATAACTCTATATCTGTTGAATATGAAGGAAAATGTATAATTGAGCCTTATAGAGAATAAGATATTCTTTCTATTGATAATCACATAAAATGTCGAAAATGATATTTAACTGCGTTTTTTCAAGAAAAACTGTTAAGAACTTCAAATAAAGGTACTTCCGGTTAACCAATTACAACCAAAATCTAATCAGCTCTTCATATGATTGTAAGGAGAAGGATTACGAAAGAATCATAATTTTTAGAATTGTGGTTTTGGAGTTATCGTCGGAGAAAAATTTGTCACATACACACGGACACACACACGTATACACACACAGACATATAGACACACACACATACAGACATCATCGTAAAACCAGTGAAATCGTATTGTAGGGACCCTGAAACGTGGTTATTCATTTAAATCTCACCAACGAATTTTTTGACCAAAGACAATACCTTCCTTACCTAAAGGTGACAGGAGGTAAAAAATTATAATGAAAATGTTATAAAAGGGCTGGACGAACATTAGTTTTTGTAAAACATTGCTGGGAACTGATTTCCAAATGTTTTACAAATCCTCTCATAGCTAATCAACATTGGTCAAATTTTCGTGAAGTTTGAAGAAAATATGTATCAAAATTGCAACTAATTTAATAAATATATTATGTCTCTCTGATGATATCTTTGAACAAATTTAATAAAATATTGACATTCCAACCAAATAACTGTCATCGTCATCTGCCAATTTGAATTTGCTCATTTTTGTGTATTATAACATACGTTCATTAATGGGGTCATTTCACATTTTCTGTTTTATTTTTTTCTTGAAAAAATAGGTCAAATTAAACATGTATGTGTATGTTTTACATCTTACAAGTCTTTAGAATCAGAGATATGATTTTTTAAAAGTTGCGTTTAATTTCAAATATTTCAACGGCTGACGACACATATTCACGGATGCGACAGTCGAGCTCTACCGGTTTAATTTAGAACTATGATTATTTGGTTTCGTATTTATTTAAATAAATGGTTTATTTACATACCTTATACTGCACTAGTATTTTTAAAGAAATAGAAAGTAATAATAATCTTCTCTCTTGTATATTTTGCTGTCAGCTGTCACACATTTAGGTTAGGTTACTGTTTCATGTTGTGAAGCATGTGTGTGTGTGTGAGAGAGAATTGTATTTGTGTGAGTATGAATATGTGTCGTCACAAATTTAGTCCGTGTTTAAAAGCGCAAAAGTTTATTAGCAAATTTATGAATGAAAAGTGATTTCATGATTTTATAAAAAAAATCGACAATTATTTTTTTGAAATGACCCCATTGTATGTATTTGAAAAAATTCTTAACCTGAAAAACATCAACGTCGCATCTGTATCATTCTGCAGTGAGTGTACTGGTTGCAGAAGTGTAGAGGAGCAGAAGACCAGTGAATGTTGGAGTGTAGGTGAATTGTACTCGAGCAATTACACGACATAAGTGCATGAATCGATTTCGTTTCACGCATGAAGTCGTGGGCTGAATGCGCCGACGAGACCAGAACTGAAGGTGCGATCCTGCTGCTTGCCGTAGATGTCGTATCTAACGCTGTATCCATGTATAAAAGAACCTGCATTTGGAAGGAAATAAATAGAAATTTAGGGGCATTTTACAATACTGGGTGACATATTCTATTGTCCACAGAAGTAGCTATGTTTTTAGTTATATTTCTAACTTAGAAATTCTAAGGTTATTTCTGTTTTTTTTTATAAAATATTAATTTTCTGTTTATTCAGGTGTCCCACAAAATAATTTCTACACTGTAAAAAATAATAGCGATTTTGTCGAAATTTTACGTAAACTATGTAGACTTACATTTACATAGCAAATAATTCTATAAATTTGCTAATTCACCCTTACAAATATAAAAAATTACTTGAACCTATGTAATATTCATATTACAATAAATATATGAAATTTTACAGTGATATGTTAACAATTTTGTCAAATTTTGTAAGAACTATGTAAAAACTCAATTCTTTTTATTTTAGTTTCTATTTTACAGGAGCTATGGACAAATTCTAAATTTATTATAGTAAATTTAAAATACTATATGTATTTATTACAAATTTAGAGGTAATTACTACAAATATTTGAGTTTTTACAATGATATATTTATATTTCTACAACAATTTTGTCAAATTTTATAAGTACTAAAAACTCAATGTTTTTATTCTAGTATGTATTTTTACATGAAATAGGAGTAAATTCTAAATTTATTACAGTAAATTTAAAATACTGTAGGTATGTTATTTATTACAAATTTAGAGTTAATTACTAATATTATATTTACATGATTTTAGGTAGGCTTAGCGGGATTGGACTTGGGCAGAGTAGAAAATTAGGCTCTAGGCCCAGGGAAAATAAAACATACACATGATCTATTACTACGTGAAATTTATTTAAAATATAATGAAAAATACGTACTTTTACTAAATTATGTTTTAAAAAAATTATGTATATTATTAATATGTAAATTTACTTAAAGCATGTATCAAAATTTTTATGGAATTTACGTTTATGTAATTTTAAAAATGGTAGACAAAATTACATTTAACTGTAAATGTACCTACTATAATTCACTTAGGCAATTTGGACGCCAATAACAATTATAGTAATTTTACAGAGATTTTTTTTACAGTGATATACATTTTTAAGCAAAAAGATCTAATAAACATATGACCAATCTCATCTCCTGCAAAATTCCTTTCAAACTTCTGGAACATGACCCTAGAGGTGTATATAATTTTTCTAACTGTAAAACGGTTTTAAATAGAAGCACTAGGTGCACCATATTTGCTACATCATATAAGAAATTTTTTCAGTTTTTATTCAAATTTTCTACAACTTCACTTGACTGGTTACAGAAAAGTCTTTATCCCAAGTTAACTCTTTTTAAAGTTGGAAGAATTTGAAAGAAAAACCAAAGTACTTTTAATGACATTCAATAAAATGCATCGTTTTCGAAAACGAACAGTATAGTTTTATATTAAATCAAAATATCCTGAAAGCTTTTTAAATGTAGTGCTATTAAGGTACATTTCCAACGAAAACTAATTACATACTGAAATGAGGCAGCTATAAGAATACAATTAGAAAGATAAAATGTATAAATTGGTGCATAATGTTTCGATATTAAGCTAGGTTTCCACATGCAAAAATTATTGGCTCCAATTTGTCGCTAATTTTATGGCACTAATTTTAGTGGCACCATCCAAAATTTCTATCAATTTTAGCAATAGATTAAAAATGGCGTCAATTGAGTTTCTTTCAGCAAGCATTAATATGGTAATGCAAATTTTGCCTGTGTAGCTTCAAAGAATACTTAATATTTTAGCTTCTGCAGTGTTTACATTAAAATCTTTGACTGAGTCAGACATAACCTCAACAATTGTTCTTAATGCATCATCTCTGTTATTTCGATCTTTATAGGATATAATTTTTTTAATACAAAGGCATGGATACTGCCCGTATGCTTCCAGAAATTGAATTATTAGTTCCGATGACCATTTTTTTAAAGCTTTTGCCATTGCACTAGCTTATTGTGTCTCTAAATGGCGCCAAATAGTATAATTGCTTTATACTTTTACTGATGCAATGATTAGTAGTGCCAGTCCATCAGCGCCAGTTGGATTAGTATGTACCTAGCTTTGGATTAATTCAGAAAATATACTATTGGGAGTACTACCATAAAATTTTACTTTTTCTTTAAAAAATTGTTGGAGAAGTGTGTAATTTACAGTGCAAAATTATTTTTCTAAAATAATTACTTACTTTTTGTTACTACATTCTATATTCGCATTCTCCAGTGAAAATTCTTTCAAACTTTAAAGAGTTAATTGAATAGACGGTACAATATTTATATTCATAATGTTCATAATCATTTTAGATAATGATCACTATTACCTATTTATGTACCTGTTTATTCAAATTGAATGTATGAAAAGTTCTTCTTCATGTTACAGCTTAATTCCTAATGCAAGTTACATATTTAATTGTAATTACTAGGTAGTCTATTCTATTCTATGCAAATGATAAAAGTTTTCATTTATTACAATAATGTACTTCATACAATATAATAATTATGTGCTTAGTTGACGAAAGTTATCAAACTATAAGTATAATAAAGTCTATTTAATAAACTATTCTGTTATTATTCAAGAATGACAGCTTGATAATAAGAAAATTATACCAATAACAGTTTTATTTTGACGTAAGTTCAAGCCTTCTATTTTCATTGTATAACATACTAAATTTACCTACTAAATAATAATTAAATAATATACACTTACAAAATTAACGTCACTGCAAGAGAGAGATAGAAGATCATGCATCCAAACAAACCTCCCCTCGTTGCCTTGCGTCCTGTTCCCGACAGATGTCGCTACCGTGAGTTTGGTTTATATAAATTAATTTTAAATATAGGAAATGTTAAAGTAAAAAAATAACTTATGTAGGTAGTACTTTTTTACATGAACTTTATTATAGTAAAGATGATTTCTTTTCTAAATGCCCATAAACGTCCAGTGTATTTTGATTATTTTACCGCATAGTTAGACAAGTTACAACACAGTAAGCGTAAAATGTAGGTTACACTTGCTGTGTATACAATTGTAAAGTTCCCATTACACTTCAGGAGGGCAAAAAATATATTTTCTTTACTGCGACAAATATACCTACTAAAAAGAGAATTTCAGAATACCTTTGTAAACCAGAAGTACATTTTAATTCCGATAAATATTTCTACTCGAACTTACTCATTCCAGTCAATCAAAACTTAGAAATCTTTCCCATTTCCCATTCGTACAATAAACATCAATTTGTCAACTTATTACCAATACATTACACTAATGGATTGACACATTTTCGATGGCATTTCCCAAATAAAATGGGAATGATAACAATCCCAAGATAATGTACTTTCCACCACAGACTGATTGAAATCTATAAATGTATAGGACAGCCCGGATGCTTATTTTCTAACATACAGGTAGAATGAATGTTGACAACACAAGCCCGCATATGTTGTATTGTTGGTACTAACATGTTATGAGTGTGGGATAAATGTTTACAAATCAAATTAAATGTGATGTTTTGTGTGATTAACATGCAATAAAATAAAATTAAATATTTTTAACAATGAAATGAATTTTGAACTTGAAAATGATATAAATATAGGCTGTTATGTTAGTAAGTGTACAACGCTGAACCATAGAAAAAAATCTGGCAATAATTTTTGTTTTTTATGCTTTCTATAAGAACTGCGTCTTCTTAAAACTGACCAATTACGTTATAGTTAAAATTAAAAAAAAATCAATGTGTTCTCTGGAAAAAATGTTGATTCTTAAAACTGAAATATGAGATCATTGACATTACGGCAAATAATAGGTATTTGAGACTTTCACAATGAAAAACTACATAAATGTTTAGCAATTTTTGCATTAAGACAAGTTCTTATATAAAGCATATAAAACAAACATTATTGCCAGATTTACTATCTATGGGGTTAGTTCTACCATCGATTAAGCGTTATACTCTTACTTATACCGTGAGTATTTTTTAAAGAGAAACATTGGGTTTTTCATATTCATAGTTACGACTTGACATTTGATGATTGACAGCAATGTATTTGCTCGTTCCATTTAAAATGAAACATAGGGAACGAATTTGACATTTGATAAGACGTCAATACAGGTTAATTTTAAAAATTTAAAATTAAAATTAGTTGTAGAAAAAATATAGTGTGCACCTTGTGCCCGAGTGATTTTCTGACTCGGCTAAATTTCTTACAATATTTAAATATAATACTTCTGTCAAATTCATTCCCCATGTGTCATTTTAAATGAGACAGAGAGAAATACATTGCTGTCAATGAAATGTCATATTGACAAGATGTCATTAGAGGTTAATTTTGTTTAAATAATTATACCTGTTTTCTAAAAATTAAATTTAGATGTAGAAAAAATACTGTATGCACCTTGTGCCCGAAATATGTTTAGTGCTCTCGAGTGGTTTTCTGACTCCGCTAAATTTCTTACAATATTTAAATATAATACTTCTGTGAGATTCGTTATAACACCTTGTATTTTTGGACGAAATAAAATACTTATAGAAATAAGTGATGAGTTTATCACAAAAGCTGAGCAAATCCAAAAATTCTAATTTTCATGAACATGAAGAATTATCTTGTGGATCCATCATTTATTAAAAAAAATATTAAAACACTTGATTTTTTCAGCAATTTAGCGTTATAACCAAACAGAGTATACCTATCTATCGAAGTAATTATTATAAAATTAATATGTGTACCTATTATTTATGTAAGATATTAATATTATTGTTTAACATATATTTATTCTTTTATCGTATTTCAGTGTAGATACTAAATACTTAGTTATTATTTTTATAATATAACTCATTTATTTTTAATGTATAGAAACAAACAAAATTATTTAAAAAGTGAATATTTTTTTTTGTTGTAAATGTTGTTAAACAGTATATTTTTCGACAAGGATATCCTTAATCTGGGGTATAGATACCTACCTATAATTTAAAAAATATTTTTCTCTAGAACTTTATTTAAAGAAATATTTGAAATTTTTCTTTTATTATGAATTAAAAATTCTTAGAAACTTAACCACATTTTAAACAAAGAATATAGCATGCGGTAAAATAATTTTCCTGCGATAAAAATCTATAATTTCTTCCTTTCTATTGTTTTATTCTTATTTACATTGACTAAAGAAAAATTGATTTATTTTGCAATTAATATGACAAGTTTTATTTAAATATCCTAAGAAGAAATTAATTCTCATTAAGCGAATAAAATCTCACAGCAAAACCAATCACCAGAAAAATGCCATAAAAAGTACATCACCAACAAAATCAACAACAAAAACAAAACAATATCGGCAAACATCCGTTCTGCAAACAATAAACCACCGTGTCACTCAGCAGAAAAAGCAGCAAAAACTCTACGGCGCACACGATGAAAATTTCCACGAAAATCAGAACCTTGCACAGTACGTAGATCAACGGATCGCAAATCCATTTTGCAACAAATATCGTGACCGCAGCACCGCCATTTTGTTAAAGTGTAAACATCCGACTAACGCTCTACTAAGGTGAGGTTGTTTTAGTGGGTGTGCTGTGCATAGGAAATTACATAGCAGTACCGCGTATCCAACCGACCAGGCAAATCGCGAACGACGGGACCGTCTTTCTAGGCTAACGATTCAGGCTGGGTAATTGTTATTGCCACGAAGTAAGTTGATAACAGAAAAGCAATATGACTGGATGGTTTTGTGTGCAGCTAATTTATTCGGGGCTTTCTATTGGTCGCGGCAGAAATGTATATTTTGTACAAGCATTAATGGCGTGTTCCTACATGCTAACCCCCCGAATCAAAATGCTTGCATGTGCGTGCGCGTGCGTGTGTGCGTGTAAGACGTGTGTGCAGGGCCGGTGCAGTCAAAATATTTACAAAAAAGTTATAAATTTTTATTTAATAATAAATAAGGTATGCGAGTATTTCATTTCTGATAGATTCTTATTACTTTCAGAGTGTTTTACTGTCATATAGACATCTCAGAAAACCATATGCTTACTGTAAATAGTTATTTATGTAACAAGTGTGTAAAGTAGTACTTTTTTGGTCGAGTGCGATGAAATGGGGAGATAGAAATAGTTATTTACATTCGAGTGCGTGTAAGTTGTTTTTACAGCGCGACAGCTTTGTTTAAGGCACGAGCCCTTAAGGCGAGTGCCTTATTAGCTGGCCGACGATAATGAAAATCACTTTTTTAATGAGACAGGTTATACTTCTGAAAAGGGTTAGTTTAAAATACTGGGGTTAAGTCAATTTCCAAATTTGATTTTACTTACCTTCATTAGAGTACTTCTTCTAGCGAAAATTTATTTGTTATAATAGACGTTGTTTATGACTGATAATATATTTATTTGCTCATGTTTTCTTCGTAATAAATAATACGTAGGTGTCGATATTTGACATTTCAGCAATGTTCGCCTCGCGTATTTGACAGGTATATCGATCGGTGACTATGTCGGTAACGGTGGATTTTTACAATAATGACAGATGTCGCTGCCGTGATTTTGGTTTATATAAATTAGTTTTAAATATAGGAAATGTTAAAGTAAAAAAATAACTTACGTAGGTACTAGCAACATATTTACTTTTACTAGTGTTTAAAAGTGACACTTTACACATTGTAAAGAGTGTGTAAAGCATGTACTTTACGCACGGTTGTAGGAAAATATTTTATAAATTGAAAACAAAAAAACAAGAAAATGAGAGATACCGTCAACGTTTTATCCAATACTTTCCTAAAATTTATAAAGCTGCAAGAAACACTACACTAAATTTATTTACTGTTTAGGAAAACAAGTGAGTATAGTTGCGGCAAAGTAAATACGGCCACGGCCGACAAGTTAAAGCGGCCGTGAAGTAAAAGCGGTCGTTTAAAAGTCTTTGACAGAAGAAAAAGAAGTGATACTATACAATTGCGAAAGAATACGTAAAACAACTATTTAAGTAAGAGTCGCATGAAATAGTTATTTTCGTAACAAGTTATGAAAAATACCAAATTTCATGCGAGTGTAAATTGACTACGTGTAGCGGAGTGCAAGTCAATACACACGAGCTAAGATATTTGTATTTCATACAAGTTATGAACATCATTTTTTAGACGAGCTTAAATAAATTTTACTTTTTTTACAAAACTGAAATTTAGGTTCAAACGTACGGACAGTTGACAAATGAATAATGTAAACATATAGCCAGAAAATAATGACATAGTAACCTAGCAACCGTGTCAACTAAGTTCAACTTTCTGTGTTAGGATACTACGTTGATATGTTATACTTATCACAATGGTCGTCTAAAAACTTATTTTTATAATGGGGTATGTGACTAAATTTTGATTTTTACATATATAATACTAGAACAAAAAATAAAATACCCGTATTTTTTTAATTTGATTAATTATTCGTAGTATACGAGAAAATAATTATTAAAACTTTGGAGAAGGGATCTGTGACGTCAGTAGGGTAGAATGATAGAAGAAGACAGTTAGACTGAGATAGATATATTGTGATAGGCGAAAGTGACAGCAGCTGTCACTTTCGCCATTCCATAACCTATCACAACGTATCTATCTCAGTCTGTCTTCTTCTACCATTCTACCCTACTGACGTCACAGATCCCTTCTCCAAAACATTAAATTGCTAATAACAATATTATTACAAACTAATGTTTAGTTTTTATTATTATAATGAGAAGCTATAGAGGTTTGTTTTTATATATTATGACATATATTGAAATTCGATTATGGTCACATACCCCATTCTTGTTAAATATTTTGTAATTTTCTGGTGACAACATACCTATCTTTTAATCTGTTGAATGATCGATTTGCTCTGGATTTTATTACTGGAAGTGTTAAAATAGATTTGCAATGCAAAGCAGGGGTTTGGAAAAATTGTAATTGTATTCTATACATATGGATGAGGACAATTAGTAATGATTTAAAAAATGATTGTTTGTTTAATATAATGTTCACTAATAATAGAAGTAAACTTTAATGGAAGTCCCTAAGATCTAATAATTTAACAAGAAAAAAAAAATGCTAATCATAGTATTCCTATCAACCAGGTGTCAGTAAATGATATGCTGCTATTTAGGAATTAATTCTAAGGTACATCGAATTATACGTAATAACAAAAATTCATGTAAATATTTTATTTTAGGATTATATCGTACTTCGGGTAGTAAAACGTGGTGAGACAGAAATTTTTATTATATAAATTATATTCTTCTTTAAAAAAATAATATACTCGTATTTTTCGTTTTTTTTTTTAAAATAATGACCAATGAATTAGCTTCTCAAAAAGATGTAGCACTGGTAACTCTAAGTGGAAACCTAGTAATACACGAAGGAACACTTAGGATTGTCAAAGCGATATCTCTAAGTATTTTTAACTTTTTATGAGTTTGAGGTTATAGTAGATCATTGTAATTGTAGTTTTAAATTGAAGATGTTAAGGTACGTACTTCTACTTTCCCATCAAGCAGTATTTTGTCATAGTAAAGTCAAATGCTGACGTCATTCTGTGGCGCTAATACATAGACTGTTTCTAAACCATAAAAGCTAGTAACTTAAAGTAAACCTTAAAAGTCGATGTTGAGGAAATATTCCGGCCTATTCTATAACTTAGTGGTTAATTATTTGTTTGTTGATATATAACAAAAATTGGATTTGTAGTTGTCAAATCAATAGCTATTGGATACATTTTTTCACTAGTTAAAAAATTTATCCAATTAACCACTGCGTTACAGAATAGGCCTCTATAATGCTACTCTAGAGTAAAGACATTTTACCTATATCTCGCAAATTAGTACGTTCGTTTGTAGTAATACTCATAATATACATATATACGTATGTATATATAGGTAACTGATTACAATAATCAAAACATTGATATAATAACAATCTATTATATGTACCTACCTATTTTCTTCTGATATTAATAAAAATAACTGAAATATAAAAAAATGTGTCGCTGTTATTATATTATTATATTATATTTATAAAATATATTTTTTATTAGAATCACAAGAAACTATAATGAATTGTTATTATATCAACGTTTTGATTATTATAATCAGTTATTTTCGTTTATATTCTTTTTACTTATTACAATGTTTTATTATTTTTAAATAACTGTAATAGGAAATATGACAGATTTTTAAAAGTTTAACAATTTAGTGTAAAAAATAAAATAATTATCCCATTGGGGAATCCAACCCCAATCTACAGTTTCTAAGGCAATGTACCACGCTGACATTTGAAAATATTTTCATATTGCATAATAAAAAATTGAAACAATTTTGATTTTTTTTATAATATATTTCAATAGATTGATAATTGAGAATAATAATAATGAAATTAATATTAAATAACGTACAGGATGTAATGTACTACTAATATTATGCTGGACACTTTATTTACAAATTATTTACATGATAAATGCCTATGTTAAGGTTTGCTTGGAACACCCAGTATATATGTATATATTTACGATAAATATCTATTAATACATATTACATTACCATTCAATTCAATATTATTGTTAGAGTGCATTAGAACTAGTGTAACAAAAGTGCACTTGAATTTCTAAAACATTTTTTTCTTGTTTCTCTTAGATGGGAAATTTTGTAAGTATTGCTTCCTCCTTAACCAGCCCTGGATATGCGCATGCGTGCTCGCAAGACGTGACGGGATTCTAAGTAATTAATTTGAATGCAAGATGCTTATGTTTGTTATTAGAAATTTATCGGTGCTTTTTACTTCAAGTCTCAGTGGAATGGGGAAGAAGTGTGTTTACTGAAACTGATTAGATTAAATCTGGAGTAATTATATTTGATGACATGGGAGATTAGAAGTTTGTAAATAGTTTTACCGAAGGGCGGGAAAGATTAATATGTATTTTGATGACTTTCTTGATAAACTTTTGAATGAACTCATTTGTATTTCTACAAGTTTGTTACGAACATGGTAACAAACGAGTAAACATATCTAACTAGTACCTAGCTATAGTCAGAAAATTTAGTTCTATCGGGAATAATAATAAAACTATAAATATTGTAATTATAATAAATGGCATCGTGCCATTATTTGAGCTGCTCTGTTGAAATAAAGACATACATTGAATGGATTCCCTGCCTACTTTGTATAGTAAAATCTTTAACAGTTTTTTGTTTGAAATGATTTTTGGAATTGCGCTTTTCATTCTCATACGAAAAAAATCTCATGTGTTCAACACATTCCCTTCCGCCAATTCTATGTATTTTGTACTAACTCCATACAGAAAGTTCCTTGTAAAAGATTCAATATTTCCAGTAAAATTATATCATGAACATACAATGTAAACTGCACTTGACACTGACATTTGTCAATAACAATTACATCTATTGAATTTGAAGGAAAAAGTATAATGAAGCCATAGAGAATAAAATATTCTTTAATATTTATAATAATATAAAATGTCAAAATATGTTATTTAACTGCGTTTTTTCAATAAAAAATATTAAGAACTTTAAATGAGGCTACTTTCGGATGACCAATTGTAACAAAAATCTAATCTACTCGTCATATGAATGTAAAGAAGAGGAATACGAAAGAATTATAATTTCTAGAATTGTAGTGTTGGAGTTATCGTCGGACAAACTTTTGCCACACACACACATACATTCATACAAGCAAACAGGGTTAAAAAACCCAGCCCACCTGGGTTTATTAAAAAAAAACCCGGGTTTTATTAAATAAAACCGAGATTTATTGACAAACATCGAATTATAGTATGCATCATTTTTAACTTTAGTTTTATAAAGTATCTTAATACACATACACAAGTATCGTAATAGATAATAGATATTAATATTATTAATATTTCTTTTTAGACTGTAATGAAATAAACAATAAATTAACTAGAGAGTGTACATGCGTACAAGTGACGAATTAGTATTAATAGTTGCAAGTCTACGCAATGCAAGTGTGTACAAGAATTAGATCCAAGTGTGTAAGTTATCTCAGTAGTTGTTAAAGCCGCGTTAAACAAATAATATGTTTAATACAAAACTCAAAAAATAATGAAAATGCTGACACAAGGATTGGAGTTGTTCAAATATAAAAGAAACACTGTGCAAAGTTCGCACAGCAATGAAAAATGTAAAAAAATGATCAAACACGAAGTACATAAAATGAAATTGATTGTAAAATGTTGCCGGTGACAAAAATTTATGTATATATGTGCGTGTACTATATAAGTATGTACCATATTTAATTAACAAAATATGATTTCATAAAAGTGGGTTTTCTAGATGGGTTTTTTTTGGGATTTTTTAAAAAAACCCGGGTGGGTTTTTTTGGGTCTGGCAAAATTACAACAACCCTGCATAAAAATATCATCGTAAAATTGTATTCTAGGGTCTCTAAAACATGCCTATTTATTAAAAACTCACCATCGAATTTTTTAGCCAAAGACAATACTTTCCTTACCCAAAAGTGGTAGGAAGGTAACATAATAAAGGTTTTGAAAAACTCTTGTGACGTCATGACCCTATTAGAAAGGGATATTACATGTCCGCTGTGATACATAGAACTACATAAACAAAACGTAACCAAGTACAGAAAAATAATTTTCCTTACCCAAAGGTGATAGGAAGGTCAAAATAATAAAGATTTTGAAAAACTCTTGTGACGTCAAGAAGCTACTAGAAAGTGATACAAAGAACTACATATATGTATGACAAAACATAACCAAGTAAAGAAAAAGAATATCAACATCTTTTAGTACATAATCATCAAAAAAACAGTTGCTTGATTTTAATAAATATGAATTAATTCAATCTCATGTTTTGATATTATTGTCATTCATTGTTTCTAAACATTATTCCGTCCATCATCTTCCTCCATCAGAATCACATCACTTGTATCTAATACCTCGAATTTTCTTTTCAATTCTTATGCTTTCAACTCAAACAATTCCACCCTCTTCTTCAACATTAAATAAACCATCATGTTTTCATACGCCAAGCCAAACATGCAAGTAATAATTTCAAGATCGCATTTATACTACCCAGTGTTTTCTTTTGTGCTCCAGAAAAGCAAAATGTATACTTAAGTTGTTTGTTTGCGCACGCGTTCAACTAACTGTATATAGAAACCACGCGCCATCTGCGAACTTCAGCCCAAATATTCCTTTAAAGTCAAAAATTGCAGTTATTTACTCCCGCCTAGCATATGCCAGACTTGGATAATTTTGTCATCCGCTAAATAATAGCTAAATTGAAAATGAGGAGGGAATACTCAGTAAGTAGATAGAGTGCAGTGGTTCTTATTTTTAGCTGTTAACGTCAGTTATACTAGGGTTACAAACTACTAACTACTCGAAATCTCAGTCATGCAGTATTTACAAAACCGACGACTTGATATTCACTTATACTTGGCGTCATCAGGGTAAGATCTTGCAGATTCATATTGTAAAATCATATAGGTACCCACAAATATACGTACATTAATACAGTAATGGGGTCATTTCACATTTTCTGATTAATTTTTTTCTAGAAAAAATAGGTCAAATTAAACATGTATGTGTATGTTTTACATCTTACAAGTCTTTAGAATCAGAGATATGATTTTTTAAAAGTTACGTTTAATTTCAAATATTTCAACGGCTGACGACACATATTAACGGAAGCGACAGTCGAGCTCTACCGGTTTAATTTAGAACTATGATTATTTGGTTTCGTATTTATTTAAATAAATGGTTTATTTACACACCTTATACTGCACTAGTACTTTTAAAGAAATAGAAAGTAATAATAATCTTCTCTCTTGTATATTTTGCTGTCAGCTGTCACACTTTTAGGTTAGGTTACTGTTTCATGTTGTGAAGCGTGTGTGTGTGAGAGAGAATTGTCTTTGTGTGCGTATGAATATGTGTCGTCACAAATTTAGTCCGTGTTTAAAAGCGCGAAAGTTTATTAGCAAATTTATGAATGAAAAGTCGCATATTTCAAATTATTTTCTATTACTGTATTTATTAAATGAGATGGATTTCATGATTTTATAAAAAAAATCGACAATTATTTTTTTTGAAATGACCCCATTCAATTTTATCTAAATCCGTTTTAAAAAAATTGAATTTTACCTAACTTTATGATGTTTTGAAATGTCATTTTTTAATTTTTACATAATTGAAATGAAATGAGTAAAATCTTTACATAACTTAGTTAAGTAAAGAATATTACACAATTGGCCATTGATACAAAAAGAAACAGAATATATCTAGTTTTCTTTAATATCAATTTATGAATTATTGGCTCACGTCCAATATCTCTACATCAGAAGGAAGATCTACATCGGTTTCAGAACACAGTCAGAAGTCATTTTTGATGATGATATACATGAACTGACATAAGCATTAAATTAAAAAATTAAATTCATTTATTTTCACGGTAACGCTCGTCAATTTAAGAGTTCTGTCACATTGTGTTAATTAAAATTGAGTGAAAGAGAAAGAGAAAGTTCCTTGGAAAATATTCTATAAATCCAATAAAATTGTCACATGAATATGCATTCTGTTAACTCATATACAAATACTTTAAAAAAGCGTACACTTACTTAACATTCTCTTTACAATCAAATAATATTACTACCAAGTTTATATCTCTACCCATATTTGAATTATTGTCCCAAAAGTGTAAAAGTCAATATACCTCACATTTACATAAAAACCTCAAAATTTTCAAAAATTTAATTTTTATGTATCTAAATACTTCTCAATGCGCTGATTCCAAATTTTGAAACCGCAGATCGATATCTTGTTTAGTTCTCGAGATATTTAGATTTAAAGTTTTGCTTAAAACTGCCCATTTTTGGGTAATAACCCAAAAATGGGTCGAGATATGAATTTGGTGATAACAGCATTCGATTCTACGGGAAAAATTACATAAGTACACCAATTTTCAGAATTTTTCAACACGGCATACAATCACCAAAGTAAAATAACTGAAAATGGCTAAAAATCGCAAAAATCTTACGATTTTTTCAGATTTTGGCCATTTTCAGGGGTTTTCAAGCTTTTATTCATAAAAAATGAACCGGTTGGACAAAAATTATGAAAATTGCTTTACTTATGTAGTTTTGTCCGTAGAATCGAATGGTGATGTCCCCAAAATCATATCTCGACCCATTTTAGGGTTATTGCCCAGAAATGGGCAATTTTGAACAAAACTTTAAATCTAAATATGTCGACAACGAAATGAGATATCGACCTGCGGTTTCAAAATTTGGAATCAGCGCATTGAGAAGTATCTAGATACATATAAATTATATTTTTGAAAATTTTGAAGTTTTTATCTAAAATGCGGTATATTGACTTTTGGGGCAATAATTCAAAAATGGGTAGAGATATAAGCTTGGTAGTAATATGATTTGATTGTAACGAGAATGTTACGTAAGTGTACGCATTTTTAGAGTATTTGAACAACTGTGTGAATTTTTAGAAATAAAGGTATTGAAATAAAAATGGATAAATGCTATTTGCTCGCAGTGAAATGATGATATTAAGGCAAACACTAAAGAAAGGAGATGTTTCTCGAAAATAGTTACACTGGATATAATTTCATAGTTTATACTTAGTGTTACTCTTTATTTACAGTGAAACTTGCGATTATTTTAAGGTGAGATAAGTAGGTAATGATAATAAAAAGGTACAACATTTAACATCAAATGGAAAGAAGTAAAGTCTTATATTGGAGTGTTTATTACTTAGGAAAAAAGTAGCGGTTCGGACAGTACAATTTGTTTCACCTATCGTAGGTGTTGTGAGTTATTCTAAATTTAGATGAATTGCTTATAGTAAAATGATTTTGAAGATAAACAAAAAGATAGTACGATTGATTACATAATACCTTGTGTACCTCATAAAAACTATGTAAACGACACTACTAAATTTGACAGCATAAAATCTTAATTCATAGATACAATTCGTAGATGGCCTTGATCGGACTTCTTTCAAAAATTTTACTATACATTTTAAGACATTTTCAGTCAATGAAAGTAAAGATGTACTCAGGATTTCAGTCAGTGATAATAATTTTATTCTACAGCCAACGTTTCGCCCCCATTTGGAGCTTCATCAGGGCAAAGAACAAGTTAAAAAAATTTTACAGTACAAGAATGTCATAAATATATCTAGAAGATATCGTCAAATAAAAATGTAGCACGTCAGCCAAATCATATTACAAAAGCACACAAAATTTTATAAAACCATGTAAAATGGCGAACAACAGTCACATGTGGCTGCAGAATAAATTTATTATCACTGACTGAAATCCTGAGTACATCTTTACTTTCATCCTTAGCACAGTCGTTTACTACTTCTTCATTTTCAGCCAATATTTTCTGATTTGTTAATAGACGCAATTTTGACATTTGTCATCAGTCTCAAATGATCGTGCACTTACTATAACTAATGATCATTAATTTTTGTCGCGTGTCCTGGGTCTAGCATATTTTTTAAAGAAATTTAATTTTGTACTGTATATCGTAATAATAAATACTTCAATTATTAAAAGATATTTATTCACAGTAATAATAAATTATGTGAAATATTCTAAATAATTATTAAATTATAATAATTTCATTTTTAGGGAATATATTTTTTATTAAAATGAGTCTGACCGCATATGGCGCCCGATAAAAATGAAAATCACGTCCGTTGTATTAACATTTGCCATATGTGTCCATCGCAGAGGGCCTTGCTTAGCTCATCCTTAATTCTAAAACGATTTACTGTACCCGCGCCCCCTTAAATAATCATTTAAAAAAGATTCAAAATTATACGATCCGTCTTCTACTTTTACTATTATAATCGTCGATCCTAGAATAATTTCCTAAATGATATGTTCTCAGGGAATCATAATTTTTATGAAAATTTAGTCCGAGGCTCCTAAGAATTTTGTCGCATCTATGAATATTCAAGGTAAGCGCTGATGTCTGCTTCGACCGACTAAATTGCCTCATCTAATCGGACGATTAACTCAAGCGGCATTTAATATCATATAAACCTGGTTCGTGAATACGAAAAATATAGTTTTTGGTTTAACGTTTATAAAACCTGTTCATTTTCCTACACAGCGGTAGAGAATACACTGAAGATTATATGCAAGCCGCTTTCTGGTGATCGGAGAGCAGACTTTATAATAATGTAAAAATTCAAAATGGCGGGTGATTATTTCAGTGATTACCATAATTTGTCTGAAATCGATTACAAAACTGAAAACCGTGATACTAAGTCTCCTATTAATGTTGAACGTATGTTTATCTTTAAGGGAACAATACTGCACGGTCTGTTATTACATTGTTATTTAATTTTTTTTTGCATGTCCACGATCGGGCGTGTTTGGTGTAATTTCTGTTTTTCGTATGAAGAACGCGCGCCAAACGCGAAATTAATCGCAGAAGGCCAGCGTACCGCTTTTTTGTTTTTTAAATTATTGGTATTAATAAATAGTTTGATCAGAAGATGTTCACGAGGAATATTTTCAACCTCATAATATTGTTTAAAATTTAAAACTAAAGGAGATTAATTTTCCAAAAATGATAAACAGATTGAAAATTAATTGATCACGCACAAGGATGAATTAAAAAATATTTTTGATTAAAATAATGGGGCAATTTTGATGTAAATCGATTTTACTCTGTTGTCACACAATAAACCATCTGGAAAATCCAAAAATTAATTGGATACGTTCGCTAAATTTTATCAACGTTCCAGTGACGGCTAAAAAAGTTCAAAAGCGCAATATTCGCGGTGACTGTTCATCTACTCTGATTAGGAGGGTGCAGTCGTATACGAATTTTGTAGAAAAACTTCTGAAAGATTCATTGACTTCAATAGGAAGAGACCTTGCGGCTCAGTTGGTTCAAATCCCTGCGAGGTCGATGAATTTTTCACAAATTCTTTCGCTTATTTAAATTCCTTGATCCATTAAGCCCAATTCTATGTATTAAATAAAATTTAATAAAGTAACAAAGATAATATTTCTGTATTACGTTTAATCAACAACAAATACAATGGGGTATTCCATTCAATTTTTTTTTATTATTTTAAATAAAACTTCATTCAGTTTTGAAGCAATTTATAGTACTAAAAAATCTTAAATGTTCTTAGTTTAACAGTATTTTATTTTTGAGAAATCATTGTAACGTCACATTCCCCCTATATTTGTCTTTCTCACACACACTGCACTGAGTACACGCTACGAGAGACAGATAACAATTGCATGACGTCAATTTCACCTTTTAGCAAATGTGAAATATCTCGTAAAGTAATTATTTAAAAAATGTTTTCATTGCTTTAACTATTATTTATTGAGCCATACTTTAAGTTAAATTGTTTTTTTTTAATTTTTTTGTTATGGTGGAATACGCCATTAAAAAATCAACAATTTTAATGCATTAATACAGGAAAAATTTGTTTTTTTTATTTTATGACTATTTGTATGTATATTGAAATTCGATTATTAAAAAATCGACCATAAATTTTATAGTGACATACCCCATTATATCCAATAGTGTATTGTTAAATCAAAAAGTATCGGCTCAGAACGATCATCTCCAACGAAAAATATCCAGAAAGTTCAAACTAACAATCCACAGTTTAATGAAGCATTATTTCTAATAGGGCTGTTGCAAGAATTTTTATATGTCTTCTAAGAACTAAATTTAAAAAATATTTTTCTTTGAAGAACCTCAAATATGAAAATATCACGAAATATCCATTAGATGTTTTGCAATCAAATATTGAAATTTGTGTAATATTTTGAAAAAGTCATGGGATCTAAAACAGAAAGTGACGTCAGAGTACATACAGTTTAACATGTGACAAACTATCGCCTTCATTTATTTATATTTAATAATGTAATCTCCTTTTCTATTGGCTATGAATGACGTGCTGTATGTACTCCGACGTCACAGAAGTGGGGGTTGTTTTTCATGACTAATTCTGGCACCAATATTTTTATTTAATTATTTACGAAAATAACATTAAATTTTTTTATTAATATGAAAAATATTGTATAAACTTTCATTTAAAAACTTTTAAAGAATGTGAAACAGATTCATTAATTATCATTTTATCACAAAATGTCTAATAATTTTTTGAAATTTTTTTGAAAAATTGTATAATTTTCTTTTTATATTTAATTAATTGTTTGTGGTGCACTCTCCACTCCAGCAATGAGTGCCCGTGAGGTTACGCCTGGTAAGCGGCCGCACGGTACAAATATGTCATCATTACCGATATCTGCGATAAAGCAGATTGTGGCACACTCAGAACTGGGTAATATGCCGTGATGATATATTTATTTATTTTATTTATATGTAGGTACTGAAATCTAAATTTATACTTTTGTTCAAAACATTTGAGAAACAAAGTTCTGGAATCATGTTCCAATCGTTTCAATTCCAACATTCCCTTGTTTATAACAACATTTTTGTAGATCTTTTTAATTTTTACATTTACATTTCCATTACCTCGTACAAAACATAAGTACATAATGTAATTACATTCAGCTATTTGCATACTAATAATAATTTTTTACATTTCTATTTGTAATACAGGATTACATATTTTATATGTATGTATTTCAATATTGAATTGATATTATTTATTAAACGAATAAAAAGAAATAAATGTCAAGATTGCCTATTACATTTTTCACTTTTTATTTAAATTATTAAAAAATAACATACTTCCATGATGACATAAATTGTATCATAAAATGTAATGTAATATATTTACATAAAAATACTATTTGAACATTAATTCTAATGATAAATCATACATAATACTCGTACTTATATAAGTTTTACATCAGATATACTTACTCAGACTATAAAAATAAGTACCTGCAAATGTCTGAAATTAACTTTTTGTATTCAATAAAATCACAATGGATTTAATTCTATTTACATCAATTGTGCTTGTAGATCAATCGATGAAGCAAATAAAAGACTGCCAATAAATGAAATTGATTACTTTTCCAAGGTCAGGTTTACGCTTCATTTGTTCCGGTAATTTATTTACATTTCTGTGCACACGAACGAATGCTCCATAAATCGTTACCAAGGCAAACAGAACATTCATATGTTTTTTATTTTCTATCGGTATTGACTATCAGCTATCGGAATTCTATAAATGATAACAAAAAAGAAGCTCGTGTATCTGTCTAGATATGTCGCGATTATTGAGTAGAAATATTGTTAACTTCAAGAATGAATTGACACATTAGTATGTTGTTTTATTTTGATTGGTCGATATAGTTTGTAACTGACATTCAATTATTTTAAAACAAGTGTTTTCAATGCATTATTGAAGAATGTTTCTTTTTTATTTTACGTATAACCAAGAATATTTTAAGTGCTATAAAATATTTGAAACTTCTACACAACTGACATACTTCTTAATAAATTGAATATGTTTATGAACTCAATAAACTCATAATAGTATTTTATATTTTTATATAGGTTTTAAAATACTGAAATATTTGTTTCAGACCATTTGGTTTCCAACGATATAATAATTTGTCCTTATCCGATTCAAACCGCAAAAATGGAAAAAATATTAATAAATTTACGTGGTAAAACAATGGGGTCATTTCAAAGCAAAAAAATCTGTTGTGGCCAGCACAAAACCTTCCGTAAATTCGATGTATTTTGTACATATCCTATACCAAAAGTTCCTTGAAAAAGATTTTATATATCCTGTATAATTGTAACAAGAACACACTATTTTTACATATCCATACTGAAAGTTCCTTTGAAAAGATTCTAAAATCTAATAAAATTTTAATACGAATACGAACGTACATTATGTATTGCACTTAATACTTCCTCCTGCTTCAACTTTGCCGTATTTTATTAGAAGTCGCTGTTTCTTACTCTTCTCTTCTACTCATTCCTGTCCAAAGCAACTTCGTGACACAGTTCTTCCTCTCTCAAATTTTCTGCTGTACAGTCCTTCCATCTTCTCTTTTGCTTTTCTCGTACTTCTGGCATTATAAGTTCCTATCTTGAGGCGAGGCCGCAAATGCAAGTCACTGGCGACGGACACTCTGTCACTTATATCACTTTCAGATCATATACTTTCCACTTTGGTTTTGCGCTTACCACTGACATCTGTCAATTAGAATTTTTTGAATATATCTGTTGTTTTCATAATTTTTGCAAAGCTGAGTGATTTTCGAAAGTTAATCTCTCTATAACTCTATATCTATTGAATATAAAGGAAAATGTATAATCGAACCGTATAGAGAATAAGATATTCTTTCTATTGATAATCACATAAAATGTCAAAAATGATATTTAACTGCGATTTTTCAAGAAAAACTGTTAAGAACTTCAAATAAGGGTACTTCCGGTTGACCAATTATAACCAAAATCTAATCAGTTCTTCATATGGTTGTAAAGAAGAGGCATATGAAAGAATCATAATTTTTAGAATTGTAGTTTTGGAGTTATCGTTGGAGAAAAATTTGTCACACACATACACACGGACACACGGACGCACACAGACACAGACACACCCACAGACACACACACAGACACACACGGACACACGGACACACACAGACACAGACACACCCACAGACACACACACACAGACACACACACACACACACACACATACAGATACACACACACGGACACACACACACACGCATACAGACATCATCTTAAAAATAGTACATTCGTATTGTAGGGACCCTAAAACGTGCTTATTCATTAAAAACTCACCACCGAATTTTTTGACCAAAAACAATACCATCCTTTTGACGGAAGGTAAAAATCAAGTTAGGTTAGGTTAGGTTCGACTCCCAAGTGTTCACGCGTATGATTGGTTCTAAATTTAAAAACATATTTCTATTTTATTCTATCAGTGCCACTGGCCTTGCTACAAATAATGTGTAAATTTGTATATAATTTATAGAGTCAAGCAACGTTGTGCTTAGTTCCTATCTAGATCTATCCCTCTGGTCATACGCCATGTGTATTCATAATAATGAAAACACATCATCGGCAATGATACCCTGAAGAAGTACATTTTCATTTAAACAGATAGTTGGACGAATTGCCTGAGATCGTATCTACATAACTTTTATATTTTTCAATTTTTGCAATTTTCCACCAACAAATAAAAATTATGTAGATTCAATGATGTGTGTTCATGATTGGTTAAGGAAATTTATTATCTACTTTGTTTAATGAGAGCATGTATTATTAAAATGATAAAAATGATATAATTTGATAATTAATAAAACAATAAAGAACAGAAAAAGCTTTCAATAATGTCACTAAAAAAAGATTTGAATTTATTCACTGGTTTCTTTGGTGTAATTTGACCTGGGCGATTAGATCAGAGTATTCTATATCTGTACTTCAGAGGTAAAGTATGTTTACTCCAGTTTTGAGTGAGACTTCATACGATTTCTTTTTATTGGCTCTACAGACGCCATCGGTCCTTGGCCTGATCCAATGAGCCTATTTCACATTTTTTTAATTATTTTATTTTAAATCAAAGTTTATACAATATTTTTCATATTTTTAAAAATATTAATAATAATTTATTGTTATTAGTCATGAAAAACAACCCCCTACTTCTGTGACGTTGGAGTACATACAGCACGTCATTCATAGCCAACAGGAAAACAGTATACGTTATTTATATATCTGGTAAAAATTTTAACTTCTAGTTAGGTAAACAATATTACATCGATTTGTTGTCAGCAATGATAAATCTGTCATTTGACAGTTCATTTCGTTTAATTTTAGAATTTTAACAAAAAAAAAAAAAAAATACATTGACATTCTAACGATGTTACACAATTTTGTATTGTACATTTCTTTTCGAAATGATTTTATTAGTTATCATAAACTAAAACGTAAATTTAAAAATGTAAATGAAATCCTTTGTAATCCATTTATTACTGTATACATTTTATAAAAGATAAACAAATTTACTCATAAATAATGAAATAAATTCAATTTAAATTATATTTTACTGATGTTAGCGCAATCTGTGGCATGAACATTAACTATTTGTTGATCAGCTGTTATTATGTTAGTAAGATTGTGTAGCAAGTGTTCTGTTTTTCGTTGAATGTTGCAAATATCTTCAAAAGAGGTAAAATTATGCTTCGTATTTTAAATATTTTGTTATATATTCCTTATATTTTAAAATACACCATAACCTTATTATTAATTATGATAATTGTGATGTGTAAGATGGTATTGAATATAGGTTAGTAATGTATATTAATTTGGAAGACAAAATATGAAATTATACGTGAATTTTGTGAATATGAGTATAATTTTAATCTTTTATCTGATTCAACATTAAAATGGCAATATACCAGGTATAGTTACTTTAATAATTACTCCAGTTGAGAATTATTAAACATTCGTGTGTGCAAACAGAAACAGATGCACCACATCATAACTGAAGAGAAATTTACAAACATTGCAGTAATAATTTCCCTACAGCCGTCGATAAATAAAAACAATAATTACCCTACGACCCAATTAATTATCTTTACGGTAAGCCAACAGCAGCGTGTTTCTAATTGGCGTTCAGCAGTCGCGGAAGCCAATTTCGATATTCTTACATCTGCTGACTTCGTTCTGCTCCATTAAGCAATCGGACGAAAGCAATACTTTCTTCCATTTGCGTGGAGCTAATGAGGGCTGTCGATATCATTAACATTTTTATACTGACGTAAAAACACGTATTGGCTGCAGACGGGGTAATAATGCATCTAAGGGTAGGAAACAGAACCGGCATAGGTAAACATCCCCTACAAAAATTCTACTCAACCTGTCTTAGCCATAGCGACTTGACGAAAGCTCCCTATGGGCCAAAGCAGACACTAGTGTCTGCCTAATGTTTCAAACTTTATCGATCCTGCCCGGTCAAGAGGACTCGCTTTTATATGCAGTCTAAGGGGGTTGCTGGCATCTATTTTTTTTTATCTCTTGCTAAGAGAAGTATTGGAATCATGCAAAAAATCGCATATCAAGATTTTAGTAGATAAGCACATTTTAAGGTCCCTATAATCCGATTATGGGGTCCAGTGGCCGCGTGCCTGAGTGTCTGGTCGCGAACCTGGGAGAACCGGATTCGATCCAGACAGACGCCAAATATTTCCAATTTTAAAAGGCACAAAACTGATCCCTGTGGTGCACTCTCCACACCAGCCATGAGTGCCCGTGAGTGACGCCTGGTAAGCGCCCACACGGTAAAATATAGCGTCATCATTACCGATATCTACATGTGTTGTAGATACTGGCACACTCAGAAATGGGTAATATGCCGTGATGATATATTTATTTATTTATTTATTTATTTTATATAATCCGATTATAACATTTTTACGATGATGTCCGTGTGTCTGTGTATGTGTGTGTGGATGTTGGAACCACAGTTTCTTGTGTGCAGTCTCCTCAATCTATGACATTCTTGAAAAGAGCTGATTAGATTTTGGTAACAATTGGACAACCGGAAGTAATAGTTTCTTTAAAAAAAATCTTCTAAATATTATTTTTTGAAAATTTCTGTTAATACTAATATTAAAGAATATAAAAATATCTATCCAATACATTTAAAATTTTTATTATATCTTCTATGGAGTTACAGATAGAGACATATAAATATATAAAATAATAAGTTGGAAAACAAATGGAAAAATTAATATGTTTGTAATTGACAGATAAATGTGAGTGTTAAAAAGCCAGAGATATTACTGAAGCCATTTTCTGGGAAGTACATTTAATATTTCTTATTTTATTATTAATTAAATATTTATTAATATAGATTCACATATTACATATACCCTTCAGAAATACCGCCAATCTAATCAATGAATTGGAAGAATCTCGCACATTAGAAGAATAAGAGTGAATAGAATGAATTAAAAATAAAAATAATATATAAAGAAGATATGTGTTTTTGCTTATATCAAAAATGTCAAATATGTACAATATTTATATAGCCTAATATGGCAATAGCGAGAGGTATTGTGCTGGCCACAACAGATTTTTGGTTTCAAATTAATCAGATTTGCTAAAATTATATAAACTACTTTACTAAATTATTAAAATATCTTTCAGAACTCATATTAATAATTGAAATAATACTACCTTTTTTAGTTTAAGTTCTGTATTTATTTATTATTAAAACCCAACTTTTTTTTGTTGTTTTTGTTATTTCACATATTTATGTCAATGTTTTCCCCTGAAGAAGGCACCAGTTTATGGTGCCGAAACGTTGGGTTTTAATAATAAATAAATACAGAACTTAAACTAAAAAAAAGGTAGTATTATTCCAATTACTTTACTAAACTTTTTCGTTTTAAATTTTTAATGCTGATATATTAAAACATCTTCGAACATAGGTAAAAATTTTCCAATGGATTGTAAAAAATATATTGACGTCTTTATTAATGTATACTGTGCATTTTTACGTATTTACATTTGGGTATATTACTTGCAATTTAAATTAGGAATAATAATTGTTATTGTTTGAAACTAAAAATAAAATACTCCCAGAATTCCATCCCCTTGTAGACTCATTCCACCCCTGGTTGTGAACCACCACAGTGGTGTTAATGTCCTTCAGTCATGTGACCATTAAAATCGTATATTTCTGGTTTTGTGTAATGATAACCTGGGCTTAGATTAGGCAGCAGGTAACGGGGTGGGTGTGTGAAATGTATAGTTGGGGCCTGACTCCAGTCTAGCCACCAAATCCACAAAGATTCATGCTGGAATGTCGTTTGATTCCGTGATTATAACAAGAACTTGGGATATTTAAGACAGGTATTGCGAATGGTTAAATTTTTCTTATGATTTATGAAGAAGAATTTAGTTCATTGTTTTGATCTATGAACAGCATGTTAAAGCTCAGAATACCGGTGAATTCAAAAGACCACCCGATCACCCGTATTTCAGCGAATATGGGCCGGAGTCGATTCTTCATTCATAGGAGCCAAAAGACCTGTAAGACTCATAAGAACCGCATTATCTGTAAGAAGTATTTGACCGCTATCAACTTCACATACCACCGACAATTTCATCGGTGAAATTCATTGCAATTTAATAATGACGGTACCGATAGATATGTGATGGAACAGATAGATGGTGAAAATAGGAACTACTTGATGAAAGGGTGCTGGAAGTTATACTTATTGTAGGTTCGAGACAATGAAATCATTTCTACAGCATTCATAATTCACGACTTTTCTTCGCTGACTACCGGCTAAAACGTCAACAAACAACAAACTTGTGAACCCCCAATTCATCTGAAATTATCAAATCTATCGACACTCAAACCTAATGGATCCGATAGATTTCTGTTTAACTAATCGGTGAAAATAGGAACGATCTATTGAAATTCATTGCTTTTAAAGAGCTGAATAAAAAGGCCCATTGGTGAATTTCTGCATTACGCGCATGACCCATCGGTGAATAAAAGAACTCGCCTATGTATACTTCTTTGTTGCTAATTTCAGAATAGTGTCAAATTTAAATTTCAATTATTTTAATGTTTATTTTTATGTAATGTTGTGTTCATACAATATAAAATAATTATTTATTACTTACCAGTTATTTAACTTGTAGAAATTATTGCCAACATTGTGATCAAATGCAGGAAATTTATTATTTTGAACATTCTACCATTTTTTCAACTTCTTTTATTATTATTATTGTTATTATATTATTATTATTATTATTATTATTATTATTATTATTATTATTATTATTATGCGAAGAAGTGTTTGAGAAACTATACTTTTTTTGTTATAAATATAGTTTTTAAGAAATGCTTTAGAAATAAGATAATATAAATGTTTTTTTCCTAAATTTTCCGGTCATCTGATGGAGATCTGGGAAATTGAAGTTGTTGCTTAGGCGACGCAAAACAACACATTTCAATACATGAGTACAAAAAGTTATGTTCATGTCTTTTTTATAATCGTCATTTACTTACATTCTTCTCATGTGAAGTTAAAACTGAAATCAGAAAGCAAAAGCATAATTTCCAATTGTCTTTCGGGTAGCATTATATTTTATTTCCTCTTGTTTACACTAGTAAGTACCTAATTCGAAAATAATAGTGCATGTAGAAGTTCTAGATATGAGAACATTGCATTACAATGACAATCATATTTACTTTAAACTGTGTAGTTAATATTCCAAATGGTTCCTCCTCTTCCTTTCAAAAGTCTGTCAAATCGCTTAGGTAAATCGTAAATACAATATTTAATAAACTTCACTCTATAGTTTTAACTCGTTCAGTGAGTTGAATAAATATGTCGCATAATTTTTCACTAATTTTCTGTCCGCCAGACCTAAAATGGCAATGTTTTTGGCCCCTCCTATTGTGAAGCAAGTGTGTCACTGTAATTGGCTGTTGGATGGTCCCATAATAATGTTTTCATGCAGAATTTCAATATGTAATTTCCCGCAGACATTGAGAATTCACAGGTGATTTGTTTCCCCTACGTATATTCGTTATGTGTTAAATACATGGTGAAGGAAATAATATTTGTAGTATTCTAGATAATTATATAGAAAAACTTGTAGTGAATATGCAAGGTTTGATAATAACTACAGAGGAATAGTTATTTACATAATCAGTTATGAAAAGAGTGATATTGTTTGATGAACATAATATTTGCCGAAACGAGTGAAGTGAGTTTTTCAAATTATGTGAGTCAAACAATATCATGTTTTTATAACGTATTATGCACAAAAATTTATCTAATTCCACCAAAATAATTTAAAAATATACAAAATTCTAGTGCTTTTGTCAGTATATGCGTATCGTTATTGAAAATGAGCTCTGAATGTATTCTGAAATCGATGTAGATCTTCCTTCTGATGTAGAGGAATTGGGTGTGAGTCAATAATTCATAGATTGATATTAAAGAAATCATTATTGATATATTCTTGTTTTTATTTGTATCAATTGTCAGTTGTGTAATAATATCCTTTACGTAACTCAGTTCAAGTGAAATTGATGTTTGATACATTAAAAATAAATTTATACGAGGTGTAGCAATTAAATAACAAGATTAATCTTAGAACATTGACAATGTATAAAATTACACAAAACAAATATGGCATCTAAAAATGCGCACACTTACGTAACATTCTCTTTGCAATCAAATAATATTACTACCAAGTTTATATCTCTACCCATTTTTGAATTATTGCCCCAAAAGTCAATATACCCCACATTTAGATAAAATCTTCAAAATTTTCAAAAATCTAATTCTGATGTATCTAGATATTTCGCAATGCGCTGATTCCAAATTTTGAAACCGCAGATCGATATCTTGTTTCTTTCTCGAGATATTTAGATTTAAAGTTTTGCTTAAAACTGCCCATTTTTGGGTAATAACCCAAAAATGGGCCGAGATATGAATTTGGCGACAGCACCATTCGATTCTACGGGCAAAATTACATAAGTACACCAATTTTCAGAATTTTTGAACACCGCATACAATCTCTAAAGCAAAATAACTGAAAATGGCCAAAAATCGCAAAAATCTAAGGTGTACCCCTTACGATTTTTTCAGATTTTGGCCATTTTCAGGGGTTTTCAAACTTTTATTCATAAAAAATGAACCAGTTGGACAAAAATTATGAAAATTGCCATACTTATGTATTTTTGTCTGCAGAATCGAATGGTGATATCGCCAAATTCATACCTCGACCCATTTTTGGGTTATTACCCAAAAATGGGTAGTTTTGAGCAAAACTTTGAATCTAAATATCTCGAGAACGAAACGAGATATCGACCTGCAGTTTCAAAATTTGGAATTAGCGCATTAAGAAGTATCTAGATACATAAAAATTAGATTTTTGAAAATTTTGAAGTTTTTATGTAAATTTGGGGCAATAATTCAAAAATGGGTAGAGATATAAATTTGGTGGTAATATTATTTGATTGTAAAGAGAATGTTACGTAAGTGTACGCATTTTTAGAGTGATTATATAATTATGAGTATACATAATGTATATTCATGTGATAATTTTATTGGATTTATAGAATATTTTCCAAGGAACTTCCTATAGGAATTTGTAAAAAATTGTATTATGTTCGTGTTACAATTTTACTGGATATATAGAATCTTTTCCAACGAACTTTTGGTATGGGATTTGTACAAAATACATCAAATTAACGGAAGGTCTTGTGCTGGTCACAACAGATTTTTTAAGTTTCATACAGAATTTCATATTGACACTAACATAATGCCGGCGGAGTACGAGATTGTAGTTAACTTCAATCAAAGGCTACTGCCGAGCGGTATGCCTAATTATTTTAAAATTTTATCAGTGAATGGAGGGAAGATGACAAATTAATATGACGTAGCCTGCAATGTTGCCAAATTTACAGGGAAGCCAGATTTAATTGCCGCATCTCGTATTTATAATTTTATTGCTTATAAATGCACACTAGTTTTTTTAACCAAAAAAAATAAATATTGGATAGTTTATCTTCTAATAATTTAATAGAAGACATTTTATACTTGCACCATATTGAATAAGAAATATTGAAAGACAGGAAAATATTCTTCGAGACGTATTCTATACAATAATTATTTTAAATACCAGTTTGTAATTAATTTATTATAAATGAAAATGCAGTTGTACTAAAAATTGTACATTTACATTTAATTTGTCCAAGTCCAAAGAATATCAACTATCTATAATTTTTCCTTTTTAATACAATATAATTTTATAGCTGTCTATACGAAATTAAAGTATCCTTAAATTGTCATCTTGTAAAATGGAAGAAAATTGAACATACTTATAATTTAAAATTTTTATATTTGCAGTTTATGAAATTCTGTTTGAAATTATCTAAAAATACAGTCATTTCACACAATACCATCCATCTTATAACTTTACTTAAGACTTTTAATCATTTTAGAAATTGCAAAAAAATTATAGACAAGCTAGGTGTTTTCAAAAATTCCTAGAAGTGTAAAGTACTTTCTTAGAAACGAAGTAAATTTTTCAAATGTTATCACCTAATTGCCAGTTCTAAGCTTCACGACTGCATAATAGATAAGCTATAAAAATACTTGTAACTTTTTTCGTTGTTTAACAAGACAATTACCTGCGACTCCCTCGGCAATTTTGCGCAAAATTATTTATCAGAGGGAACCTGACAAAAGTTCATTTTTCATGGCTATCATTAAAAATAAAGAATGTATCATTACAATTACTTTATCTGATACTCCACACTTGGGAATAATAACTCATTTTAACAATTAATTGCTTCGGTTGTGTTTAATTTCAAAGACTGCAGAATATTATATATTGTGTGCAAGTTATCTGCCTATCAGAATTATATCATATGTAATTAAGTTTATATTGCTTTCATTTTACTGGGAGAACCTAAACATGAGCTACATTTATTCTTTGAATTTGTTTTTTAACTTATGTCAGCTTTAGGTAAGGAAGGTATTGTCTTGTAAAAAAATTCGGTGGTTTAATGAATAAGCACGTTTTAAGGTCCCTACTATACGAATTTACTATTTTTAAGATGATGTCTGTATGTGTGTCCGTGTGTGACATATTTTCCTCCGACAATAACTCCAATACTACAATTCTAAAAATTATAATTCTGTCGTATTTTTTTTCTTTACATTCATATGAAGAGGTGATAAGATTTTAGATACAATTGATCCACCAGAAGAACCCGTATTTGAAGTTTTTAGCTAGAGATGCACTCGATTTCGAGCTTTGGCCCGGCCCGGCCCGAAGCCCGCCTCATTTTCGAGTCGATCATCGAGCCGGGCTGAAGATATTTTTTATCGGGCCGAATCGGGCTAATCAATTTCAAAAATCGAGGCTAGTCGAACTTTTGATTTTGGCCCGGCCCGAAAATTCAAGCTTTTCAAATACACAGTTTCCTTAATATTTTAATGAAAATGGATGAAGTTAAAAAGGATCAAAATGATGTAATAACAGCAAACTTCACATATTAATAAATAAAAATGTATTATTTTACTTCTAGAATGCAAGGTTATTCAGTAAAACATAATAATTATATTGTGATGTTGCTATTATTATTGTTATTAATCGTATACTTGAATAAAAGTGATTTTTGTTCCTATCATAATGATTTCTTGTCCTATTTTTGAACAGAAACAAAGTTAGATAAAAAATCCTTATGTAAATTATATTATTTTACGACGTGAAAAAATTGTTGAAATTTTCGAACGGCTTTGGTAAACAAAGTGTTAAATACACGTAGGTCTGTAATTTTTATAACAAACTTACACTAGAAGGGTCTCTTTTTCAACTACTTATGTTAACTAATGTTAAAAGTTATAAGAATGTAAAGGTTTGTCACGAAAAAAGTTAAACATTTCGCTTTAACATAAAAATCAAAATTAGGAATGCCGGATGCACCCAATTTCGAGTCAATTTTCGAGCCGGGCTAGCTAATTTTTTTGTCGAGTCGATCTTCGAGTCGGGCCGGTAATTTTTATTTTCGGGCCGAGTCGATCCAACCTCAAAGCCCGGCCCGGCCCGGCCCGAATGCATCTCTATTTTTAACAGTTTTTCTTAAAAAACACAGTTAAATATTATTTTTTGACATTTTATGATATTATAAATGTTCTTCTCCATATGGTTTGAGTATACATTTTCCTTCATGTTATATAGATATAGAGTTAAAGGATTATAAAGAGATTAACTTTCAAAAATCAGTCAGCTTTGCTTTTTATCATGGAAACAGCTGATATATTCAAAAAATTCTAATTGACAGATGTCAGTGCCAAGTGTAAAACCAAAGATGGAAAGTATAGGATCAGAAAGTGTTCTTCGCGTTGCAGCGTCGCCTCATGATTGGAATATTCAATGCCGGGAGTACGAAGAAGGCCAAAGAGAAGATAGGATTGTATCGCAAAAGACTTGAGCTAGGAAGAACTGTGTGAAGAAGAAACGTTGGACACGAATAAATGGAAGAGAAGCAGCGACCCCCAATAAAATAGGGAAAAGCTAAAGAAGAAAGAAGGAAGTTCAAGTGCAATTTACATAGTGTATGTTTTGTTATAATTTTATTGGATTTATAGAATCTTTTCAAAGAAACTTTCGGTACAGAATTTGTAAAAAAATAGTATGTGTTCGTATTATAATTATAATGGGGTCCCGTGGCCGCGTGCCTGAGTGTCTGGTCGTGAACCTGGGGGAACCGGGTTCGATCCCGACTAACGCCAAATATTTCCAATTTTAAATGGCACAAAAGTGACCCCTGTGGTGCACTCTCCACGCCAGCTATGAGTGCCCGTGAGGTGACGCCTGGTAAGCGCCCACACAGTGAAATATATCGTCATCATTACCGATGTCTACATGTGTTGTAGATACTGGCACACCCAGAAATGGGTAATATGCCGTGATGATATATTTATTTTTTTATTTATTATAATTTTACAATTGTTTTCGGGTTTTTGCTAACCCACTAAGTGGGACACGCGTGATTTTATGTATGTATGTAAAAATATTTTGAAGAGGCTAATATTAATAATGTAAATAAAATATTACTTTTTGAAACAAATGAAAATTCTAGTAATTTTTTATCAAACTACGTATAGGCAGTTTTAAGCCGTTATATTTAGGTCAAAATACTCGTATGTAGTAATTACGCTTAAAATAAAAGCTGAATAAGAAGATTAAGAAGATTACAATACTAAACAATCTCCTACTTAAAGCAATGGGCTACTTGCGTGGTACTGAAAATCCGATTTCTACCACTATGTACGTAATGTTTTGTTGAAAACATATATAAAAATATAAATTTTATTTAAAAAAAATATTTGTTTTTTAGTAAATTAAGAAAAAAAATTTCTGTGACGTCATTATATTCTACCGAAGAAGGAAACCATGTTTAAAACTATAACGTGTAGATGGCATGGCGTGCGAGAAAGTTTTAATTTGAATTTGACATTAGTTCATTTTTCTCACTCTCTGGTCTCTCCAATATATTAATTACTTCACAAATAAACACATAGGTAGTTACATGTAATTTAAAATATCGATACTAAAAAGATAAACTAAAATACTAACCTCCAAACTATTGTTGAAACGTCAAACAGGAGATCTACATTACCCGTACAAACAAACGCAATGGCCTTACGATCATTCATTGGTGCGGCGTAATTCTACGTCATACATGGCGGTAATTCAAATAATCAAATTTCATGATTATTTTTCTGGCTAATTAATAAAAATTTTGTCAAAAGAAAAAATATGTGTAGCAAGTTTTTACGTGCTCTTCAAAAATATTAAATAAAAAAAGGTACGCAAGTAGCCCATTGTCCTTATTGCTCGTATTCCTTTATTTTCAGCAAGAGAATCAGAGACACAAATCATTGCAGGTAAACAATTCCATCTGCCGTAAATCTGGCATTTTGGCTTCGGGAGCCGATCATCACAAGTCGGAAGGAAGCAACATATAATTTGGCACAAAGACACTCATCCTCACGAGCTGGTGCGCTAAGTACAGTGGAACTCCAACTCCATGCCTGCAGTCAGGTGTCCGACGGAAACCCACCCAGCAGATTGGCTGCTGTTATTTTCATGTTTCTTCTTGCAGATGTAGAAACGCTTTGGTTTTCATGATTATACAGCACAGCATAGGGGATTGGAATTATTGAAACAAAGCAAAACTGAGAAACTTAAATAAGTAATATGTGGAAGTTTGTTCGTTTTCGCTCTTGCATTATGAATTGGTGTGGGAATTATGAAATATTATGAATTTTTAATAATTGTTTCTCATTTTATACTATAAAATTGTAGTTTAATATTACATTTTCTTTGAAACACCTAAAAACAAATTAAACAAAAAATACGGCTAGCTCTTAATTTTCTGTAGTCTACTAAAATTTATACATTAACAACAATGTATTACCAAACAGAATAAGATCGTTTTACATTCTACCTAACAATAACAAATTTCAATAATCAGTAAAGTTTGACAATAAATTTACGTTTGTTCCCCATATAGAAGACACGTACAATAACGCCATGAGAATGCTGGGATTTGTAATTAGAAACAGTAAATCGTTCCAAAATCTTTCAGCTATTAAAAGCCTATATTATTCATTTGAACTTGAATACTGCCATATTATCTGGAACCCTATATATGAAGTCCATCAAGATTTACTCGAGTCTGTTCAAAAGAAATTCCTAAAATATCTTTATTACAAAGTTCATAACAGGTACCCAGTATATTCAATAACGTATCAACAGTTGTTGGTTATGTTTAATTTTAGGAGTCTTTTTGAACGTCGTGAAAATGCTCTTGTACTACACTTGTCAAAAATAATTAATTATTGTGTTGATGATCCTCGCTCTCTGTCTTCCCTTCATTTTCATACTCCCATTGTCCGTACCAGAAGTAATCTTACATTTTACTTGCCCTTAGCTCGAACTAACTGTTTAATATTGTCACCTATTCACAGAATGTGCCACGTTTATAATTCTAAATTTTCTGCTGTCGATATTTTCTCTTTTGACTTTGCAAAATTTTTCAAAATTATATGCAAAATGTAATATATAATATCTTTGTGAAATATGTACTACTTTCCTACCCTTAATTTGGGCCTAGCCTGTTGGGTAGTCGTATTAATAAATAAATAAATAAAAAAATAAAACTGTATTGGGACCCGCAAAATAAATAGAATGCAACACCAGCACTACCAGCAGTAATTTTGGGAACTAATGGCCATATTTTATTCAAAACTGCAATGGCCGGTTGCACTACTCAACTTAAATATAAAACTTGGCTTAAATTGACAATAATAAATTGAAAACGGTCGGAGACTTATTCAGGGTGGATTGCATGAAAGTGGGTTAACTCTGGAGTTACGCTAACCCAGGGTTACGTACACGAACAGAGAGTTACCAGCTTGTTTGACAGCTAACCTTAGGTCAAAAAATAATAATATGGCCAATAGTTGCCATTTCACGCATCATTTTTAACACAAGAAAGGAAAATATTAACAAAATACTTTTTACCTCTCGCTGAGAGAGGTATTGGATTCATGCTAAAATTCGCATATCCAGATTTCAGTGAATAAGCACGATTTAAGGTCCCTAGAATCCGATTATAACATTTTTAAAATGATGTGTGTGTGTGTGTGTGTGTGTGTGTGTGGATGTGGATGTGTGTATGTGTGTATGTATGTATGTGTGTATGTCTGGATGTTGTAGACACGATTCCTCAAAAACCATAAGACTTAAAAATTGTTTAACTATGGATTCCTCAATCTGACATTCCTGGGAAGAGCTGAAAAGGTTTTGATAACAATTAAACAACCGGAAGTAGTAGTTTCTGAGAAAAATTCTTCTAAATATAATTTTTTGGAAATTTTTGTTATTAAATATTGAAGAAGATAAAATTCTCCATCTAATACACTTAAAATTTTTATTATATCTTGTATAGATTTAGAGATAAAGACACTATAATATATAGAGTAATTTAATCGCAGAGGCTAAGGCTCTCAGGAAACCAGTTGACAAATTGCAATGTTTATAACAAAGATTTTAAATGACACATGTCAGTGTCAAAAATAAACAGTTTTAGTGACATTCTGATAGCTTTTTGTGGGAAGTATATTTAATCTTTCTTATTGTTTTATTAATTAAATATTTGAAATTGTAGGTAAAATGCATATATCCATCAGAAATACCGCCAATCTCTGACATTTAGAAACTTCCTCATATAATGAAAAATAGATATAATTAGAATTATATGTGTGCAGAAGACATGTTAAATACAATAAAAAACAGTATTTGGGTAAAGTTCTGTATTTTTTTGTTATAAAAAGACGGTTCGAAAGGGAAGTGCAATACAATACTTATATAGCCTAATATGGAAATGGCGAGAGGTCTTGTGCTGGCCACAACAGATTTTTTAGGTTAGCTGTCAAACAAGCTGGTAACAATGTGTTTGTGTACATAACCCTGGGTTAACGTAACTCGAGGATTAACCCACGTTCATGCAACCCACCCTCAGTGTCTGTAAAACTAAATTTCAGTTAAATGTTGTGTACAGCATTCCATGTGATAATTGTAATGCATATTACATAGGTCAGCCTAAACGATATTTAAAATTTAGAATCGCCGAACACAAACGTAATGTTGAACAAAAAAATGACATTTGTAAATACGCATTAACTAAATATTGTTGAGATTTTAGAACACAGATTTAACTTTGATAACATTCGAGTTTCGAGTTTTACATGAAGAGAAGAACCTGTCAAAAACACTAGAAATCTTATACATTAATTCGGACAATAAATCTATAAACTTCAAAATTTATATCCAGGATCTAAGTAACATCTACTGTCTCTGCATTCAGACCTTTCCTGGTACGTCCGCTACACATTTGGTGAATTGGTGATTGTTGAATTATGGCACTAGGTCAAGTGAGTACGGTTGATGTACCAACACGGTGATTTTGTATTTCGTCAAAAAATGTCTAGCCGGATAGAAAGTTTTATTCCGGCACGTTGTTTTCATGGAGAATCCATCACATTTTAACCCTTTTTCTTCTCACCCGTGCATGAAGGGTTATCAAAACCTTCTTGTAATATGCTTTGATAACGAAATGCCCCCCAACCACCCAATCCATGTGAACAATCACTCGCATTTCGAAAAAAGCAATGTCAGTGCACGGCCGAGGCGCTAATCGTCTCCGATCTTTTTTCTTCCTTTTTTAAATCTTCTAAACTGCTCGAAAACTTGAATACTAGATAGACCGTCATCGCCATAAACATTTTTCATCAATTCGTACATTTCTTTAGTGATTTTTACCTTCCGTCACCTTTAGGTAAGGGAGGTATTGTCTTTGGTCAAAAAATTCGGTGGTGAGTTTTGGAATAAGCACGTTTTAAGATCCCTAGAATACGATTTTACTAATTTTACATTGATGTCTGTATGTGTGTGTGTGTGTGTGTGTGTGTGTGTGTGTGTGTGTGTGTGTGTGTGTGTGTGTGTGTGTGTGTGTGACAAATTTTTCTAAGACGATAACTCCAAAACTACAATTCCAAAAATTAGGATTCTTTCGTATTCCTCTTCTTTACAACCATATGAAGAGCTGATTAGATTTTGGTTATAATTGGTCAACCGGAAGACTGTCCCTCGCAAGTGACTTGCAGTTTCAATACCGGGAGTACGAGGAAGGCCAAAGAGAAGATGGAAGGACTGTGTAGCAGAATATTTGAGAGAGGAAGAACTATGTGAGGAAGATGCGTTGGATAGGAATGAGGAAGTGTGAAGTGCAATTTACAGAATGTACATTCGTGTTATAATTATATTGGATTTATAGAATCTTTTCAAAGGGGTCCCGTGGCCGCGTGCCTGAGTGTCTGGTCGCGAACATGGGGGAACCGGGTTCGATTCCGACAGACGCCAAATATTTCAAATTTTAAATGGCACAAAAGTGACCCCTGTGGTGCACTGTCCACACCAGCTATGAGTGCCTGTGAGGTGACGCCTGGTAAGCGCCCACACGTTAAAATATATCGTCATCATTACCGATGTCTACATGTGTTGTAGATACTGGCACATCCAGAAATGGGTAATATGCCTTGATGATATATTTATTTATTTATTTTATTTATTTCAAAGGAACTTGCAATATGGAATTTGTAAAAAATAGTGTGTTCGTGTTACAGTTTTACAGGATATATAGAAGCTTTTCCAAGGAACTTTTGGTATCAGATTTGTACAAAATAGATCGAATTGACGGAAGGTTTTGTACTGGCCACAACAGATTTTTTAAGTTTCATACAGAATTTCATGTTGACACTAATATAAGTCCGGCGGAGTTTGAGAAAGTAGTTAACTTCAATCAAAGGCTACTGCCGAACGGTTTCGCTAATTATCTTGAAATTTTAACAGTGGATGGAGGGAAGATAACAAATTAATATGACATAGCCTGCAATGTTGCCAAATTTACAGGGATGCCGGAAAAAATAAATCTTGTTATTTAATTGCCACACTTCGTATGTCTTAAAATCTTTTCTCTGTTATCTGCGGCAGTTATAATACTCATGTCCTAGCAATCCTATGTATGTTAATAAAGTGAATTAAAATCTTAATTTTCTTAAACAGATGAGTGTAAATCAGGCTTAGTAATCCAACTTCGCTCACTATTGACTAGTAGAGCTGTTTATTGAATTCATAATTTCCGAAGAGATGTAGTCAGTAAGATAGGATATCATGTCGATCTCATTCAGCTACTTGTCGGGAGCTCGTATAGGATGCATCTTGCCTTCAGGCGACGTAAATTCTGTAAAAAGGCGAGTTTTACTGACGGATACTACCGACTTCAACATTAGAATACACCATTCAAGTTTTGCTTTATTTTGAAGGGTAATAGAGGCAGCTTCTCACGATGTTATTAAACACGATTAATATCTCAACGAATAGAGAATATCATACAGGTGAGGTGATTATATTGTGGATATAAAGACAATTTATAAAAAATATGATCTGAACAGCACATTATCTACCCTCATTCTATTAGATTTTATTTTTCTGACAAACCGTCAAGTGTATGTCAGGTTTCATTCGACTGGACAGGTAATTTGTGTTTGACAGTTACATATTGACGAAACATTCAACACGCACATTTTTACCTCTCGCTGAGAAGTATTGGATTCATGCTAAAAATCGCATATCTAGATTTTAGTGAATAAGCACGTTTTAAAATCACTAGTAACATTTTTACAATGATGTTTGTGGGTGTGGGTGTGTTTGGATGTGTGTATGTGTGTATGGATGTTGGAAGGACAGTATCTCAAATTATACCTATAAGACTAAATACCATTTTAACTAGGTATTCTTTAATCTGACATTAATGGGAAGAGCTGAAAAGGTTTTGGTAACAATTGGACAACCGAAAGTAGTATTTTATTAAAATAAATCTTTTAAATATTATTTTTTGGAAATTTTTGCTATTACAAATATTAAAAAATATAGAATTCTCTATCCAATATATTAAACATTTTTATTATATGTTCTATAGATTTAAAGATAGAAAAATATAAAATAATCCTCAAACAGCCCGTGTAAACCAATTGGAAAATTAAAATGTTTGTAATTGGCATAAATGTCATTGTCAAAAATCCAGAGACATTATTGAAGACTTTTCTCGGAAGTTCATTTAATATTTCTTGTTTTATAATTAATGAAATTATTTAAAATTATAGATATAGCTGTCGCACGTTAAGTTGGCACTGTCCTTAAATACGAAAAATCTAAAATGTAATGGTAATATAATATGCTATTGTTATAACGATGAAAACTCTGTCAACATCTAAAATTGATATATAAGCCAAAGTATGTACCGAATCAGTGTCAACTAAACATGCGCTTGCTATACATATATTTCATCACCTACCCTTAGGAAATACTGCCAATCGTCAATGAATTGGAAGAACCTTGAACATTTAGAAGAGTCGGAGGAAACTTGTTCATAGAATGAATTGAAAAATAAAGAATACTTGTATAAAAAAAAACCTCGTCCAGATTTCATTTGAACAAATGACTTTTAAATCCTCTGTCTTAATCCTAATCTTTGCTACTGTGAATATTTTTACGTTTCACGCAAATATAGTTTCTTCTCAAAATACATTATATGACTATGAAAGTTGAAAATTGCTTGTAACTATTTAAAAGGGGAAAAGTTTTATTGGGGTTTTAGAGAACCATAGTTGACCTGTAAAATTCTTATCCAAGATGTTATGCTTGCTTTAACAATGAACACTCATTACTGAATTGAGCAACTGTACCTAGTGCATATTTACATTTTGGCACTACCAGTTGCTCAATTCAGTAATGAGCGTTCATTGTTAAAGCAAGCATAACATCTTGAATAAGAATTTTACAGGTCAACTATGGTTCTCTAAAAACCCTAATAAAACTTTTCCCCTTTTAAATAGTTACAAGCAATTTTCAACTTTCATAGACATATAATGTATTTTGAGAAGAAACTATATTTGCGTGAAACGTAAAAATATTCACAGTAGCAAAGATTAGGATTAAGACAGAGGATTTAAAAGTCATTTGTTCAAATGAAATCTGGACGAGGTATAATTAGAATTTTTTGTGTGTACCAGAAATATTAAATACAATACTTATATGGCCTAATATGAAAATGGCGAGAGGTATTGTGCTGGATACAACAATTTTTTTTATTAAAAAATAACGGAATGAATAATCTGCGAATCCGCATTTAATTTTGTGTTAAATATGGTATAACGTGTAACGTGCATTACCGATCAGGAGGTAGAGGCGGTAAGTAAATAAAAACAACGATCAAAGCTTACTTTCGAAATATGTCAAAATAATTTTTAAATCTATTTTTTTAAGTGTAATGCGTTGAAGGTGCAAAAAACATAATAAGCATTGGGGTTAACAAGTGCTCTTCTATCGACATCGGATGTATTGGAAATTTCGACTTCGTCTCGATCTCCAAAATCATCCACAATCGGTAAGAAGCACTTACTGTCCTTAATCGTTAAATAACTATTTTGCATTATTAGTACTACCAAAATCTATTTGCCGAAATAATAGCGATTTATTTATTACATATTCAAAATATGACTAGGTATATTATTTCAATGAAAATTGACAATAAATTATAACATTACGTTTTCTTTTATTATCTTTTCTTTGCTTTTCTTATTCAAAGAAAATGATAAATCGGTTGTTCTTGTTTTAAGTATAATAGTACGCTAATAATATTATTTAGTGAGCAAAATACAGCATTAACATAATTTTATAATTTTGTATACTCATATATAATAATATAAACATATAATCATAGCTTTTACTAAATGAAAGTGTGGCACATTTATTTTGCAAGCTATTTTGTAAATTACAATACGTATAAGTACATAATGACGACAAACGCGCAGAGTTGTTATGGATAATTCGCTGTGATGATATTTGTACAGTTTTAAATGATAATGTTCACAGTATATTCGTAATTATTTTTCTTCAATGCCTACTAGATATAATATTATGTTTCCAATTGGGCTTCAATTATATTATGATGCTGATTGTAACGGAAAACACAAAAAAATAGCAAATGTAAACGGTTTCTCTGTCAAGATAGATTAATTTATTTTTATTTGTGATTTATGTTCAAGTAAAAAGTTATGTATTTAAATTAATAGATAATTGATCCTTTGAACAGAAATGATAAATAATACCTAATAAAAATATAATAACTAAAATTGACAGATAAATGGTTAAACATTTGTTACTTTATTTTTTCAATTCCAAGGCTATCACTATTTTCGACATTTTCATATCCAATGGGCTACTTGCGTGGTACTGAAAATCCGATTTCTGTCACTATATACGTAATGTTATATTGAAAACATATATAAAAATATAAATTTTATTTGAAAATAATTATATGTTTTTTACTAAATTAAGAAAGAAAATTTTCTGTGACGTCTTTATATTGAACTTGGGGAGGGGAAGCATGTTTAAGAATGTTATCAATAGATGGCATGGCGTGCGAGAAAGTTTTAATTTGAATTTGACATTAGTTTATTTTTCTCTCTCTCTGGTCTCTCAAATACATTAATTACTTAATAAATAAACACATACGTAGTTACCTGTAATTTAAAATATCGATACTAAAAAGATAAACTAAAATACTAACCTCCAAACTATTATTGAAATGTCAAACGGGTAATGTAGATAACATACCATTACTATGGGACGGCACCATGCTGTGACTTTACGACTATTCATTGGTGCGGCGTAATTCTACGTCATACATGGCGGGAATTCAAATAATCAAATTTCATTATTTTTTTTCTGGCTAATTATTAAAAATTTTGTCAAAAGAAAAAATATGGGTAGCCTGCCGTTACAAAGCATGCAAATTTGATTTAAATATGAGACTAAATATTTAACTTTTTTCGTGTCAAACTTAAAGAAAGACCTCTACACTCTTATAACGTTTATCGATGATTAACATAAGTTGTTAAAAAAGAGACGCTTCTAGTGTAAGTTTGTTGTAAGAATTACAGACCTAGGACTATTTAACAGTTTATTTACTTTTTCACAAATCTTTTACAAAAAAAATATACGATCATTTACGTAAGGTTTTTTTTTTATCTAATTTTATGTTTCTGCTCAAAAATAAGACAAGAAATCATTATGGTAGGAACAAAAATCACTTTTATTTAAGTATACGAGTAATAATAATAATAATAATAATAATAATAATAATAATAATAATAATAATAATAATAGGTAATAATAAGTATATCACAATATCAATATTATGTTTTAATGAATAACCTTAAATTCTTGAAGTAAAATAACATATTTTTATTTATTAAGATGTGAATTTAATCATTCTGATACTTTTTAACACCATCCATTTTCATTACAATATTAAGAAAACTGTACATTTGATTTAACTCTAAGATTTTTTGGGCCTGCCCGACAAGCTCGATTTTTCGGGTCGGGCCAAAATCAAAAGTTCGACTCGCCTCAACTTTTGCAAATTATTATTATTCGGTTCGATGACTGATTCGAAATCGAGGCGGATTTCGGGCCGGGCCGGGCAAAGCTCGAGATCGAGTGCATCCCTATTTAAAAATGCAATTAAAATATTCAGAACTATTTAGGTTTTATAAATATAACAATACAATATTAATAATAAATGTTATTGTGTTTAGTTAGTTTTTGTAAAGTTTATCTTTATCTTAGTAATTAATTTCGTGAGGTAATTAGAAAATGACAATAACATCTAGGAAAATTTTTGCAGTTAGCATCAGTCATTCTGCAATGGAAAAATAAGCCATAAATTTTAATGTAAATGTGTCTGTGACAGAGGAATATGTCCGTATGTCACGAGATGTATACGCCTCGTCTGTGTAATTTGGAAACATATCTTTGTTTAGCAATTCGTCAAGCTGTACGTGACTTGTTGTCCGTGTAAATCGGGCTTTATGATAATTAAATTCAGAATTTTAAACAAGCGTTGTCGGAAGGGACCGAAAAGCGGTGTTTCGAACAAAAAGAGGCGCATTTTAATATACATGAAGGGAAATTAGCCCGAAAAACAAAGTAGCATGTTTGGACACCGCTCTCTTGATTCTCTTCTTGCTCCTTTTACCCGGGAACAAAGTCGCGTTTCTGAATATTTTAATATTAATATCGGCTAACATGGCGCCTGCTTGGTCATTTTCACTCTACTAATTATGTTTTTGTCTAGACTCTACTGCACTAAAACAACACTAAATATACATTTTTTTAAACTATAAGCTTTTTACATAAAATGGGTTTTCCGAAATGTATATGACAGAACAATAATATCATGTTTTACATTTAAATTTATAGGCCCGCGTCAATATTTACATAAAAAATGTCTAAGATTTGAAATATTTTCTGTTACCGGAGGGTAAATGCAGTAAGATAAAATTTTAATCGATGACAAATACTTCATTATCATAAAAATGCATCCCCAATTTTAAATATCTGTTTGTAGTGTTTCGGATTTAAATCTAAAATCACCATACGGTACACAAAATGTGAATTATATTTGTATTGCATATGGAACAAAAATAATTTTATAGGTAATTTTAATTTAATACATTGATAAATACAATACAATAGAATATTTTGATTTTACGTCATAATCATCTTTAACAGTCCATCTTCATTGAAATTCGTACTTATAAACGTTCAAAACATTCTGACTGAAAATAATTTTATTCAATACAATTTACGCAGTAAGAGTTTTATGTATTTTGTACAAATTCCAACCAAAAGTTCCTTGGAAAATTTTCTATACCGTGAGTATTTTTTAACGTGAAACATTGGTTTGTCATGTCCATGGTTACGATTTGACATTTGATTGACAGCAATGTATTTGCGTGTCCCATTTAAAATGAAACATAGGGAACGAATTTGACAGATGTATTATATTATGTAAGAAATTTAGCTAAGTCAGAAATCCACTCGAGAGCACTAAACATATTTCGGGCACACAATATTTTTTTGCAACTTAATTTAATTATTAGAAAACAGGTATAATTATTTAAACAAAATTAACCTCTAATGACGTCTTGTCAATATGACAGATAACCGCTGAATTTTCCTATAAGTTACGATACGACTTGACATTTGATTGACAGTAATATACCTATTTGCCTGTCTCATTGAAAACATAGGGAATGAATTTGACAGAGTATTATATTTAAATATTGTAAGAAATTTGGCCAAGTTAGAAAATGACTCGAGTACAAGGCACACTAAATTTAATTTAGAAAGCAGGTATAATTATTTAAACAAAATTAACCTCTATTGACGTCTTATAAAATGTCAAATTCGTTCCCTATGTTTCATTTTAAATGGGACACGCAAATACATTGCTGTAAATCAAATGTCGAATCGTAACTATGGATATGACAAACCCAATATTTCACGTTAAAAAATACTCACGGTATATGAAATAAAATTAAAACAAAAACATGTACTATGTAAATTGTACTTGCCACTGACATCTGTCAATTAGAATATTTGAATTTATCACCAGTTTTCATGGTTATAGCGTCTGAAATTTTTGTCACACACACACACACACAAATACATACATGCATACATACATACATACAACATAATCGTAAAACTAGTTATATCGTAATCTAAAACGTGCCTATTCATTAAAAACTCACCATCGAATTTTTTGACGAAAGAATACCTTCCTTACCTAAAGGTGACGGAACGTAAAAAGTTACAAAATCAATTTTTAAAAAGAAATGGTATATTATGTGGCAATTAAATAAACATTTGCATAGGTTGGGCCTCAAACAAGAACCAACATGCAGAGGATGTGGAGAAGAGGATGAAACCCCTGAACACTTAATATGTCACTGCGAAGCATTTATGGCAAGCAGACATAGTCTTTTAGGAGCAAAGAAATTGCACACTGAGACACTAAAAGACATTAGTCTAAAGAAAATCTTGGAGTTTACAAAACCTACAGGGCTCCTAGAATAGGAGGAAAACACGGAGGATACAATAGACCAGAAAGGTCGCAGTACAGGGGCAAGAATGAACCACCTCCCGACAATAATAATGTGGCAAGTGTGTGAAGCTGAAATTTTACATGAGGGTGGAGATTGCGACACGAGCCGAAGGCGAATGTTGCAAACCACCGGAATGTAAAATAGGCTTCACACACGTGTTACATACTATACTTTTTCTATGACCTTGCAATAATATATATTTTTTCTTCAAATTGTCATTCTTTTCACGTAAAGCCTCTGTATTATCGACTTGTGTAACTATGGTTACCAACGTTATGGGTGTTTAACAGCTTTATTTTTATTAAAATACAATTCAGTTTGTAATATTTAAAATAATGAACGGTGTGCAAAAAATCAAACTTCACATTTAAAAATTGATACGTGAGGTACTCACGCATGGGAGTAGAAAAATATAATTTTGTACCAATATCTTTCTTTGTATACCTACATACGTATTGAACTTGCACATTCATTGTCGTAGTCTTTTGTGTAAGCTTGTGCCGTGATACGGTATTTGCATGACCGATTTGCGGTTTGAAAATGCTAACAAAACAGTGTAAATTCAGCACGTAATGATCCGTACAGTTGCCAATAAACGCTGTAATCGCTCAGTAAATTTGTCCTCGTAATTGTCAATATATTAGGATAATACACACCAACACCAGACTATTACTCAGGAATTATACGGATGCGGTGCGTGAATGTAAATTATCCTAACCACCGTTTTTCATAACGTACTTGAAGAAATATTATACGTTATTTCACAGTTATGAATGGCACTAATATCTAAATATTTATGAAAGAATGCTGTGATTGCAAGGAAATTGAAGACCTTGGAATAGATTTTATGATGTGGAACATGATAAGGATGTTTTGATATTATTATACATAGTTTATAATGTTTATATCAAAATTAAATCATTTTGCATAAAATAAGATTTTTTCTACATGGGAAAGAAATAATTATAGTCATTTGGGTTTAACGCTTAAAAAGTATTCAAAAATTTGACACTTTGGTGTTCAAATGACACATAGGTTGATTAGAAGAAATGAAAATACCAAAATTATGAAGGATATAACTCGAAACGGGATCAGAGAACAGGCACCTAAAAAAGATGAATAAGAGAAAGAAAAAATCAATTCTACAAGAATAACAAATTAAGAGAAGTCCAAGACAATATAGACACCTGGAAACCAACAACAAAACAAAGAAGAGAACAGATCATACCCCCAAGACTACAAATCGGACACAGCCACCTATTTAGAAGAACCGAGCCCACAAGATGCGACACCTGAAACACAACAATTGCAGTAAAGCATATAATCTCTGAATGCCAGAAATACAGAACCCACAGAAGTCTACACCAAATACCAGAAAACCTGAAAGAAGCATTAAAAGACGACAACGTCACTAGAATAATAAAATACTTAGAAGAAAAAAGCTTTTAAATGAAATGTAAATAATTATACATGATATAAAACCGATATATAAGTAAGTGCTAATTCTTAGTTGAGGGTCAACAATTCGTAATTTTGGATTTAATTACTACTTATGGCCATTCTAATTTGGAACTTCAGTCTACAGGGGCAAATATTAGTAAAATCAACGAAACTACAATTTTTATTTATCAATAAGTACTGTCAGTAGTGGTAGTATTAAAACTACATAATGTATCTGCAAAATTTTGCTATAATCTCTTTTTGTAAAATGCAAAAATAAGACATACCTATTTATTTATCAGATTAAAAGTTTTGTGGTATATTTAAATTTATTTTTCATACGTTCGGTCGATCAACTTGATCCTCTCTGCTAAACCTTTTAACACGGCACTTTTTAATGTATATTATGTTTATTTTTTTCGCTTATATTACACACATTTTCAAATGAAATTATACAATTTGCGCGTGAGAATATCTTTTTACGTTAAACGAAACGATGATTTTTGACGTTTACGTATTTGACATGTCCTACTACCATTAATTTAGTTTCCAAAAATTCCGCTGATGTCGCATGCTATTCTGCGAGTTCCATTTGTATTATTAACCCTTCAGTACACTCATCCGGTCTAAGGGACCAACGGTACTTAAAATTTCTAATATTTCTGTAATCACAATGGTGAATTAAAAAAATATATATTAATAATTTATAAAAACTGAAACATAATTTACAGTTTATGTATAAATCGTCCTTAACAATTATTCGGGATTATTTTGCCGATAAGACCATATACCTCATTTTTAGCGGAATGGTCCCTCAGGCCGATGCGTGCGCTTGTGCGTAATTTTTTTTTATCTATAAATGGTTCGTGATGAAATATTTATTTATTTATTTATACTGATTTCTTAAAAATACAAAAAATACATGTAGCAAAAAGGATTGGTTAAGGTTCATATACTGTAACAGTTCCCAAGAAACAACGCTCGCATTACATGTAGAAGTGTATCAAATTCCAGAAATTCTTGATAAACCACGTACCACTTACCACATAAACCGATAAACAAACCTAACATCAGACTGGAACTCAATTATTTCCTTACTTTAGTCGTTTTGGTCTTTTCCATTTCAACCATCGAAGCACTGAAAACTAAATAAATTATTAAATAGTAGCGGTAAATTCTTTAATATAATATTTTCGTCATTTATAGGATTAGTGTCACTTTAGAGACCTAGGGCTGTAATAATAATAATAATATAAGACGTATCATATCTCTAAAAAATCCATTTATTAAGTAGTGCTGAATCAGTTATTTGTGTATGCAAAAATCACTTTGTTTTTTAAACTGACGGCATCAAAAATCACGGTTCAAAACGGACGTAGAAAATATATATTACGGTACAAGATCGGTAAATGTCCTATAACAGGACGACTGGATCAGAAAAATGTAGGAAATGTGACATTTATGGCCCAAGTTAATTAATTTTCGAGTTGTGTTGTACATTTATCGATGAAGTGTTGTTTAAAAATTTTCACGGTACAAACTTTTGGTGACTAAACGAAAATAACGACGAAATAAATGTCAAATAAAACAGATACAAATTTTGTTTTGTGTTATTAATATTATTCAATAGCTGCCAGAGCTTTACGACGTTCTTCGGTAGATGGCTCTACATGTGATTAGTTACCTCTTAAGCCGTTTATCTTGTATGACATATATCTTACACTGTGCCCGGTTAGTGAATTGTCTCTGCAAATAGGGGTAAAGTACACCACACTGTATATGCCCGAGAGGTGAAATCTTGTGAAACATGGCGAGTGTTTTTTCTAATCCTTTATTAATATTATAGTGTCATACATAAAATTTTCTATTTTCTACACTTATAACACGCAATTATGAGTCTTAGTTTGAGTTTTGGCTATCGTCTGGCATCGTTACGTGTATAAATAAAATGAAAAATTAGAATATTTTAATATTTCACGATTAAATCTGTGGCATCAGTATGCAACTTCCACTAAGTAGTCCTTTCAACAGAGCAGTACGAAAGTATATAAGGACGATGATTCGAGATTAAATCAATTATATGTTTAAAAGATATTTTTAAATATATAGTAAGGTGCGACTTTATAAAATCTACATAATCTTTTACATAGCAAAATTGCACTACGCAGAATATTATCCTTAAAAAGTCTCGTATCAAGATTTGCAAATTATGATCGCGTAAACAAAGAGCAAATGCATAAAAATTGCTTCTTTGTTGCATATCTCAACAAAAGGATATTATTTAACATGCATCAATCATTAATGCGTAGACATTTGAAAAGATTAAGAAACATTTGCATTTCCGTCTGTGAATATTTTTTTGGTTCGGGGATTATTAAAAGGAACTTAAAGAAAGGCGAAATTAAAACTGAAACAAGATTAATTTCTTCTAAGTTGCAGACAAATTATTTTGTGGTTGTAATTTTACATTCGTCGTTTCATATTATGCTATCGACATTAGAATAAGTTATAAATAAAATTTAGTTATTTTAAGTTTTTATTTATTTATTTAATGTGGGTTTAGAAGTGTTATATTTAAAAATGAATCAAAAGACTTAAATGGTCCACGGGTATTGTAAAATTCTTTATTACGGACGTTTCGGGCTTAAGACAAGTCCAGCTTCAGCTATTGTTATAATAATGTTAGCGAAAACAGTTTTACAAGAAAAGTATAAAATATCTCTTACCTAACGGTGAATATACAAAAATACTGATGAATTTTATTACAAAATCTTAAAATTGTATTAAACACAATAATCTTTATAATGTTCTTGTAAATCTGTTTTAGCTAACATTACTGTAACAACAGCTAAAGACGGGCCTTTTATTATCTTTAAACTACTGAACAATTGGTCCATAGTTCAATAAATGTCAGGCTAGATAGAAAGCACAATATACGTATACCGTAGGTTTTTATCATGAGAAAATAGTTTTTCCTTGCACAAATTGGCATATTAATTTTAGATATTAATGCTCAATCAAAGTTGTAGATCTACGTTGGCCAATCTTTTTGACAGCAAGTGTAACAATTTTTGTTCCGTAGATAGAAATGATTTTTTGGTAGATTTGCAGTAAACTTAAACCAATAACACATATGGAAATAATAGATAGTTACACACCAAGTGAGCTAAGGTAATATTTATTCATGAGAAGAAAGAAGGGCGAGTGAGTTAATTTCTTCGAGTGAATAAACATTCTTAGCTCACGTGGTTTATACAATATTTTATTCAATTTTGACGAAATACTAATAAAAACCATTATAATATTTAATTTTAAATGGCACAAAAGTGACCCCTGTGGTACACTCTCCACACCAGTTATGAGTGTCCGTGAGGTGACGCTTGGTAAGCGCCTACACGGTATAATATATCGTCATCATTACCGATGTCTATACATGTGTTGTAGATACTGGCACACCGAGAAATGGGTAAATGCCGTGATGATATATTTATTTTATTTATATTTAATTTTGACAAAATAAAGACTGATCAGTTAGTAGGCTGAGCATGACAATCGTCGCTGATAGACGTCAAGTCATGTATTTAAAATGCTTTATTGTCTGTCATTTGTGCCGTGCAAAATAATGAAAATGGCTAAAAATGTTTGATAAATATTATGGTAAGTGTTATTTTCGTACCTGATGTTATTTTAAATGTATTATTTGTTGCAGAGTGAATTAAAAAAAATGTGAGAGTGATTAAAAATTTTTAATTCACTTGTGAAAAAAGTGTTACTTATAGTTGTTGCTATGGAGTTAATAATGACAGTTTAAAACGTCAAAATTGAATAAAATTATTATTACTTATTTTAATTATTTTTTGGAAATATTACCGCGGGCGCATACCATAGGCGCTCTTTAGAGAATAAAATTCTGCATCTATTTCAATATCACATTATATTTTACACTTTTTCTAAACAAAATGTTGCTGATATTGCATCTAAAATTCTTCATTGCAGTTTACAGTTTAAAATATAAAGTGTTGCTGTTCTGGGATAGGTTGTAATGGGAACATAAACTAAGTGTATAGGGCTGTTAAATGTTGCATGTCGTCAATTGAACTGTCATAGCTTATTAGCCCTGACGTTGTTTATAGTTTTTAAGAGATCGTAATCCGTTAAATGGTTTGCGGTACCCGTGGTCCCGTGGTATATACGCGGTTGCGTTTAAGTAAAACGCTATAGAGTAAAACATCTTGGCATGCGTAAAGTTTTAGTGAATATTAATTTTCAATCAACCTGTAACGAAGTAATCTTGACGCTAAATATATTTATTTATTTCACGTATTTGCAGATGTTTTTGCCACGTCAAAATGACTAATAACAATTTTAAAATTGCATTTCTATTAATATCTTCAACTATATATAAACAATAAATAATTATTTTTCTTATAAATTATATTAATTTCTGACTTAACGATTAAAATTGAAAGTAAAATAATGAGCAGGAGGTTCCCAACGGTATTTAAATTACAATACCCGGATCTGAGTTATTGCGGTTTGAAGAGACACGTCGAGTAGTATAAAAATCGTAAAGATAAAAATACCAAACAGTTTATAGCATTCCTATATTTTACCAGTTGTTCACTTGTCGAACTGATTAAATAATCTCTCTAAAAAGTAAATTCACTATAACATGTTTAAATAATTTATTTATATTTGGGGTTGTAATTTTTTTACTTCTCGGTAAGAGAGATAGAATTATGATAAAAACCGCATATCCAGATTTTAGTAAATAAGCACGTTTTAAGGTCATCAGAATCCGATTTTAAAATTTTTACAATGATGTATGTGTGTATATGTGTGTATATGTGTATGTATGTGTGTGTGCGTGTGTGTGTGTGTGTGTATGTGTATGTGTGGATGTTAGAGGGACTGTTTCTCAAATTCTAAGACTAAAAACAAATTTAACAACGTAGTAATCTGACATTAATGGTAAGAGGTTAAAAGATTTTGGTAACAATTGGACAACCGAAAGTAGTAGTTTCTTAAAAAAAGGTTCTAGTTAAATATTATTTTTTGGAAATATATGTTATTACTAATATTAAACAATATAAAATTGTCTACCCGATACGATGAACATTTTTATTATATCTTCTATAGATTTGGAGATAGAGAATTATAAATATACAAAATAATCTGTTGTAATGAATCTCACAGCCTAAATAACTCCATGGAAACCAATTGAAAAATTAAAATGTTTGTAATTGACAGAAAAACGTCAGTGTCAAAAATCCATTACTGGAGGCTTTTTCTGGGAAGTACATATTATTTCTTATTTTATTATCAATTAAATATTTAAAATTATGGATACATATACGAATCAGAAATACCACCAAACTGGTCAATAATTTGAAAAATCTCGAACATTTGGAAGAATAGGAGGAAATTTATTTTTAGAATGAATTTAATAAATATGTTATTTGATGTAATTAGAATTTTTGTGTATGTACCAGAAATATTAAATATAATATGTACTTATATAACCTAATATAGAAATGGCGAGAGGTCTTGTGCTGGCCACAACAGATTTTTATTTAAAACATTTTCTTACTGTACAAATATTATTTTTTGTCTAGGTCTTTCAAGTACGCATTTTGAAATATTTTACTAGGTACAACTAAAAATCCTATCCATAAACTTTTAGCTAATTGAAGTTGAAAATTTATTCATTTTTATTTACCAAATAGCTATTAGGGAGTTTATTAGGAGGTGGAATTCATGGTCCTTAAAATAAATTATATGTATATCACTAGAAGCAGAATTTTATAATATTAAAATTTCACAAAAATTTTGTGAAAAAAATTGGCGTGAAAAAGTGCAGACATAGTCTTTTGTTTCGTAAATGTTTCCCATGCTACTATTTTCCATATTAATGGCCTTTTATCTGAAATTAGCCGTGGTATTTGCAAATTTTAATATCTTTTATCCGAAAATTTATCATATTTGCAAATTGTGTTGGGTGCAAAGAATCATGTTAGTTGGTAAATTGGTATAGGTATTAAAACACTTGATGAGTAGCTTGTTAATGAATTGTATACATGCGGGTATAATCGTTTCATTGTTCAGGGTTAATTTATATGCATTATATTTTGTAAATTGCACAACCAGGGTAATAAAATATTTATATAATAACTCTGGAAGGAAAATATTTTGTTTTTCGCTAGTATTTAACAAGAGTTGTAATATCCAGTATATAATTATTTTGAAAAACTGTAAAAAGGTAAATAAACTTCTGAATTACACATTACTTTAATTACATTTGATAAATTGATAATGGAGTTTCCAATTAGACATAGAATAATAAATTGTACCGGCATAATGGATTGTATTAGCTAAGGAAAGGTGCTTAACAGTATTCATAGTAATATACGATCTGCAGGTAATCATATCTTGTTCCAGATAATGATTTATAATTCCTGCAGTTGTTTTTGACCGACTAACAGTGATTCATACGATTTTATAATTCGTTCTGTACGGGGATTTACTTTTTTTTTCTTTTATCAATTATGGTAATGGGGCATTCTACCATTGCAATGAAATAGGAAACTTCAATAATTTTTATATTACTTCTAGATACTAAATTTTAGAATATATTGTTCTTAAAGAGCCTCGAATTAGAAAATATCACGAAATATCCATTTGATATTTTGCGATCAAATATTGAAATTTGTGAAATATTTCGAAAAAGTCATGTGATCTGAAACAGAATGTGACGTCAGAGTAAACTGTTTTGTTGTTGGCTATGAATGACGTGCTGTATGTACTCTCCGACGTCACAGGTGTAGGGGGTTGTTTTTCATGTCTATTCCTGGCCAAATTTTTTATTTAATTATTTGCAAAAATAGCAATAAATGATGTGATTATCATTATGAAAGAATATTTCATTGTCTTTACGGTTTGATTATACATTTTCCTTCATATAAATTGATATAAGCCGGTCGCAGAAACGTTCATCAATTCCTTGTTTAGTTAGCAGACCATCAAAATGAACAAATTCGAATCAGTTTCCTTGTTCTTATGACATTTAAATCATTGCTGTCAAAAATTCGCGTTGCAGTTATTCGTTTTCATGAACCTTTAATTGATCAAGGAATTGATGACGTTTCTGCTACCGAGTTATAGTAATTAACGTATCAAGCGTGTTATAAGGACAATAATGCCTGAGGTCAACAGTATACTCTCCGAGAGCCTCTGGCCCGAGGTGTGTACGTTGACCGAAGGGGTTATTGTCCCTTTAACACCCGTTGTGCGTTCAACGTTTAACGTCCGACCGATATATTATTATAATAAAGATTTTTATCGATTTATGTCTTGTCATTGTGATTTGTGTTAGAGAAATTAATCTAATTACTTAAGCGCTGTAACTAGGAAACGCGATATTCTTATTTGTTTACAATACCGATTTCATAGCAAGAATTTTATAACACCCTAGGGTGTTATTTGGTATATAACATACCAGTCGGACGTTAAAGAATTAAAGAGATCAACTTTCACAAATCAGCCAGCTTTGCTAAAATAATGGAAATAGATGATATATTCAAATAATTCTAATTGGCAGATGTCAGTGTTAGTGCAATTTACATAATGTATGGTTATTTTTGGATTTGTAGAATCTTTTTGTAGGAATTTTTTCGGTATGGAATTTGTAGAAAATAGTATATGTTCTTGTTTCAATTTTAGTGGATATATAAAATCTTTTCCAAGGAACTTTTGGTATGGGATTTGTACAAACTACATAGAATTGACGGAAGGTGATGTGCTAGCCACATCAATTTTTTTATTTTCTTTCGAATAGCGAAACTCAATTTTTTTTTATCAATGTTAGAGATGTAATTTTAGTATGGACGCCATAGTTGACATAGAATTTGTTTAGCTTTCTAACAATTTATAACCTTTTCGTGTTCATTATTCCAAACATCAAAAATTCAATATTTATTAAATTTGTTAGGTAAAACAATGGTTGTGGCAATGAAACAAGTGAAATCATTAGTCACTATTTATTTTTAAATATCTTTTCTTAATTTTCATTAATACTTTTAACTTAGTAATAAAACACTTTTAAATTTCTTGTCCAATATGCCAGTATCTTCTATGACTTCAAAGTATTGATATTAATTTGATTGAATGAAATTTTTAAAACTAAATTAGGAAATTAGCTATAAACATAAATCAATTATAATGAAAAAAATGTATCATCACGGTATATTACCCATTTTTACGTGTGCCGGCTTTGTCACAGATATCGCTAATGATAATGAAATATTTGTACCATGACGGCACTTACCGGGTGTCACCTCACAGGGGTTACCTTTGTGCCATTTAAAGTTCGAAATATTTGTATTGTTAATATGATTTTTACAATTTCAATACCTTGAAACAGTAGAATAATACAATTTTTTCATTTCTTGTTTTATATCAATCGTTTGCTGTTAATTTTTGTAGGTACTTTAAAATTTAAAATAGGGCATGTTTTCACAATAGACGATTGTTTACGATTTTGAAAATAAATATTTTTTTATTATGTCGTATATGACACAGTGAATTAAACAAAGAATTATTGAACTCAGTAGCAAGCATGGAAACAAACAAAAAATCCTTGTAAATTTCCATGTCACCCGTTTGTAGTGCGTTCCCACCATATCCTTTCATCGTTACCCGGTCCTAATAAATATTTAATCCATCACTTTTTCCAAGAACCACTACTTGCCGCATCCTAAGTCCAAACTTCGTTCAAGAACTTTATTTATGCATAAAAAATGTATAATTTAATGCGCTACCCCCACCCGAAATATTGACAGCCAATCACGGATGGGCATGTGTGGCAGGGCGAGGTCTGGTTGGTCCAGAAATCGCCGCGCCAGAATCGAGAGAATCGTTATTATAGGTTTAGTTGGCTTTATAAATATGTATGATCCAAGCAAGCCGCGCTTGCTGTGTGTGAGCATACGAGGAGTGTAGTGTAGGTGTGTATGTGTGTGTAAGGAGCTTGTTTTTATGCAAGGAAACCTGCACATATACATACGGACATGTGGCCTTATATGTACAACATATCAGGACCGTATTATAAAATTATATTTTAATATAGATTATAATAAAACATGTTACTGTTATTTTATTTATAATATGTAATATTGTAACAAAAAATCAAATGTATATCATCTATTGTGATTAAATGATAGTTTCATCTTCAAAATTCTGACAAAATTCCCTAAATTTTTGTCCATCACTGAGTATTACTTTTAATTTCACGTAGCCAATATCAGAGTAAACAATATCATATTTAAAATGAAATTTCAATAATGTTTTACTGTTATTAAATGTCTCGTGGCCGCGTCCTTGCTTGTCTGGTCGCGAATCTGGGGAAGCGACGCCAAAAGAAATATTTAGAATTTTAAATGGTACAAAAGTAATCCATGTGGTACACTCTGCACGCCAGTAATGAGTGCCTGTTTGGTGACACCTGATAAATATTCGCACGCAGTATTATTGAAATCTGCAGATTGGGATACCCGCAATGAGTAATATACCGTGATGATATATTATTATTATTATTATTATTATTAATAATCATAATAATTGAAAAAGAAGAAAATGAACAATTGATAATACATGATTTCATTTGTTTAAAATGAAGCAACATGTTTAATAAATAAAGATTTCAAATCGGTTTCTAAATTGAAATTACCACTTACATTTTGCATGTTTAACTTCATTTTAATTTTAGCATCTCACAAGGCTCATCAATATACGTTAAACGTTTATTATACAAAATAAGCCTTATCGGAAAACAAGTATATAATGACATAAAATAATTATAATTATGTAGCAGACCACATCTTGTAGAACTAGTTAATTTTTGTAATTACACCATAGAAAATTATACTCGTATAAATGTAACATTTAAGATATAAACATGAAACTCAATTTCATCTACTCTTTTTTTTAATTATAAATAACCTCAAAAACAAGAAAATCACTTAAAAGATGTGTATTTAAGCAGAATCAAACAAGCATAAAACGAAAAAATGTGATAAAATGTAAGGACAAATATGTGGTAGATGCTCAATAACAAAACAGTTTATTTTCTAATTTCCGTTACATATAACTATCTTTTATAATATTAAGTTCTGAGTCTGCATATACGTTCTTCTTCTTTCGTCCAGTATTTATTCTTATTTTCTTATATTCTTCAATTAGCAATGTTGTTCAGACTAAAAAACTTTCTTTCTTTGAATATTACATTTTTCAGGAAGTTCTAGATTTGTGTGTACAACCAAACAAGTCCCTGTTTCAATTTAAAAAAATATATATATATAAAAATCGGTTCCGTAGAGCGTAAATAACCAAAGCCGGACAGAAACAGCTTAGCATTTTATAAGATATCTACTTTTATAATGATAATAATTTAAGTTAATGTCAATCTTATAACGGAAATTTGGGTCTATTCACTAAAAAATACGTTAATTTTTAGCGTACAAATATCCAACGCTAATAAGTAAATATTACCGTTAGTGTTAATAGTATTTCATAAAAATGTTATTCGCTAAAGCACTGGTTAAAAATTTCTTTAATATTTAACTTTTTGGCGTATACGCCAATGAATGTTATGAAATCAGTTTCACATGACGAAATAAAACTGCAAAACGTTGTTCTAACTTAATTTAATTGCCTGTCATTGATAAATAATTATAATTATTTATAAATATGACTGACAGCGGTAATTGCATAAATTCAAATATGTATTTGCAATATTTTCAATAATACCTAACAGCCCGATTCACAAAAGAGTTTAAGCTAATCATCATTTTTGGATTCGTGAATTCTATTCTATTCCGGTATTTAAAATTTAATTTTCACGATATTATCAATAAAGGTAGATAATAGGAATAGGTTAAACTATATTTGAAGATATAAACTGTCAAAATTAGAGTAGAATTCGCTAATCCAAGGGATTAGCTTAAACTTTTTTGTGAATCGGGCTGTAAGTGATTTACAGAATAAAAGAAAAGAGGACCATGGGCAAAAATCCTGCATTAGTAATTAGTTAATGTAACATTAATTACGAATTTATTAAATTATCATTACCCGTAGGTACCCGTAGTGATAAGTATTGCAGTGGTTCTTATTGGATTGAAAATCTAGAACCTTTGATATATTCATAATCGTGCAAATGGGATGGATTATATATATATATATATATATATATATATATATATATATATATATATATATATATATTGCGAAGATTTCGAAACGCAAGTAAGCACCAAAAATGATAAAATATACTTTGGACAAAATTTAAAATTATTAGTGTGCGACATAAACTTGGAAGTAAAACGATTCATTAATCATTATTTATTCATTTACATATAAGGAAAAATATGAAGAAGGCCTTCGTTCAACAGTAGACTTAGAAACCCCATTCCTTCATTAAATTAACTAATTGTAAATATTATGTACATACATAAACATATTTAACCTTATTTATCATTTAGATTTATTTAATATTGTAATTCTGGGTAGGGATTCTAAATAAAGGCTATTATTATTATTATAAATAATAATAGTTTAAATACATTTAATGCTTATCTTTCATTCAATCTCTTAATTTCTTCCATTAGAAGAATACTTATAACTAATTTGAAGACAATATTTAATATTCAAGTTACTTTAAAATTTGAACACAATGTATCAAAAAGGTGTTAAATTTCGTGATTTTAGCGTCGTTAAATTAACGTTTTCTTTAAAATATTAACGTATTTGTATCTCTGCTTACTAAATAGAAAATTGAAAATAAAATAATCCGTTAAAATTTTAACAGTGACCTTCGAGTTCAACGTACACGCTAATTTTACAGAATAGACCCGATTATACGACATTTATTTTGTTATTTGAATAATTCAATTTTAATACAAGATGGGTTAAACAGAGGGTATTAGTAATAACAAGTTTCTATTTCCAACGAATGTATCGCAATCCAGCACATGTCACTTCTCAAAACAACAAAACCAAACATAAATTTCTTAAATAGCGCTAATGAGACTAAACTATGATACAGTACGTTCAGTAAGACACGCAACTGTATAATTTCCAAATCCTAGTAATTTCATCAAACGACATATCTGATTTTCTGTCACAAATCAGCTCCCACAACATACGGTGTCCAGAAACTGAAATTACCCTGCTGACAAGGGTGTAATCATTTGCAAGTAGCGACATCTCAATTTGCTATTTATTATTTTATAACACTGTGATGTTCTGGGAAATGTCCTGTTCTCACTCGGTAAATCAGAGAGCATACCGCCATTTTCTTCTAGTAAATGATTCAACAACGTTGAGTATGTGTGGTATTACCACGATTTTATTAAACTGACATTTGCGTCTATAGTAGGTACATATTATTACTGAATAATACATGAGTTTCTCGTTTTTAACGGTTCCGTGAATACTTACTGAATGATATAAGAAATAGTTAATGTGATTACTGTTGAAATATTTACAAATGGTGGGGTTCAAATATTCACGAAGATATTATATGAAATTTTAAAATATTTTTTGTTGTAATGGTTGCTATTTTATTCTCAGGAGTTCCGTGTGGATAAATGTGCATTCATCTCGTCTTTGTGGAATTGTTGCTCGAAAGGTAAATTTATAGTTAATCTTTTGATGGACGTCTCACCCCTAATTCTTAGCATTTTCAAATGATACTTCATCATATAGGTACAACTTTAAAGTAAGAAATCAAATACAATTGCTATTTTAAAATATTTATGTACCTATATGCAATTTTGGATTATTGACTTGGCATGACGAAGAATAGGTAGTATTTTTCTGTCCTATAACGTAATAAATGTTATAAATTTCTTCCCAATACTAGAAGTCAATCGATATTAATTTTATGCAAGGACATGATTTTGTTGTAAATCTTAAATTACTAATATAGATAATTACTATTTATTACTGAAGAAAGTTTAACTTTTCTACAGTAATTTATGTAATACAGCAATACTGGAACCACTAATAATATTATAGAAGATATTTTATTCCGATTTTCCTTTACTATATCTTGTAATTTGACAAATTGATAATTTTATTATAATGAAGTCAGCTACATTTGATCAGATAATATTTATTGAAACATGAAGATACTGAAAATATATTTGGCTATTTTGACCTTCCGTTACCCTTAAATAATGATTATATATATATATATATATATATATATATATATATATATATATGAGTGTGTGTGTGTGTGTGTGTGTGTGTGTGGTGTGTGTGTGTGTGTGTGTGGATGTGTGTATGTGTGAGTGTGTGTGTGTGTGTATGGCTGGATGTTGGACGGACGATTCCTCAAAAACTATAAGATATAATACCTGTTTAACTATGAATTCCTCAATCGGACATTCCTGGGAAGAGCCGAAAAGGTTTTGGTAACAATGGAACAACCGGAAGTAGTAGTTTCTTAGAAAAATTCTTCTAAATATATTTTTTTGGAAATTTTTGTTATTAAATATTGAAGAACATAAAATTCACCATCGAATACATTTAAAATTTTTATTATATCGTGTATAGATTTAGAGATAGAGAGTGTCTCTATCACTAATTTAATATTTGAAATTATAGGTAAAATGCATATATCCATCAGAAATACCGCCAATCTGGTTAATGAATTGGAAGAAAAATAGATATAATTAGAATTATATGTGTGCAGAAGATATGTTAAATACAATAAAAAACATTTGGGTAAAGTTTTGTATTTTTTTTTTATTATAAAACGACGGTTCGAAAGCGAAGTGCAATACAATACTTATATAGCCTAATATGGAAATGGCGAGAGGTCTTGTGCTGGCCACAACAGATTTTTTTGGTTGAATTAACAAATTAAAATTGTAACCTACACAGAAAAATATAAAGGATTTGTTGATGAGATATATACTTAATAATTTCTTGTTCAAATATAACTGAAAGATTTGATCACATATGTACCCCATAAAGAATGTTTAGTGAAAACAAAAATGTTAACCATCTGTAATGTAAAACTAAATAACTATGAACTATAAGTTAGCGTATCGTCGAAAGTGCATATTAAAATGAAGTAATTTAGTAGAAAATTCCAGGAAACATCCTGAATTACTCTGCTAATACCAAGACATAAGATCACGACGTGCAATTTCCCTAAATACAGCATACATAACTGCGTTAATCGCCGCGTTCGCGTTCACCACCGAAAATACAGACATCGTAGGTTGCGGCATTTGCATCTACCTCGATTAAAAAGACGTTAGAACTTCATTAGTTAAATGCGACGCTTATACTTATCATTCATTAAGTATTCACAAATAAATCTTGAATCTTGCCCGCATCGGGTATGCAAGTGTGGCTAGGAATGGCGATGTGAATCACAATTACACGTTCACTTGCACCAACATACAGATTGCGAAATGCTAATTAGACGTAAACAGATCTCACCGTAATGAAGGAAGTCGGCGTTGAAAATTGGAAATTCATAACAATCATTTTATGAACAGTACACAGGATATTGTTTTACAGTAACGTATTTTTCGGACAATGCACTTTTTAACTGAGAAGGAACGACTCTAAGGTAGGTATTCGAACTTTTCTGGATCCGAACGTAGGTATAGTCTGTTCGCTCCTAGCTGAAACAAGCCGATAATTTATTACCCCAATAGTTATTACCACAAATCATAAACCACTTTCTTGAGCCTTTGTTCATCAAACGGCGGTCAGTTGTAAATGGAGTGTTGAACAAGGATTGTATTCAGTTCGTTTTGATATATGCGTTTGTAAATTTTTAAAAGAATTTTTTGAAATTATTTTGAAATGTATTTACAGCTAGGTATTATCATTGAATAGGTATAATTAAGAATTACCTGGAAAGACGTTTTCGTCCATTATTTGATTATTTTATTACGAGTATAACTGTATACTTGTAATAATGACATTTTCCCTTACTTATGCAGATTTCGAATACGTCCCTGTTCCACACTACCTGAGGATTTTCTATTTGTTTGTGGTAATATCTATTGGGGTAATAAAATATCGGCTTGTTTCAGTTAGGAGCGAACAGACTATACACTGCTGGACAGAAAAAAGTGACATTATTTTTACTTCTCGTTGAGAGAGGTATTGGAATCATGCTAAAAATCGCATATCCAGATTTTAGTGGATAAGCACGTTTTAATCCGATTTTAACATGATGATGTCCGTGTGTGTTTGTGTGCGCGCGCGTGTGTGTGTGTGTGTGTGTGTGTGTGTGTGTGTGTGTGGAGTGTGGATGTGTGGATATTGGAACCACGGTTTCTCAAATACTATAAGACAAAAAATAATTAACTGCAGTTTTCTCAATCTGACATTCCTGGAAAGAGCTGATTAGATTTTGGTAACGGACAACCTGAAGTAATAATTTCTTTAAAATATCTTCTAAACATTATTTTTTGAAAATTTCTGTTTTTACTAATATTAAAGAATATAAAAATCTCTATCCAATACATTTAAAAATTTTATTATATCTTCTATGGAGTTAAAGATACAGACAAACAAGTGAAAAAAATTAAAATGTTTGTAATTAACAGATAAATGTGAGTGTCAAAAAGCCAGAAACATTACTGAAGATTTTTTCTGGGAAGTAGATACATTTAATATTTAATTAAATATTTATAATTATAGATACATATATTACGTATACCTACCCTTAACGCCAATCTCATTAAAAACAATAAATTGGAAGAATCTCGAACATTAGAAGACTAAGGGTGAATAGAAAGAATTAAAAAAATTAAAAATATGTACAGAAGATACCTATGTGTTTTTGTATCAGATAAATCAAATATGTACAATACTTATATAGCCTAATATGGAAATGGTGACTTGCTTACTTTTAAAAAACAGCGACAGACATATAATCTACTACTAAATGATTATGACAAAACAAAAATCTTATGTAAAGAAATTCCTTCATTACTATTTTTCTTGTATTTATTTTGAGTTTGATATACTTTTCAGTAAACCAGTTAATTTTAGTGTTCATGATTCAAACGTATTTATGCAGATTCCTAAAAGAAAATATTTTACATAATGCAGAGTAATTTATGATGCAGTTTTGATTTTATTCTGCATCTGTTTCAAATGACATTATTTTAATAAGTGCTATTAAGATGTAAACTAATCTCTATTTAGTGATAAATGTTTACAATTACATTACTTTTTCGTGTTTTGTTAATAGTAAATACACGAAAATTAGTCGTTTTGTACTTGCCGAGTACTGTAATCATGACTACTTGAATACTGATAACAAGACAAACATTTTAGTTCTAAACGTGTATTTAATTTTTTCCTTTTTTGGAATTAAGTTAGATAACTATGGAAGCAGTTTCGGATCTAGTGTCCTGATCCAAATGGAAAGCTACAAGTGCCTCGCTCACTACATCCTAAATCCGGTCCTGTAAGGAAGCAGTAAAGGCTGGGTTACGACGGATTTAATTTAGAAATTTAGATTTACGAATTTCCATTTATAAATATAATGAATTTAAAAAAAATATGATTTAGAATTACATTTAAAATATCATCATATTCTAAATGTAAATTTGTGAATGCGTCCAATCATTTCACAGTATTTCAAACAATGGATCCCAAAATATAGATTTATGTATATTATTATCACCTGTTGAACAATACAGACTGATATATGACAAAAGTGATAAACATCCTAAAGATAAAATTGTTGTTATAAAGTATGTATAACATTAATTTAAAAATAATCCCATGACAATTATATCGTAATAATGCTCATTTCTTGTTCAATCTATAGATAAATTTTGATTTATATAAATACATATTAATATTTCTTTTTACCATCAAGAGAAAACAACGTACAATTTAAAAATTATGTAATAAATTTTGATTTGTTTGCATGATTGTATTCTTTGAGTTTTAATATTTAAGAGGTTATATAACTGTCATCTCATTTATGTCAAACCACGTGACCCAATATAAGAAGTTGATTGGACGCATTTCATATCTTTAAATGCACTATAAACCAACAAGTTAAATCGTAAATTTCACATCTAAATTTGTAAATCTTAATTTATAAATCATAAACCAGCCATTAGGCTAAATAGAATAATTTTCTTTTTGCCGTGTGCATGTATATTATGGAGTAAGGTTAAATTAAAGGCCTCATACAAATTTCTTCATTTTTGCATGAATTAAATGGTTGAGTTACTCTGACGGTGCAGATTTCAAATCGTGATTTATTTTTTCTTAGAAATATGACTGTTGCATAGACAATATAAAATCGGGTGTTATTAGAAACATTTCAAGCGAAAAACGATGACAGGCTTCAAGCCACAAAGGGCTTTATTTAACGCAATGTGCATATTAGCAACCAAAAGATTGAGCATTTAATTATTATGTTTGTAATGCTTACTACCATTACGCGCAAATTATCATATTATGCAACACGTTCGCAGAAACACTTATTTTTTTACTTAGAATTTTTATGCATTTTGTTGTTTTTTAAAATTTCTTACATCCTAATAACTTGCATCATTTACGAACGAGTTAGATGTTAGCACGAATCACCTGCTCTACAGATAATACAGTTAATGTATTTTTCAAAATACAAAATAAGCAGTGACATCTAATATACAGATTGCTTCTTTGAACGCATTAATACAGACTGAGATGGTTTGGTGGAAAACGGCAAGAGAATTCAATATATAAAAAAAATAAAACAATGATAATGAATTTGTTTTTAAATTGAATAGTACTTGTCACAAAAATGTTACAATCACGCATACTCCTATTTTTTTTTTCTTTTTCAAATAACTTCTACAAAATCTTATATAGCAAAAATATTGCAAATAGTATTTTTACAAGATTATGTCATTGTCTAGAGTGGTTTACGAATTTTTTTTCTTGGCAAATTTTTGAAATGACAAACATTTTTTACATTTTTTGAAATGGAAATAAATAAAGAGAATAATTTTTAAAAAATCAGCCAGCTTTGCTATAATCATGGAAATAATAATTTTAATTGACAGACGTCACTGTCAAGTGCAATTTACGTAGTGTATGTTCATGTTATAATTTTATTGGAAGGAACTCTCGGTATGGAATTTGTAGAAAATAGTTATGTACGTGTTACAATTTTACTATCCAGTGTCCCACACTCTATCTTCAGTGTAGCAGAGATAGCCAATGTTATTCTTACGGAGGTTTTCTGTACCATGTTGCCAATTTTTCAATGTAATGTAATATTGAAACATTCATAAATTTTCATTGCTATACCAAAATTAGTTAACACTGTACAATTTAAGTTTTATGAAGGTCTCTTATTTACCCAATGGCTTATTGGAATCACCCGAAATTTATATGCAGTTTTAAATAGTTTTATTTACAGGGGCGCGAAAAGATGCATTGGAACCGGGGTGTAAAAAACATGCTGAAGCTATTTGTACCTGTAATAAGTAATATTTCAATACAATATTTTAAAACCGCCCGTCATACTAATCGCGATCAAATGCATTAGAGATTAAAATATTATAAATTCAAATTGAAGATTATAAAGAAAGAATAAAGACTTATGAACTATGTAAAATATATGCAGTATTTCTATCAAGCCTAAATATTAGTAAATTATCAAATAAGAAGATATAAATTAAATAAAAAATAATGCTTAATAATTTAACTCTTTATGAGTTCATCATATAATATGTCGACATAAATAGCATAAAACATAAAAAAATATTCTTCATCAATATGACATTGAGATAATGTAGGTATCGTAGGAGGAACACAAAAAGTTAGGGATTTCAATTCATCATATCTATCTGCTCCAATCGGCAAGTATAGTGTTACAAAAATGCGCTGTAGATAATATAGTGTTCATTATTTCATGTAGCTCTATATCTTTTCGTAGAATGTAAATATGTAACATAGGGAATTCATATTGTTGACGAAGATTGTAAAATGTCCAATTAAGTACAAAAATGTTTTATATTATTTACTTTAAATTGAAGAGTTAAATGTTGATTATTTTAATTTACCTACGCTTGTTATGTTTTTATACCCTACTTATATTTTGTGTTTGTATTATTTTATATTTTTTGTAAATTGTTAAACTGACCAGTTTATTATTTATTTTTTTTTCTTTTCACCCACCTGTTTAGCTGTTTAGATACACTGAAAGTACACCAGTCATAAATACATTCAATGAATTACCCAGAATATTTCATCCCTTTTTGGCCATATATTTTGCTCTTTCTATCTTGTAGACTAACAGCAGGTAAATTTGCCAACATGGTACTCCATAAGACCCTATACTGAACGTAGAGTGTCGGACACTGTATAGAATCATTTCCGAGGAATTTTTGGTATGGGATTTGTACAAAATATATAAAATTGACGGAAGGTAATGTGCTGGTCACGTCAGATTTTTTAATTAAAATATAATCGCATACTAGGGGACGTTTTCATAATCAGACTCACTTTAAGACTTAACTTTACTATAACACTTTTAGTTTATTTTAAAATAATGCTGCATACTGCTCACTAAAGTGCTAAAGTTATATTATGCTGTGTTAAAGTTTACTCGGGCACCAAATATATATTGGCTTCTAAAGTTCAAAACTTTTTTCTCTAATTCATATTTAACTGTTCTGCATTTTGTGATAAGTACAAATCCGTACCTACCTACAACACAACATATCCAGATTAAACCCGCAATTAATCTTTGCTTGAGGAAATCAGAGAACGGAACTGCACATGAAAAGAAATTCCTTCATTACTAGCAATAGTCTCATAACCGGCATGTTTACAAACACACACAGCCGTTCCCTGCTGCTGAGAACAAATGCAAAATGCACTATTCTTATGCACACAAATTAGCGCGACTGCACGACGCATCATTGTCTTGGTTACGCATTGTTTATAAACGTCATTTGTTTCCCTGTTTAATCTGCGAGTACATGCGTTTCTCATTAACAAATAGAAATGAAACGCGATGCATTCATTGCACAGAAACACGGAATGAGAATACGGAGGAAAAGTTGTCTCTTTTATAATAAGATAGTTTCCAACTAATGAAAATGGTATTATATACTGGTTTAATGTAATAATAGGTAATTTTTATATTTACCTACAGCGAAAGATGAACTAAGATAAATATTTTGAAAATAATGTCGTCCTACAATTTATCATGGAAACATCTGACATATGTAAAAAATTCTAATTGACAGATGTAAGTGCCAAGTGCAAAATCAAATATGGCATGTATAGGATCAGAATGTCGGGAGTACGAGGAAGGCGAAAGAGAAAATGGAAGGACTGTATCGCACAAGACTTGAGAGAGGAAGAACTGTGTGAAAAAGATACGTTGGACAAGAATGAGTGAAAGAGAAGAGTAAGAAACAGTGACCCCTAATAAAAATGGAGAAAGCTGAAGAAGAAAGAAGGAATTGTCAAGTACAATTTACATATTACAGTTTTATTGGATTTATAGAATTTTTTTCAAAGGAACTTTTGGTATGAAATTTGTAAAAAATAGTGTGTGTTCGTGTTATAATTTTATTGGATATATAGAATCTTTTCCAAGGAATTTTTTTTATAGCACTTATCCATTTTTATTTCAATACTTTTATTTTTAAAAATTCACACAGTATACAAATACTCTAAAAATGCGTACACTTACGTAACATTCTCTTTACAATCAAATAATATTACTACCAAGTTTATAGCTCTATCCATTTTTGAATTATTGCCCCAAAAGTCAATATACCCCACATTTAGATAAAAAATTAAAAATTTTCAAAAATCTAATATTTAAGTATCTAGATACTTTTGCGCTGATTCCAAATTTTGAAACTGCAGGTCGATATCTCGTTTCGTTCTCGAAATATTTAGATTTAAAGTTTTGCTCAAAACTGCCTATTTTTGGGTATTAACCCAAAAATGGGGTCGAATATGAATTTGGCGACATCACCATTCGATTCTACAGACAAAAATACATAAGTATAGCAATTTTCATAATTTTTGTCCAATCGGTTCATTTTTTATGGATAAAAGCTTTAAAACCCCTGAAAATGGCCAAAATCTGAAAAAATCGTAAGGGGTACACCTTAGATTTTTGCGATTTTTAGCGATTTTCAGTTATTTTGCTTTGGAGATTGTATGCGGTGTTCAAAAATTCTGAAAATTGGTGTACTTATGTAATTTTGCCCGTAAAATCGAATGATGATGTCGCCAAATTCATATCTTGACCCATTTTTGGGTTATTACCCAAAAATGGGCAGTTTTGATCAAAACTTTGAATCTAAATATCTCGAGAACGAAAAGAGATATCGACCTGCGGTTTCAAAATTTGAAATCAGCGCTTTGAGAAGTATAAAGACACATAAAAACTAGTTTTTTTAAAATTTCGAAGTTTTTATCAAAATGAGCCCCATTTTGACTTTTGGGGTAATAATTCAAAAATGGATAGAGATATAAACTTGGTAGTAATATTATTTGATTGTAAAGAGAATGTTACGTAAGTGTATACATTTTTAGAGTATTTATATATGTGTAGACGTAATGTATATTCTTGTGATAATTTTATTGGATTTATGGAATATTTTCCAAGGAACTTTCTGTATGGAATTTGCAAAAAAATTGTATTATTCCAATGAACTTTTAGTATGGGATTTGTACAAAATACATGAAATTAACGGAAGGTCTATAACATTTTGTACATGCGAGCGTCAAAGGTACAACCATTTGAAATAATGTTTTCAATGCATTTTAAAAATAAATAAACTCTTTAAAGTTATAAAGATCATCAAGGTATTAATAAATGTTCTATATACAAGCCTCTTTAGCTCAGTGGTAGAGCACTGGTCTCGTAAACCAGGGGTCGTGAGTTCAAACCTCACAGGAGGCAAATAAAATTTTTCTTTATAAAATTAAAATACAAAAGGTGTTAACCTAACAATACATAAATATACCCATCAGCCTCTTTAGCTCAGTGGTAGAGCACTGGTCTTGTAAACCAGGGGTCGTGAGTTCAATCCTCACAGGAGGCAAACGAACATTTTATATTTAAAAATTTCATAAATAAAGGTTTGCCCCTCGATTTGCCCTTTGGTCGAGATTATTGACCAATAGCCGGTTTTACAAACGACAAATAAATGTACTTCCAAAGTATATAAAATTTATTTCTCTAAGGGCCAGTTTTACAATCTCTGGTTAAAATTTTAAATTTTAAATTAAAACGATATAAATTCACATGACAAATTGAACATTATTGTCAATAATCCGAGTCAATATTGTTTATTTAACTTATAGTTAAACTTTTAACCAGAGATTGGAAAACTGGCCCTAAATGACACTCAAACTAATTTGTTAATTTAAATAAATTTAAAATGGAAGTAAATTTATTCTATCCTTTATAAAACCGGTGGTACATAAGGATCAAAATCCTGCTATATTTCATCCGACACAATATAAAATATGCAGTAATATATTTTTAACCAGAAAATTTAATATATTTAGGGCTGGTTTTATAACGCCCAAGTAAATATATTCGTACTTCCAAAGTTAATTTATTTAAATTAATATATACGAAACAGTTTTCGTTTATTATTATTATTATTATTATTATTATTATTATTATTATTATTATTATTATTATTATTATTATTATTATTATTAAAATACAATACCCAACAAGCATATGCCCAATTCTAGGGTAAGGAGAATGATAAATTAATAAGAGAAAATACATTTTTTTATTTCCTGAACTGAATTGTGGAAAATATCAATCTCACTTTCAATGGTAGTGTATGATATAACCATATGATGAATAGGGGATTTTGGAAGGATATTTGATTTAGCTGTTTTTAAATAGAAGATGGTTTTAAATCTCGACGACATGTGTATGTGTACCCACCATTAAAAAGTTGTCTATCATTTATAAAATTTAATAAATTTACTGTGAAGCAAATTTTGTTGATCATTTATAGCATAGGAAAGTAAACAAAATAATTTTATTTTAATATAATTCTGGCCCTGTTTCTGTTCTCATGTATGTATTGTATATTTGATGAGAATTTTTAAGGAGTTTTTTTAACCAAAGTTTTTAGTCATCCGCCTCCTTAGCTCAGTGGCAGAGCACTGGTCTTGTAAACCAGGGGTCGTGAGTTCAAACCTCACAGGAGGCAAACGAACATTTTATATTTAAAAAATTAATAAACGAAGATACGTTTCGGTTACTATGGGCTAATCTTACCCTTTCTCAGTTAAAATTTTAAATTCCAGCTAAATAATAATTAAATCCGAGGTGGAAGATGTTTCATTACAGCCGAGGATTTGTGTACAATAGCGAGAGATGAAGCAAAAAAGCAAAAGAAAAAATATACTCGTAATATTATTTCAATATTAAGTCAATAGATGATATAATGTCCAGAAGTATTTGTCCATTAGCATTTTCATATTGTATATTTTTCTATTAAATCTGTTGAATATAAATGGAAATCCATTTCATTATTAAATTAAGTATTTGAGTTACGAGAAGATATGAATTAAAATATAAACAATAATACACCTTTCTTAACAAAATATTTTTAATTACAAAATGTACATTTCGATTGCAAAGCAATCATCATCAGTTGTACTACAATAGAAACATAATATTTATAAATATGTCAAAATTATTTCCAGTAAATATTGTAACATAAAAATTTGAAATATTTTTGACATATTTATAAATATTATGTTTCTATTGTAGTACAACTGATGATTTCTTTGCAGTCGAAATGTACATTTTATAATTAAAAATATTTTGTGAAGAAAGGTGTATTATTATTAATAAAATTACTTTTAATTTTATTGCCTTTTCTTAATATCATAACCCTCAACTGTTAAGGACCAATAATATATGTTAGTTATATTTGTTTTGCAGAAACTAATTTATTTTTTTCTGTTACAGGGATGGAGAAGAGATTCGATATCATATCCTTAATCTTCAAGTAAGGTAAGTTCGGCATTTTTAGTTTTGTTTATTATTTCTCATATCCCATCAATCTGTCAAAGAATGGTTTATTTTAAATTTTAAAATGTAAGAGCGGGGTTTGTATTCTCAATTTTAATTTTGTTTTTATAATTTTTTAAGAAAAATTGACATGTGCCCAGTTTTGGGTCTAATTAGTAGTACAGAAAGACACAAAGTACGATGAAAAACCACCCTTTCATAAAATAAATTGCTGTTTCTGTACCAATTTTTAAGTTTTGCCCTATAAGAATTATATGTAGGTACCAAAACCTTTGGAAAACTTAAAAAAATCGAAATTCTACTTTTTATAAATTTAGCTACATTTCAAAGTACTGATTCTGATTTTTCCGCAAATTAATATCTCATTTAATTACTGAGATATTTGCATTTAAATTTGTATCTCAAAATACCATTTTTGGACAATAATCGAAAAATGTACTTATACCAAGTTCCAAAATATTTCAACAGTGGATACAATTTGTGGAACAAAATAACTGAAAATGGCCGAAAATCGCAAAAAATCTGAGGTGATTTTTTTGGGACTTTGGACATTTTCAGATGTTTTAGTTTTTTAGCTGTGTATGCAGACTAATGCGACAAATTTTGTGAAAATTGGCAAACTTATGTAACTTTGTCCGTAGAATCGAATGGTGAACTCGCCAGACTGTTATATTCCCCATTTTTGGGTTATAACCCAGAAATGGGTAAAGTTTTAATTTAAATATTTCGAGAACGAAAAGAGACATCGACATGCGCTTTAAAAATTAGCCATTAACTAGGTAGTGCAAATTTGAAGTAGTGCTATCGGTACTGCAAGCTTCAAGGTACATGAGAGCGTATTCTTATTCCAATATGGCGTTGGCGCCGGCGTGAGATTTAGATTACACAATCTTTTTTTTCTCTCTAAATTATTTTCATAACATACAAAACATCAAACAACATTTAATCCTATACACATTTTTCATTCAAACGCCGTTTGATCTGAACCCCAAAAAACCTTCACGAAATGTTTTCGACCACATAACCTCAAATAATTAATGTACATGAAGCTCGCCGTGTGCGGGCAGGGTTACCAACCTACAGCTTCATACTACATGGCAGATAGCGATTGGTGAGACTGAATTGAGCTGTACCAGACACGCAACACCCTCTGTTAACAATTTATAGCGACATAAGCGATTCCAGGAGACCGGGTTCATTATTTACGTCGCGTTAAAAAATCAGGAGTGCTGTGTATGCCTTGCCATGCGATGTGTGTGATCCAAACTGAAGGAAATCTCCGATAATTTGGTAAAAATGAGGTTATCACCTCAAATGGAACTGTTAATAAGTTATAAAATGAAACAAGATTGAGTTGTAACAAATGAGTTGATGAATGAGAGATGAAATAATTGATTCTAAATACTAGTTTCCTCACGGAATGAACGTAATGTTTACAATTAGAGCATTAATCTTTTAATAATTATATACATTTTTTTTATTTCAGTGTGGAATCATTATAACAAAACAAACACGTGTCAAAAATATAAAATATGCGACAAAAATTAATTAAAGTAAAAAATTTGTTGATACTTCGGATTATTCACAGATTGTAGATGTGATGTGGTGTTATTTTACAAAAAAAAATATGTTTGTGGCCAGGGCGCCTATTCTAATTCACTTATCGAGTCGCTAAGTCCACGTGTGTCGCTATCCCCACTACTTCAACGCAGTGATGACATACGTATTTGCGTCACAGCTTGACGTCATAGCCGCACTTCAGAGGGGGAATGACGTCGTAGCGAGGGTCGCTACCTGTTTCGACACTTATGTAGGTCTCGCTAAGTTCTTTTCCACTCGCTAACTTTGAAGTTTGGTTATGTTAGTGTTTTGTTTGTAAACAAATGGTTGTTCGTGCGTTTTAATATTTTGTTGTGCGTGATGCTGAAGTAGAGGAGAGAAGAGAAGAGGCTAGAATTGCCAGAAGATTAATTAGAGATGCACATAATTCGTTTAATTTGCCCGAAGCGGATTTTTTTGTTTCTCCACCTTCTATATTCTTTAACAAAATAGTTAATTGGTCCCACAATGCCTTCCAATTATGCCTGCCGTCTGCCCCCAATAAATTTCCCCTCGCAAAATCTTCGTGGTCCTCCATAAAATGGAGTAAAGTTTCTTTTTGTTCACTTGAATTCTCTCCTCTCTTTCACGTTTTTGAAACATTACAAATTAAAAACGAAAACAATAAAAAAAAATGCTAAACTAATGAACTAATAAACTAACACTAATTTTATATGAATATATAACTAAAATAAATAAGAATTTAAAAACCGATATAAAAAATGAAAATTAATGAAATACTAAACTAAAATAATAAATTAACACACTAAAATAATAAACTAACACTAAATTTAAATAAATACATAACTAAATTAAAAAAAGAAAAGAAACTAAAATATAAATTTAAAAAATCAAACTAAAAACCAAATAATCTAACTTTAATAATAATATAACAAACTAATTAAAAATAAAATAGAAATTAAAACTATAGATAAGAATATAAAATTTTAAACACGACACAAAAAAGCATTTAACAGTATAAGATCACAATCAAAACTGAAATGAATACTGTGAAATTCAAACTGAGCGCTTAAAAATACAACACTGCCATCTAGTAAAATAACAGTTACTAAAAGGTGACGTCGCTTCAACGTCATCATATGACGTCACTAACAATGACGCAATAGCGACACCTTACTATCGCTACATTTAGAATAGACCTCCTGGACAAGTATATTGTATTTAACATATCTTATACACCAGTTACGTCTGTTCTTTAGATATTTTTGTATTTTTTAATTCATTCTCAATTTTTCTCCAACTCTTCTAAATGTTCGAGATTCTTCCAATTCATTGACGAGATTGGGGGTATTTCTAAAGGATATACGTAATATACCTATGATTTTAATTATTTAATTAATAATAAAATAAGAAATATTAAATGTACTCCAAGAAAAAGCTTTCAGTAATGTCTCTGGATTTTTGACACTGACATTTTTCTGTCAATTACAATGTTAGAAGTATCGGATAGAGAATTTTGTATTCTTTAATATTTCTAATAACATAAATTTAAAAAAAATAATATTTAGAAGAATTTATTTAAGAATCTACTATTTCCGGTTATCCAATGGTTACCAAAACCTAATCAGCTCTTCCCATTAATTTCAGATTGAGGAAACTGTAGTTAAACATGTTTTAATTCTTATAGTATTTGAGAAACAGTGGTTCTAATATCCAAACATTATATAAACAAACAACGGTATATCACTTTTCGTAAAATCGACACGTCTTTTTTATCATATATATATTGTTCAATTAAAAGTAATAGTTGGACATCTTTTTCAATGACCGTCATTTTTAGTCAAGACAATGTTACAGAAATATAAAAAAATAACAAAATGATGACATGTCAATTGACTATCGTAAATATCGCCAGAATCAAGCTGTCGTCCACGAACCCTCTTCTGATTGGTTGGCATTAGCATTATGACTTAAAATTTAGAAATTGACATATTCTAGGGTTATGGCATAATGCTAAGGTTAAGGTTGTCTATTCTTGAATTATTAATGCAAAGTCATAATGCTAATGCTAAGGTAAATTCTTAAGTTTACAGCTTTCATAAACCAGCCTTTATATAGTGTGTTCAAAAAAATCCTAACTCGAAGTAGGCTGAGAACAAAAAAACGTATGCCATTTGGAAAGTATTTAATTAAATGTTAAATTGACACGAGATGTCAAAATTATAATCTAAAGAAATCTTCTTGAATTCTAATTTTGGAAATAAAAATAAATTAGAAAACAGAATAACAATATTCTGTATTTTTCTTTATTTCACGACCAATTTTGACAACTTGACTTTTGAATTGAATAATGATCAGACATACCTTTTTGTGTACATAGCCTACTCTGAATTACGTTTTTTTAACCTTTATTTCTTGTATAAAAAAATACGAAACTAATGTAAAACTTGTCTTATTCTCATAGGATTTGACGCATTCGTCAAATTAGATTATACTTTTTAATCATGTTGCACAAGTAAAGATTATTTAAGGACTGTTTCATGTGGTACATCTTTAAGGATAAAAAAAGTATAAACTTGATTCTTTTTAGATTTAGATAATTTTGTGAATGTAAATTCGTAAAGATTCGACCAATGGTAAATAGTAATAGGTCAATTAACAACAATTAAAAATTGTATCAATGGTTATTAAATCAATGATTACGTGTTACGGAACTTATTTTACCCGAGTGATTTACTCGTATCATCTGGCGGAAACTTCTTTCTCACTAATTTCTACAAATCCATTGTCTTCTCCACAAAATACTACTTCCAGGGTTGTAATTGCCACATTCATTGGCAAAAATCTTATGAATGAACTTTCGGCAAGTACAAAGCAATGTCATTGATTGATTCGGGGCCTAGCACCTAGCCAGTATCTCCCTAACCTCAATGTCGTTAATTCCCCCGTCGGCCGTCGCAGACCGTGGCGCCAAGGGCGTTCAGACGCCGGCTCCGTAATTACATCGAGAGAACTTTCCTCAAAATATTTTTTTGTCGCTGTGGTAATGACACAGTGAGACCGACACGAAATAGTCAAACCAAAGACAGATTATTATTATAAAGGTAAAAAATCGTTTCTTTGTTTCCTAAATTGTCAGGATTTGGATTTCGTGCAATGGTTGCCATTTGGGGTAACTGTGTTTCTGGAATGCTGAGCCTTTAAGGGGTAATTTGGAGACTGAGGCTTTATTACGCGAAATTTTATTTTTTGTGATGAAACAGCAGATGATACGAAATACCTGATGGTGTGTCTTTGGTTTGGCTTCTGGCTACTTAAATTGCTAATTGTACAGGGAAAATGATGTCATTCTAGTATAGACTAAATCTTGTGTAACTTTAATGCATAGGTCCAAATGGAAATTTATGTTTATTAATGTCTTTATATGCAATTTTATTATTATCTTCATTCCTAATAAAAACCAAATTTCGAAATGATATATTATTTCACGGTAGCTATATGGAAAAATATGTGATACAAATCGAAAATAGTCCAATTTATCCAATTCTTTTAATGGGAATAATTGTTTGATTTGTATCAAATGCAATTATAACAAGAAACGTTTAAAGGATATTAAAATTTTGAGAAAAATGTAAATAACTCTTATTTAAATATGCAAAATTATATATAAAAAAAAACTGGTGTGGCCAACACAAAATCTCCCGCTATTTAATTTTTATTAATTTAAATACATACGTATTTACTAACGCTCAAACTGTTCCATTGCATAAAACCATTGCTTTATTTACTATCAGTCACATTCATTTGAAATATGAACTGTGTAACAAAGGAATTGTGTTTATCTTAGGCTTCGGGACTTATAAAAAAAATATTTTTAAATTTATCTGTAAAATATATAGAAAAAGTATTAATGTATTTCTGTAGAAAATTCAATAATCTAAATTTTCATAATGATATAAAATGCGAAAAAATGGCATTAATGGTATTTTTTGAAGAAAAATCATTATGAGCTTCAGGTAAAGTGCCATTTCCGGTTATCCGATTTACACAAAAATCTAATGGTTTCGTTCCATATCAGAATAGGGTATAAATACAAGGTTTCAGAATTTTCTGAATGATAGTATTTGAGTTAGAGCGCCAACAAAATCCATACACATACACACACACACACACACACACACACACACACACACACACACAAACAAACACATACACACACACATACATACAGACATCATCATGAAAATGTTAAAACTGGATTCTAGGGACCTTAAAACGTGGTGATCCCTATACCTCCCTTACCAAGGGTAGCGGGAGGTAAAAAAATATTAATATATGGAATTATAATTTGATAGATTCCCGCGTGGCTATGTGCATCAAGTGACTGGTCGAGATTTGAAATTACGTTTTAGCTACCCAGGAAACACACACATACATGATATATAACTATCAAGGATAAATCACAGCACAATGTTATATTCCACTGTTTCATAAATGTTAAATCATAGATCTCTTATTTTATATATTTCGTATATATTACGTTATGAAACTTATCATTTATATATTTTTATATTAATTTTATGAAATTAAGTAATATTATTTATATAAGTTTGCAGTTATAATAATGTCATATTACAAAAGTAATACTATATAAATGTTTTCAAATTTATATTGTTTTTATGTAATAATCACAACAAAAATACTATGTTTGAATAGAACGTATCATTTATATATGTATTAATACATTAATTTTATGAAACTAGTATTGTCAACCACAGTTATATATATTTCACAGTACACGAGTAATATTTTGCTCTTATAAGGTTTATATGAAATCTATAACATCAGTATTATGTTTGACAGTACGTCATATTATTATATTGTTCTATATGAAAAACTTAACGTTAGTATTATGTTTGTAAAATACATTTTCAATTACTAAAATGACTTGAAAAGAGAAATAAACCTCTTCATTTGATTTTAATTACATTGTTTTTATATACATAATACTCAGCCACAACTTAAGATATTTGGAATTTTGATTTATTTTACTGTTAGGTACATAATGTATAATGCTATTACGTGGCATTTTATTTGATACTGTTTTGCAGGTATTTTGCGTAAAATAATATTAATTAGGTAGTTACTCATTTTTATTTCTTGTCACACTTTCCGTAAGAAATACAATATAATATTTATTCGTAGCTAGCATTATATACAATATTTACGGTAAATTGTAATCTAAACTTTCAAATATATTACAAAGTAACATTTTCGACTTTTAATTTTAATATTGTGTATACTGGTGCTCTGCGCATGCTCTTGGGTGCTCTACAGAGGATTACAGCCATTGCTTGTGTTATGTGTATTCATTAGAATATTTATAGTGGAAGAAAGGAGTTCAATAAGGTAAGTTAAATAACATAATTTATTATATTGTATTAATAAGGGCCGATTTTTCAATATGTGGTTAAAATTTGTAGTTACGTAAACAATATTGTATCATATTGTTGTCACGAATGACAAATCTGTCATTTGACAGTTCATTTCGTTTCAGTTTTGTTTATTATTATCTCTTAGTTAAAATTTTAACGAGATATTGAAAAACCGACCCTAAGTAATATCTATCAGCTTATTTTGTTCTGTTGTGAGTCTTATTGATAAATATAATTTTTAGATTTGTCATGTAGTGGTTTATTTTCTAAAAGATGGAAACCTACATGAAATACCCACAAACCAAATAACAGCATACAGAAAATCCTGTATTTGACTAAAATCAAAAAAATGTTCGACCCCTAATAACAAAATTTGTGCCAAATATGGAACAAGTATGAAATTAAAATTGATTGTTACTGTAGTAAGTATAGGTAAAACAATATTTTTTATATTATTTTCTAACATAATTTATTTTCAAAGATTCTTTAGAGAAAACATGGAAAAAAAGCAGAAGAGGCAGATTAAAACACTTGTTCTAAAAGCTGTATAGTGAAAACAAATCATTATCCACAAATATACGCACTTGACACAAACGAAAGCGGTAAAGGTAGTATGTGTTATGAATTTCAGATAATAATTCTAATTCAGTAATTAATGATTTTATTTTAGTTGAAACAGGTAAGTTATTGTAATAATATACAGGTGTTAAAAACAAGGGTAAATACATTTCGATGTACTGATGCTGTCAGATAAAAATTCAGAAAAATTCAGCAAATTACTTCTTACTGTTTACCTTGGCCGACAAATTTAATAATAAGGAATTATCTAATCACGTAACTGACGTTGAATGGTTGAATAGATAAATAAATTAATTCGTAATTTTAATAAAAATCGGCTAGTGGTACAAAGGAATGTTAACTTTAAGAATTAAATAAAAATAATTCATTTTTTCCGAATTTTAGAAAAATTATTTTCGATGGCGAATCAGCATATCGCAATACATACCCAAAAAATGTTTACTCTTCTTTTTAACGCATTGTATATTACAATAACTTACCTGTTTCCATGTTTGTTTTTATTTATAAGGTAAATACCAGTCACTATTTTATAAGAATGTATGTATGAATTGTAGTTCAGATGTTGTTTATACAAGTTTATAAAAAAATGACATATAATCATGTGGTATACAGTAATGTGGGGCTATTTTTGTTGTGTTTTTTTTTTAAATATAATTTTAAATTTGTAAATGATGTCCTTCAATAATTTTAGCCATCCTGTGCATACCGTTGCTTTGTTTGTTTTTAATATTGTCATAAAATATGTGACATCCATCTACAAACTGACTTAGTTTATGGCATCGCATAATCTATATTATCTATATCCTTTATTATGTATACTGTTTATTTATTATATTGTATATTTTTTGTGAATAAAGTATATTTTAAATGTTACATATTTTACAAAAACCCATTCTACCCTTTTAGATGTAGTGTGATCATTACTGAATTATGTAATTTTAATATAACACCGCATTGCAATACCAATTATTAAATTATATTACATGTGTATAACAGTGCATAGAACAATTATATAAAAAATAAATAAAATAAGTATCTTTCAACCTTTTACGTAAACATAAATGAAATATATTTGCTATTAGCACTAGTTTATATGTATGTAACATAGCGTACATAAGCTTTGTGGCGGACATCCCGTTGTACAAGTAAATAACATGTAACAAACAAATAATATTACAAGTCGTGTTAAAGAAACAGCTGTTACAAAACTCTAATATAAATAATATATATCTGTGTTTCCTGGGTAAGTTTATTGCATTGTACCTATATTAGGGCATTTTATAAAAAAATACGAATTTGTATAAAAACATGTTATTAGTACAAAAGAGCTATTTTTTTAACGTTAGTTGAAACGTACAGTATAAAACATAATTTCTATTATTTGAAATCGTCACGAAAGTTCACAAAAATGGTCATTAAAATGTCAGAAATCGGTACTAAAATAATCCATAAACAAACACATAATTTTGAGTGTTCTTTACGATAACTACAATGTCCAATGGTAGCAACATTGAATGTCACATTGACAGATTATATTTAAACATATCCTATAAGATAAATATTTCTTTCATTTTCACAAATTTTCGATTTCAAATAAAATTTTATATGCACCTCGGCACTGTAGTTCGTCACGAAAGTTCACAAAAATGGTCATTAAAATGTCAGAAATCGGTACTAAAATAATCCATAAACAAACACATAATTTTGAGTGTTCTTTACGATAACTACAATGCCCAATGGTAGCAACATTGAATGTCACATTGACAGATTATATTTAAACATAACCTATAAGATAAATATTTCTTTCATTTTCACAAATTTTCGATTTCAAATAAAATTTTATATGCACCTCGGCACTGTAGTTCCTTTTTATCACTCATATGGTTTATAAATTCCACATTCGTGATAAAAAAAAAATAGAACTTCAGTGCATACATTATTATTTTATATGAATGGAAAACGTAAGGAAACGAAACCAGATAACGTAACATTTACAAAATAGCATTATGTAACCGTAACATAACAATTTACGATTCACTATAACGTTTACAAATTTTACAAGATTTTTTCCCGTTGAAAGTATTATAAAATCCTAATTTCTAATAGTATATTATTTCGTGTTATGAAATGTATAGATTTGCTAGTGGCGTACGTACCATTATAATATAAACAAAATCACTGGTTTCAATTTATTAAAATAATTATTTAGTCCAACGTTTCGGCGGCCTTCTTCAGGGAATGCTATAATTTTTATAAATTTAATACAACATAATACACTAATTATATAAATACTTACAATAGTCAGAAGTTAAAATTTAAATACATATATGTAACATGTAAAATTAGTAAAGAACCATTATAGTTTGACATTCCAAACACAAGAAGCTAGAAATGCTTATAATGAGGTCATGCACGACTTTTTTTATAATTTTAATCGATAGAGTAGTGAAAAATAATAGACCCGTATTTTTATTTTTCCTCAAATCGATCTTTAATCATGAAAAAATTGTAAATGAAAATGACATTCTTTAAAATGAGGCTGCTAGACCCCCGCTTCGTCCCTTGTCAAGGGCCGTCACAGAGTGACAGGCACGACCATTTTGATTTGCACATTGTCTTAAACGTCAAAGTGACATTTAAAGATAACCTAAAATATATGAAAGTAAACATGTCGATGGAACGTTGATTCGTGCCAAAATAAAGAATAAAATAAAATTCTGCAATCTGCAATATATTCAATGTCTCACATGCGTTTATAACCTTCTACCGTCTAATTCAAAGATTCAAAAGTGAAAGAAACATCTGATGTAACGTAGATAATTTCACGCCAAATGAAAATTATATTTATAAAAATAAATAGAATGATATATTAATATATTATAGCATATTCAGATATGTAATCCTCAATATAGTTTATATATATTTTTCTTTTAGAAATTATGTGTCCATATAAAATGTCTGTTTGAAATGAGTCTGAACTTGGTACGTAACGTTGTGACGACAAAACATGGCTGGTTTTTGCAACTTTTTAAAAATATCATACTTTAAAACGATTTTCATTTTATACAACAAAAAATATAAATAAAAAATAATTTAATCATACTGATCGATGAATTAGACTATCCTTTCTCGATTTAAACAAAAAAAAGGTACAATTATTTTTTTTTTGCATGACCTCATTGTCAAATTGTTAAGAACAAAATACTTAAAATAAAACCTGCTAAATGTGACGGCTAATATTACTTATGGGACATAAATTATAATACTTTTAAACATTTCTCTAACGAGTAAAAAAGAAAAGATTTGAAGATATATGTAAATGTAATATATGAATGTATTAATGTAGGTCTTCATGTTATAAATTCATTTATCATTATAAAGTTCTATTCTTGATCCAAGAGATCTCTTTAATGGAACATGAAAAAGTACAGTTTTAATATTAATAAATGTGTGTTATAAAGTCATCTAAAAATAAATGACAATAAGAAACGAGTGTTCAATTATTGAAATCAAAAGAAACTAAACTCGTAGTTCTAAGAAGTTTTAACAACTAAGTATATTATAGTAATTTCCTTCGTTTTAAAATATTAAATAACTATATCATTTATTTATATAAAAACTTGCATTATAGACGACAGACTTTTACATTATGAAGAATTTAAAAAATCAAAACAGTTGTAGAAGAAAAGTTTAACTCTCACAATGTAATGTGAAACAAAGTGTGTAACTACCAAACCAAGTATTGTTTTGTCATTTGACATTTCTCGTAGAGTGTGTCCTTTGTTTTTTCTCATTTGTTTTGTTTTGTCGTTTGTTTCACACAGAACGACAACAAAGAGCCTCCCGACAAGTCACTTGTCCAGAGCCGTAACAGGATTTTTTGTACATGGGTACAGGAATTAGTTTACATTCTTTTGTGTTCCTTCAATTTTTATTTCATTTTGTACTCTGGAACTTGAATCTCTTTGCATTTATTTCATTGTTTATTATATCAGCGAGAATATTACATTTGGAAATTTGCATATGTTTTTTATTTATTTCAGTTTCTTTGAAATTTTTCTACTGGTTCTACAGATTGTTGTTATATTGAAGTTAATTGCTTCCAATATTTTTAAGTAGTTTATTTGATGTCTACTCTACTATGGTGAAAATACTGAGTATGATGGTTAAATTTGTACTCTCGCAAAAGGCTGTTTTGTTTTCAAAGACAACATTAATTTTAACTCAGCAAAGAAAGAAACTAAGTAGAAAGTGGTTGTCAAAATACTTACTTCTGCAAAGTTGTGATTTTAATATCAGTTGTTCCATTTGATTTTAAATAAAACAAATTTATAATTTTTGTGTAGTATGTACGCTCGAGTACATTGTTATTAAAATATCTTTCAGAACTCATATTAATAATTGGAATAATACTACCTTTATATATATATATATATATATATATATATAATAACTTGGACGGCGAACATGCATAAAACATGCTACCGATAAAGCGTCTCTGAGTTATACAGATTACTTCTCTGCCAGTTTTTGGGACGGGTTTTCCTCTGGCAAGTTTTTCCTGAGAAGATGCATGTTCGCCGTCCAAGTTATTGCCGGGCATGCATATATTGTCTAGAAAATTGTATACATAAAAAAAGGTAACATTTACGAACTTTTCTTGTTACCTTGGTTACCTGTTGTTTTTGTTATTTCACATATTTATGTCAATTTTTTTCCCCTGAAGAAGGCATCAATTTATGGTGCCGAAACGTTGGTTTTTAATAATAAATAAATAAATAAATACAGAACTTAAACTAAAAAATAAATAAATAAATATATCATCACGGCATATTACCCATTTCTGGGTGTGCCAATATCTACAACACATGTAGACATCGGTAATGATGACGATATATTTTACCGTGTGGGCGCTGACCAGGCGTTACCTCACGGGCACTAATAGCTGGTGTGGAGAGTGCACAACAGGGGTCACTTTTGTGCCAGTTAAAATTGGAAATATTTGGCGTCTGTCGGGATCGAACCCGGTATTATTCCGAGTACATTGTTGTTTTTTTACTATTCGTATTTTTTAGATTTTCAAGGGTAGAAATATATTGTGGCCAGCACAAGACCTCTCGCCATTTCCATATTAGGCTATATAAGTACATATTGTATTTAACATTTCTACCAGTCCCATAGCTATCTTTTTTTTGACGAAAATGTCATATTTCACTTTCTAAATATCTAGTGCTGCAGATATTTTATTGTATTAAATGACTTTTCTTAAAAGTAAAAATTAGTTTTAAATAACTTTTCATTCTTGTACTTTTTCTATAAAATGTACAGGAGAGCCAATATCCGAACATTTTTAAAATCCTAAGTTAAACTCCTATTTTCCGCGTTTAGTTGCACACCCTGTACACAAAAGAGTAAGTAATATGAAAGCATATGAATTTATTGAATAGAAATTGAACATAGGAGTAAATGCTTCAAACGTCGTATATCTGTTAATTACATACACCATTAGAAAAACTATCTAACATATTGAAACAGTAACATTTAATACTGGTCTTGTTGCATTTGAAAATGTCTCTGTAAAATAGTGTTAATTACTATTAGGAATGCAAATGTACGTTTGGTGCTGTAGTTAGCATATGCGTTAAACGGTTACATATTACATTACTTGGCACTGATTAGGTTGTACATTAGTGTAACCGTTCCAATTATGATTGTCATTAATTATTAAGCGCTACGTGAGCTTTACTGCAAGTTCATCAACAGTGGAATTGGTGTAATATAGCTATCATACACAAATTGTTACGTCATGTCAAATATTTAAGAACGGGGGTCTCAATAATTAAGAATTAGACAAAGATTATGATATTGGTCTTAATAAAATTCTAGAAGGAAGCAATAAGCATCAATTCTGACAAAAATGAAGTACGCGTCTGTTAACTTCATTACAAAATTTGTGACAAGAATTTAATGTATATATTTCACTGTTAATTTTATTTAAATACGAGTAGTAAACTCGTTTTATACGTGTACATATTAAACAAGATAATGGATGTAATGACCAATTAAAGAAAACATATCAATGTCGATATTTCTTTTTATTTTGTTGTGTGACTACAGTACTTATTTACGTTTGTTAAAAGTGCACTGTTTTCATTAAAGTAGTTTCATAAAGTTTTTAAATTATAAAAACGTGAAAAAAATCTACATTTTTAAGGCAATCGGGTTAAAAAATGAAACGCTATGTCACTTTTTTCACGCTTTTATGTAGACGTAAAAAATGTATGTATCAAGAAATAGAGTAATAAGTGGCTTATTTCACTCATAGAATAGGGTCCTACACCATTTTTTTTTCTTTGTAAGAACAGAATGAGATAAGAATTTTAGTGCATACGCGACTTATAAATTTTACGTAATAAGCGAGATATGAATTTTTAAAGTTTAAGAATTTGGTAACAATGAGTGCCCGTGAGGTGACGCCTGGTAAGCGCTCGCACGGTACAAATATGTCATCATCATTACCGATATCTGGAAAGACAGACTGGCATACCCAGAAAATGGGTAATATGCCGTGATGATATATTTATATTTTTTTTAAGAATTTGGTACGTGACGTAACAGGTACCTACTGACCAGCAATTGACAAACTGTTAGTTATAGGGACAAATTTTTTCATGTTTACATAGCTGCAATATTTTTATATAAAAACATACATTATATTCACGAAGAAATTACTATTAAGCATAAATAACATAAATAATAAGAATTTTTTTCGTAATAAATTATAGAATATTGAAACAGTTTGACAATATTACGACACAAAGTATGACGGCGGATGGCGTTAGTGTTTGTTTGTTTTGAAGTTTCAATGTTTCAAATTTCTGACATTATTATTAATTTAATTAATATTACAAATTGATTTAGGGCCAGTTGTACAATCTCCGGTTAGAATTTTAACTGTCGGTTAAATAAACAAAATTGAAACGAAAAGAGCTGTCAAACGACAAATTGATCATTGCTGTCAATAACCCGATTCAATATTGTTTATTTAACTTCCAGTTAAAATTCTAACCAGAGATTGTACAACTGGCCCTTAATGGTAAATACATTTAGCTATAACAATGTAAAAAAGACCGAAGTATAAATGCTAATATAGGCGATAAATAAATGTAAAATTTAAATTACAGTTTTCATCAATAAATGCACTATACCAATATAGTGTTTATTATATGTAATACTTGTAAATAATTAAAATACAATATAATATGTATAATAGTAAGAATTAATTTTTTGTAATACTGTAATTATATAATTGAAAAATGTGTTTCTAAAAATATAATTTGTTTAAAAATAAATACAATAATTGTTTAATTGTTTGAAACTATGAATGGAAATCTAATTCAAATGGAAGAATTATCCCAATTATTTTTTTATTACAATCAATTGAAAATTCATGATTATAAAAAGCTATCGTTTTGTAAAGACATTGAAGTGGCCTAATGATTTCATAACGAGTCGCGCGCGTATTTACTACTTGAAGCGATGTTCAAACACTAATCGCTCTCTGTAAAAAAGACGGAACCTTATTGAGATATTAATGACCATCTGATTCATTATTAATGCCATTCTGAGCGTATTGAACGCCCAACTCATTAGCTATGAGACTTTAATTGTTCACTAATTATCATTTATTGCTATGAAGCTTATTCAAATTTGAATTAGTTCTGTTTATTGTGCAATGTGATAATTTTTCCGTTTTATGGAAATGGATTTTTTTTTTATAATTTGAATGTTCATGGGAAATACAAATAACTTCATTTATGAGAAAAATTAATCATAAAGAACGTAATGAATCTGTAGTAAACATAGAATTTACTTTACCTATAGAGATGCTATCAGAGTAATTATAAAAATCTTATTACGGATCTAAACTATGTATTGTACTTCTATGTACGTACAAGAAACTATTTTTAGAACAAATTTGTTATCATTTTTTTATATGACAATACAGAATTTCATATCGCAATATACATCACAAAGAAAACAAAAAAATAATCAAGAATAGATTATTCTACTACACTAGAATTTACAACTTAAACTATTGAGTACCTCTAACTTTTACCTCTCGCTAAGAGAGGTATTGGATGCTTGCTAAAAAACACATATCCGTATTTTGGTGAGTAAGCTCGATTTAAGGTCCCTAGAATCAGATGTTAACATTTTTACGGTGATGTCCGTGTGTGTGTGGATGTTGGAACACAGTTTCTTAAATACCTACTATAAGATTTAAGACATGTTTAATTACAGTTTCCTCAATCTGACATTAACGGGAACAGCTGATTAGATTTTGGTAACAATTGGACAATCGGAAGTTTATAGAAAAAAAATTTTGAATATTATTTTTTTATGTTATTACAAATATTGAAAAATATAGAAATCTCTATCCGATATATTTAATTTTGTTATTATATCTTCTAGATTTAGAGATAGAGAAATATAAATATATATAATATTTTGTTATAATGAATCTCACAGCCCAAACAACTCCATGGAAATAAATATTTTTAATTGACAGAAAAATGTCTGTCAAAAATCCAAATACATTTTGAAAACTTTTTCTGGGAAGCACATTTAATATTTCTTATTTTATTATTAATTAAATATTTAAAATTATAAATAGGTACATTATTTTATATATACCCATCAGAAATACCGCCAATCTTGCCAATGAATTTGAAGAATCTCGAACATTTAGAAGATATAGGAGGAAGCTTATTTTATATCATCACGGCATATTACCCATTAGTGGGTGTGCCTTTATCTACAATGCGTGTAAACATCAATAATGATGATATGTTTTTACTGTGTGGGCGCTTACCAGGCGTCACTTCACGGGCACTCATAGCTGGTGTGGAGAGTGTACCACAGGGATCACTTTTTCTGCGATTAAAAGTCTGTAAAGGCTGGGATCGAACCCGAGTCATCAGAATGGCAACCGAACAATATACGCACACGGTCACGGAACCCCATATTCATTAAATACAATATATACCGTGAGTATTTTTTAAAGTGAAACATTGGGTTTATCATATCCATGGTTACGACTTGACATTTGATTGACAGCAATGTATTTGCCCGTTCCATTTAAAATGAAACATAGGGAACGAATTTGACATTTGTTAAGACGTCAATAGAGGTTAATTTTGTTTAAATAATTATATATGCATTCTAAATTAAAATTAGTTGTAGAAAAAATATAGTGTGCACCTTGTGCCCGAAATATGTTTAGTACTCTCGAGTAGTTTCCTGACTCCGCTAAATTTCTTACAATATTTAAATATAATATAGGAAAATTCAATGGTTATCTGTCATATGGACAAGATGTCATTAGAGGTTAATTTTGTTTAAATAATTATACCTGTTTTCTAAAAATTAAATTTAGATGTAGAGAAAATATTGTGTGCATCTTGTGCCCGAAATATGTTTAGTACTCTCGAGTGGTTTTCTGACTCCGCTAAATTTCTTACAATATTTAAATATAATACTTCTGTCAGATTCGTTCCCTATGTTTCATTTTAAATGGAACGGGCAAATACATTGCTGTCAATCAAATATCAAGTCGTAACTATGGCTATGACAAACCCAATGTTTCACGTTAAAAAATACTCACGGTATATATATATATATATATATATATATATATATATATATATATATATATATATATAACACTTATATAGGCTAATATCGAAATGGCGAGAGGTCTTGTGCTGGCCACAACAGATTCTTGATATACTTTCATTTACAAAATCCTGTAAAATCATTAAAATCATAGAAAAAGAAGTACATGCTCGTAAAAACAAATCACGCAAGTACTTTATAAAAACAAATGATCGTATTAATGACACTATAACAAAGTTCCCATAAATCATCTATTCAACACATAATATCCCAGTGTCAAAATTAACACCGTGTTTTTTTCTTGTCGTTGTCTAGCATTGTCACAACAGAACAAAACACTGCTGTGTATGCTATGCTGTCTAGATGAGGCTCGCCCGCAAGAACACTCTAATTGGCGGTTTCTTTTTACAGTAATTACTCAAGGACAATATAATGTACTTATTTTAGGAGCGAAACCAACGGAAACTGTGTGTGTGTGTGTGTGTGTTGTCTTGGCTACAAGACGAGAGGAAATTTTTTATTCTTTGTTTCCTAAAACGTTGTTTTCAACAAATGTTTTGATGTGGAACTCACTGAGAATATATTTTCTTGTTTTTCTATGAGTCATTAATTTTGTTCTTACTGCTGTAAGAGGACGTTTATTTTATTTTGGTTATGGGTTGTGCAGGTAGGTAAATGCGATAGTTGCACAAAAAGAAAAAACTCAATTAAATATAAATAAAAATAAAAGTACATACTACAAAAAGACATCTAAATATTTATTTTAAAAATCTGTTGTTGCCAGCACAATACCTCTCGCTATTTCCATTTTATGTTATATAAGTGTTGTATTGCACTTCGCTATCGAACCGTCGTTTTATAACAAAAAAATTACAGAATTATATTTATTTTTCATTGTATGAGGAAGTTCCTAAATATCAGAGAGTCTTCCAATTCATTAACTAGATATACAGGGTTAGTTAAAAGTATGGAGACGGCGATTTATTGTCGTTAATATTCATCATTCATCAAATTATGTTCAATACAAAAGTTTTCTAAGAAATTTTGATCTACATTTGAGAATACTTAAATTTTTTTTTCTTCAATTGTTTTTGAGTTACGCTTGTCCGCGTAATTTTTTTAAATGGGAACCTATTAATTTTACTCTACCATTCGATAGAGCGTTTTTTTCTCTTTACAACAAAATTATTTCCAATAAAGAATAAAGTTGTCGGTCACAATCTTATCATTAAAAACAAATAAATAACTAAGTAAATTACATCGCTCGAATTTATTTATCGCTTCGCTTTTGTCTATCTTAGATGTACTTACTATTCGTAAATACTTGAATCGGTGTTTTTCCTTGTAAAAATGTTATTAAAATAAATTGAAAAAACAAAAACAAAAATACTGTTGCAAAGAGAAAAAAACGCTCTATCGAATAGTAGAGTAAAATTAATAGGTTCCCATTTAAAAAAATTACGCGGACAAGAGTAACTCAAAAACAATTGAAGAAAAAAAAAATTGAACTATTCTCAAATGTAGATCAAAATTTCTTAAAAAACTTTTGTATTGAATATAATTTCCTAAAATGAATATTAACGACAATAAATCGCCGTCTCCATACTTTTAACTAACCCTGTATGCATTTTACCTACAATTTTAAATATTTAATTAATAAAACAATAATAAAGATTAAATGTACTTCCCAGAAAAAGCTTTCAGAATGTAACTAAAACTGTTGTTTTTTGACACTGACATCTGCCATTTACAAACTATGTTACAAACATTTCTATGTTATATACATTTGAATTTGTCAACTGGTTTCCTTAGTGCCTTAGCCTCTGCGATGTGCCACATTAAATTATTCTAAATATTACAGTGCCTTTATCTCTAAATCTATACAAGATATAATAAAAATTTTAAGTGTATTAGATGGAGAATTTTATGTTCTTCAATATTTGTACTAACAAAAATTTACAAAAAATTATTTTTAGCAGATTTTTTTAAAGAAACTATCACTTCCGGTTGTTCAATTGTTACCAAAATCTAATCAGCTCTTCCCAGGAATGTCAGATTGAGAAAATTGCAATTAAATATTTTTTAAGTCTTATAGTATTTGAGAAACCGTACACACACACACACACACACACACATACACACACACACACATACATACGCACAAACGGACATAATCGTAAAAATGTTATAATCGGATTATAGGGACCTTAAAACGTATTTATCCACTAAAATGTGGATATGCGAATTTTAGCATTATTCCAATACCTCTCTGAGCGAGAGGTAAAAAAATTCCTATCATAGGTACAAATTTATGCTAGTTTTAATATAAATGACTAATATTCTACTTTGTTGCAATGGCAGAGGACCCCAATCAGATATTTGTTATGTATGATTTGAGACTTTCACGAAAAGCAAAAACTTTTGTTAAATAAACAATAAAAAGTTTTCAATTTGATGTAACTAAATGGGGTCAGGTACCAAAAATATCTGATGTGGCCAACACATGACCTCCCGCCAATTCCATGTTTAAAATAGCAATGATCTTTAAGTAAAGTTTCACTTCCGATTGAACGTTTGTAAACAAAATCTACTTTGTTGTTCCAATAAATAGAAAAGTTTGTAATACGAAATTTTGGATTATATTTTATTATGTTTTTCCTGAAAAATCTGTTAGAGGTTCAAATTAAGTAGTACATCCGGTTTATAATATATAGTCACAATCTAATATGTTGTTTCAAATTATATAAGAGTATTAAATATCTACCAACTTTGCGAAGTTTTGGATCATTAATATATTTTAAGGAAAAATCGTCACACACACATTATTGTCAAAATCATCAACAACTTCCTTATGCTCTAAAACGCAATCTGTGTAAATTCTTCGCCGTACATTATCCATTTCGTAAATATGTAGTTGCAAACTATTATTTGACAATTAGAAATCACGTTCTTATTGAGAGCTGTTTGATATATAATGGTGCAAACATCAAACTTAAATCGAATTATCCTGTATATCTAATATTTATGTATGATGGAAAATATATTATTTTTACAAACCTTAATTTCATTAGAATCATATTTAAACTACTAAATTCTTCATAACACGGTTTCATTATTAATTTTAATGAAAATTGCTTCGTGACAGTGACATTTGTTTAAATATTTCAAATTTGTTATTAAAGTATTGTTTTTGTTTGACGCAGAGGCAAAGAGATGTACAAAAATAAATTATTTTATAATATAATATAAAGTTATTTCAAGTTATTTACTAAATGCTATTATCGTAGAATTGAAGATTGTGCCATTATATTCAATTTGTATTGGTAAAAGCTGCTAAAAAATTATATTCAATTTTTTTTTTCAAGAAAAACAGTTAAAAGCTTGTATAAATGATAATTCCGGTTATCCGATATGCACTAAAACCTAATGAGCTCTTCCCACATTAGTATAGAATGGGTATACAAAATTTAAAAATTTTCTGATTGATAGTATTTGAGTAATCGTGTCCACATGATCCACACCCACACACACACAGACACACACACAGACACACACACAGACACACACACAGACACACACACAGACACACACACAGACACACACACACACACATACACACACACAGACACACATACATACCTACAGACATCATTGTAAAAATGTTAAATCGGATTCTGGGGACATCAAAACGTGCTTATTCACTGAAATCTCTATATCCGATTTTTAGCACGATCCCTATACCTCCTTTACCTAGGGTAGCGGGAGGTAAAAAAGGCTGCATATTATATTTTGTCATATTATGAAAATGTGACTAATTAATATTATTAATACGACGTGTTTGCAGAAGTAATACCAATGCCAGTTAAGAGTACTAAATCAAACGCGGCGACGGTGCTGCCATCAATGGTCGTGTCAGTTGTCAATAAATAATTATATAAAGTTGTTTCTTCACAGCATTGTAAATTCTGTATACAACAGGATATAGTTTTTCACACAATGCTCATTAATTTTAAGAAGTAAAGTTTTCTTTTTGTTATATTGCAGCGTATGAGTCAGTATAACAAAACAAAAACCCTATCGTTAACGATCAATAATTCTATCCTCACGCCATTACAGCCAGCCGTTCGGTTTTCGATACTCATTAGTAGTCATACATTATTATAGAGCAACCGTATCAAACTATATGCCTATTTTATTCGCATTTTTAATCGTTTCTTGCTCTCCTCTAACGTATCATTTACGTACGTCTGCTCCGTTCACATACGCTCACACACATATCTCGAACTTTACATACACACCAACACAGGCTACGTAATAACTGTTCCCGTTCCTCATACGGAACTGCATCGGGGAAAATTAAAATTACAGTAAAGTTGGGAAAAAATGCCACTGAGCGAATGGTTGAGCGTGAACAATTTGAAATTAAAAGGACTCGAGATTCTCTACTAGTTATTTTTTTAGTTACCAGTTAGCTTGCTAAAGAAACGATCATAAAAATGTCGTTAGTTATGCACCGTGGTAAAGGTTATGTTAGTCTTGTTCTGGTTATGTATACTGTAAAAAACATATTGACGTGTTACGTATTATTTATTTTGGCTGATTTGAGTTCTGACGTCTTACTACTCCGACGAAATTACGTCAAGTAAAGTTTAAGTGAATTAATGTGTGAAAAAAGTTAATATGATGTTCTTTACAAAAGATTAGTGTGTAGCTTAATCATATTATAATTGATTACATGAAATATCTTCATTTGAGATTCTATTATAATTTTTATTGCAAGTTGTCATTCTTTTTTCTCTTTCTGTTACAGACACGTGAAATAAAAATAGGATATTACAACAAAAGCTTTGTTCATAGAATGGTTTGCAAACGGTTGGAGTCTGAGATCGAATGCGCATGCCCGGTTTCAAACTAGATCCAAATCAAACGGTTTGAATTTTTCTGTGAACACATAATGAAAAGTAATTTATAAACATCTAGTGTGCTGTTTTCTTCAGCTTTTTCTGGGAAGTATATTTAATTTTTTTTATTGTTTTATTAATTAAATATTTGAAATAATAGGTAAAATGTGGTAAAATGCATATATCCATCAGAAATACCGCCAATCTGGTTAATGAATTGGAAAAATCTCTGACATTTAGAAACTTCCTCATACAATGAAAATAGATATAATTATAATTATATGTGTACAGAAGACATGTTAAATAAAAAAAAAACAATATTGGGTAAAGTTCTGTAATATTTTGTTATAAAACGACGGTTCGAAAGCGAAGTGCAATACAATACTTATATAGCCTAATATGGAAATGGCGAGAGGTCTTGTGCTGACCACAACAGATTTTTTATATAAACCTTCTAGATATTATTAAAAATCTACTAAAAATACTAAAAAAATGGTACTAGGAAATATTGTTTCATCAGTATAGATCTCGAAATTGGAAATATTTTTTTTCCTAAAAATAAATTGCGATTTCGTAAAAAACTTACTAAGAAATAGTATTGTTCTTGCCGAGTTCTATCACTGGTTTAGTTTAATGTACTTATTTCTGTTACACTTTGCATATAAATTTTTCAGGATTGCAACATATAAATAAATATATCATCACGGCATATTACCCATTTCTGAGTGTGCCACAATCTGCTTTATCGCAGATATCGGTAATGATGATGACATATTTGTACCGTGCGGGCGCTTACCAGGCGTCACCTCACGGGCACTCATTGCTGGCGTGGAGAGTGCACCACAGAGGTCACTTTTGTGCCATTTAAGATTCGAAATATTTGGCGTCGGTTGGGATCGAACATCGAACCCACGCGGCCACGGAATTATAACAAATGAATCAAATTTGGTATAGGTATAAATTAATATTATATTGTAGTATTGACTGTAGTATTTGAGTAAATAAAAGTGGTACGAATAGTATAATGATTTCAAATTTTATAATGACAATAATTTCATATTTTTATGTCTGTCCGTGATAAGTTCATTCAAAGTAAAATACGAAATAATATCTCTTATATTACATTATCGCTACAAAAAATTCTACGTATGTTATAAAAAACTGATCATAAACTGTTCTCAGCTATTTTCTTATCATCCCGTTACGCAAATGTCACATATGGAATTTACAATTTACTCAGCAACAATTTTAATTACTTTCAAAATTAATGACCAAATGACAAAGAGACAAGCATAACCAAAAGCAGATATATTAATAATAATTAATTCTTTCCACAGTGATAGGTTAATTACTTATTAATTTATCTATCCACGTCAAACAAAAAGTTAATTAGATGTGGAAAATATAGTTACCTACTTGCACAGTTCGCTTCTGTGCGACAAAAAGAGGTTGCTCGATGCTCAATGTATGTATGTTGCTGTTGCTATAATTGCTGTCGACTCTGGGAACTAGATGACATAAGGAGTACTAGTAGATCAAGCCAGGGTTTCCCAATCTTTTTCATTTTCAGGCCACTTAAGCCTTAAGCCTCACTTCCACCGATTGTCGTAATGCGAAAGAGCTATAATTAATAACTAAGTACAATGCGTAAAAATGTGTATCATATGCGTAAGAATAAAAGTTTGCAAATTTCTAACCTGAATTGTCAATTGTCAGTCTATTTTCCGATTATTAAATTTTTAATTTTTCGGTATGGATATAATGTATAGATATAATAATATGTAGACAACAAGTAGGTAATAAGGGTAAAAATTGTGACATTTCTGTTGAATTAGTCACTAAAAAAGTAGTTGGAAATGGTTTCCTAGTAAATTGTCAAAATGTATTAACCATTATGCACTAATTATTATGCATTAAGAATTACAACAATCGGTGGAAATGAGACCACTTCATAGTTTTGAATTTAATATTTTTCTGTACAAATAGACCTTAGATTAAAATAAAACTTTTTATCAAGTGAAACCGATATCAAAAGCAGCGCATATTTACATGGTTGCTATCACGAGCATAACACAGTTTACATTTTAGCAAAGCATATACTTCTTTATTCCAGAAAAAAATATGCCGCGGGGATAGGTTTTTTAAGAGGACAACGATCGTAAACATACTTCGAAAGTAGGAAAATAATTTTTAGATCTCCAAAAGGTCGATTTCTTGACTGACCACTCCAATCTCCGGATTTAAATCCAATAAAACATTTACGGTAGAAGTTAAAAATACGTGTCGGACAAGAAAAACAAGGTTGAATTATGGAACCATTAAGAAAATAAATGGCAAAAGACAAAATTGCAAATTTAATTAAATCAATTCCTCAACGGAGTCCTGCAGTGATTGTGTCACAAAGAATGATAAAACTATTAAACATGGAGTACAAATTTATAAGTCAAAAAAGATTAAACCGATTTTTTTTTGTACTTTTAAAATACGAATATCTTTGACACAATATTTTTCAATTACATAAGTTTATTTACATAGTTTTTGGTTCGTAATACAGAAATATTTGCACGCAATTGTATCTTTCTTCTTCTCAATAATATAAGCTTAAACCGACACAAATCTATGTTTCCTTTATATCAAATAAAAATTTAGGACCCTCCAGTTCAAAACGGAACAACAAAAATGAAATCTTTCTCGTATCTTTTGTAGTAGCTTTACTACTATGGTCATGGTTCATCGTTTGAGAATCAATGGTTTAATTCCTCTTACTCATTTTTTTTTGTTCGATTGTTACTGATTTAGTTATTCCACTAACTCATACGCTCCACGAGAATCAAATATTACTACGCATGAATGCGGGAGCAAATTGTTTCACAGCGTGTTATGACAATTAACTTGATGTATGTTGTGATTTTTAAATACTTTTCATGTATTATTGTGTTAGCTAATAGATACTTTACATCAAACAAAAAATATAACATTCTTGTCAACAGTAATAGCCTCTTATTTCTTCTTGTTTGTATGACTAATAGCTTCAGTGTTTCTTGATATTAAATTGTCCAGAGTGAAACTCTTAAAACAACAACGGTAAAGCAGTTTAAGTCGCTGAGAACAAATTTACGACGGAAATTAAGTCAGTTAGTTGATTAGGCAGCTTGTCGGAAGTAATTAATGCATTTATATATTTTTCATTGCTTTAATTGCAATGGGCATTCAATATTTGTTTCCGACATTTGTTTTCCAGATCGTTTCATTTGAATAAATTGGAGCAGACAAACTATGTTTCTATTCTAGAAATCTGCAACTCATTTGAAATAATGAGTACAGATAATATTACTAAAAATGACAATTTTAAATAACTATTTTCTGCTTCAACTTGTATAGAAACAATATTTGAACAATATTCTAATTTAAATTGAATTTTTGAAATTGAAAAAGGTTTTGTGTGTTTTTTTTTATTGAATATATAGAATCTTTTCCAAGGAACTTTTTTATAGCATAGCTGTTCAAATTCAAATACTCTAAAAATGCGTACACTTACGTAACATACTCTTTACAATCAAATAATTTTACTACCAAATTTATAGCTCTATCCATTTTTGAATTATTGCCCCAAAAGTCAATATACCCCACATATAGATAAAAACTTCAAAATTTTCAAAAATCTAATTTGTATGTATCTAGGTACTTCTCAATGCGCTGATTCTTAATTTTGAAACCTCAAGTCGATATCTCGTTTCGTTTTCTAGATAATTAGATTTAAAGTGTTACTGATAACTGCCCATTTTTGGGTATTAACCCAAAAATGGGTCGAGATATGAATTTGGCGACGTCACCATTCGATCCTACGGACAAAAATACATAAGTATAGCAATTTTCATCATTTTTGTCCGACCGATTCATTTTTTATGAACAAAAGTTTAAAACCCCCTGAAAGTGGCTAAAATCTGAAAAAATCTTAAGGGGTACACCTTAGATTTTTGCGATTTTTGGCCATTTTCAGTTATTTTGCTTTAGCGATTGTATGCGGTGTTCAAAAATTCTGAAAATTGGTGTAATAATGTATTTTTGCCCGTAGAATCGAATGGTGTTGTCGCTAAATTCATATCTCGACCCATTTTTGGGTTATTACCCAATAATGGGCAGTTTTGAACAAAACTTTTAATCTAAATATCTCGAGAACGAAAAGAGATATCGAACTGCTGTTTCAAAATTTGGAATCAGCGCATTGAGAAGTATCTAGATACATAAAAACTAGTTTTTTTTTAAATTTTGAAGTTTTTATCTAAATGAGCCCCATTTTGACTTTTGGGGCAATAATTCAAAAATGGGTACAGGTATAAACTTGGTAGTAATATTATTTGATTGTAAAGATAATGTTACGTAAGTGTATGCATTTTTAGAGTATTTACATATGTGTAGGCATAATGTATATTCATGTGATAATTTTATTGGATTTATGGAATATTTTCCAAGGAACTTTCTGTATGGAATTTGTAAAAAATTGTATTATTCCAATGAACTTTCGGTATGTGATTTGTACAAAATTCATCAAATTAACGGAAGGTCTATAACATTTTAAAATTAAATTTTTGAAAATTTTGAAGTTTTTATCTAAATGTGGGGAATATCGACTTTTGGGGCAATAATTCTAAAATTTGTAATTGTATCAACTTGGTAGTAATATTATTTGATTGTAAAGAGAATGTTACGTAAGTGTAGGTAGGTACGCATTTTTAGAGGATTTATATTCATGTGATAATTTTATTGGATTTATAGAATATTTTCCAAGAAACTTTCTAGCTTGTTAGCATATCATAAGGCTATTTTATATGTTCAAAGTCTTTAACTTTTTTAAAATATCAGTGGACATTTATGGGTTAATAATAAGGGCGATTAATAATCGAAATATTTTACAGCTTCAGTCTTTCCAAAATATTTTCGAAAAGGGGACTATTTTAGCTAATACATTCAACCCACGTATTCCATCCTTTAAATTTAAATGCATCATTTATGCATTGTACCTACTAATTCTTATGCATAAAATTTAAATATAACACATATCCCAAAACGTATTTCTTTATCTTGTAATAATTCCACCCCATCCTTTCTTCACAAACCCTTCCCTAAGCATGTTTATTGATCTCCTTGGGGGTGTATCAGCTTTAAGTTATGCGCATGCGCGTTCAGCCCCAATGGCGGCCTGGCTTCGCCGGGGAGTGCCTGTGACATGCGAGGGTGGAACTGCTCGATGCCGTAGTGTGGGAGGTGAGGGTTACTCAGGGGTAGAAACACAGATAGGGGTGGTAGAAAGGGATGGTTCGTGGTGAAGGAAGGTAAGGTACAGCAAAATGGATTTCTACAGAACAGTGTTGGAAATATGCTGTAAATGTTTTGGTAGAAAGTGGTATACCAGCCTATTTTGTAACATTTTAAAAATAGCCACAGTTACTTACAAAATAAGTATTCCCCATATTAATATTATTCTGAATTCGTATCTGATTCGAGTCACTACATTTGTGGTACAAAATATAAAAGTGACACATATTTGGTGAACATTTTACTACATTGTGCATTAAACTTACTCTTACTATTAATTACATTTTTTACTTATCGTATGTAATATTTCTTGTAAAAATACATTCTAAATAAAATTGTGTCACGAATATACTTTATTACCTCCTGAGGAAGGAAGAAAAGGATGAGTGATAAGATGCCGAAACGGTAGAGACCGAAAAATAAATGAACCTTATTACTGATATCTACGAATTTTTATTTCTTATACTTTGGCAATTGCTTTATTTTTACCTTTCGCTAAGAGAGGTATATTGGATTCATGCTAAAATTCGCATATCCAGATTTTATTGAATAAGCACGATTTAATGTCCCTAGAATCCGATTATAACATTTTTAAAATGATGTGTGTGTGTGTGGATGTGTGTATGTGTGTGTGTGTGTGTGTATGTGTGGATGTGTGTATGTGTGTATGTGTGTGTGTGTATGTCTGGATGTTGTAGACACGATTCCTCAAAAACTGTAAGACTTAAAAAATATTTAACTGTAGTTTCCTCAATCTGACATTCATGGGAAGAGCTGAAAAGGTTTTGGCAACAATTGAACAACCGGAAGTAGTAGTTTTTTTTATTAAATATTGAAGAACATAAAATTCTCCATCTAATACACTTAAAAATTTTATTATATCTTGTATAGGTTTAGAGATAAAGACACTATAATTTATAGACTAAACTAATCGCAGAGGCCAAGGCACTAAGGAAACCAGTTGACAAATTCCAATGTTTATAATATGGTTTGTAAATGACACATGTCAGTGTCAAAAATTAACAGTTTTAGTGACATTCTGATAGCTTTTTCTGGGAAGTATATTTAATCTTTCTTATTGTTTTATTAATTAAATATTAGAAATTATAGGTAAAATTGTGGTAAAATGCATATATCCATCAGAAATACCGCCAATCTGGTTAATGAATTGGCAGAATCTCTGGAATTTAGAAACTTCCTCATACAATGAAAAACAGATATAATTAGAATTATATGTGCGCAGAAGACATGTTAAATACAATAAAAAACAATATTTGGGTAAAGTTCTATAATATTTTGTTATAAAACGACGGTTCGAAAGCGAAGTGCAATACAATACTTATATAGGCTAATATGAAAATGGCGAGAGGTCTTGTGCTGGCCACAACAGATTTTTAACATTGGTTTTAAAATCATATATATATATAATTTAAAAATGAAAACTAATTATCTTACTAAAATGGCACTGCAAATTGTATATGTATGTACTTTGAAATACTTTCCTTTATAAATAAATAAGTAAATATGAAGAGCATTTTTTGACATTGTATGTGATTATAAATATGAAAGAATATCTTATTATGTACACGGTTTGATTATACATTTTCCTTCATATCAATGGATAGAATTAAAGAATTATAAAGAGATTAACTTTCATGAATCAGCCAGCTTTGATATAATCTTGGAGACATCTGATATATTCAAATATTTCTAATTATGCAATTTACGTAGTGTACGTTCCTGCTACAATTTTACTGGGTATATCTAATATTTTTCAAGGAACTTTTGGTACCTATGGGATTTGTACAAAATACATATAGAATTGACGGAACTCCGATTTTTAAAGTATTGAAAAACGAATTATGTAAATTAATAATGTCAAAGTGAATCGTACATTATTTTACTAAATTTTTAATGAAATATGAAAGTACCTATATGTAAATAAAAAATTTGTTTCTTCGATTGTCCAACAACTGTAAAACACGACAATTTACCAGCAAATATTTATACACACTCAACTAACTACACTAAAAAAAACAAGAACAAGAAATAGTCCGCTTACATGAAATATAGAATCTATCCTTGTTTGATACATTAGTGCGAGAGTGAGATGGATAGAGAAGTAAAAATAAAAAGCAAGAATATTGATGTCAATTTCGACATAAATCATAAAACGAACGTGCGTTCGACATTGCGATACGCTGAGTAACATGGCACAGGTGTTCGACAAACGCACGATAGCCTTACACTTGTAAAGCAACTATTACAATGAGCAATAAGAAGCATTAGATTTCCAATTGAGTTCCCTTTTCAGGCAAGTGAAAAATGAGGAAAATTACATTTAATTATATGATCATTTTACTTTCGTTTTAATTATGTACGGTGTCATTCTACAAGGAACAACAGGTTCTACAATTTGTAGACAACGGATTTTTTCGATTAATTATTTCAAATAAATTTGTATCAAAATAACTGAAGTAGATTTCTGAGTGCGCTGCTCTATTTTTATTCGCGAATTTCAGCAATGACAATATACATAGTTGGACAGAAAGAACATTTGGTAAACGTCAAAAATTGATATTTTCTTCTAATAAGAACAAATATATATTGACAAATTTGATTTTGTAGTGACATAGCATTTGACAAAATCATTTGTGAAAAATATCTTACATGTTGCATGTGGTGTCCGTTCTCATTAATGCATTTCTGGAGGCATTGAGCCATTCTACGAAGTTTGCAAGCACTCTTTCCAATATCGCTCTGTCAATTTAGGCTTTAGGCGACGAAGTTGAGAAACCGTCCCTCCAACATCCAGAAATACACACATACACACACACACACACACACACACACACACACACACACACACATACAAACAGAAAGAGAGAGAAAAAGAGATATTATTGTAAAAATGTTAAAATCGGATTCTAGTGACCTTAAAACGTGGTTACTCACTAAAATCCGGATATGCGATTTTTAGCATGAATCCAATACCTCTCTTAGCGAGAGGTAAAAACTATGAATTCCAATACAGACCTACCTTTTCAAAAGCAGTAATTGCAAATTTTTAAACTAGGTACTTCTCTAAAATGTAATGTTCTGAATAAAAAAATTGCTCGTAGCTCGGAGAATATTTATATTATAATCATCTACAGATACAATATTGTACTATTCTATAAAAGAACTAAAACATTCAAATAATAATTAAGAATGGTGAGCATTAAAGTATATTTATAAATTTTTCTGTTACAAATTTCTTGTCGGATTCGTGATCTACAAATATAGAGTAAGTCTTTTGTTTACTTTATTTAAACAAAATAGTCTTTATGATAAAAATTTAAGTAGATTTACAAAACTCAATGATAGTTCTCCAAAATAAAATATTTAACATGTGTCATGCCTGCTATACTTTTATTGTCTTTGGTCAAAAAATTCGGTGGTGAGTTTTTAATGAATGAGCACGTTTTAGGGTCCCAACAATACGAATTTACTATTTTTAAGATGATGTCTGTATGTATGTATGTATGTATGTATGTATGTATGTATGTATGTATGTATGTATGTATGTATGTATGTATGTGTGTGTGTGTGCGTGTGTGTTTGTGTGTGTGTGTGTGCGCTCGTGTGTGTGTGTATGTGTGTCCGTGTGTGACAAATTTTTCTCCGACGATAACTTCAATACTACAATTCTAAAAATTATAATTCTTTCGTATTCCTCTTCTGTACATCCATATGAAGAGTTGATTAGATTTTGGTTATAATTGATCCACCGGAAGTACCCTTATTTGAAGTTTGTAACAGTTTTTCTTAAAAAAACGAAGTTAAATATTATTTTTTGACATTTTGTTATTATATTTATTAAAGGAAATACTCTTCTCTATATGGTTTGATTATACATTTTCCTTCATATTCAATAGATGTAGAGTTAAAGCATTATAAAGAAATTAATTTTCAAAAATTAGTCAGCTTTGCTATTTATCATGAAAACAGCTGCTCATTCAAAAAATTCTAATTGACAGATGTCTGTTGCAAGTGCAAAACCAAATATGGAAAGTATGGGATAAAAAATTAGTATGTCATAGTGTTCCTCGCAAGTGACATGCAGTGAAAGGCTAAAGAGAAGATGGAAGGACTGTATCGCAGAAGACTTGAGAAAGGAAGAAGCAGAAAGAAATGTGTCAAGTGCATTTTACGTAGTGTTTGTTTATGTCATAATTTTATTGGATTTATAGAACCATTTTAAATAAACTTTTGGTATGGAATTTGTAAAAAATAGTATGTGTTCGTATTCGATTTTACATGATATTATATAGAAACTGTTCCACGGTACTTTTGGTATGGGATTTGTACAAAATACATCGAATTGACGGAAGGTCTTGTGCTGGCCACAACAGATTTTTTTGTCATAAAATTAGACTTGATCTTCGAAAACCTTAGTTTAATTTAAAAACTTATCGGTTTGAAAAATTGTTTGAAAAACTATTTCTACAAAAACAGAGCACTTAAGATATTTTTTTTTTGCTTCTCCTTTTTAAAATTTAATAGATAACTGGAATTAATCCATTTTAAAAATGATTGATTCAATTATTATTAATAGCTAATTACACTCAGCGATCTGTAAGTTCAAACGAATTTGATACGAATCAACAATGCTCAAAAATATTCCTCTGTCCCTAGTACATTCTCATCAACCACCACAACAACCAGGTAAACGTGGAAAACGTCTTACCGAAAAAGTACCTATAACGTCAAAGTAAAATCACCTAAAAACAGACTGACATAATATGTACTTTGTATGTAACGGTAAAATCTAAAACGTTATTCATTCTTGAGTATAGACGAAGCTTTACCATCAAAATCCACCTTACATACGTGTTCACGTGTATGAAAGTAAACAAATCATCACAATTAAGTTGTAGATCATCGATTTTTCTTACGCCATGAGGAAGTGTTTTTTCTGTTGTTACCTATCTTTAGGGAAAGTTATGCTCATTGCTATTTTTTTCGGTTTTTTCAAAGATGGAAGTGTTAATTATTAGAAGACCTGCTATTAAAAATTGAGCTGCGTTTGACATGCGGTTTGTATTAGTTTTTTGTCATTACGGATGATAAATTCGTTAAAGGCTGTTAATTTCTTCCTTGTTCTCTGTATAGAAATCACGCGAATGAAGCTAATTGGTAGTAAATATGTGTAATGAGGATATTTATATGACGTTGATTAAACGTATGTGATAGTTAGATTGTCATAGGTTATTAATTATTATACAATATTTCAAATGTGTAACAGGTACACGATAAACTTATTTTACAGACTGTTGAAGGAAATTTAATTATCTGCATTTTAATACCTACTTTAGCGCAATACTAACATATTCTACATTTTTTTTTTTACCTCAAAATGAGTTGAAAATTTTGAGGTCTATCAAAAAAGAGGGTACCACCGGCTGCACAATTATTTTTGTGAGGTTATTTGAACTGTTATTAAAGTTTATTAATGTGGCTGTGAAATTTGATTTTAATTAGCTAATTTAAATATTAATTGTATTTTTTTTTAAATAATGTGTGCATTGAAAATCTGAGGAGCAGATATGCAGAATTAGCTACTTCAAACGAATATTTGTACGAAAATATAAAGCCAATTTTAGAGTAAAAATGGAAATTTATTACAGAAACAAACAATTTGTATCGCTGTTAAAATAAAACTAAAATGGAATTATTAAGCTTTCTTTATATTACATTAATTGTTTTATTTACTACTTTGATTTTTTAAGAATGTAATATTACAATTTAATTTTTATGTTACTTATTGATATTTTATAAAATTTAGTTTCTTTTTTAATAAAAAAAGTTTTTACTCTCAAATCAAATAATTCAATAATAATAACCAAACCAAATGAACATTATTTTATTTTTAAATATTCTTGTGCGTCATGTGGTTATCAATAATACAAAATAAAAATATAAAAAAATCTGTATCATTAATAAGATACAGTATTTTGCGTTTAATTCAAAATGCAACTTGAGGCGATAACTACGTTTCGAATTTCTGCCCCTCATTTGCTGAATTCAAATTTTGCAATTCATTTCCACGTTTGAAGCAATTTGCTCATCTCCACGGCACTTTTTATTTTATATATACATCGTTGAAATGTTGAAAAAATCCTCTTTTCAGTGTTGATGCTAATTACTATATCGTCTGACTTTCAGTGATAAAAAACTGAGCATCGCCATTTGAAAGAAAATAAAAATATGCCCTAAAGAAGTGTAAATCAAAATTCAGTATTGCTTCCTACGTGGATGTTATTTGCCAAAATTATATTCAGCAGAATTTACTTTTTTGACAATATCTAATGATTATGCACCAAGGACGAAAACTTCGTTTTTTTATTGGGACCTCTAAATATCTAAAAATCATAAATATCTGTAACCGTCCTTATAATACTAAAAAAAGATTATTTAGCTACCTATACTTACACAACCCGATTCTCAAAAAAGTTTAAGCTAATCCTCATTTTTGGAGCAGTGAATTCTATTCTATATTTTAAAATTAAACTTGAAAATATTAAAAAAGTAAGATACTAGGAATAGATTAGACTATATTTTAAAATAAACTGACAAAATTAGAATAGAATTCGGTAATCTAAAAATGAGGATTAGCTTAAACTTTTACCGTTAAACATCTGCAAAAATATCTATACATTGTTCTACCACAAATACCTTTTAATATTTTTTGTGACATATTCTTTATTCACATGTTTGTGACAAACCTGAAAAACAATCTCACTAATTACTTGTTGTCAACTGTTTTCGCAACCTACTTGATGACATCTCGTGTCTACATTGTGTTTACTAACAAGTATCTTACCAATTACCTATCAGCAAACAGCAAACGTAAACGTAACAGAAAATAAAAGTCTCTATGAAAAAATCTGTGAGATAGGTCCCCTAATGAGCGATAGCATATAGCATGAATGTACGTCAAGGTTGCTGCAATTACAACGAGGTATATTCGTATTTCTAAGAACTACAGCAGATTGTTGGTGTAGATTTTTTTATCAAAGAAATTAAAAAACAGAGGTTCTCTCTTGCTCATTACCGTACAGTTCTTTTCTTTCTTTTAATGAACTTTTTCAGAAACAATACAAGCACGAGTCTGCGAATTTTGTTATTTGCAAAATGAAAACAAATGTTTTTGTGCACTTTAGGTAAAAAATTAAGGAATATTTGTAGAATTTGCGCACGATTTGCTGTTTCTAGAAATAATATAAGTAGGTACTAGAACTGAAAACTTTTATTATTTCTTTTTTTTACTTATTTGCAAAAGTAATATTTAATCTATATACAGGATGTAACAGAAATAAGTACATTAAATTTAACCAGTGATAGAACTCACCGAGAGCAATAATATTTCTTAGTAACTTTTTTTGTAAACCTTCTAGATATTGTGTTAAAAATCTTCAAAGTTTTGTAAAAAAATCATCAGATGGCTAAAAGTACTAAAAAAAATTGAGAATTCAAAAAATGTTACAAAGAAATTAGAGGTGGGCGCGTGAGTACCTTTTTGTTCACGACCACGCACGCTCACGAAACTAAAAATGTAATCACGACCAGTCACGCACGACTTTTTATGTTTGAGTCACAGTCACTCACGTTCACGAACTTATTTTGGCATTCACGAACGATCACGCACAGCGGGTCACGTTCGTATCACGTAATTTGAGACATATGTTTAGCAAAATCAGATCTATTTAAATATACAATTATTTGGGTTACCTAGAAAATACATTTTTAAGCAAAAAAAAAAAAAACAAATACTATTGATTACATATTTCATATTTCGATATACTTTTAATAATTTATTTATTTATTTTTATTTATTTTACAATTTTGGCTTCTCAACAGGAAATATTTCCCAATAACAGAGAGGCACGTGACCAATTAACAAAAAACTGTGTACAAAGCAATAATAATAACAACAAGTAAATGAAATATACAAAATATAAACCAATACCAATTATTAACCCTAACCCAATACGAAAATTTTTATTTTATCTACTTAAATTAAAATTTAATCAGTCTTTTAAAGCTACATAATGTTTCACAAAATAAATCCGGCATTCTTCCACTACAATACAAATTATTGGATAGATAAGAAAGGCGGACAATCGGCGAATTCATAGTTGAATTTGTTCTACAATAATTCACTGAGAAAAGACGTATATGTCTGCTGGGATACTTAGGTACGTGAAAGTTAAACGAACTAATTAAACATGGGGATAATATGACATTATTAAATAATTTATACATAAAACATAAGTCATTTAACTGTCTTCTTTTTTCTAGAGATAGTAAGTTTGGTCTGTGAGTGGGAAATTTTTTAAACAATATCTTTAAAAATTTATTTTGAATACTTTCTATTCGGTCGATATAAATTTGATATTGAGGATTCCAACATACAGAAGCAAATTCTAACTGACTACGGACTAGAGTAATATAAAGCGTAACAAATGTACAGGGATGCTTAAAGTTCGAGCTAGAACGAATTAAGAATCCTAACATCTTATAAGCTTTTTTAACAATTTTATCAATGTGCTCATCGAATAATAGTTTGTTATCAAGACTAACTCCCAGATCTTTGACAATGTTTACCTTATTGATTAATGAATTTTCTATTTTATAGTCATAGTGAATCATGTTTCTATTTCTAGTAAATTTTATAAAGGAACATTTTTCAATGTTAAGCTCTAATTTCATGTGTTTAGTGTAGTTCACAAATTTGTCAATAATAAGAATATAAAGTAAAATATTGAAATTAAAAATAGTTTTTTTGGTTAAAAAAAGAAGATAAAAGTATTACTCACGCCTGATTAAATTTCAATCACGCACGATCACTCACGGTATAGTTTTAGTCCCTCACGCTCACGTCCAATCACGGCGCAAAATTTTAAATATAATCACGTTCACGCACGGGTCACGTCGTGACCCGACAAAATTCACGGCCCGCGCCCAGCTCTAAAAGAAATATTGTTGCTCTCGACGAGTTCTGTCAATGTCACTTACTTTTTTCTATTTCACCAGTATGTCTCGAAATTAGAAATATTTTTTTCCCAAAAACGATTTGCGATTTCGAAAAAAAGTTCTAAGGAATATTGTTGGTCTTGCCGAGATTTATGGGACAATACTTAAATAAAAATTTGCAGGGCTTGGGATACAATGCCTAACAGTATTAAATCTGATATTAGTAATAAAGGCGATATGATATAACCCAATATTAAATGGCGGAATATTTGAATAATATATTCAGTTTTTAGAAGTTTAAAATCTATATTTTAAACTAGTCTCACGAAATTTGTCATCATTGGCGTAAATTTCGTAATTTGTTGCTTGAAAATGTAAACCTGCCGAAGTATTATAAGTTTGGGCTCGTAGTTTAAAATAAGTGTGATATATGTATAAGGATTACAAACAACAAAATAATAAAATAATATAAATTAACGTTGATTAATAATGCTACAGATGTTAATTATTAATTAAGGAAAATATCATTTATATTACTTTAAGCTTCTTATTATTTATAAGATATTTACAAGTATTTTATTCATTAATGTAACAAATAAGAATGATTAATGACTATATTTTCATTTTATTTATTTATTAGACTGTTAATGAGATATTTATCATGAATACCGTTTATTCTATATTCCTACACAATTATTTTACATTATGTCACAAGTTAATATTTATTTAATGTCACTGTATATGCATATGCATGAAAACTTTTTATTTTAATGAGTTATATTAATTACCGTCGTACACTACTTTCAGTCGTGCAAAACCTAGGGTAATAAATACATTTTTATAATAAAACCAACACAATTAAACAAGACTGCCTAAAATATACTGTTCTACAAGAAATATCTTAATTTTAATGCACTGATTCCAAATTTTCAAACCGCATGTCCATATCGTCGTTGGTTCTGTAATATCTCCTATGTGTTAATAAAATAGAAAATGTTTAATTACTCGCAAAAAAATAAAATTTAGAATTACTAAATATTTCATTAATCATGAATTTTAATAAGGAACAAATATTTGATAAATATTTAATCACTAACTATTCTACTAATTAATTAAAGACTTTTTTGTTTTCTGCAAAACTTATTTTTTAGCACATAGGAGATGTTACAGAACCAACGACGATATATCTTTTCGTTTTCGAAATATTAACATTTAAAAATATACCCATTTTTTGATCAATACCCAAAAACCTCATCGTTCGATTCTACAGGCAAAATTTTATAAATGTGCCAATTTTCACTAAATTTTTACAATTAGTTCAGTTTGCACACAGCCAAGAAACTGAAATGTTTGAAAATCTCATTTTCAGTTACTTTGCTCTATAAATTGCACCCATCATTTAATTTTTTTGTAAATTTTTATACTCATGTACTTTTGCCCGTAGAATCGAATGGCGAAGTTGGACTTGAATCTCCACCCATTTTTGGGTTATTGCCCAAATGTGTATTTTTTTTAAATCTCAGGAAATACAGAGTAATAAAAATAACTGATTCAGTTGGCAATACTTGAAAAATACTTGAAATTGATAAGATTGACACAAGAATTTATTTCCTGTTTTTGACAGTGTTGACAGTGACATTTGAAAATTTCAATTTGGGCATATTTACATTATTTTATTAATAAGGTTATTGTTTCCTTTGCGCACGTACTTTTATTTCTTACATTACCCATAGAGCAATAAACTAAAGCATTTCAATCACTCAAAATCCTATTAGCTGTCAAGTCCTGCTCCGACATAACCTATTTGTATTTATTGTCAAAATGAGGTGATTGTATTTCCGCCTTAACCTGGTGCAAACTGTGGTATAAAAACATTCCCAGAATTATATTGCCAACTGCACCATTTCTTTTTGATCACTCTGTAAGTGATATATTCCGGATATCTAGTTATGTAGATCTTCTCTTGATGGGTTACATTCATACATTTTTAGGGTCTGTTTAGCTATTTTTTTATTGGGACATTCATTATTTTCAGCAGCGATTTTTACAGTATTTATTTGATTAGAGTTTAAGTTGTCTACTAATTTTTGAAAATTTTACCCATAGGTAGGTGTATATGAGTTTTGGAGGGCAAAACACAAAAATAGTAAGAGGTATATAAACTTGCGGGTACCTATCATTATTTTTAATTAAACTCGTATAAAAGAATTAAAGAATGTCTACTTTAACCGTAATTTGCAAATAGATTCTAAGTAAATTTATATAAAATATTATAAGGGGTCGCGTGGCTGAGGGCGTTAGATGGTCAGTTTTGATTAGAAAGGCCTAGATTCGATTCCGGCCGAAGACAAACTTAGAATTAGAACAAGATCCCTGTAGTGTTATCAATGTTACAGATATGTCGTCATTAACCAAAGTCTGTGCATAGAAAGCAAATACACATTGGCACACCCAGAAATGGGTAATAAGCTGCGCTGATATATTTGTTTATTTTATTTTAAAAGACAGTAGCTATTTTATGCCTGTATAAATATAAATTTAACTATTACTGTTAATAATGAGAAATCGAACAATACAAACAGTATGTATCGCCACTTCTGAGCGGGAAAATCCCGCGCATTTGCAGCTAGTTCAGCGTTTAGCCGCTAGAGGCTCTGCCTTGACCGGAGCTTCGCGCTCAGCGGGGCAGGAGGCGCGCTCGTCGTGAAGGCAATATGTCGCATGTAATGACATGTTTCCTGCGTTACATAACAGAAGTAAGAACCAAATTAAAAATGGTTTTGTCTTCTGAAGGTCTGCTGACCTCCATGCTTCGACATTTGTAACAAATGAGTGCTTTCTTAATCGAGAACAGTGGTAGCCAAACAGTGGCATGGGAATCGGATTGACATCAATGCTAATGACATGGGATTGTTCTCTCTGGGAACGGGGCGAGGGGATGCTTGTACTATTTGAGTTACTTTTTATATAGAAATTAAATAAATAAATCAACACGGTTTGTTACCCGTTTCTGGGTGTGCCATTCAGCTTTTATTTTTACCTCTCGCTAAGAGAGGTATTCATGCTAAAAATCGCATATCCAGATTTTAGTGAATAAGCACGATTTAAGGTTCCTACAACCCGATTTTAACATTTTTACGATTATGTTGGAAAGACGATTCCTCAAAACTATAAGACTTAAGATCATTTTAACGTTTAACTATACGAATTCCTTAATCTGACATACGTGGGAAGAGCTGAAAAGCTTTTGGTAACAATTGGACAACTGAAAGTAGTAGTTTCTTAAAAAATATTTTTTGAAAATTTGTGTTTATCACAAATATTGAAGAACATAATATTCTACATCTGATACATTTAAAATTTTTATTATATCTTCTATAGATCTAAAGATAAAGACACTATAATATACAGAATAATAATAATAATAACAATAATAATAATAATATTAATAATAATCGCCCAGTCCAAACTACACCAAGGAAACAAATTGACAAATTCAAATATTTCTATATTTCTAACATACTTTCTAAAGGACAGGTAAATGTCATAATCAAAAATCAGTAGTTTTCGTAACATTCTGAAAGCTTTTTCATTTAATCTTTCTCATTGTTTTATTAATTAAATATTTAAATTTTTTGGTAATATGCATATATTCATAAGAAATACCTCCAATCTTGTTAATAATTTTGAAGAATCTCTGACATTTAGGAATATCCTCATACAATAAAAAATAGATATAATTAGAATTTTATGTGTTCACAAGATATATTAAATACAATAAATAAACAATATTTGGATAAAGTTCTGTAATTTTCTTTTTATTATAAAACGGCGTGTCGACAGCGAAGTGCATTACAGTACTTATATAACATAAAATGGAAATGGCGAGAGGTATTGTGCTGGTCACAACAGATTTCTTTTATTTTATTCAATTTTGACGTATTAAACTGTCATTATTAACTCCATAGCAACAACTACAAGTAACACTTTATTCACAAGTGAATTAAAATTTTTTAAATCACTCTCACAAAATTTTAACTCACTCTGCAACAAATAATGCATTTAAAACAACATTATATACGAAAATAACACTCACCATAATATTTATCACACATTATCATCCATTTTCATTATTTTTCACGGCACAAATGACAGACAATAAATCATTTTAAATAGATGATTTGACGTCTATCAGCGACGATTGTCAGGCTCAGCCTATTAACTGATCAGTTTTTTATTTTGTCAAAATTAAATATTGTAATGGTTTTTATTATTATTTTTCTCATGAATAAACATTACCTTAGCTCTCTTGGTGTGTAAATATCTATTATTTATTATTAAATATAACATATCTCTTCCTGCCTCATGAACCACAATTTTAGTGATATTAACACTACTAAATACGGAAAAGCTTGTTTTTTTTTTTTTTCTTAAATATATATAATGCAAATTTACATGTGTAAATGCTATTAAGTAACGACAAAAAATAAAACTTTAACTGCTTAACTTTACATTTCTAATGATACAGTTGTTGATTTCTGCCTTAAGGGTTTGAAATTTTAAACTATATAATAAATAGTAGTTTGCATTGTGAAACACTGGTGACATACATATTATTTTTATATTCGATAAACATATAAATATAAGTGCATAAGTTAATAAGATGTTGAGAAAATAATTTCTAGAAAAACATTTCCTGAAATTTGCTGTAATAAACTCAGATACATAAAAACGTTTTTAAATTATAAACGCGTGTTATATTTCAAACCCAAACCAGTAGGCTGGTAAATTTGTTGAAATTTTCGTAAGTTAGCAACCGTAGAGAATCCAACATCCTGAAATTGTAGATAGCTCATCCTACAAGATAATCTTAATTCTTATCTAACATGAGCGGCGTTAGTAAAAGTAACTTTAAAAAAGCAGAACTGATGTAACAATGCTACATGTTCCTCTTTGTTCCTCCTTGAGTTAGATTCCAATGCAAATCACTGCATTAATCATTGTTAGCCGTCATGCACGATATTCGTCAGGTACAAGGAGGAAGGGGAATGAATGGTACTGCCGAAATAATGCGGAAATGATCGGCAACGATAATGAAATAGATACATATATTTCATTAATATGCAAGGAACTGTTTGAACCTACTAAAAATGAAATTGAAAACATGTAAAAGAAAATGATATTAGATCTTTGAAATATCTTCTTAAATAACTATTAGATCATTCAGTTGCCCCAATTAAACTACGTATAAAAGTTAAGAAGTCGGTTAACTTAAAAAAAAATCTTTTGTGACCAGCGCAATACCTCTCGCATATCCATAATAGCTTGGACCTGAATCGAAATGTTTTTATGGTTCAGGTTCAGTTTCAGTTCAAGAAAAAGAAAATGATTACAACCACAAAAGGATCAAAATTAAGGTGTTTTTTGGCGATGCACTGGTTCAAAAACGGTTTAACCCGGTTCAAACCATTACATTTTAGCGTTGCAACGGTGACGTCACTGACGCAAGCGGTTAAACCGTGTTCAAACCGTTTTGTCAGCCGGTTCAAAACAGTTTGTTTTTAGGTTAATATTAATTAAGGTACCAAAATGATCATTAATAAACCGAATAAACTAGTAAATGTTGAAATGGAAAATAATTTGCCGTTAAATACAAATAAAATAAAAATAAAACATACTTACTCTGATGTTACTATTACAGCAGTTCATTTTAATTTTTAATGTTAGAAACTTAAAATGACAAATGTCCATGGTTCAAAACATTTCATTTTAGCTTAGTACGGACTTATGACGTCATTTATGCAACTGGTTCAAAATTGATGACGTTTCGGTTCAAACCGTTTTTGAACCAGTGTATCGCTAAAAAACAGCTTTAGTGAATTTAAAATCAATTAAATTTTACGATTTTTAATTACGTACATATTTAACAAATCTGAACCGAATTTGAAATTAAAACGGTTTAAATCCGGTTTAGGTATATTGACCTTGAAAAATAAAGATTCGGTTCAGTTTCCACAAAAATTCGGGTTAATTCGGGTTTTCGGTTCAGGTTCGGTTTCAGCTTCAGCTTCCTGCATACACATATTCTTTTTCTTCTACTGTTCTAAATATTCGAGTTTCTTCCAATTCATTGACGAAATTGGCGGTATTTTTAAATAGTATACATTATACATATTCCGTATCTGTAATTTTAAATATTTAATTAATAATACATAAGAAATAAATATTTATTGCACTTCCCAGAAAAAACCTATAGAAATATCTCTGCATTTTTGACACTGACTTTTATCCATCAATTACAAACATTTAAATTTTTCAACTGGTTTCTAGTTTCTATGGAGTTTATCTGTAAATCTATAGAAGATATAATAAAAATTTTAAATGTTGCGGATTAAGAATTTTGTACTCTTTAATATTTGTAATGTAATAACATAAATTAAAAAAAAAAATACCGATATCTGCGATAAAGCATATTGTGGCACACTCAGAAATGGGTAATATGCCGTGATGATATATTTATTTATTTTTATTTAAAAAAAATAATATTTAGAAGATTTTTTTAAGAAACTACTACTTCGTGTTGTCCAATTTTTACCAAATTATATAATGTAAAGAGCGAGGCAAAGAGCTTAAATACGGAAAATAGAAAGTTTTGGAACACACACACATCATTGTAAAAATTCGTGTTAATTCACTGAAAACTCACTATCGAACTTTTGGACCGAAAACATGCTCCCTTACCTGCGGTATGGCCTAAAATATTCAATAGGTTATTTACCTAGTATAAGACAGTGTAAATTTTGCAGTTTGCAAAAAACATTCAGTAGGAGCATGGTTTACTTAAAAAGTCAAAATCTAAACTATGTATAATATATAAAAACACAAATACTATAACACAAAGAAAATAAATATAAGTTCAAAGCACACTAAAAGGATCAAAAATGCAGCAAAACAAAAAACAACAAAACTTCAAGCAAATGGAATGAAACAACCTAACTTTTTGAAACGTAAGTTTAAAACTTACACCATAAAACAATAACATGTGACAGTCACACCCCAAACATGGATTGGTTACAGCAAAAAGATCCAATGTGAGCCCGGAATTCATAATGAATGAACAAATGAAATAAACCAATAAAAATTGTTTCTGGTTTCATAAGGATTTTGTTTCTTTTCCTTATTCATTGTTATATGTAATCAGTATATAACGAAGCAGAAAATTCTTCGCGCAGTAACACCGTTAGTTTCCTTATAACACTTGAATTAATAATCAAGCATAGAATTCACCATAAAAGTCAACAAATCAAACAATTATTCGAAGAAAGCATTTCATAATGAATTAACGACCGCTTTACAATGAAATTGAGATTACGTTCATTAATAGAGTAGAGTTAGTTTAATATCTTATTGAAAAGCCCGATGTTGACAGTGGTTAGGTTAGAACATAAAGATAAATAGAATTGTATTCATGCATGGTAAATCTGGCAACAATGGCCTGTATAGCACTCATACGCATTTCCTGAAGAAGTCGTGGCAAGTGCGCGCCGTTGAAGTTGAGCGATACTTACTACCAACTGTTACTCATGTGAGTTTTTTGTTTCGAATCAAGGCACACTTGAGACTCGGAACCTGCTGCACGAGGGGTGTATTGAAACAATTGTTCTGCCTTCACACAAAACAACTCGTTCACAGAATTTACTACAAGCGGCAGCATAGTCGGCAGATTTCAAACTCAAGAGATCTGAAACTGACAGCTACAAATGTAAAGAGTAGGATTTGGTCTTTTAATATTTCAAGTGGACATCTGTAAATGATATATAATTATAATAGTAATTGATATTATTCTGTATTATTTAATGAATATATCAATACCATTTGTATTTTCGTCAAGCCTGTTTTACATTTTTAGCAAACTTAAAAATCTGATGTGGCCATCACATTACCTTCCGTCAATTCTATGTATATTGTACAAATCCCATACCAAAAGACCCTTGGAAAATATTCTATATATCCCGTCAAATTGTAACACGAACATATACTATTTTCTATAAATTCCATACCGAGAGATCCTTGGAAAAGATTTTATAAACCCAATAAAATTATAATGTAAATTGGACTTGTCACTGACTTCTGCTAATTAGACTAATTTGAATTATCAGCTGTTTCCATGATTCCTAAGCTGGCTAATATATGGAAGTTAATCTCTTTATAATTCTTTAACTCTCTATTGAATATGAAGTATATATATTTATATATATATATATATATATATATATATATATATATATATATATAATATATAACTTTCGGTTAACCAATTATAACCAAAATCTAATCGGCTCTTCATATGGATGTAAAGAAGAGGAATACGAAAGGCATACACAAACACACATACAGACATCGTCGTAAAACTAGTAAAACCATGTTGGTTGGACGCCAATATTCATTAAAAACTCACCACCGAATTTTTTGACCAAAGACAATACCTACATTCTTTACCTAATGGTGACGAAACGTAACAACAATCGTAAATGATGTTGAATCTCGTTGCAAGACAATTTTTGTTTGTATGCCACTTAAAAATTAAATATTTCATATAAAAAAATAATTACAATAAATTTGTAAACATCTACGTTATTGTTGGATGTTAATAAATATGTCAAACCATTACTTAAAGTACAATAGATTCAAATATTGCCGAACATACGTTTCAATTTTACAAGAGTTTTTCAGTAGAAAAAAAGGTACTATTTTCAAGAAAATCAGTACTGCGTGATTGTACGAATCACTGTCAAAATATAAGTGTGCGTTCCGTTTTTTTTAAATTCACAGAAAATGTAGTTGATTTACGTTGCACTTATCTAATATAACATATATAGCATCATCATAATCATTTTCCTTATACAAGGTTAAGTAGAAGTGCTGAATTAAAAACGCTGATAATACTTAATATAAATTAATCAGCAACTTTTTCCTTTTACTATTTTGAAGCAAGAATTAAAAATTGTCTTTTGATTTTGGCCTTTAAATAAGGTATTTATTGCATATATAATGTAATATCTATGTTCAAGATAGTCTTCAAACATCTTTGAAGTTGTAAATTCCTAATATTTAACAACTTCACATTCATGGTAGACTGATTTACAGTGCAATTAATTTCTAACAATTTTTATAGCTATAGTAGAAATTTTATATTTATTTATATTGGCTCGTACCATTAACCTACAATAATAGTTAAAAATTGTGTATTTATTTTTAAACATGATGGGTGATTGCTATTTATGGATAAACAAATCTTTAGTTGACAATGGGCCGAATTCAGTTCTGTTCACTATTGTCTACAGCTTGCAGTTCATTTCGTTTCAGTTTTGTTTATCTAATAATAATAATAATAATAATAATAATATATTTGTGATTAAGAAAAATATCGTATACAAAGAAATGTTGATATGACAATAATTCTTGGTACATAGTAATAATTTGTAATAAATACTTAAATATTTAATATAAAGTTTCGCAGTTTTAGTGATCCATTTACAAAATTAAATATATTATACAATTTTTCTTTTGTTAGATTTTCCATTATGGTATGTTTGGCGTCTTGTGGTTGGTTCTTGGGTATATATTGCTGTATGGTGTGCTGACGGATAGGATTATAAATTGGGCATCTGAGGAAGAAATGAGTAAGGTCATCTTCTTCGTACGTATTGCATAATGTGCATATTAAAATGTATAAAAGGCCATCATGATATAATGTTGGTTTTTTTTGGGAAGCTGATCTGATTTGGATAATAAGTTTCAGGATTTTGTAAGGGACATCAATGTTTAGATAATTAGATGAAAATGTCAAATTTTTATACGTTGGATTGTAGGATGATGATTTTATTCTTAGTATGTCTTCTTGGTACTGTGCCTCTTGAAAAGATATTTGTATATTATTTAATTCATTCTTTAGTGTTATGTTACTCTGCGCGTCCCAAACCCAGGAGAAGTTAGTTTCGTTTAATAGTTGTTTTAGTTTTGTAACCCAGTTATATTTCAATAATTTTTCCTTTTTTATTGTTTTAGAATTATAGTTTACAAAGAACTGAGTAGCATATTTTTATATATCTTTGATCTGGTGCTAATAATAGTTTGTTCCACCAATTTAGCATTCTTTGAAAAACATGAGAAGATAGTTTACTTAATCCGAACTCTATACGTATGAAGTAATTGGGAGTGTTTCTCTGCAAATTGTACAAGGATTTAAAGAAATTGACTTGAATCTTCTCTATAGCTTCGAGTAAGTTTACTGCCCAAATTTCAGCTGTATATAAGGTTGACGGGATGGTAATTGAGTGGAATAATTTGATATTGGTATCCCAGGAATGAGTTTTAGTTTTTATAAGTGTACTTTTTACGGCACCAGTTAGTTTGTTTCCTTTACTAACAGTTTTCTTGTAGTGTTTTGTTATAAAGGCCAGAGGATGTAAACGTAACTCCTAAATAAGTATATGAGCTGACTTGTTTTAATTCGTTACCTTGATAAATATATTTTACTTGTTGTTTTGGTGGTCTTCCAATGTGAAAATGAAGTATTTGTGTTTTTGTAATGTTCATTTTTAGACTTACAATACGTACCCAATGCGTTTAGTTTTCTTTGTAAGTCTTTGTTTATCTAACTATTAGTTAAAATTTTAACCAAATATTGAAAAACCGGCCCAAAGTGGGATAAGCGTGATTTTTATATACTCGTTTATGTGAATATCCTCTCAACTGTAGTTTCTTGATCACGTTGGCTTACGCGTGTTCACGCACAGTCACGCGGATGTGTGGCTTGGTGAGTAATTTCAGAGTGTGTTCCACTTGATTACAATCATTGACCGAGTGGTTCCGTTCTGCATACTCTCGACGCTGCAGCAACCGACACGACGCCTGCTGATGCTGACTCCACTGTCACTTTGCTGCTAATTGCTCCAGTCAACGGCTCACTCAGGGACGGACTGAAGATTTATTATCTCGCATAAATTATCCGCAGTGTTTCCAAAGCAAAAAGATGGAGGCTTTTTTATCCGGTTGCGATTAGTGGAGTAATGAAGATGTTGAGGTAATAAGTAATAATCGAACTAATCATGGTTGTGGATTTGTAAGATAAAATCGAGTTAATACAATGTGTGCCTAGAATGTAAAACTGGATTGGATGAAAAAGTTATTACTTGAAATTAACATATCTTTACACCAATGGATTTGTTTCAGAGTGACCTACGAATACCTTTCATTATTATTATTTTTTTTTTTTTGTAATATGTGCAGTACGAAAGGTGTTTGGTTTATCCCATAAAATTGATACTAATTTTCACTATATATCTATCCTGTTTGAATAGATTATTTGTAAAAGATCACAAAATGCATAAAACAATGTTTTGCAATAAATGAAAAAACTGAATAACTTTATAATCTGTGATTAGGATATGATTATTTTTTGTATAGTTATTTAATAACAAAGACAAATTATTATTCATTGATTATTTTTTTAATCATTATTATACGCAAAAAAATTTAAATAACTCAAATGTACCCTTTTCGAAACTAAAAATATTTTATTTAAGTTTTTGCATATGAAACAAAATATTACACATAAAAATGTAAAAATAACTGTTATAACACTAGTGATCTTCTACAGTGACTTCTTGAGTGGCCATGGTACGCCAGCCAAAATTTTCTAGTAAAAATCTTTTTTCGCGATCGCCTAGTAAATGAGCTCTTTCTGATCACTATTTAGACCAGAAAGTCCTTCTTTGCTGAGCTAGCTCGGAAAGTTGTCTATAAGGGATCGGAAAGTACTTTACCGATCTCGAGACCGGTAAAGCTAAATGTTTCCATGGAGATCAGTTGTTTATTTATATCTTATTTGCTCGCAGTAAAAAATAAAATAATACTTTTTTATTCTTTTTTCAGGATCGCAAAAAAATATTGTACCCAACATGACCTGAAAGTGTCTATACTGGGCTCACAAGCTTCTAAAACTCGCCTACGGCTCGCTCTGGAATATGCTTGTTCACCCAGTAAAGTATCACTTTCAGGTCTTGTTACGTAAATTACTATTTTTATTGTCGGGGATGTATTGAATTAGAGCCTTTTCTGATCTTTTGTCGTTTATTGTTCTTATAAACATTTGAATTTGTCAACTGGTTTCCTTAGTGTAATTTAGCCTTTGCGATGTATTACATCCGATTATTCTATATATTATAGTGTCTTTATCTCTAAATCTATATAAGATATAACAGAAATTTTACGTGTATTAGATGGACTAGTCGAAATGTAATAGTGATAATATATTATTATAATATGCTATTGTTATAACGAGGAAAAAACTCCATCAACATTTAAAATTGATATAAAAAGAAAGGGGATTCATTTAAAAGCCAAAGTACAAGCCCTGCGCCAAAAGAATTCGCCCACATCTATTTATTATAATTTTTCATATAAAAGGAAATTGTTTACACTTATTCAATTATTATTCCTAAACTTACTTTTATGTTATTAGAGTTATTTAATTGTGTACACAAAATGCGCCATCATAATTAATAAATGTGTAGCTACCTTGTAAAGAGAAGGGATGTAGGCGAATTCTTTTGACGCAGAGCTCGTATGTACAGTATCAGTGTCAACTACACACGCACTTACTATACATATAATTCATCATATACCCTTCAGAAATACCGCCAATATCGTCAACGAATTGGAAGAATCTCGAACATTTAGAAGAGTAGAAGGAAACTTGTTCATAGAATGAATTGAAAAATAAAGAATAGATGTAATTACAATTTTTTTGTTTACTAGAAATGTCAAATACAGTACTATATTCTAATATGAAAATAGCGAGAGGTATTGTGCTGGCCACAACAGATTTTTTTTATTTAAGTAGGTATTTTAAATGAAAGCTTACGCAAAAAAAGATATAGTAATAAAAGTAATAATAATAATAATTTATTGTTATTTTCGTAAATAATTAAATAGAAAGAATTTCAAGGAATATGTGTCAAATATAAATATCAATTTATTAATGTATTTATCTTCGTTTTTGTATAAAAGTCAATAATTGCTTGGTTATAAAAAGCGACCGCTTTTATTAAAACTACCATTAAGCTATAAATTATATAAACATGAATTATACAAGTATCTAGTTACCTACATGCATCAAACATATCTAGCGGTTCACTAATCAATGATTTAAAAATACAAAAAACTAATATACCCAGCGCTAATCTTAGGTAATACTAAAAGCCCGGATAATTTACCCATTTTTCCGTTTTTCTCCGTCGGTGTTAGACTTAATTTATAGTGGTATAATATAGTTTTATATTAATTGATGTCTCTTTTTGCTTCAATAATCAAATTATCTGTGTGAGGAACTAATTGCCTATTTATAAAATAATTTTATGCTGGGTTAATTATACAATATTTAAACCAACCGATTCCAGAAAAAACTAAAATAAGCAGAACGCCAATGCAGGTGATTAAAACTGTTAAGGTAAATACTATTTAGTTATAAATAATTGGAGTAAAGTTTATTGGCTATCACATCCACCATCCACGTCACCTGTTATAACAGTAAACCGCCTTAAAACGATATTAATTTTTCATTCATGGTCCAATTGTCTACGAGACCAATCTGCTGGTTTTTATGATCACCGACATCCTCCATCTGCAGATATTTGCTGGAAATAACGTCAATTTCCTCATCGCTTAAGCACAACGGTTTTTCTCTTCCTCTTCACGTACACACAACGCACACGTAATCACAGGAGGACCCAAAAAACAAACTTTCTTTTTAAATTGATTATAGTACAGAACTGTCGCGAAAATTAATAGACTATGGTACAGTTTCAAGAAAATAAGTATCTACACTATTATTATATTTATATCAAACAATGTAATTGATTATTTCCTTTGAACCAATAATTATTGAGATTATGGTACATAAATAAATACTTTATTTTATAAACAAGTACATTGTAACAACCAGATAGATTAAAGAACATTTCTGATTTCATCCTAAAATTAAAAATTTGTTGTTGACAGTACAATACCATTTCCGTTTAGTTACATAAATAATGAATTTAACATTTCTTGTACAGACAAATAATTCTGATTATATCTATTCTTTCATTCTGTAAGGAATCTTGTCCTACTCTTCTAAAATGTTTAAGATGGTTCCAATTTATTGACGGAATTGGCGGTATATCTTAAGGATATATGTACTATTACTATTAATATACATACAGTAAAATTTTTGAAAGAAGTCCGATCAAGGCTATCTACGAATTGTATCTATGAATTAAGATTTTGTGCTGTTAAATTTAGTAGTGTCTTTTACTTAGTTTTTATGAGGGTACATAATATCTTGTGTACCTTATAAAAACTATGTAAACGACACTACTAAATTTGACATCATAAAATCTTAATTCATAGATGCAATTCGTAGATTGCCTTGATCGGACTTCTTTCAAAAATTTTACTGTGCCTACCTACAATTTTAAATATTTAAAAAATAATTCAATAAGAAATATTAAATGTACTTACTTTCCAGAAAAAAAGCTTTCAGTAATGTCAGTAAAACTGTTGAGTTTTGACACTGACATTTATCTGTCAATTACAAACATTTGAATGTTTCCTTGATGTAGTCTGGACTGTACTATTTATTGCGCCAAATTATTCTATATACTATATTTTCCCTATCTCTAAATCTATAGAAGATATAATAATAGTAATTAAGGTACCAAGGGTTGTTAAAAGGACAACGTTGACCGAAGGCATTATTGTCGTTTAACACCCGTGGTGCCTTCAACGTTTTATGCCTTACTAGAAATTCTTAATAAACATTTTGCCTGTCTAGAATTTATCAAACAAAAATAATAAATCACAAAAATTTAAGTAGCTGTGAATGCGGTATCTAGGTAATATTTTGTTTCTGTAAACAAAGCATTTTTTCAAACAAAAAATATATTTCTTGTGGTATTTTTCTGTCAATATGGACGAGCAATGTTATTGCTAAGAATAAGAAGTATGCTGATTTGTATTTGTGATGAAACAAATATGATTATAAACGACTACAATTCACAATGCTTCTTAACCTCAACTGCACTTTATGTTAGTATCAGTATTATTAACCTCAGTTTGTTGTCAACATTACCTTAGCAACTTAATACGCCCTAGGGCATTATTTACTCAATAACGGACCTAATGTTGAGGTTGTTATAAAACAATAACATACTAGTAAGACATAAAAAATTAAGTGTACTAGATGGAGAATTTTATGTTTTTCAATATTTGTAATAACAAAAATTTCAAAAAAATAATACTACTACCAATTATCCAACTGTTATCAAAACCTTTTCAGCTCTTCCCATTAATGCCAGACAGGAAAGCGTAGTTAAACACGTCTTATGTATTATAGTTTTTGAGGAATAGTCCTTTCAACATCCAGGCATACATATATATACACACACAGACATCCACACACATACACTGACATCGTAAAAATGTTGTAATAGATTTCTAGGGACCTTAAAACGTGCTTATTCACTAAAGTCTAAATATACGATTAAAAAGGGTTAAAAGAGGGTATACCAAAATGATTGTACCTACCTACTTCTTTTTAGGTAAGCAAATTGTCAAATTAAATATAAAACCAATCAACTCTCAAGTTCAAGCTGACTAATGACATAATCACTCATTAATTATACAGTGTGCTCAGAAAAAAAAATCGGAGTAGGTTATGAACACAGAAAAGTATGTACGATCATTATTCAATTTTAAAGCCAAGTTGTCAAATTGATCGTGAAATGTAATTTTAAGGAGAAAAGATAAAAAGAAGGATACAGAATATTGCCATTCACTGTTTTCTAATTTATTTCTATTTCAAAAATAAGGACAAAAAAGAAAAGTTTTGGTATCTTTAGATAACATTTTCGAACATACCTCGTGTCACACTGACATTTAATTAAATAATTTCAAATTGACATACGCTTTTTTTGTTCATAGCCTACTTCGAGTTAGGATTTTTTTGAATACACTGCAGAACAAAGTAAGAACAATTTTTTTAATTTCCTTTTCTGGAACTAATTTTTAATTGAATTATCAAATATCACCTGTAGAAAGAGTTTTTCATAAGAATAAGAAAACTACTCCATGGGAATACCTGGATTTATCAATACAAATAAAATCCCGATAGCAGAAGAACAGCTTACTTAGTTTGTATATTTCTCTAGAAACAAAAACAATAATTTAACCTAATGCACAAAAGACACGATTGGAGATCTCGAGCCAAGTTTTCTGCGTTAGTTTCGGTTATTGTTGTAGTTTTTAGAGAAATATTAGTTTAAAACGGACTAATGTATGTTATATTGAAGGGATCAATGGATTTAAACTTTCAAAAGTAAAAATAAAAATCACTGGAATAGGAGAAATATTCATTCTATGCTTTGCAAAGAAGTTACTGGCGCTCAACTTAATATTCTCGCAAAGAAATAAATCAATCCGTGTTTCACAAATTTCCTTCAGTCATATTCATTTTTGTCTGTAAATATCAAAGCAATTAGTGGAGATTTGTGCAAAAACCTGTCAGTAGTTCAAATCTGGCGCTGTTTGACACACTTTCCCATCGCTGGCGGCGGTGCGCGATTTATCATTTGAATGCACCCGTTGATGGCTGAGCTCTGCGCTGTTTATGCGTGTCAGAGTAACACTCTGCCGAGGGGAAAATACCGTGGTCTACATCCACAAAATGTTATACGGTATGTTGATGGATTTCCTCAGATAACATGATAAATTGAGATAGTTGTAAACAGACGTTATGTAATCGCAAATAGTTATTAATTGTCTACTATGGGTTATTCTAACGGAGCGGAATTTAAGATAAAAAAATTGTTTATATTGTAGATTACACTCGAAAATTATACTTGTTTAATACTAAAAATTTGTAAAAGTTGTTTTATTCTGTATGTTTTTGCCATTTATATAATATAATAATTGTGCCAAAAACTCTCCAAATGTTGTTGGAACAAAAATTTATAATAAACTACCACTGGAAATTAAGAATAATTTCAAAGCAAAACTTAAAAAAATGCTTCTCGATAGCTGTTTTTATAATATAAACGAATATTTTTGTACAGTGATAATATTTCGTAATTTACTTATTTGTATTATCTTATTTTTTCTAATATTATATATTATTGTGACGCTTCCTATAAAATGTACACATTTTCGAAAGGAATAAATAATTATTATTATTATTATACTAATAGTTTAGCATCAAAACTTCGTAATGTATCCTTAATAATAATTTTCAATTATTTTGCACCGGATTATATATTTAAACTAATCTAGCAGGTGTATTCATAATCACATTTATATATTTTTTTATTACCTTCCATCACCGGTATTGACTTTGGTCAAAAAATTCAGTGGTGAGTTTATAATGAATAATCACGGTTTAGGATCCCTAGAATACGATTTTGGTAGTTTTACGATGATGTCTATATGTGTGTGTGTGTGTGTGCGACAAACATTTCTCCGACGAAAACTCGTGTACCACAATTCTAAAAATTATAATTCTTTCGTATTCCTCTTCTTTACTTCCATATGAAGAGCTCATTAAATTTTGGTTATAATTGGTCAACTGTAAGTTATTTGAAGTTCTTAACTGTTTTTTTTGTTTTTTTTTTTGAAAAATGGAGTTAAAAATTTTTCTGTCTATATGGTTTGATTATACATTTTCCTTCTTATTCAATAAATATAGAGTTAAAGAATGGTATTGTCTTTACAATTAATGCCCGATTGCACCAACGTATCTTAAATATTAAACACGGTTTAAATTGACAAAATTGCATCGAATTGGAGTGTCAAATGAATTACAATATGTAAAATTTCGATTTGCATTTTTTTGTTTAAACATAGATTAAACGTGATTAAACTTAATTTCATGTTGCTGCAATTGGGCATAACTGTTATAAATTATCCAGCTTTGCTATACTCATGGAACAGCTGATATATTAAAAAAATTCTAATTGACAGATGTCAGTGTCAAGTGCAATTTACATAGTGTATATAGTAGTATGGGATTTGTACAAAATACATGGAATTGACGGAAGGTATTATGTTGGCCACATCAGATTTTTTCTATCCACTTGGAATCTTTCTGTTCTGTAACATGCTTCTAATTGCATTCATCCACTCGTCATTTTCTCCATCTGACTTGTCTTTTCCTGTTTAACGCGCAACTATCTGATTTTAGAATGGGTCCATATTAAATTTAAAGATACCGTAGTTAGCGTACTTCCAAGTGTCTTCGTCGCAACCGGTAAATTCAAAATTACCTAGTAGAAATTTTTGAGAAACTACACTCATTTAAGTAATGGGATAAATACCTTTAAATTTCAGATTTGCAATTCAAACAAGTAGGTAGTGGAATACCTCATTGGTTCTATTTTTTGTTAGGTTATGTAGAATATTTAAAATTTCAAAGCGTTTATTTTTTTTGTGAAGATAAACAGGATACAGGTGTTTATTTAACAACGAGCTATGGATGTTTACCATGGAAAATTATTGAATATGAATAACTAAGAACTATATCCAGGATTTATGATTCATTACCATTAACATCGTAACTTCGACATTTCAACAAAAGGCATAAAAAAACATTATTTATGCGTGATATATAAAATCAAAGGATTCGTAACACGTTAAGAGCTATAAATATTATTATCCTGTTATTTTTAAATAGTAAATATAATAATTTCGAAAGCCTTTATTTTGTATAAATATGAAAATTGTCAAATACTAGAAAAGGATAGCTATAGCACCATGCATGTGACCGAACCTAATTACAATGGGGTCATTTCACATTTTCTGATTTATTTTTTTCTTGAAAAAATAGGTCAAATTAAACATGTATGTGTATGTTTTACATCTTACAAGTCTTTAGAATCCGAGATATGATTTTTTAAAAGCTGCGTTTGATTTCAAATATTTCAACGGCTGACGACACATATTCACGGATCCGACAGTCGAGCTCTACCGGTTTAATTTAGAACTATGATTATTTGGTTTGGTATTTATTTAAATAAATGGTTTATTTACATACCTTATACTGCACTAGTACTTTTAAAGAAATAGAAAGTAAAAATAATCTTCTCTCTTGTATATTTTGCTGTCAGCTGTCACACTTTTAGGTTAGGTTACTGTTTCATGTTGTGAAGCGTGTGTGTGTGTGAGAGAGAATTGTATTTGTGTGAGTATGAATTTGTGTCGTCACAAATTTAGTCCGTGTTTAAAAGCGCGAAAGTTTATTAGCAAATTTATGAATGAAAAGTAGCATATTTCAAATTATTTTCTATTACTATATTTATTAAATGAGATGGATTTCATGATTTTATAAAAAAAATCGACAATTATTTTTTTTGAAATGACCCCATTAGATATTTAACGTAGCTTGACTATAGTCACAAAAATTGACTCTGTCGGGTCCAGCAGCAAGCGGCATATAAATAATAATTTCTTATGAGAATGAAAACTGTAGTTTCAAAAACTATCTCAAACAAAAATAGCATTTATGTTAATGAAATAGTAAGATTATTTTAATATACAGAACACTTAGGGAAGGTAGAAGTACCAGGCGATGCATGACTTCATTCCAAAAGAGCGGCCCAAATAATGGGGCCAATGTATCCAATATTATAAAGCAAACAGTAAACGATATGCCGCTTTGTCATAATTACGATATTTATAGCTACAAGTATCCATAAATATGCGAGTTACCTTATGGTTTTCAATAAATTGCGATCTACCAAGTAAATATAAGTAACGTTTTGGAAACAGCTTTGAATTTGTTATTATTCTGATAAATTCCAACGACTAGTTTTTAACCAATCATGATGCAAAACACTTGAAAATTCAACCAATGGGAACAGTATTATATTGATAAAACCTCGTTATCTCGATAATTTTTCCCTACCAAGTAAATAAACAGTTGTTATTGTTTATAACTGTTAGTGTGACAATTAATGTGTCAAGTTTCATTTTGCATTGTCTTTGGAATTTATCTCACCATATACCACACGACCTCTCAGTTTTTCTTAGATAAACTTTTATTTTTAAGCACTCATTTTTTTAGCTTTTAAGTAAAATCATTCAAGCAAACTGACATTAGGTAAAACCCCTCCGCCTTCGGAGTCGGGATTTCCCATGCAGTTTGCTTTCGTGTTTGTTGCTAAGCAAAAAAAAAAAAAATCGTGCAAAATAAAAATTTATCGATAAAATTAGGAGGTATTGTGATAATACTTCTGATAAATTTTAGTTAGATATTTGAATTATAAAAAAGAAGTATAATAAGTCTACTCTATCTCAAAACAGTTCAAATCAAGTTTTCAATTACTTTCAGTCGTACATAATTTTTTCTCGATGTTAAATTTGACTTTAACAAATTGGTATCCATGGTGCAAAACAACATCTTATTCACAACTTGACAAGCTGTGGCTTTGATCGTACTAGAAATGGCATGAAGCTAGCAACCACTAACAATTATTTCATTAAGAACGAGGTGAAGTTAGGTGTTGTAGCCTGTAGCTGACAGACAACTGTCATTTTGTAAAAATAAGTAACCTAAAAGATGTATTTCTTCTGCTGTCACAATTTGCAATCGTAGAAAAATTATCGCATGTGACTCGTTTTATAAAACTTTTTTTCATACACTCGCTCCACTCGTATTAAAGAAAATAAAACTTGTTACACGATATAAGTTCTGTTATAGTTAAATACACAGCTACTTTCACGAAGTAGGATAAATGTATATTGATATCCCTATTTCTGTGGAATAAATTTATATACAGACAATTTCTATGTAACCTATTATATTTTATTGACCCCAAAGAATGAATATTTACCTATCTTGAGAAATATTAAGATTTATCGGTTCAATGTCATATTAAATTATGAAGTGGCTCGCTAGTGGAAGGAAATAAATTCGCGCCAGTGTTGAAATAATTGCCTGCAGGTCGTTGTTCTTGCATATCAAGGAGATAATCAAAACCTAATTATAATATAGAAATATCACGAGAATGTGGTAATGAAAATATTTGCACAATTTTAGCAGCAGGTGACATTTAACTGTACCTGTGCCATACTTAGTATATGCTACCTACAAGCCTTGTAAAACATAAATCCAGGCAGACGCTTTGATCTGAGGCGGCTGTCAACACACAACAGGGTCGGAATGGAATAATTTTAAAACATCGATCCACACTTCCAATAACAGAATCGATGTAAAAGTATTCGATCAAAAATATTGATATTTACAAAATAATGCTAATTTTCAACTCTTGAAAATATGAGAATTATAACGTTAATAATCTAGAAAAGAGCGTATAATCATATAAAATTGTAAGAAACTGTATAAATAACTTTAATATAAACTCTTTTAAATTATAGTTAAATATAGTTTCAATTCAATATCTATATTTCAACTACGTTATCTTTGTAAGGCAAAATTCTGTTTAAAAATTGTTATCATTTTTGTCACATCTCTTTCTGTTTGTGACATTTATTATTCTTTTGTGTGCCAATCTTCAGAAAAGTCATCCTCTATAAGTATTAAATGAAAGTTTGTGTTCATCATTAATGAACTGATCATTCAAGTTATTGTCGGTAAGGGTAAATCGGATGGGCCCACCCCATGAAACTGTACTTTGATATGGTTTCATTTCAAATGAGGAGTTTTTGGCAAAAATAAGGTAGTCCAAATAATGTAAATATAATCTACTTGCCGAACAGTTTGGTAAATTGTTCCTCGCAAAAGGAATCTTTGCCAGAGTTATTACATTTTAAAGTCCCAGCGTTTTTCATAAACGTCCTATAAAAATGTCAAATTTTTATGTAATTGATGTTTATTTTGCTATTACTTAATAATGTGTCAGTAATAGTATATTATTCAATGAGCATGTAAGGTAAACTATTACTCATGAAAATGATGTTTGCATCTCAAGCCGGAAAGCGAATGATGTAAAAATATTAAATAATAACTTAGTGACATATTTGTATTGAAAAATAATTAGACAGACAAATCTAGTTATCGTTGTTGCAGCAACCTTTTGGTGGAACAAAATTATGATGTGATTTGACATTTAGCAGAAAATTTTAAAACCGACTATTCAGTTACAGTTTAAGCTCAAGAAGAAAATAAAAGTATGAAAATGACAAAACTAGTGTAACTTTGGCTTTTATGTCGAAAAAAGTAATTTTGTTCCTACCCTCTGAAAGGTAGATACGTTTTGAATTTGACACAACGATTGAATAGTATTATTTTATTGAACTGTCAATATTATTCAATTAGCCACAGTAACGAAGGACATTAATTGATAAAAATCGGTTGAATTATGGGTTTATTGTTTGATAGTTGTGAATAAAGAATATTGTAGTATTTAAACATGACCATGAGTTATATTAAGTTACAGAAATCTTTACAAGTTTCCTCTTTGGTTATTTTAAATTCAAAAGCTCCTCAAATGTAACCACAGTATTTACGATAGTAAATATTGATGTCAATTGATGTTATCGAAAACAATAAAATCATCTACATCAGTAGAAAAATATATTTCGTGAACACCACTAGCCCGAACTCAATGTGAAAATCATCTCATTTTTCTCCTGGCTTACATAATGAACTAATTATGTGAACTCTATGAATAATTAATCAGTTTAATAATTAAAAATATTTTGAAAACGACCTTCTGGCTTAATTGCACTAATGAAGTATATGAAATTAACAAACAAAATGTTTTAACACTGAATTTTGTAAACAAATTTATATAATCGTTATTATGAACTAAGCTTATATAATTATTGTTATTAAATATATTAATAACTGTGAGTATGTAAAAAAAAATATTGTTAGTAATACCTTAATTAGGAGTAACTAATAAGCGTTAAATGAATCAATTTTGAGAGAATATTAGAAATACACATAATTTACCAAATTACATATAACACGTTTTTAAACATTCTAAAAGAAAATGGTCTGCATTAAAAATTTCAACCAATACCTATGTAGTCTTATTTGCCAACCAGAATCATATCTAGAGAGGTAACAACGTCCCTTAGAATATGAAATCCAAAGGTCTTGAATTTAAACCTAGCTGGGGCATGTTTGTTAGCGTTGCCTTTATCATCTTATTATCTTATTGCTTCAATCTAATCCAAGCATTTTTTACTTTCGTTTTTGTAAATGAATGCCCTATGTCATTTCTGCATTCCCTTACACAGCAGTATGGCATAATGTTTGGTTATGTAATATACCGACAGAGCAGTTAAGTCAGTTTGACTTTTGTAGGTGGTAAATGTGTAAGTAACTACAGCGCCATTAGTTCTTCACTACTAGTTTCCCATTAAACATGTAAACAAATTCGGATAGCGAGTTTTTTTGCCACTTTGTTGTGCAAGAGCGGCAAAGTGACATTGTGCGATGACAAAAGCGAGCGCAAATGCCTACTTTGTATATAAACTGTAAAAAAAGATAATTTTATTTTAATAAAATACCCGTAGTATAGATAAAGTTATATAAGTATTCGCTAGTGAAATAGAGCAATATGACGTCTAGCGGCAAAAATATGAACTAGTGCATGGTAGTAAGTCCTAGCCGAGGTAGCGACGAACGCATCGTTTCTGTTACTTATTTAACAAATAAATCACAAGTGGAGTGAAATTTGTAGGCTATACTTCATTTTACGTAAGAAAATAGTAGAATGCTCTTAAGAGCCGACCGTTTTTACATGCATTAAATAAATAATTTAAATTTTTGAAATCAAGCTTTGTCAATAATAAATATATTTATCTGTAAAAATGTCAAAATCTAAAATTGCAACAAAATATGGTTAAACATCACTTAATTCTGTAGATTTTATTTGACCACTGACAGGTGATATTTGTTTCGTTTCCAATCAAAGGGTAGAATTTATATGTCCCTAACTAAACCAACGCTATTCTTATGTGTAATGAAGTATAATAACAAAATCTAAAACTTCAACCACGTTTTTGTTGCGTTTGTCCTATGTACGTCATTAGCACGCAGAAATCCAGAAATAATTAATTTCCATAATTTCCCGAAAACAAGAAACTAAATTCTAAAGAAAAATTTATTAGAAAAAAATACCAATTTGAAATAGTTGGTAGATGAAAGTTATGCATTCATCTTTTTAAAATGGGAAAGGAACCGAGTAAAAATATGCGTGCTCCTTGCAAGCAAGATTATATTTTGCCGGACAATAATTACTTAGTGTCTTTATTAAAATACTTCGTAATGAAATCTAAACTTGTAGACCTGCCTGCACAAAGATGACAATAAAATAATAATACTTATCTCTCCATTAATCTACCAGACTGTAATAATGCAGTACTATGTAGATTCAAGAAAACAAAGACTCGAATCATGTAAATTCAAAATTCGAGAGGATGCTGAACATAATTTTTATATGAAACGGACTAGTTTGCAAAATTCAAAATGTTATTCATTCTAGAAACATTATTTTTATTTAATATTAACTATAATATTAATATAACTTTGTATTTCAAACGCCGCAGTCACGCGCTAAGCTCCTCCTCTTCTTCACTCGCGAATAGATAAATTCTGTTATTCGATATACCTACCTACATATATTTTGTTTTCAAAATGCATATGATTTCAAACAAATTTCAAAAAGGAGATAGTACAATACTTGAGTAAGAATTCGAAATATAGTAGATGTACTTCATTATAAAAACTGAAATGTTTTGAAAACTAATAACTTTCTTAAATTTTGATAGTCCAATTTCTTAACATGTTACTTTGGTGGAGGTTGCCATTGCAAGAATCATTTTTATTTCTAATACAAAACACACTTCTCGAAGTGAGTTTTAAATCATTTTCTTATAGCGATTTTGTTACAGAATATTGCGAGCCTGAATCCAGGCCTGTTGGTTACGACAGGTCCGCGGAGCATCTGAAGGAATCTGGTGTGTGCCGACACAGGGCCATTCCTCGCGAGACTCGGCGGTCGCTGCCGCAACAATGCCGCAGAAATGTCTCCACTACGCCGCGAAACACTACCCCAAACAATCATCCAACAAGGTAAGAAAACAGAAATTTATTACTTTGTACTGTATAGGTACCAACTGCAAGTAGGTACCTATGTACATACCTACTCGGACTCTACGATACGAACTGGGCCCTGTTTCTCAAAAATACAAGTCTACAAGTTAACAAGTTACAAGTTACTAGTAAATTTTTCACCAGGACATGTAAATTCTGTTTCAGAAAGAAATTTACAAGTCTAGTAACATTTTTACACGTGTAGTTTATTTTCACTAGTGATCACAGTTGATTTAATTTGTGTGTTTATTTTAAGGGAAACCTTCTGGCCAAACATAAAACGAGCAACATTGCTAAGTTTTCTCATATCATAATGTCATGATCTATTTATACGCAGGGTCACGCTAAGCAATTTTTGGACCCTAGACACAAGAATAAATTCGGGCTCCCCAATTTCATAAATTCGTACTTACATACATATACTCGTATATACAAACAGAAATCTGATCAATTTCAATCATTGTTATAACCAAGTTTATTGTTGTAATCAAGTATAATCATTGTTGTACTCAAGTTTATGCATTGTTGTAATCAAGTTTTATCATTGTTGCAATGCTTTTTTAAATTTTTAGCTCACAAATATTAAATAATTCGTGATATTGTTATTGTTTAAAATCAGCCAATGGGCCATTCCAATTTTATAGCCCCTCCATATGGCCATAATCAATCCTCCTCCTAAATATTTTAGTTCTTTGTACCACAACAATTTCGTTTTCATCACTAGTCTCGCTTGACCACATTGCTTCCCAATATTTATCTACAATTATTATTATAATTTGTTATTTAAAAAATAATAATAAAATAAATCAAGATAATAAACAACATCACTTTCAATTCCGAACTTTACCAGACAACTTGTACACTTTTTCAATTGTAAATAAATATTTTCTACACTATTAGAATTGTATGATAGGGTTGCTTGAGACTGCTAAAAATTTCCATGTATTTCACAAGACATTACTTGTAAAATATATTTTGAGAAACAGAACGATAATTACACTTGTAAAAAACACTTGTATAAAATAGACTTGCACTTGTGACTTGTATCTCACAAGTGTAGTTTTGAGAAACAAATATTTGTGAAAATTAAAATTCTACAAGTGTACACACTTGTATTACAAGACTTGTATTTTTTGAGAAACAAGGCCCTGGTCTTTTATTTTTTATTTTTTTTAATCATGAGAACTTTATTGACACTGTCGTAATTAAATGACAAGTTGTCATAAACTGTCTTACAGATACAATTGATGTGTACTTTTATTGCAGTAGGATGTGGGATGAAACCACATTTATCTGTCTATCAAGTTATTCCAATATCTCCATTGTGTAGATCAGAGATTGGCCAGGTTTACACCGTGACACTATATTGTGACCTAATCAAATCTTAACTATCCCAAACTTTTAGATATTGTATGTTTACACCGTAATTTTTTTTAAGGTCAAGTTTTGTTTGGTTATTATTTGGGTAGACATATCGTCATTATTAAAATTTGAACTGTTAAATTAACATAACTTATTTAAAACTATGAAATAATTAAAAAATCAATCATACAAATTACATTCACATAAAATATCTTACTCTAACTACCTGTCATTGAAAACATGGAGAACGCGCATGCGTAACTTAGTTTTCATACGTTTACAAGGGAAAACTGTCTTATAGTCAGGTTATGTAACTTATGGTGGTATTCTGGGCGTTTTCATAACTTCTATAAGAGTTATCTTAAGGACTTATAGATCTTAACTGTCTGAGTGGTATTCTGTGCGCATCTATAGCTTATAGGTTTATCTTAAATGTCGTAAGATATCTTAAAAACTTACGGTCACTATACAGTTCACAATAACCTGTCAGAGAAATAAATAGAAGAACAATTTGGGTTTGAAAATGAATAATAATTTGCAAATTTTATATTTTGCACATTTATTATTAGAAGATGAGTATGAACAGTAAGTATTAATTAAATCGGATTGATTGTATTCGATCTGAATGTGTAATCACCTTCCATATATTGTAAATACATTGCATATTGATCTTTAGTGGTATTTTTCGTTCGTTTTCTTTTACTGTAACATAATTTTATTTTTTTAATTATAATATAATTACCTACCAAACATATGAAACAACCTTCATTATGAAAAATATATAAAATGACAAATAATAACAAATTCTTACCTCATTTTGATGCTGCTGTGTGAACACGTGTGACTGTTTATAAACAAGTTTGACGTAACTTCTGTCAACTTCTTACCGGAAAATTGAATCAGTAAAAGGCCTATTTATAATGAAGTAACGCAAGCGGTAACGCAGTTGCAGTAAGGTAACGCAAAAGATAAATGTACGATACAGCATATACCGTTTTATAATGAAACGCAACGCAGAGCCGCAGAAGTAACGTAACGCAACGCAACGCCAAAGCTGACCAACTTTCATCTTTCTACCTTACTTTTGTACCTCTAGCCAATCAGAATTCAGTGTTTCAGTTTTACTATAAAAATCTGTATTATCGATATGTTCGTGAATTGTCAAAATTACATAATAAATTCTACATTTTATGGTTAGACCGGTTAGATTTTAAAAGCAATACGAAGAATAATTATGGATGATAGAAAATTAATCGAATTAATCGAGAATCACCGAGTCAGAAACAGTATTGCCGCAGCTATATCGTCGTCACTGTCCATTTCTATTCAAATTATTTTATACACTTATTTATATGTCATGTGTCATAAAGACTATAAATAAAAGCGAGTTGAATTTCAACAATATATACAGAATTCTTTTGATTGGTTAAAAGTGCTATCTTCGGCGTTATTATAAATCACATATTTTGTGTTTGCGTTACTGATTACGTTGCGCCGTTGCGTTGCGTTTTACGTTACTTCATTATAAATAGGCCTTAAAGCTAACCTCAGAAAAATAAATACTGTCCATATGCAATTAAGAATTTGGAAACCTTGTATTTTTTATTTATTTGAAACTAATAATTCGTTTTCTATTGTAAATAACGTTAACTAAAATAGTTATAAATAAACTATTACCCGTATTTTATGAATATTAAATCATAGTACATGTTTTATTTTCCAACGAGTGGCAATCTTGGTTTTAAGATATCTTAAGGGAATGTTACAGAAATTCAAGGTTATAGACGCGCGCTCAGAATACGGATTTATGGAAATCTGTAAGCCTTCGAGTTATAGATTTATCTTAAGCTATAGATCTTAAAAGTTATAGATTTTTAAGATAATGCCCAGAATCCCACTATTACTTTGGTTAGGTACTAGCTTCGAAATGCACCATATTATGCTGGTGTGTCAGTGATTACACGAAGCGTACTAAACTAAATATTAGTAATATAGTCATAATTTAGTGTTTGGTCAGCTTAGCAAGATATCGGTACAACCCGGGCAATTTACTATAATATGAGAATTGGATGGATTACTTTTGGGGGTCTCGTGGGCGCGTGACTGAGTGTCTGGTTATGCATTTGGGAAACCTGGTTCGATTCCGACCGACGCCAAAAAATTATTTCAAATTTCATAAAAGTGACCCCGGTGGTGCACTCTCCATGCCAACAATGAGTGCCCGTGAAGTGGAGCCTAGTAAAGGCCCACATGGTACAAATATACCATTACCGATATCTGTGTACGCAGCAGATAGCACACCCACTAATGGGTAATATGCCGTAATGATATACTTATTTATTTATTTAATCCAGTTGGTGAATTGAGATGAACTGAGCTATGATGTATATGAAAAGAAGAACATTTCACATAAGAGTAATTCTTACTATAAAATTCATTTAAGTATGTTTGTTTTCAACCATGCATGCTTTTATAATACATTTATAACATTAATGCCCGTATTCATAAACACTCGTAAAATTTTTAAACGGTTAGTTATAATTTTTATCCAATAAAACAGTCGACATTGAAAGAAAAATCGAAATTTTATTTGTTAAATTTGATTCTATTTGTAAAAAATTATAACGAACCGTTTTGAAACATTACGAGTGTTTATGAAAATGGGCGTAAAACCTACAAATTAGTATCTCTTCATACAACTTTACCCTTTCCAATGAACCGCATTGCTCAGATCTTAAATCAATTTGTGTTTATTTCGTGAGAGATGCAGTATCACTACCACTCAGTTTAGTAAGAAAAAAAAAGAACAACAATTTATTAAATTTATCTGAAATGAGGTGAGACGAAGTGAGATTGTAAAGGAAAACAGCTTTAGTTGTTACAATTTTCAAATGTATTTATATTAAATAATTAAGAAAATGTATACCTCCAATACAGAAGTTATTTACAACTTATAATTATTAGGAAGCCATTATATTCCATTTTGTTCACATGTAACCTTTTTTTTTTCTTTGTGATTAGGCTAAGTTTCCATATGCAAAGAATTGTTGGTGCTAATTTGTTGCGAGTTTTATGGCGCCAATTTTAGTGGCACCAATATATGTTTCCACAATTTCTATCAGTTTTCAACTAGCCCAGATTAAAAATGGGGTCAATTGAGTTACTGCAAGCAAGCACTAATATGGTAGTGCAAATTTTGACTCTCAAGTTCCAAAAAAATACTTAATATTTTAGCTTTAGCAGAGTTTACATCAAAATCTTTGACTGAGTCAGACATAACCTCAACAATTTTTCTCAATAAATCATCTCTTTTATTTCGATCTTTATGGGCTGAATTTTTTATTCCAAAGGCATGGATTTTGCTCGCATGCTTCCAGAAACTGAATTATTAGTTCCGGTAGCCATTTTTTTAAGCTTTTGCCATCGCATTGGCGTGTTGTGTCTGTAAATGGCGCCAAAAAGTATAACTGCTTCATATTTTTATATGCGCATTTATTAATTGTGCCAGTCCATTGGTACAGGTGAATTAGTATGTTTCCATATGCCACTAAATTAGCGCTAGTCTAGTGTCGCCAATAGTCTTTGCATGTGGACACCATCTTTTTAGTCTTTTAAACATAAACTTTAGTTAATTTGAATCTGGTCGATAATTAGTCTCTACAAAAATTAATTTACTCTCTAAAAGCAAAAAGAGACGTTAACATTATCTTATTCATCAAGAGTAAAAAACAAATCTCCATCTATCAAACATCAAACTCAATAAAACAGATGATAAAAATCATCTGACAAATGAAAGCAGAATGAAACAAAAACTCAAGCACGCATGCTTGATAATGTATGAAAACAAATTAAAATTCCTCATGAATGTAAAGAGGCCTTCGTATGTATTATGCCGGAGTACGGTAGTCATACATATATGTATATACATACTTCAGCGATACCGTATCGAAATTCTGGCGTTAATTAATGAATTCAAAATTAATTATATCAAATTTTTTAAAGATCCTTATTCGTTATACATATTATATTCAGTTTTTCAAAAATAAAGACAGAACCTTGAAAGAATTCATTTATGTAATATTTCAGTAACAAAGTGAGTTCATTGTGTACGGAACGGACGTTTGCAAGCGAATAGTAGGGTGGTCGTTAAAAAAATATTTCACTGCCGCTTTCAAAATGGTAATTGTGCCAGCACAAGATCTTTGGCCATTAGGCTCTATAAGTACATATTGTATTTTGTATTTAACATTTCTAGTACACTCACAAAAATTCTAATTACATCTATTATTAATGTATTTTTATATTTTTAATTCATTCTACAAAAAAGTTACCTTCTACTCTTTTAAATGTTCAAGATTCTTCAAATTCATTGACGAGATTGGCGGCATTTCTAATGAATATATGTATTATACATAATTTTAAATATTTAATTAATAATAAAATAAGAAATATTAAATGTTCTTCCCAGAAAAAGCCTTTAGTAATGTCTCTGGCTTTTTGACACTGACATTTTTTTGTCAATTGGAAATATTTTTATTTTTCAACTGGTTTCCACTGAGTTGTTTGGGCTATGAGATTCATTACAACGGATTATTTTATATATTTATAATTCTCTATCTCTAAATCTATAGAAAATGTAATAAAAATGTTCGGGTAGAGAATTTTATATTCTTTAATATTTGTAATAATATAAATTTCCAAAAATAATTTTTTAAGAAACTACTACTTTTGGTTGTCCAATTGTTACCAAAACCTTTCCAGCCCTTCCCATTAATGTCAGATTAAGGAATACGTAGTTAAATTGGTCTTATAGAATTTGAGAAACCGTCGCTCCAGCACACACACACACACACACACACACACACTTACAGACACAGAGAAAGAGACATCCAGACACATATATACACATACACTCACACACATTAAGTTTTGAAAAAATCTAATTACAGTAAAAATTTTGAAAGAAGTCCGATCAAGGCCATCTACGAATTGTATCTATGAATTAAGATTTTGTGCTGTCAAATTTAGTAGTGCCTTTTACTTAGTTTTTATGAGGGTACATAATATCGTGTGTACCTCATAAAAACTATGTAAACGACACTACTAAATTTGACAGCATAAAATCTTAATTCATAGATGCAATTCGTAGATGGCCTTTATCAGACTTCTTTCAAAAATTTTACTGTAACACCACTTTATTCTACATGAAAAACAGTAGAAATAGTATCTAAACATGTTTTCTTTATCTCTCATAAAAAGCGAGATATGAGGTATTTTCAAAATAAGCGATAAACAAGTGTACAGTTTAAAAACAAAAGACGATGGAAAATAACTGTGGTGTCTATTAAAGTTGTCTCAAAAAGTTGCCCCCAAGAAAGTTTTTCATATAAGGAATTCAAATTATTTGTTCCCTCCTGTATATATGTATATTTATCCGTTAGCTTTTTTAAAAAAAAATTGTGAAGTGGTAATAATAAAATATGATTGATGTCAAAAAAAAAAAAACTCACTCAAAATATCCATAGTTTTAGTTTGGAGTGTTACAAATGGCATCAGGTCAGGCTTTAAGTGTTAAAAGTAACAGCAAATAATAATATGTGTAGATCTCTGTACGAATATTTGTGCATCCTCTTCTGTGACATTGACACTTCCTCATGATGTATGTGCGATGTACGTCACCTTGACAAAAGCTCCGTGTGGAGAAATAAAACAAGGAAAACAGAAGCAATTCTCCGCTACTGTCTGGCGATCACAATGGCCAGAACTAATTTCTTTATTAGTTTATATGCGGACGAATGAAGCGTCATGCTGTGCACGAGAGTATGTGATGATAACTTGACGTGTGTGTGGATTATCATTGGATCAACTCTCACGTCACAAGAATGACTTGTCAATAAGATGCAACACAGTAGGAAATATCTTCTGTTCTCTATGTAATTAGAACTTGATGCTTCCATAATGATTCGAGATTGTAAAAGAAATGATTTGTTCTTTATGCAGTATTGTCTAGTGAAACCAATAACTTCTCCAGAATATTCTTGTAGTTCTTACTTACTTTGTTAATCGTCCTCTTTTATCTTTCAGTGTAGATGTGTAATTTTTATTAATTTAATTTAATTAGTGAGTAGTGTTTTCCAGAAAGTTCTTCATTCCTATCTGTTGGACGTTAGTTTCATAGAATTCTACAATAGGGCCTTCCACCGTAGTAACAAATTAGAACAAGGGTCAGTTATATTAAAACTAGACCTTAAAACTGTATATTAAGGACTATCGAAGTTTAAAAATAGTTATTATTTTCTAAAATAATCGAGTTTTTATTACCATTTCCTCATCTCTATATCTACGTCACACGTTTATTCTATTCCAAATTCTTACTACTTTCAAACCTTCTGCTAGCGCCTTTATGAAATAGGGAATCTGTTTACAAGTATATAAATGCAGAAAATAACAACAATAAAACAACAGAAATAAACCAAATAATACTAGTTTAAATTTATGATGCCATGACAGATTACAAGCGTTCGTATGAAAGTAAAAGATATGTTTAATGACATAGGCTATCAGTGGTAATCAAATCTTGGACTATAATATATACGTAGTATTTTTATTAATTAGGACATTAAATTACTTATTATTAACCCATATTTCCAATTACTGACCACAAGGGTTATTTTAACATATTTATACATTTTATAAGTGCTGAAAAAAATAAATTTATGTAAATTCAATTATTAGCAAAATCCACTGTTTGAGAACAAAATCATCTCTATATCTACGTCACAGAATATTTAAAAAAATATTACGGCTTAACGAATAACAATAAAGACTTTCTAAAATTACATCACTTTCAGTTTAGATGAAGTTTTGTAAAAAAATATAAAAAAATATAGTGGAGGACCCTATTCTCTAAAATTGGGACGCACGGTATATGTTACAATTTAGATTGAAAAAACAGCATTTTTAAAATAAATTTAATCTAATTTAGTCAAACAACCAATTTTCAATTTACAGTAACAAATGATTATGGGTTGTCAACAATTTTCTTCTCAATATTCCAAAAGTAGTAACATTGCTGTTTGTTCGCGTTTTACTGTTATTTTTAAGATAAGAAAATTAAATAATCTTAACTTATTCCTAAGCAACTTGACAAGATTGGCAACTCGAACAGTTTACATTATTTTGGTTCGGTATTTTTATCTATTGTTAAAAGATCTGTTAACTTAACTGTCAGTTAAAAGAAAAGTATATAGTATAGTTTTGGTAATGTCCTGGTTGTAGTTTTCCATTTGGGAGGATATCCATAGATATCTCCCGCAAAATTTGAGCAAAAGTATTGTTCTGACTGCATGTAATTTAATAAAAATGATATCATTTGTTAAATAAATACACGTATTGTTACTTTAATCATTTCATTCATTTCAGATCATATCTTTCTCCTTCCAAAGTGCCAATGCCAACCGTATACAATTTGCCCCGTTTCATATTTTGTTAATCTTTCTTTATCCTACCCCAAGCTAACCTTAGTAACCTTGAACAGTTGAGCATCTCACAATGCCTCAATCAAACAATTAGCATCTATTCCCGTGCTACTTGATCACTAATTCATAAAACACGGCACACGACCTATGATTTAGTAAGGAGATCCCGTAACGAGCCATTCTTCGCGTTATCTGGCGACTGTCCGCGTTCGGGTCCAAGGCCATCTATGCCTAGGCCTCCCCTTGAGTTAGGGGTATACAACACATAGTGTGGCATGCACGTGTTGAGTAATTACATTAGTATTCAACGGCTCTTGATGCCGATTTCACATATTGTTGACTGGAAGAGATTATTAACAAGCTGATGGGTTGTAATAATAAAGTCATTTGACATTCATGTTACATCATGTAGAGATAAACCGGTGGGAATTGTTATTTTGGAGGTTAAAAAATTGAAGCCTGCCAAACAGCCTTCATGAAAAGGAAGTACAGCAGTATTTTTTTTTCTTTAATTGTGAATGGTTGATAATTTTTTTATGTTTTATTTTTAATAAAGTGCTCAGATTATTTGAGCTTAATTCTTGAGAATGAAAATTGCAGTTCCAAAAATTACTTTAAACAAAAATAGCATTCATGTTAAAGGAACAGTAATAGTACCTATGTTACGTTCCAAATTAAAAAAAATCTGATGTGGCCAACACAAAACCTCCCGCTATTTAATTTTTATTAATTTAAATACATACTTACGTATTTACTAAAGCTGCAAACTGTTCCATTGCAGAAAACTATTGCTTTATTTACTATTTTCTTTTTAAAATGTCACTATTATTAATTTGAAGTGATTAGTTTTCTGACAGTGACATTTACTGTCAGTTACATTCATTTGAAATATGAACTGTGTAACAAAGGAATTATTGTGTTTATCTTAGGCTTCGCGACTAATAAAAAAAAATATTTTTATATTTATCTCTAAAATATATAGAAAAAGTATTAATGTATTCCTGTAGAAAATTCAAAAATCTTTTTATTTTCATAAGATATAAAATGCGAAAAAATGGCATTTAATCGTATTTTTTGAAGAAAAATCATTATGAGCTTCAGGTAAAGTGCCATTTCCGGTTATCCGATTTACACCAATATCTAATGGCTTCTTTTTATATTAGAATGGGATGGAAATACAAGGTTTCAGAATTTTCTGAATGATAGTATTTGAGTTAGAGTGAAGACAAAATCCTACACATACACACACATACACACACACACACACACACACACATACATACACACATACAAACATACAGACATCATCGTGAAAATGTTAAAATTGGATTCTAGGGACCTTAAAACGTGGCCATTTACTAAACTAAAATCTCGATATGTGATTTTTAGCACGATCCCTATACTTCCCTTACCAAGGGTAGCGGGAGGTAAAAAATTGAAAGTTACCAGACGAGTATGGCAACTTAAATGCCATACGAGTACAGTAAAATCACTTTTCTATTATTTTTTCGTATTTTATATTTGTATTAAAATTTGATTTTTTGCATCTTATAACCTCCAAACAAATTATTTTTGAAGATCGTTTTGCAAAACGATAGATCTAGATGATGAAAAGAACATGGACAACGATTTAGAAAATAAATAATAAAAAATAAAAATAAACAATTCCTTGTGTCAAAATGTATTTTAATGACAAATCTGTTGCTATGCAGTAACGGTTGCTATGTTGTAAAGTAACCCATTACTGTACGATTTTGAGTATATTAAAATAGTAGATTACTGCACAAAATACGTAAAAATTATTTTACTATGCTGAATTGGCAGAGAATCCATTCAATGCATGTCTTCATTTCAATAAAGCGGCACAAATAATGGACACGTTGGTATTCAATGTAAAAGCAAGCAATGACGGTTATGTGCCACATTGTCATAATTACGATATTTAGGGTCAGTTTTACAATCTGCGGTTAAAATTTTAATCATAAGTTAAATAAACCAAATGGATTAAATTGAATAGTGACAGCAATGATCAATTTGGCATTTGGCAGTTCATTTCGTTTCATTTTTGTTTATTTAACTGACTGTTAAAATTTTAACCAGAGATTGTAAAATTGGCTCTTATAATTTTATTGCTGTACCCGACAGTCATTTTTTCTGACTATAGTTTATTGTATAGTGTATTTTAAACTGGTCAAAAGATATTTATAAAAATTTCTGACAATTTCCGTAGGTTTTATAATTTGGTTGTTGGAAATGTAAACCGGCCTTTTTTACCTCTCGCTAAGAGAGGTATTCGATTCATGCAAAAATTCGCATATCCAGATTTTCTTGAATAAGCACGATTTAAGGTTCCTAGAATCCGATTATAACATTTTTAAAATGATGTCTGTGTGTGTTGTGTGTGTGTGTGTGTGTGTGTGTGTGTGTGTGTGTGTGTGTGTGTGTGTGTATACAGTGTGTCCCATTTAGAGGTGCCACCATTGGGATCTCAAGAACTATAAGAGATACGATGTCGGTTAAATGGAACTTTTTGTGCACCTTTGGGAGGCCATCTCAGATGTGCTTTTGTTTTTACAAAAATTCTCATAGGGCACTAGATAATGACGAAAAACTGAATATTGTTGATTTTTTCTTTTTCAAATAACTTCTAAACTATTGGTAATTGAGAAAAACGTTTCAAATATAAAAGATAGATATTTTTATTACCTAATCAGTGGCGTACTAAATAAATTTTTATATGCGTAAATTTTCGAGATATAACACAAACTTATATTTTTTTAAATGGAACCCATATCTGATTTTAGTCTCAAAAAAATAAATATTTTTTTCTCTTTTCAATGATGTAAGGGTTATTATGGTTTGTATTTGTTTTGCTCCTAAAATTTAATTTTTCTCTTTATTTTCCTGAATTTTCTTATTATTTCCCAAAAAAACATTATTATTTTTATTAATTATATTGTATTTGATCAAAATAATTTGTTTTATGCCTTTATTACTTAATATTTTCACTCTATACTCATAATTACAGATTACACTATAATGTGCCAAGGGCGACCTGATACAAAATATAAAAATTAATTTGATACGAGTTTTGAGCAAATTTTTTTAACGAAATAAATTATTTAAATACGAGGAGTATTTCCAAATAGAAATTTATCAATATTTTCAAAATAATTGTGAATTTAATACAAAATAAGCAAAAAATAATAATTTTGAAAGCAAAACAAATATAAAATATAATAACCCTTACATCGTTGAAAAGAGAAAAAAATATTTATTTTTTCGAGACTAAAATCAGATATGGGTTCCATTTAAAAAAATATAAGTTTGTGTTATATCTCAAAAATGTACGTATATAAAAATTAATTTCTTACGTCACTGGTTAGTTAATAAAAATATCTATCTCTTATATTTGAAACTTTTTTCTCCATTATTAATAGTTTACAAGTTATTTGAAAAAGAAAAAATCAACAATATTCAGTTTTTTGTCATTATCAAGTGCCCTATGAAAATTTTTGGAAAAATAAAAGCACATCGGAGATGGCCTCCCAATGGCGCACAAAAAGTTCCATTTAACCGACATCGTATCTCTTATAGTTCTCGAGATCCCAATGGTGGCACCTCTAAATGGGACACACTGTATATGGATGTTGGAGGGACGATTCCTCAAAAACTATAAGACTTAAAAAATATTTAACTGCAGTTTCTTCAATCTGACATTCCTGGGAAGAGCTGAAAAAGTTTTGGAAACAATTGAACAACCGGAAGTAGTAGTTTCTTAAAAAAATTCTTCTAAATATAATTTTTTGGGAGTTTTTTTTTTATTAAATATTGAAGAACATAAAATTCTCCATCTAATGTACTTAATTTTTTTATTATATCTAGTATAGATTTAGAGATAAAGACACTATAATTTATAGAGTAAACTAATCGCAGAGGCTAAGGCACTAAGGAAACCAGTTGACAAATTCCAATGTTTATAAATGACACATGTCATTGTCAAATATCAACAGTTTTAGTGACATTCTGATAGCTTTTTCTGGGAAATATATTTAATCTTTCTTATTGTTTTATTAATTAAATATTTGAAATTATAGGTAAAATGCATATATCGATCAGAAATACCGCCAATTGGAAGAATCTTTGACACTTAGAAACTTCCTCATACAATGAAAAGTAGATATAATTAGAATTAAATGTGTGCAGAAGACATGTTAAATACAATAAAAAACAATATTTGAGTAAAGTTCTGTAATTTTTTGTTATAAAACGACGGTTCGAAAGAGAAGTGCAATACAATACTTATATAGCCTAATATGGAAATGGCAAGAGGTCTTGTGCTGGCCACAACAGATTTTTTTATTTGCATTTATGTTTTGCGGATTTTTCTATACTCTTGATTCTCACATAATCAGGCGCAAAAATATTCCAAATTCTATATTACTTCCTGCTTCCAAAATTCATTAATCCATAGTACTTTTCCTGGGAACTTTCTACAGTATACAGAATCAAAATAACCACTTAATTATCCTAACGAAGTTACGAGATTTTAATCTAATTAATTATAAGTGACATATGACTATATCCTTGTGTTATATTTAAATTAGCTTTGATTAAACTTACTACTAAGCTTACTAACACTGAAACATTAAAATCATTTAACTTTATGTACCAACAATGACGAAATGCATTATCTCGTCACGAAACAACTTTTGCGATGATACTCAATTTTTATTTTTCTCATCTCTCATTTGTCTGATTGATACATACGTTGATAACTTCAGAGAAGAGTACAAATTTCTCGGAAAGTCATTTCCGGTTAAAAAATATTCTTAGAAATTGATGATTAAACGGAGCTTTAAAATTTGAAAACCAGACTACTGGATGTTATAGATTTTATCTTACATGTTGTTTCTTAAGGTTTTCTAAGAATTTGTAAGTACTTATTAATGATATTGAAATTTAATTACTGTTTTCGAAGGCATAGAAACAATGAAATATTAATAATTCTTGAAATATGGCGACAATGCGACAATACAATATTTTAAGAATGAATGAATTATTACTAAATGTAAATATTGATTTTGTTGCTTTTGACTAAGAACTATGGAATAACTTAAACATAATGGCTCGTAGTATGATCACGGTTTTAACTAAAAACTAAAACGCTGTTTTAAGAAATGTCAAATTTCATTACATAGTAACAATAAAAAATAATATCAAATTTATCAAAATATGATTTTGAAGTAAAACATAGTTTGAATTAAAAACAAATATTTTTAAAAAAACGTTCTTTAAACATAAGGGCGAAAATAGATATTGAAATTTGAATTGAAACATATTAGCAAAGAGTTGACTAGTAGGTAGTGTTTATCCCTGTCAATCGCTTATGGATTATTTTTGAGAGATAATTCATATAAAAGTTGCGCACAATTAATTTTTCTATAATTGTTATTTGAAGTTTTTTTCTTAAAAATAATCCATAATCGATTAACAGAATTAAAACACTGCTATAATCAGAAAAATTGACTTTCTCGGGTCCAACAATAAAACAATAAATATCGAAATATCGTAAATATAACAAAGCGGCATATCGCCCACTGCTTGCATTGTAATATTGGATACCATCTGACTATTATTTGCGCCGCTCTGTTGAAATGAAGATATACTCTCTATAGTAAAATAGAGTAAAATAATCCTGCTATTCCTTTAACATAAATGCTATTTTTGTTTGAAATAATTTCTTGTGAAAATGAAAACTGTAATTCCAAAAATTATCTCAAACAAAAATAGCATTTATGTTAAAAGTATAGTAAAATTAGGAATGACGATGGGTACCCGGCTACTCGGAACCTACCCGATAATAATGTACCCGGGTATAAAATTTCTTACCCGATTACCCGAAATATACCCGCTGCCCGTTAATTACCCAATACCCTTTAATTACCCGAACAGTTTCCAGCTGCCAAAAGATTGATCTAAAAGAATAGCTTTTTATTACCATACCATAGGTAATTAATAATTTATGTTAATTTTTTTATAGAGTTACAGTATATTATTTATTTGTACTACTTTTTAACAATAATTATGAATTTTATTAAAAGGTAAACTGCTAATATAATGGTAACTGGTAATTAAAAAAAATAACGAATTGTGTATATGTACTTCAAGGATAACGGGTAATTAAAGGGTATCGGGTAATTAACGGGTAAAGGGTACTATCCGGGTAGTTGTTTCGGGTACTCGAGTACCAAAATTATCGGAATTCGTCATTCCTAAGTAAAATTATTTTACTATACAGAAACTCAGGGCAGGTAGTATCAGGCGATGCATGTCTTCATTTCAAAGAGCGGCGCAAATAATGGCCTGTTTTATCCAATATTGTAAAGCAAACAGTAAGCTATTTGCCGTTTTGTCATAATTACTTATAGTTTTCTTGCTGGACCCGATAGTCATTTTTTGTGACTATATTCAGAACCTCGTTAATCACTTGTTAATCACTTGTTTATGCGATCACCCATTGTTTTATAATATGCTGATATGCAGTAGGCATAGTAGACGCAAAGATAGCTAGGGGCGCTACAAAAAGCAGTCCAGATCTGCAGGGAGGTCTTCTTTCTTAGCGAACTGGCCCGAATTTAACACGAATCTTGATAGGTATTTCAGTTAAATATAAATTATGTGAAATTAAATTTGAACTTAATCTTATTTTCTTTTATTTACTACCTATTTATAACCAAGGAAATGCGACAGTAATTTTCAATAATAATGAGATTTCTGTAAATAAAGTGATATAAAACTGAATACATCCCTGTTTTTATACATGTACATTGCTTGTTAATTCCTTAGCAAAGTGGCTGGTTAACTTTTCGGTTTTGACTCACAGCACGACGTAGCATGACGTAGCTCCTATATTTTTGCCTCTACTATATAATAGTTTTACAAGTGTTCTTATATTTTATCAAAACTGTTTATAGAGAAAAAGATACAAGTACTTCCTGCCCTACTGTATTTGCTTGGCCTTGTTTGATTTTAATATCAGTTGCAATTACGAAACAATAAAACACATGTCATTTAATACAACCAATATCATTTCACTGGAAATACGCTGTATCACTGAATAACAAAAACTTCAATCATTCTTTTATCTGTCAATTTTCACCTTCGATTACAATCTACAACATTTATCTCTCAAAGCAATCTTGAAAAATCAATTAACCAAACACGGCTCGGCTATCCAAAAACGGCGTTGGCTTTGACTTTGCGTTTGACTCGTTCACGCATTCATTGCTGTAATCTACCATCGGCGATTTATTATTTTGTCGGCCAATGTACCATTCATCACTCAACTGTCCACGGGTGTGATGATTTGGGGACTCGGTTTCCTATGTCGACATTTTCAATTTTACTATCTGGGTTGTATGTTGACAATAGAACATGGGGCCAAATATTTTATTTTGTTCTTCCTTGCTCCTAATCCTGTAACCTTTAATTTATCTTCTTTATTTTCTAAAAAAAAAAATGCTCAACTAAGTAGTTCTACAAAATTTTGATAAGATTTATTAATGCTGCATGAAGAACTATAAAAAAAAACTGTTGTGGCCAGCATAAAACCTCCCGAATATCTATATTAGGCTACATAAGTAGGTATTGTAACATATCTGATATTGTCGAAAAAATCTAATTACGTCTTTCTTTTTCTCATACTGTTCTACATGTTCTAGTTTCTTTCAATTCATTGACGAAATTGGCGATATATCTAAATGGTATATATTATACATATTATGTATCTATAATTTTTAATATCTAATTAATAATAAAATAAGAAATATTTAATGTACTTTCCAGAAAAAGCCTTAAGAAATATCTTTGCATTTTTGACACACATTTATCCGTCAATTATAAACATTCAAATTTCTCATTTGGTTTCTATGAAGTTGTTTGGGCTGTGAGATTCATTACAATAGACTATTTCATATATTTATATTTCTTTATCTGTAAATCTATGGAAAATATAATAATATTATTAAATTTATCGGATCAAGAATTTTATATTCTTTAATATTTTTCATAACATAAATTTAAAAAAATAGCATTTGGAAGATTTTTTAAGAAACTTCTACTTCCGGTTTTCCAATTGTTACCAAAACCTAACCAGCTCTTCCCATTAATGTCAGATTAAGGAATCCGTAGATAACAGGTCTTTTCTCCTATAGAATTTGAGAAATCGTTTATCCAACATCCAAACACACACACACATCCACATCCACATACACACACACACACACACACACACACACACACACACACAGAGAGAGAGAGAGAGAGAGAGAGAGAGAGAGATCATCGTAAAAGTTTTAAAATCGGATTGTAGGGATCTACGTGCAAATTCATGCTCAGATTTTATCTGGATATGCGATTTTTAGCATGAATTCAAAACCTCTCATAGCGAGGGCTAAAAATAAAGGGTTTTAGTAAATATTATACAAATCTTTCATCGCTAAATTTCCTACGTCTTTCAGATTTAATGATATTCATACGTTCAGATTGTTTCCGCAAATAATTCCACAAATGCAAATGCCTTAAATTGACAAAGCTTTTGCAGAATATAAATTGACTTATTTTTACTTTACAGTATGTGTATGCATAGAGTTATGTTATTTTAATTTTAATTAAAAAAATTGCAACTAATTTTAAATCAAATTAAATGCAATTTCTTGAACAACAATTAATATGATGTAATAACTTTTTGAATGATCCTGAATTTATTTAAAAATTGTAGATACGATTATTAATTTTAGATTACAATTCAGTTTTTTAGGAATATACTTAAAAAAATCTCATTTCCAAACTGTCATTGTATCATTTAACTGTGGCTTTTTTCGCTCATATAATAAATATAAAAGTTTGGGCTGGTAGCATGAACAAGTGATTACGGGTAATTAGCGAGCTTATGACTAGCACTGTTTTATCTCATTCAATCATTTATGGATTATTTTAGAGGATAATACTTCAAATAATAATTAAATAAAAATATGGTTCCATCATTTATTACTGATATCTGCGATAAAGCAGATTGGCACACCCAGAAATGGGTAATATGCCGTGATGATATATTTATTTATTTTATTTATTTATTTATTAGAAAATAAACATAAAAATGAGCTTGTTTGGATTTTGTAGGAATTTTGCATTTACTGATGAAAATCAATCTTCCATTAACTGCACTGTAAAAAAGTACCACCATATTGGTCTTACATCAAAGTACAGCTAGATTTTCAACCATCTTTATCAAACCCAGAAGAGATTATTCTTATATGATGTCACCTCTTTATATCTAGCACTGATGCACAGGAGGCAATTTTACAGTTACCGCTATTTGCATGTGCTAGTAGTACCCGGTGCTCTAACGACAGCACCGCTGATGCTGATGATGATGAATGAGCCGAATGATAAGCCTCGACTCGTGTTCCGTTACTGGCTTAGTGCGACCGCGATCCAAGTCCAAGACAGCGCCAAGCAAACCGAACTCAAGAAGTAGCGACGAACGAGGATTTTTCCCAACATCTAAATCCTAAAATTATATGCCCCAAATAACTTCATTATTTACGATTTTGGGAGTTAGATTTTAGAGTTTTGCAGGAGCACACTATGCCTTGAAGTTGACGCGCCTAATTAAACAAAGCATGTTCGTTGCTATAATTTGTGCAAAACGTTAAATTTACTGTCAAAGAATAGCTTCTTAGCTTCTATTTTATGAAATATAATATTAACATTTAATGTAAAGCATCAAATTAAATCGAATTCTATAATTAATTTTTGTTATTCTAAAGTGTTGGCATATAAACCAATGGATGTCATTAGTGTTCCATTCGGAGTTGGTATTTATATGCAGATGACCTAAATCCTAAAACTAAATGCCAAAATGCGACATCGGACACAGCCTTAGTCTGTATTCGATGTTGCAATTTTATTAACCTAATATCTAAATCTTAAATTTATATGCCCTAAGGCTGTGTCCGATAATAGTTTGTTAAATAGAATCATACATGTCATTTTAATTATATATTAATTAACTGTCATTCTCGAATTCAAAGAAAACTAGGCAACGAGTATAACATAAACAAATATATTTAAGGTAAAATGATAATACGCGCACTGATTAAATAGATCATGATCGGTGTTATAATTTGTGCAAAACGGCAAATTTACTGCCAAAGAATAACTTTTTACCTTTTATTTGTTTAATTCGTTTTTGTTATTCTGAAGTTTTGCAAAATAAAACAATGGATGTCATTATAGTGTGCCATTCGGAATGAAGAAGACCTAATTCCTGAAAACTAAATGCCAAAATACGACATCGGACACAACCTAAATAACGTCATTATTTAGGATTTTGGGAATTATAATTTTAGGGTTTTGTAGGAACATACTACACCTTGAAGTTTTCGCGCACTAATTAACCAAATCATGTTCGTTGCCATAACTTGTGCAAATGTCAAATTTATTACCAAAGAATAGCTTCTTAGCTTCTATTTTATGAAATATAATAATAATAATAATAATAATAATAATAATAATAATAATACTTTATTTAGCCCAGAAAATATTACATAATAAGGTAAGTCACAAGTCACAATAGAAATAGATCATAGATAAAAAAAAATTACAAATGATTAAATACTTAAATATTCATTTACAGAGTAAAAACTGTGTTTATTAAGAAAATTCTTTAATTTGCTCTTAAAAGAATGCAAGGTTTGAGATTTTTTTATGTCGCTGGGTAAACTATTGAATAAAATACAACAGTTATAATAAGGATTATTTTCAAAAAGCTTAGTTTTATGTTTCCTTGGTACCAGGTTTTGTCTATTTCTGGTACAGTAATATGTATTTGTTCATGTCTTTGAAACACTGTAAGAATCTTATTGTGTTTGAAAACATTTTTACAAGAAGTGTTCCTAGGTAATCTAAACATGTGTCGTATAGCACATTTTTGCAATTTGAAAACTCTTATTGAAGACTGAGAATTGCCCCAAAATACAATGCTGTATCTTATTATTGGACAGAATTTTGTGTCATAAAATGTTTTTACTGTATTGAAACTAGTTACATCTAATAATCTACGAATTAACATTTAATCTGAAGCATCAAATTATATCGAATTGTATAATTCAGTTCGGATGTTTAAGTCTTCCCGTACAAAACATTGGATGTCATTATTGTGCCAATCGCAGTTGCATTTATGTGAAGCAGACTTAAAACCTAATTACTATGTGCCAAAATGTGACATCGGACACAGTCTAAGTATTAATGATGCGAAATTTTAATTAACATTGTTCGGAGATGAAATTTTAATTAAATAAATAATAAAAGATGAAACATTTAAGAATATACTTATCCGAAATTGTAAAATGAGATGATTGTTATTATAATCATTAAATAATAATTCGAGTTTGCAAAATAATAGTTATTTATATCAAGGTACTGAAATTTTACTATTTTTACGAATATGGAATTTAGTTACTGAGGCCGTAGGGCCGAGAAAAATAAATCATATGAGTATATTAAATATTATTCGAAATCGAAAAATTGTGATTGATAATGATATTCAATGTTGCTAAGCTCGGACATTCAAGTTATCGTATAAAGAACACACCAAATTATCTCAAACTTTTTCATCGGAATTATTTAGTTCGTTCTACTATATTTTTATTATTTTACGGACAAATTTACTATTGCAAATCATACACCTGCGCAAATTATTTTACATGTACAGCAATTATCATAAGGTTGGCAACACTGCAATTGAATGAATAATGGATTACTTTAGTGCTGATTTTTGAACTTTTAATGACGATTTTGATGCATTTTAGTGACGATTTGAAATAAAGAAATTTTATTGGAAAACCAACAATAACAATATTAATAAGAATCTCACATTTTATAACTTCTCACAAAAAAAATGATAACTACCTATCTGGTCAGTATGTTTCTCTGCTACGAATACTGTGACGTGATAAAACCGCTCGAAATTTGATGCCAGACGGAAGTTTGAATTAGGAACAATCAGAAGCAATCTCTTGCGCTCACAACCACTCACACACTCAGCTGATTGCATATGTGAGTGTGTGCATTGCCAGTGCTGTGCTGACAGCATTGACGCAAGTGACGTGATGTCAGAAGACCACGGAAAAGTTCTATAGATTTGCGTAGGATCAGGGCCGGCTCGTGCGACTGTGCAACACGTGCATAGCACGGGGGTGCAAGGCCGAAGGGGGTGCAAGCAAAACCCTATTATAGTGCTATCCTAACTCAGTTTTATATTTTTAGAGCTGATTTTACCAATTTTAGTATAAAATAAAAATAAAATGAATTTTCTAATATAAATTTTTGTTATTTCGTGTATTTCGCGCTTAAATTTGTAATACGCATCACAGAACGCAGGCGCTAGCGGCCGGCCAGGAAAAGAGAGTTAATTCAAGATTCGTCGTAACCTGTCGTATCCTAACTGATATTTCTTTTTTTAATTTTTTTTTTATGTTATAGAATATGTTTTATTTTTGCGATAATATACAGGCTGGTTGATTTTTCATTGTCCAGCTTATATCTTCTGAAATATTAAAGATACAAGAAAAAGTTATATAGAAAAGTTATTTGATACAATCTAGTCTATAATTTAGCATAAACAATTTATTTCCAAGGCCTACCAATTTTCCAGAAAAATATTTAACTTTGATTTTTTAAATGGAATACCCTGTATATTTTTACGGAATAAAATTCTAAATAAATTTCTCTTTACAATGATGTATAACAAGTAAGGGTTTACCTTTAAATTATTTCTAATAAAGCAAATAGAAATACGATAAAAGTAGGCTGCATGTGATATTCTATTGTTTATACCAGTAACATCTGTCACAGATTTAATAATACTGATTATAATAGTGAGAAAGGTGTTAAGATTCTTATTTAATTAAGAAAAATGAACGTCGGTTATAGTAATAGCGAAAAAGTTGATATGCTTTGTTGTTTCCACAGATCAAATAATAATAAACGTCGGGCTGCTATCCTGTATCAAAATTTATAATAATATTATGTTGTATTAAATTTTGCTACTTGATTTTTAAATAAAAGTATTAATAATTTTGTAAATCATCAATGCTAGTAATTCTATTACTTGCTTTATTAGACATAATTTTAATCAAAGGAAAACCCCTACGTAGCCAATGTTCATGTGTGACAGAAGTTACAGGTATAAGCAATAGAATATCATAGCCTACTTTTATCATATTTCTATTTGCTTTATAGGAAATAATTTAAAGGTAAATCCTTACTTGTTACACATCATTGTAGAGAGAAATTTATTAAGAATCTTATTCTGTCAAAATATACAGGTGTTCCATTTAAAAAATTAAAGTTAAATATTTTTCCAAAAAAATGGTAGGCCTTGGAAAAAAATGTTTATGATAAATTATAGATCAGGTTGTATTAAACAACTTTTGTATTTAATTTTTTTTGTATCTTTAATATTTCAGAAGATATAAGTTGGACAATGAAAAATCAACCACCTGTATAAGTATAATAATAATTATTCTTCTTTTCTTGAAATTTATGCACAATTTTATTTGTGTATATAAAACGTTTCAAACAATTTCATTTTTTGGTTGTTAAAGAAGGGGGGGGGGGGGGGTGCATAATAAAATTTTGCACAGGGGTGCGAAAATACCACGAGCCGGCCCTGCGTAGGATTATTCAATATTACTTTAATCATATAAATATACTCGATGTTGCACAACAACAAATTCTATTTCTGAAAGGTGTTTCGAATTGATTCAAAAATGATATGCAATTACGTAGTAGGTGTGAAGAGATATATATATAATGGTGCTTGGACGTGACCGTAATTTCAATTTTCAATGGAAAATATATCATAAATTATATAGGCAACATATAAGTATTTCAATATTTAAAAATGAATTAAAAATTTCACCACGTAGGAGCTGGGGCATATTAGCAAAATTAAGATGTTCTAGCTTAAATATTACTCTTATTAAAAGCAGATATGACATTTTTCTGTATTGATCCGAAGCACATAACTTGAATATAAAAAAATCTGTTGTGGCCAGCACAAGACCTCTCGCCATTTCCATATTAGGCTATATAAGTATTGAATTGCACTTCACTTTCGAACCGTCGTTTTATAACAAAAAATTACAGAACTTTACTCAAATATTGTTTTTTATTGTATTTAACGTGTCTTCTGCACACATATAATTCTAATTATATCTATTTTTCATTGTATGAGGAAGTTTCTAAATGTCAGAGATTTTTTCAATTCATTAACTAGATTGGCGGTATTTCTGATGGATATATGCATTTTACCACAATTTTACCTATAATTTCAAATATTTAATTAACAAAACAATAAGAAAGATTAAATATACTTCCCAGAAAAAGCTATCAGAATGTCACTAAAACTGTTGATATTTGACAATGACATGTGTCATTTACAAATTATGTTATAAACATTGGAATTTGTCAACCGGTTTCCTTAGTGCCTTAGCCTCGGCGATTAGTTTACTCTATAAATTAAAGTGTCTTTATCTCTAAATCTATACAAGATATAATGAAAATTTATGTATATTAGATGGAGAATTTTATGTTCTTCAATATTTAATAAAAAACCTACCAAAAAATTATATTTAAAAGAATTTTTCTAAGAAACTACTATTACCGGTCGTTCAATTGTTACCAAAACCTTTTCAGCTCTTCCCAGGAATGTCTGATTGAGGAAACTGCAGTTAAATATTTTTTAAGTCTTATAGTTTTTGAGGAATCGTGTCTACAACATCCATACATACACACACACACACACACACACACACACACACACACACACACACACACATACACAGACAGACAGACATAATTTTAAAAATGTTATAATCGGATTCTAGGGACCTTAAATCGTGCTTATTCAATAAAATCTGGATATGCGAATTTTAGCATGAATCCAATACCTCTCTTAGCGAGAGGTAAAATCTGTTGTGGCCAGCACAAGACCTTCCGTTGATTTGATGATTCTATCTATTCAGTAAAACTCTATATATCCAGTAAAATTGTAACACGAACATAATCATAATATAATTTTTTACAAATTTCAAACAGAAAGTTCCTTGGAAAATATTTTATAAATCCAATAAAATAATCACATGAATATACATTAAATATACTCATTTATAAATACTTTTGAAAATGCGTACACTTACGTAACATTCTCTTTACAATCAAATAATATTACTACCAAGTTTATATCTCTACCCATTTTTGAATTATTGCCCCAAAAGTCAATATTCCCCACATTTAGATAAAACTTTAAAATTTTCAAAGATTCCAAATTTTAAAACCGCAGGTCGATATCTCTTTTCGTTCTAGAGATATTTAGATTCAGAGTTTTGCTCAAAACTACCCTTTTTGGGTAATAACCGTCGAGATGTGAATTTGGTGACAACGCCATTCGATTCTACGAGCAAAATTACATAAGTACACCAATTTTCAGAATTTTTGAACACTGCACACAATCTCTAAAGCAAAATAACTGAAAATGGCCAAAAATCGCAAAAATCTAACAGCCCGATTCACAAAAAGTTTAAGCTAATTCTCATTTTTTGATTAGAGTATTCTACTCTAATTTTGACAGTTTATATCTTAAAATATAGTCTGATCTATTCCTAGTATCTACCTTTATTCATTTATCATGAAAATTAAATTTTAAATACCGGAATAGAATAGAATTCACTAATCCAAAAATAAGGATTAGCTTAAACTTTTTTGTGAATCGGGCTGTAAGTTTTTACCCCTTACAATTTTTAATAAGAAAAGTATTTATTAATTAGCATGAGAGGTTTAAATTTTCGTAATATAATGGTTTGCTCAAAATTAAATAATTTTATAACTAGAAAATAGACTAATTCGTCGCGTTCAAGGCAAAACGGCCTAAGCGCCAAAAAATCGTAATTTGCGATTTTGGTACCGTTCGATAGATTGGCGTATCCTCCATCTATTAAACACAGTGGCATAAGTACGAAAAATTTATTTAAGTAGATATTTCACTTTGAAGTTGCGCAAGCGAAAATCACAATTTTAATACGCAGGCTTAAAATGGCATAAGCTCCATTTCTACGTAGTTTCTTATGGGTGAATGCAGAGTGAAATGGCCCGAGTTATTGATGTCAAAGTAAGTGTTTTAAAAAATCTGCTTACTTTTAATGCAGTTAAGACATTAAAAATATATTTGTATAAAAGCGCAGACAGTTTTTTGTGTCTCCTGGCTTATTATGTAAATGGCGCTTGTGTCGTTTTGCCTTGGACGCGACGAATTGTTAGAGATATGTAATGTATTTGGAACCTAGTAGAACTCCTTCCTTAGAATGCCAAAATATTTAAGGCTGAAAGCAAAACAATTAATCATTAGCTCTGTCAGTCATTGAAAACGCAATTAGAAGTACCGAAAATGTATCTTGCCTCTAGGACAGCCTTGTCGTAGCACAATTATTTCTTCATTACGATTTTATCAACTGGAATATCCTTCAAAAATTTCGTAAAACACACAAAATGGCAAACCGAACGAACAAAAACAATCACAGATGACCTTTACTTTAACATTACTTAAGTTCCACCTTGTCGAAACAATTATTTTTACATTAATATCAATACGCGAATAAGACAAGTACTTTTTCTTTCTTCTTTGGAAAAACTAATGAAAAAGTTTAGAGAAAAAATACGTTACGTAAACAGGTGCGTAGAAAATAAATAGCAATGTCAATAACTACAATTACGAGCACGTGGATTGGATGGTGGAAAATAGGAACTGTTTCGTGATTATTGGGGTTGTGTTGTATAGCACGTGCTGCCATCTTCCACAGACAGTGCTAGTTATACCCTGCAAAGTATAAACCTATATTGTATTTCATGTTTTAAATTCAGTATACAATTGTTTGCTTTTTGGCGTTCTAAGTAAAAATTGTGATCTTAGTTTTAATTCACCTTGAAGGAATTGAGATAGACAATTATCAGCTATAATATCCCGAGGACATTGATAATTACGAAATAATTTTATGACAGTTACCGAAAGCGCGTTGCTTGGTAACAGCCCGACGCCGAAAGCGGAGGGGGTGATACCTAAAAGCAACATGCTTGAGGAAGTTGTAATATAATTATATTTATCAATGATAAACTTATGAAGAATTTGTATTAAGCAGAATTTTTATAATTTATAATTACCCAATAGATGTCAGTAAACAATTAATATTTAATTATCTGTCAAAAAGTGTTTGTTACTTAGCAACGTAATGACATAAGTGATAAATTCCAGCGACTAGTTTTTAAACAATCATGATGGAAAACACTTGAAAATTCAAGCAATAGGAACAGTATTATACTGATACAATCTCATTACACCCGATAATTTTCCGCTACCAAGTAAATAAACAGTTGTTATTGTTTATAACTGTCAGTGTGACAATTAATGTGTCAAGTTTCATTTTGCGTTGACTTTGGAATTTATCTCACCAAATACCACACGACCTCTCAGATTTTCTCAGATAAACTTTTATTTTTAAGCACTCATTTTTTTGCTTTTAAGCAAAATCACTCAAGCAAACTGATATTAGGTAAAAACCCTCCTCCTTCGGAGAAGCAAAAAAAAAATTCGTGCAAAATAAAAATTTATCGATAAAATCAGGAGGTCTTGTGATATTACTTCTGATAATTGTCTTAGGATAATTATCAGTGTAAATTTGTTTTGATTGGTTACTTTCGCACACGTGACAGAAATACAGGGATTCAATTGGATAATTTTTTAACCAAAAAATTTTCCTTATAATAATGATGTATAGGAACTACACCTGTTGTCTTTAAATAATTCGATTTTCAAGCAAATCGAATGCCGCATTTTTTTTTTTTGTTTGATAAACCGTTAAGACAGGTACATGTTTGAATTGATGTGCACCACTGAAATATACTAACTGGAACTCGCATACTCTCCCTATTAGCGTACGCTGCACTGAAGCCTCATTGAACAATAATGGCTGGTCCTGTTCGCGCACGTTCGTGCCGAACCGAACCTAGCCGAATAACTCGTATCATAGCTGATCGCTTTGTTTTCATATTATGCTTCATTTATTTGAACATGCGCCACACGAAATAATTTCCGTCTACTTACGAACTGTCTCGATGTTTGCCGACTACTCCAGCAGCAGGCTTTCAATATGCTTCACAATCACGGTTCGTACGCGCATTCCAGTTAGTATATATTTCAGTGATGTGCACTCTTTATATTAAAAAAATGTATTATTGGCCGATAAAAATGTCTCATTTTTTAATCGTTTATTGAGAATACCAGAACAAGCATAAAAAATATTACATTTAAATTTGCTTAATTATGGGTGTTGCATTTTTATGACGAGCAGTTTGTATATTCTGATCTACTCGGAAATAAATTCTACTTAGGTAATAGTTTTTAAATCCATAACTTTTTAAAACTTCTGCCTGACTATAAAAACTGGAATATAGTTTAGCTATGCTGTGAAGAATTTGACAAAGGTACAATTTTCAAAAACATACAATTTAAAGAGAACCAAAGTGTTAAACGTTATTTATTGCCGTAACATGTAATACAGAGCAATTTAAACAAAATTGGCTCAAATATGTTTTCCAATAGTTCGTACTTCTGTTCTTTTCTTGGTAGATAACTGTACTAACTGTAAACGGAACGAAAAAGAACGTATTATTACGTGAAAGTTATTTCGGTTTCAATGTACAATGTAATTTTGTCAGTATTTTAATATTAAGACGTGTGTAAGAATACGTTAATAATATATTTAATAATATATGATCAAGTTGTAATTTCCGGAGATAATGTTTTCGATTCATGATATTACGAAATACAGGGCATGTATGCGAATGTAAATAAATAAATAAACATGTCAACACTTAGGGTGGAAGAAAAAACTGCGGGTAATTGCTGCATTTTACACAATGTGGTTAGCAGTGAACAAACCATGACCCCCTGGGGTACAAATAAATTGAGTCTTTGTGCAGCAACGTATGCAATAAAGTTTGCATACACGAAATTGCATGTATTGTAACAATATTGTGACATATTGCCATATTCCAAACCGCAAATATGAAATTATTGAAATTTGCGCAATGATATCTCTGGAAAGAAAAGCTGAAATTTTGCACAAAATATACATTTCGTTTAATAATATAAATATAAATGCTTTATATGTAAATATATAAATTTTAGCTGTCATCACGCATAAGAGTATAAAATATATTTATTTGAATACTTTTGTTTCTTTGTTTGCATTATAATGCAAATCTTTAAATAAATAATTTCAGCTTGTTTGTTTTGAATGACTGGTTTTAAAAATTTTGGATAATGTCTCAATTTACTTACAATTTTTTTTTATTATTGTTGCAGGTATACATGCAAATTGTATAGTATTAACAAAAATACTGCTTTCTGAATTTAACATAAGCAAAATCAAATTAGGTATGCATAAACTTTACTAAAAATCCGTTACATTTAATGAGTACTCGTGGTAGCAGCATTTTCCAAATTGTGATCCTCAAGAAAATAATCTACAGATATCAGAAAATACCTAAAATATTAACGAACAAATCTAAAATTAATATAACATAAAGACAAATTTCCTTACATATTAAAATATTGTTAGTTTTCGTTGACTGTTTTGTCAATTTTTCTACATTTTTCTAAATATAGCCACTAAATAAAAATATATTTTTTCTTCAAACGTCATAAAAATGGTATCTTTTGTGACTTGATTCACAAGGTAGAAATGGAATAAATAAATATTCATAGCAACTATATAAAATGAGCGAATAAGAAGTGACTAATAAAATAGAAACCTGTAATATCGCCCCAAGTTGCACTATAAATATACTATATAACCTAAGAATAAAGTTACTAAAAACCTCCAATAGCTGTCAAATTTGAATTGATAATCTACAAATTGAAATATAAACAGTTTATATTTAACGAAATAACATATTATAAAATAGCAGACTTACATATTGGTAATGACGATAAGAATACTTAGAATTAAAGTGATAAAAAAGTTCATATTGTTTCTCAGCGATTCCTCGACATATTATATTCTCAGCCATATTGTTGAATTTCCATTCGATTGAACAACTTCAACGCCGAACTTGGCAATACAATAAATTGTGATATAATTGCACATAAGGAGAATATAAAATTGCATAGTTTTTATTTAAACGTCAAAACATAAAATTTTTCACTTGAATGTTTATAACAAAAAGTGAACAAACACGAAAATATCCATAGCAACAGAGCAATTGAAATCAGCAAACGTCCTTCACGTAAAATATTTATAATTATTGTAATGTCAAGTTGTAATTATTTTATTTAAATATGTACGTTTGAAGAAAAAATATAATGTGTCATTCGGAGTAAAAGTGTCAATGTGTGCCTCGCATGTAATTGTCCGACTCGCTAAAGCTCGTCGTTCAAACTTCCATGCTCGCCGCACAAAGTTTCACTTTTACTCCTAATAACACAATATACTATACTTATATGTAAAATAAAAATAGTATACATATTTATCATAATACTGCTCATTTTAAATTGGTAGGAATGACAACAAATTATTAAATCCTATTTATTCAATACTTCTTATCAGAATAACACAATAAACATCTATCATCTACTCGTATTTTGAATTTTCTTAATAGTTACCACTAGTCAATGCTTGTTTAAGTTTTTTCCTAATAAAATCATTTTCTAAATTTAATGCTTAATAATAATAATAATAATAATAATAATAATAATAATAATAATAATAATAATAATAATAATATAAAATTATAAACATGTATTAGCCAGTTGGCACCCAATTTGGGGAACCGGCCTTTAAATCAAAATTTTATATATAAGAAGCAATTATTTTGCATCATTTAATTATTATTGTAAACCAAATATGAATATAAAATGCCTTATGTAGAAAATAAAATATTTGCAAGATAAGTCACTACTTTGGTCACTAATACAATTTAAACCGCTACATTTGGTTAATAAACTGTTCTGCAATTAAATATTTAATAACATTGTTTTGTTGGTTACAGTCATTGGTAGGGCGTCTTTTAGATTATTTAAGATGTTTTGTTCCTTGTTAGTTAAATTTCTCACATTCAACTATTATGTGTTTCATTGTCACTGGCACTTTGCACATTTCACAGATTGGGGAGTGTCCGTGTGTTAATGATGTGTGTACTACACGTAGTCGTGTCAGGATGATTTGGTATCTTTTGAAGTCAGGGGTTGTCCACGGTGTCATATTATCTCTGATGTCTCTCAATTTGTTTAATATAGTTTGGAACTATTTGTTTGGCAATCTCTTTGATTTTTCGTTCGCTGGTATTTTGATATTTTGCATCAATGTTTGATTATACAATACTCCTGGATATAAATAAATTCAAAATTTTATAACCTCCTTTTCCATTATAATTATAAATTAGAGACTATGGTTACTCTTTAGTACTAAGGACTGATTTATGATGAATTTAATTTATAAATTTACATTTACAAATTTTGATTTAAAATTTATAGTTTTCTCTCTGGTTTATGTACGATTTTGAAATTCTAGATCTCACCAATCAGTATCTATCATGTGACTTGTCACTACTTTTCATTTGACGTTTCATCAGTTATCATTTCAGATTTTATATAGGTTACGATTTTATTTTCATAGCCATGAATTTGTTAGACGCTAATGAACAAGATGATTTTTTTTTAATAATAACGGGAATGTTTGTTAATATTATTGATTTTTATAATAAAGAAATAAAACAAACACAAACTTAAAATACGTAGATGATCTGGTGGCCGTGGTTACGCAAACGTTTCTATTTTTAACAATTCATTTGCTTTGTCGTAAATTAAATTCTTCATAAACTAGCCCTAAACCTTTCTGTACATTCCCATAATATTGTCAAATATTTCCAGTATTCATCCCCCAAAAATGCTTTCCAAATCCTTTGAAATCTTGCGATGCATAAAACTAGCTTAGTTACCTCCCATTTATGTGTCCCGCCGTTGAAATGTCAGTGGAATATGTCCACGCTTTTCCTGGCATCAAAACATCCTGACACATCCTCTATTTTCCTACACAAGAAATGTGGCCAACGCGGAAATCCACTGCTAATCCCTATCACAATACCTAAGGGCGGAACCGGGATAAACACACGGCTTATTGAAATGTTTGCAATGTTGTCATGGTAACAGATGTTTGGAGTGCGCAAAATTATACGGTGCTATTCGATGGAGTACCCACTTTGGATTTTTTTCTCGTTTTGAAGAGGGTAAATTGCAAATTGAGACGTAAATTAATTATATATTTTGGTACTTATGTGGCAATTTAATTATTCTCAAGAATATAATATATAATTGTTAGTGTGATATAATTTTCTGCAAATTCAAAACAACATATGGTCTATGCTTATATTACTGAGGTATATATTAATGGTGATGATAATAATATATTTGAGAAGGCTGTATAATAACTTTATTTGTAAATGAAAACAATACGCTATTTAAATAGATCTAAAACATGGGGTCCCGTGGCCGCGTGCCAGAGTGTCTGGTCGCGAACCTGGGGAACCGGGTTCGATCCCAACCGACGCCAAATATTTCGAATTTTAAATGGCATAAAAGTGACCCCTGTGGTGCACTGTCCACGCCAGCAATGAGTGTCCGTGAGGTGACGCCTGGTAAGCGCCCGCACGGTAAAATATATCATCATTACCGATGTCTACATGTGTTGCAGATACTGGCACACCCAGTAATGGGTAATATGCCGTGATGATAATAATATATTTGAGAAGGCTTCATTTGTAAATGAAAACAATACGCTATTTAAATAGACCTAAAACATGGGGTCCCGTGGCCGCGTGCCAGAGTGTCCGGTCGCGAACCTGGGGAACCGGGTACGATCCCAACCGCCGCCAAATATTTCGAATTTTAAATGACACAAAAGTGATCCCTGTGGTGCACTGTCCACGCCAGCAATGAGTGTGCGTGATGTGACGCCTAGTAAGCGCCCGCACGGTAAAATATATCATCAATACCGATGTCTACATGTGTTGCAGATACTGGCACACCCAGTCATGGGTAATATGCCGTGATAATATATTTATTTATTTATCTAAAACATACATATTTGTTTTTTACATTAATTCTGAAAATCTGCTTATGTGTATCAGAATTACAATGTATCATTGGTATTGCACTACTAATGAAAAATGCAGTAATGTTTATATTTACAATATTAAATTTAAGTTCGGTTTTCCTGTCCATGGCAAACAACAAGAAAACGCTTTATTTTCCTTTGTATATTACGTCATTAACGTACGTAGAAGTACCACAAGTTTTTGCATGTATTTTTATCTCTCGCTAAGAGAGGTATTGAATTTATTGTAAAATTCTCAAATCCAGATTTTAGTGAATAAGCAGGTTTTAAGGTCCCTAAAAGAAGATTATAACATTTATACAATAATGTGTGTGTGTGTGTGTGTGTGTGTGTGTGTGTGTGTGTGTGTGTGTGTGTGTGTGTGTGTGTGTGTGTGTATGTCTGGATGTTGGAAGGATGATTCCTCAAAAACTATAATACTTAATTTCCTCAATTTGACATTACTGGGACGAACTTCTAAAAATTATTTTTTGAAAATTTTTGTTATTACCAATATTGAAGAACATAAATTTCTCCACCTAATATATTTAAAATTTTTATATCTTCTATTGATTTAGAGATAAATTAAATGGGTATAGCATATATAATAATCTGTTGCAATAAATCGGATAGTCCAGACTGCACCAAGGAAACCAGTTGTCAAGTTCACATGTCTGTAATTGACAGATAAATGTCAGTGTCAAAAATCAACAGTTTTATTGACATTACTGAAAGCTTTTTCTGGGAAGTACATTTAATATTTCTTATTGAATTATTAATGAAATATTTAAAATTGTAGGTAGGTGTGTATATTAATAATAATAGTCCATATAATCTTAAGAAATACCACCAATCCCGTTAATGAATTGGAACCATCTTGAACATTTTAGAAGAGTAGGACAAGATTCCTTGTAGAATAAAAGAGTAAATATAATTAGAATTATTTGTGTGTAGAAGAAATGTTAAATTCGATTCTTATGTAACAAAACGGAAATAGCGAGAGGTATTTCTTAAATTGATTTCAGATCTCATAAATTTAAATAAAAATATAATCGCAGTTTTATATTCATAGAGTACTAATTCAATGTAAATTCATAAGGTACACAATGTAAACATAATTCGAACGTACATATTTCTTCATAATACATAATGAGTTCTTTACAAGAGAGATTTGTAAAATAAAAAGTAGCAAAATTGTAACAAATAAGATTTTTTATGAATGTGTTTTACATGTGGAGATATGTAGTTCCATGTTGGTGGTACTTATTGTTGGTGTAGTTCACTTTGTCGGTGATGCTGCTTCAGAGATTAATGCAATCATTTCCATACAATAAGACAAAACAAAAGCGTCAAGATATACCAGACCATGTTTACATCATGCAAATATTTTTGTTTGATGATACGTAAATGTTATACAAATCTGCAAATAGAATCATCTACGAGTATATCTAGAACATTTTTATTAGACGTTGTTAATATAATAAAGTAATATAAATAGAATACATATGTGAGAAATCAGTGAGCAAAGTTAACATTTTTAAATGTAACTTGTAACATTTTTCCATTGCACCCTTTAACAATTTTATTTTTCATTGGCTCTTATGTTCGGATCAATTTATGAACTATTTTCTTTATAAATTATAGTTGAATTTGAACTAAATGTCTAATACCCAGTTGCACCAACAATGCTTAAATTTGTTCAAAGTTCCTTGGAAAAGATTCTATAAATCCAGTAAAATTATAACACGAACATACACTATGTAAATTGCACTTGACACTGACATCCGTCAATTGGAATTATTTGAATATATCAGCTGTTTCCATAATTATAGCAAAGCTGGCTGATTTATGAAAGTTAATCTCTTTATAATTCTTTAACACTACATCTATAGATTATGAAGGAAAATGTATAATCAAACCGTATAGAAAATAAGATATACTTTCATATTCATAATCATATAAAATGTCAAAAAATTATTTAACTGCGTTTTTTCGAGAAAAACTGTTAAGAACTTCAAAAATAGGAAACTTCCGGTTGACCAATTTTAATCAAAATCAAACCGGCTCTTCATACAGGTGTAAAGAAGAGGAATACGAAATAATTATAAGTTTTAAAATTGCAGTATTGGAATGGAATTATCGTCGGAGAAATTTTTGTCACACACATACACACATATCGTAAAACTAGTAAAATCTTGTTCTAGGGATCCTAAAACGTGCTTAGAATTCATTAAAAACTCACCACCAAATTTTTTGATGAAAGACAATACTATCCCTACCTGAAGGTGACGGAAGGTAAAAGAAATGAAAATTGAAATGTTGACAGCAATACATAGTTATTCGTTGCACATTTAATTTCGCTTCAAATTTACAAAAAGATGTAGTAACTAAACGGCAAAAATGGCAATAACTCTGTGTTTCTTTCAGAGGGGGGGGGGGTCGGGGGGGCTAACCCCCCCCCCCCCCCTCGAAGATAAACGAAAATCCCCCCGAAGAAGATTATGTTAAAAATGCCAAATAATAGTTGATATGTGTTGAAAGAAAATGTGCAAAACGTATATATGTTCGTTCCTTTAATTCTTAAAAACTAATACTATGTAGACATGAATGTAAGGACCCAAACCTAATAACAATGGAATAATGCAGTAATGGCTTAATAATCAATCAAATACTGAAAAGGGAACTTTTAACATCCTGTTTAAATTTTTCACTACTAATAGTAGACACTGAATAAAAAATTTAAATGACAGATAATACATTCGTTCCTACGGGCTACAAATTTTAACAGGCTGTAAAAATTAACATGGTACGATACAGAATACATAAGTGCATTGCATTTGAACATAAAAATAACTTGTTTGGCCAGGAAAATCAACAATCCATTAACTATATTCTATTTTCTAAAATGTTCTATGATCTGGCAATTTATTTTTGTACATAAAAGGGGAAAAACATGCAGTTTTATTTCCCTTAAAAAAATGTAACTTTTAATATAATAACCTTGAATGAAAAAAAAATTTTTTTCTATCCCCTACTCCCCCGAAACAATTATAAACCCCCCCGGGTAAAAGAGTCTGAAAGAAACACTGCAATAACTTGTCTTTTGTTTTATGGATAAGTAGATGAAATCACCTAAGAATATTAAAATTCTTCCGTCAAATTATCAAAAAATTTGTTACATGAGTTTTAATATAATTGTAGTTTTAAAACCTTAATGTAAATTGCGAAAAAAATAAATTGCAATGCAAAATAATAAGTTAGATTAAGAATTTATTATCAAAATATAATGCTTGTCCTATATGTATATGTAACTACTTATCTAAAATAATTTAGAACAGCATGTAATGTGCAAAAGCTGTTATTCTATTACAACACATTTGAATTGATAACTATTTTTAAATTTTATTGGAAATGAAATAACGTCTTGTTATTTAATTCCTCGTGCCATTTGCATTCATTCACGTATTCCTTTATAATCTGTTAATCTCAAACAATAACGTCACGTATATTCAACAAATTTGATGAGTATCACAGAAAGTCATGCCTGCAACCTGCAACTTATAATTCTATGCAGTGTTATATAAAAATTTCTCCAATTATAAGAAATTATAAGTATCGTTTTATGCAAATTTTACAGATATGAATATAAATTTACGTGTCATGCATTCATAACTTGGACGTATTAAAAATATAAAATATAATCGCAAAATGGAGAACTTTCGACATGTGCAAGGATCGTATTTTACTTCTGGCATTTCTGGTAGATTCATATAGGTTATTAGTAATTAAAAAGAGGGAATTGTTTCAAATTAATATAATGAGATTCATTAATAAACGGGTTTGGTTGTAATTCATTCACTATAACACCTTCTTGGTAAGAATATATCATTATAACAGAAACCACTGCAAAGCAAATTATCACAGTCACTAATAAGGCGTAATTTAATAATTATTTATTCGAGTCCCTCGTCGGTAAAGTTCGAACGCCTCTCAAATACGGGTAATGATATACTTATTATTCTTCAAATTATTTCCGTAAGTGCTAATGACAAATTATTTACACGAATGCTAATGACCAAATTAGTAAAGTTTTTGTAAAACAAATGAACTCTTTACTAATACTTCTTATTTGACATCGTCACTAAGGTGTTCGAGAGAGAGAGAGATGAGAAACGGCGAGAAACTATACACTCTCGTCTCGTCTCGAATTTTCGAGACGAGATTTCTCTGCCTCTCGTCTCGCCATATTTTTTCTTACTTTCTCTCGATTTCGACTCGAGGGTCTCGAATTTCTCGAATTTATAATTAGAAATAGTAAATAAACTAGCGTAAACTCGGCTACGCCGAGTATACCCTAGGGCTCCGCCGATAGTGTTTTATAATAGTTTTACGTACGTCCAATCCGTCTAGGAACAATTTAAACGTAAAGTGCTAACGCTATGAGTCTTTCAAAATATTTTTTTCACGCCCACCCAAACAGCCCACGCAACCTGCCCACCCAAACTGCTCACGCAACCTGCCCACCCAAACGGCCCACGCAACCTGCCCATCCAAACTGCCCACGCAACCTGCCCACCCAAAATGCCCACGCAACCTGCCCACCCAAACTGCCCACGTAACCTGCCCACCCAAACTGCTCACGTAACCTGCCCACGCAATATGCCCAACCAAACACGACATGATTCTAACAACTTTATGCAAAAAACAAAAGCCGACCAAGTTGTCAAATTTTTGACATTTCTGCATGGCAGTTCTTGACGTTACCTATCATTTAATACCAAACACGACATGGTTCTGACAACTTTAAGCAAAAAACAAAAGCCGACCGAGCTGTCAAATTTTTGACATTTCTGCTTAGCAGCCCTTGACAATACCTACCATTTCATACCAAACACGACATGGTTCTGACAACTTTAAGCAAAAAACAAAAGCCGACCGAGCTGTCATATTTTTGACATTTCTGCTTAGCAGCCCTTGACAATACCTTTCTTTTCATACCAAACACGACATGGTTCTGACAACTTTAAGCAAAAAACAAAAGCCGATCGAGCTGTCATATTTTTGTCATTTCTGCTTAGCAGCCCTTGACAATACCTTTCATTTCATACCAAACACGACATGGTTCTGACAACTTTAAGCAAAAAACAAAAGTCGATCGGGCTGTCAAATTTTTGACATTTCTGCATGGCAGCCCTTGACGTTTCCTTTCATTTGATACCAAACACGACATGGCTCTGACAACTTTAAGCAAAAAACAAAAGCCGATCAAGCTGTCAAATTTTTGACATTTCTTCTTAGCAGCCCTTGACAATACCTTTCTTTTCATACCAAACACGACATGGTTCCGACAACTTTAAGCAAAAAGCAAAACGAACCCTCTCATTTGATACCAAACACGACATGGTTCTGACAACTTTTAGCAAAAAACAAAAGCCGATCAAGCTGTCAAAGTTTTGACATTTCTGCATGGCAGCCCTTGACGAACCCTCTCATTTGATACCAAACACGACACGGTTCTGACAACTTTAAGCAAAAAACAAAAGCCGATCGAGCTGTCAAATTTTTAACATTTCTGCATGGCAGCCCTTGACAATACCTCTCATTTGATACCAAACACAACATGATTCTGACAACTTTAAGCAAAAAACAAAAGCCGATCGAGCTGTCAAATTTTTGACATTTCTGCATGACAGCCCTCGACGTTACCTTTCATTTGATACCAAACACGACATGGTTCTGACAACTTTAAGCAAAAAACAAAAGCCGATCGAGCTGTCAAATTTTTGACATGTCTGCATGACAGCCCTTGACGTCACCTTTCATTTGATACCAAACGCGACATGGTTCTGACAACTTTAAGCAAAAAACAAAAGCCAATCGAGCTGTCAAATTCTTGACATTGGAATATTTGTATTTTACTTAGTTATTTATGGGATGTGTGGCAACACTTTGGAAATGCACTTGTATCACTGACATGAACCTTCAAAAATTATAATTTTTAAATATAATATTTTAGGCCTTTTAAACTAGTATGGAATAACCGCCCATTGCCATAATGTATGTTTATGAATTTAACTTTTTTCAAAATGTCCTTATTTTATAAATAATTCCATTTAAATGTTCTGATTGACATGTCAAAGAAACGTTCTTCGTCTTAAATTTTTCAAAGAAGACTAAATTTTTTATTTCAAATTGTTTCAAAAAGCCAAAATACGACCTTTATTTATATTTTACATAAAAACTATGCACCGTACAGAAAAATGACCTATTACCAGGAAATCAAGTTGAATTATTTTCTACATCCCAGAAAATTTTTAATTAAAATCACTCGCACCGTTCAGGCTGTAGAGGCGAACAAAATTTCCCCGATCGTCTTGATGAATTCAATATAGAAATATATATAGATAGTGAATGTACCCGTTTAGAATAAAAGATTAATATTACAAGGGACATGAATTTAATAAACGGGTACCATTGATTAAAACATTAAAAACGAGTAAAATATAGGTACTCTATAATATCATGGCTTTATTACCCGTTGTTGGGTGTAGCAATCTGCTTTGTACGCTAATATTGATAATTATAATTATATATTCCTACAGTGCTGGTGCTTAAGGCTATAGCTTAAAGAGTATACCATAGATGTCACTTTTGTGCATTTTCTTTTTACTAAAAAGCAATAAATCAGAAATTAATAAACAAATATGAATGTAAATGAAGAGGCAAATAAAATATTTATTTATACCTACAAATATTTTGTTATTTTGTTTATTTTAATTAGAAATATTTATGTAATATAAAAAAATAGTACAATCGAGATCTCGAATTTCTACTCTCGTCTCGAGCAAATCTCGAGGGTATTACTCTTGTCTCGTCTCGAAATTTCGAGACGAGAATAAGACTAATCTCGTCTCGAAAATTCGAGAAATTCGAGAGCAGATCTCGAATATGCGAGATCTCGCGGCATCACTACAAAGTGTCTAGTTGGAATACGTTATAAAGGGAACAAAATGTTATTTTTTGTCCGATGTTACACTTTTATCACCCTGATATCTAAATTCTAAATTTATATGCCCTAGATAATGTCATTAATTAGGATTTTAGGATTTAAATTTTAGGGTTTTGCAGGAGCACACTCTGCTTTGAAGTTGATGCGCAATAATTAAACAAATCATGTTCGTTGCTATAATTTGTACAAAACGTTAAAATTACTGTCAAAGCAGCTTCTTAACTTTCCTTTTTATGAAATATAATATTAACATTTAATCTGTAGCATCAAATTAAATCGAATTGTATAATTACCTCTCGCTAAGAGAGGTATTGGAATCATGCTAAAAGTCATATATCCAGATTTTAGTGAATAGGCACGTTTCAAGGTTACTAGAATCCGATTTTAACATTTTTACAATGATGTCTGTGTGTGTGTATGTGTGTGTGTATTGCTGGATGTTGGAGGGACGATTCCTCAAAAACTGTAAGACATAAGACCTGTTTATCTATGAATTTCTCAATCTGACATTCCTGGGAAGAGCTGAAAAAATTTGGTAACAATTGGACAACCGAAAGTAGTAGTTTAAAAAAAAATTCTTCTAAATATTGGTTTTTGAAATTTTTTGATATTTTTGACAGTTTTAGTGACAATCTTTCTGGGAACTACATTTAGTCTTTCTTATTGTTTTATTAATTAAATATTTGAAATTAATTATAGGTAAAATGCATATATGCATCAGAAATACCACCAATCTGGTTAATCAATTGGAAGAATTTCTGACAAAATACAATAAAAAACAATATTTGGGTAAAGTTCTGTAATATTTTGTTATAAACGACGATTCGATAGCAAAGTGCCTAATAGTGCCACAATAGATTTTTCATTTTTGTTATTCTAAATTGTTGCCATACAAACAAATGTGACATTAGTGTGCCATTCGGAGCTGTATTTATGTGAAGAAGACCCATACTTTATTTCACGTAAGAAAAAAGCAGATGGCGCTTAAGAGCCCACCGTTTTTACATGCATTAAATATATAATTTAAATTCGTGAGCCCGAACTTTGTCAATAATAAAAATATTATATCTGTAAAATGTACGAGTCCTTAATACTATTAAAAATTATAACAAAACATGGTTAAATATCACTTAATTCTGCTGAAATTGACGGCTGACAAGTGATATTTTCAGACCAATCAGAGGGCAGAATCTATATCCCTATCTAAACCAAAGCTATTTTCTTACGTGAAATAAAGTATAAATCCTAAAAACTAAAATCCAAAATGCGACATCGGACGCAGCCTTAGAAGTCGTATAAAAATTCTTGCAACAGCCCTATTTGTCATATTTTGAAAAGCCTCATAGAGAATGAAAATATATTCCCAATATTGATGACATATGTTTCAAAATATTCAAAACACTCCATCCAAAATATCATTCTCCCATGCATTCTCTGAACAGTGTTTACCCCAATCCCGTAATCCTTATTCAGTATAAAAGGATGCACATTTTCTCTCACTGCTAATACTACTGTCTGCAAAAGCCGCACCAAAGCTTCTGTTGTCACATCCCGACCATAGGCAAGGCTGGGCTACGTGAAGGACGCTGGGCACTCCCTGCAAATGCTATTATTCTGGGTCGGTAGACAACGCTGAATATTTGTGAAATGGACCCGTGTTCGTGTGCTCACTCAAAACATCATTTATTGTTCGACAGCGGAACACAGGATTGATAATAAAAGAGATTTTTTTTCTTTATGTAATGTTTGTTAATGGGATTTTAATTGAATTTTTGGAGGATGTTGTCGCTGTTTAACAGAAGTTAATTTGGAAAGTAAAAAAGGGTGCTGAACATCAATGTCGAAAATTCATTCATTGTCACATAAATATTAATTTTGATAATATAAATTTTTACGAATTAATTATTCATATATATAGATGAAATATTTAAATTAAAAATGATCAAAGTGTCATTTTTTATATTTTTTTACGTCTGTTAAAAAGTATGTCTTTTATTGCAGACGTAAAAAAATTTGTATGCAACTCGAGTAAAAAGTGTTTTATTTCACTCATAGGATTTGACGAACTCGCCTACGGCTTCTTCGGTCAAACTTTCCTATTCGTGAAATAAGACTATATTTTTTACACTTGTTGCATAAATAACTATTAAAGTCTTTTGTAGAAATATTAATATATTTTCATTGATCGTTTATTTATGGTTTTAATTAATGTATAGATAATCGTTTATTAAAAATCCGTATTCATGAAAGTTTTTATATTATTAAACAGTTTTATAGTTAGCTTGAACTAATGCTCAACTTTATCTATCCTGTTCTTTGCCTACGGTGTTGCCGCTTCTTCATAACTTAGCAATTTCAATATTGCCCCTGAATTGGCAACAGCGTAGAAATCTCCAGTTCACACTTATTTGGTTATTTATTTGACGATAACTATAATATAAGTTATTACCAGTTACCATAGATGCAGTAGTTAAACAATTCATGTCAATACTTTAATGTCAAGTGTTGTTACTTATCTAAAAAAAAAAAAAATGTAATGGAATATCAGATTTTCTGTCATTTATGATATAATCAACTAACACGTGGGTTAATCGGCGATTAATAATCTCGCTAGTTAAAATGTCTCGATTATTAATTCCCCCTATTAATACTTATTACTTAAATAACTATATTGTATACATTTACGATTTAATGAATGAATCAAAATATTTTGAATCTTATAAGTAGGTACTCACTGTACCTACATGATTCCTTTTTACATAAAATTCGTTCAATTTTGACTTTAACATCTAATATAATCTTAAATTTTCTTTCACCTATATCACTTCTATAATATTGGGCTTGACATATAGAATTTTTTTCTTGTAAAGCCTTAAATATTTTTTTGACCATCCGATTCTTTTGATGTTTAATGCACTATTCATTACTTATGTACAAGTATTATTGAAACAGAATTTTTCTATTTTTTATAATTATTTGCTCGCGATATATGTTGTTTATGTTATTATTTTAAATAAATTTAATCTTTTGCCTATCTTTTCTATCAAAACTGAGCAATGATTCTGACATGTTCAGATTCAAAATCAACTTAACTCATTTGAAATTATCTTCATAATACTTCTCCAAAAAAAAAAAAAAAAACTATGACCTTAACCTTCAACTGCCCGTGAAAATATAATCTACGCAAACCTAACTAGTTAATAAAGTGTCATTTTACTGTTTGAGGTGGGTACATATAATATTGGGCTTGACATATAGAATTTTTTTCTTGTAAAGCCTTATATATTTTTTTGACCTTCCGATTCTTTTGAAGTTTAATGCACCATTCATTACTTATGTACCAGTAGGTACTATTGGAACACAGCATTTTTCTAATTTTTTATAATTATGTGTTCGCAATATATATTGCTTATGTTATTATTTTAAATAAATTCAATCTATTGCTTATCTTCTCCATCAAAACTGAGCGATGATTGTGACATGCTCAGGTTCAAAATCAACTCATTTGCAATTACTTTTATAATACTTCTCGTGAAAATATTATATCAAACCAAACTAGCTAATAAAGTGTTTTTACTGACTGAGGTCTGTACATCAGTAATATATTGAAAAGTAGGGTTATAATTGAAATGGGGCACGAAAGTATGAGAAACAAAAAATATCAAAAACTTATTCATCTTATTTATTCGTTGCTCTGGCAATACATATACCGGGTGTCTACTTGAAATCCGTAATATAGGGTATATAATGTCATTTTTCTATAGTTACTGACCTATTAAATTAAGAGAAAAGTTGTAAAAAAAAAAATGCAAATTAGAATTAGCAATGTACAGAAAATTTCAGAGTACCATTGAATTACTGATATAATTATTAAAAGTACAATTAAACACAAAAAGAAAGTACAAAACGATTCATGAATGGTATATTATTATAACATTCAGAACTAATTACACGAAGTTGTTTGTTAGCTGTAGCTACGCTGGGCTTAATTAAAACTGAAATATATTTCATTTAAATGTTTGTTTTATTTCTAACAATCGTTCATTATGCGCATATTATTTAATAAGAATCAAAGAAACATATAAATAAAATAAAGACATCAATAACGATTAAATATTCTGGCCGTTTTGTGCGTCGTCCGTATAGTACGACGTAATATCGCCGGTCCCTTGACAGTCGCTCTATCCGGATTCTACTGTATAATAATAATATGTCAAAGTTAAATGTCAAATAAAAATAAATAAAACATCAGTAATTCAATGGCACTCTGATATATGCTGTAAATTACGAATTTTAATTTGCGTTACTTTCGTAAAAAAAATTGTGATTAATTTTAGTCCCATATTGTGTAATTTTTAATTCTGAACAACTATTTTATTTACAACTTTTTTCTAAAATTAATAGGTCAGAAACTACAGCAAAATAAAAAAATCTGTTGTGGCCAGCACAAAACCTTCCGTCAATTCGATGTATTTTGTACAAACATGGTGGTGGTATGGTATCAAAAGTTCTTTGAAAAAGATTCTATATATTCTGTAAAATTGTAACACGAACATTGAAAGTTCCAATCTTGAGGCGTGGCTGCAATAGACACTTACAAAATTGCAATTTTCAAGAGCGCATCTTGCGGCAAAGCATAGAAATAAAAGTTGCTATGGTTACCACTACCAAACAAAAAACTGTCATCAGCCATAGTTTTAGTTGAATAATCGAATGATCTTCAATATTATCAAACAAAAAAAATTGCCCCACGCACATCTTGTGGTTTTAAACTCATTTTTATTGAACAAACGAACAAATCACAAAGAATTAAGTAACACTGAATGACAGATGCAAACATAATGACAGATAGAATCAGGGAACGGAATGTAAGACAACAAGGGGAGGTTTGTTTGGAAGCATGATCTTCTATCTCTCTCTTGCATGTGATGTCAATTCTGTGTGTCTATTGCAAGTCACTTTCGAGGGACACTCTGTCACTTTGGATCATACTTTCCACTTTGGTTTTGCACTTGACACTAACATCTGTCAATTATAATATTTTGAATATATCTGCTGTTTCCATAATTTTAGCAAAGCTGACTGAATTTTAAAAGTTAATCTCTCTTAATCTCTCTATAACTCTATATCTATTGAATATGAAGGAAAATATATAATCAAACCGTATAGATAAAAATAAAATATATCACCACGGCATATTACCCATTTCTGGGTGTGCCAGTATCTACAACACATGTAGACATCGGTAATGATGACGAGAGAGAGAAAAAGAGAAAAAGATATTCACCCCAATTCTGTAAGGAAGTTGTTAAGTCTTAGTAACGTTGCTAAAAATTATAACCATTAGAAACAAATGTAAACCCTGTCATTTTCATGTTTTATTCAGTGTTCGCTATTATTATTGGTTATTTGCTATAGCAATGTTGCTAAGTCTTAACAACATTCTTACAAAATTGGGGCAATTCTATCATATCGATAATCACATAAAATGTCAAAAAATGATATTTAGCCAATTATGACCAAAATCTAATCAGCTGTTTATATAGTTGTAAAGAAAAGGAATTTGAAAGAATCATAATTTTTAGAATTGTAGTTTTGGAGTTATCGTCGGAGAAAAATTTGTCACACACACACACACACACACACACACACACACACACACACACACACACACATACATACATACATACATACAGAATCATCGTAAACTAGGTAAAATCGTATTCTAGGGACCATAAAACGTGCTTGCTTTTTCATTAAAAACTCATCATTGAATTTTTTGACCACAGACAATACCTTACTAACCCACGATTTAAAATATACTGGTTGTGCCACTCTGCACAAAACGAGGGTCCAAAGCGATACGTGTTTCCTCGTTGCGCACATGAGAACGACCCAACTGACACATGTCATTTGCATGTCATTTTGAAAATATTACATTTTATATCTTATAGAAAGGTAAATAAAACAGGTTTTGAAGTACATATTCGTATTATATGTAATGTAATATAAATATTTTGTTGAAAGATATTGCAATTAATGCAAAATGAAAAGAAAATTAAATAGAAAATGTTTCATTCCTGGATGTGAAACCGGTTACAAGAAATCCACTGAAAAAGAATCTCTGTTTGCTGCTCTACTCGATATATCACTTTTTAAAAAATGGCAATGTGCAATTAGTAGAAATGATCGCGAATTAAGATTGAATGATGTTTGTCAAAAACATTTTCGGGAAGAAGATATTATTACCGAATGGAAATCTGGAAGCGTACGATTCTATCAATTTATTTAGTTTTTCCAATTTTAAATTATAACAATGTATTGATTCAGGTTTTCATTAAATATATAAATTTATATTAAAAATAAATTCATTATGCATTTCATTTTTTATATTTTATGTTTGCTATGGTAGGGTCGTTCTCATAGCGCATCTAGCGGATTAATCAAGGAAACACGTATCAAGCGGACCATCAGAAACAATGAAAAACATGACAAGTGGCATAACCAGTATATTTTAAATCGTGTACTTACCTAAAGGTGACGAAAGGTACAAATAACATTGTATTTCCTATATTACGGATTTCAAGTAGACATCCGGTATATTGACATTATGCAGGACTATTCCAATTAAATTTTAGAAAACATCTATTGTCTATCCGGTTCCTGTAAAACATATCATGGAGATGTATTTATCTAATACAGTAGTACTCGTCTATTACAAATATTTAGTGATACAGTTATTTAGATAAGAAAGCTAGGCATTATCTGTTTTATTTGTGATTCGAGTGGTGCGTTGGCATGCGGCCGGTTGTGTTGTTTTATTCGCTGCCGCTGCTGCTGTTTGGCGTGTCCAATCAAACACTACACACGCACCGCCGTCTGATCGCCTCATCAATCACCCGGAGACAATGGCTGGGATAGAGGAATAATTATATCACGCGGGGTTCACACCTCGTAGCAGAGCGCCGCGCCGTCCAGCCACCGGCTACGCAAACGCAACGGCAACCGCTACCGACTGTCAGCAAGTGATGAATTTCCTGTTTGCAATCTAGACTTCATTAAAGGTAAACCAAGATTATTCAACTGTAATGCATACGAGTACACAACACTCTTATTATTTGTACATCAGAAGATGCAAACTTGTTATATATTATTTTTAGGAAAAGTTTGGTAGGTATAACATATTGAAGAACATAAAATTCTATTTAATATCAACAACAATCATTATCCCGGCAAGGTAATGAGTCCGGGTTCGAATCCTGGTGGCTGACATGTCTTTTCACTTTTCACAATGTACTTCGATAAAATTCTATATCTGATACATTTAAATTTTTTGTTGTTCGAATATCTTCTATAGATTTATAGTGCGATTCTGTAACTTTCTATAGCACTAACTGTAACTCTCAACAAAAGCGCATCATTTTTTAATGTCAAACGATAATAAATTTATTAGTAAACAAAAATTGTTGCGATTTTGTTGATTGTTGCTTTCTTAAAGTATCTATCCCAGTAGCTGTAACTTGATGAGCAGCGGTTTACCGGTACATACCGGTACCAGTTCACCGGTAGAATTTTCGTAAATGTGTTATAATATACAGGGTGTCTCTTAAATAGGGGGACATGGCTTAACCACAGATTCCTGAGGCTAAAATAAGACGATTTAACCAAACTTGCTTCTACCGGAAAGTGTACCGTTTAGTCAGAAATCTGCTTCAAAGTTCTTCGAAAAAAAATTTATTTTGCTTATAATAATCGGACGCTTTATTCGATTTGGATGAAATTTGGTATGACAGTTTATATGGTTATAGGTCATCTTTTAAGTTGATACTTGTTATTATTAGTGAACCACTAGTGTATGAAACTTAGGTCTCCCAACATTAATTAGACCGTAACTTTTTAATGGCAATGCCGAAAACGTGAAATTATTTTTCTTCAGAAAGATACATTCAATAGTAAACTTTTGTCTCTCTGTGTAATTTGTGATATCTGTTACGGTTCACACAGAAAAAAATAAAATCTAAGTGTCTGCACTGCTAAATTTTTAAAATAAATTTAATCTAGCAGTCTATCCAAATGTCAAACAAGTAATTTTTAATGACAGTAACGAGCTGTCAATCTTTACAACTTGTTTAGGAGTAAGCTAAGATATGTAATCGTCTTATTCATAATAATGGTAGTAAAATACTATTAGACCGAACACACGGATGTTACTAATTTTAGAATATTGCGAAGAAAATTTTTGATAACCCGTAAAACAATTGTTACTGTCATTAAAAATTACTTGTTTGACATTTGGATAGACTGCTAGATTAAATTTATTTTAAAAATTTGGCAGTGCAGGCACTAAGATTTTATTTTTTTCTGTGTGAACCGTAACAGATATCACAAATTACACAGAGAGACAAAAGTTTACTATTGAATGTATCTTTCTGAAGAATAATAATTTCACGTTTTCGGCATTGCCATTAAAAAGTTACGGTCTAATTAATGTTGAGACACCTAAGTTTCATACACTAGTGGTTCACTAATAATAACAAGTATCTTCTTAAAAGATGACCTATAACCATATAAACTGTCATACCAAATTTCATCCAAATCGAATAAAGCGTCCGATTATTACAAGCAAAATAAAATTTTTTTCGAAGAACTTTGAAGCAGATTTCTGACTAAACGGTACACTTTCCGGTAGAAGCAAGTTTGGTTAAATCGTCTTATTTTAGCCTCAGGAATCTGTGGTTAAGCCATGTCCCTCTATTTAAGAGACACCCTGTATAGTAAAAAATCTGTTGTGGCCAGCACAAGACCTCTCGCCATTTCCATATTGGGCTATATAAGTATTGTATTGCACTTTGTTATCGAACCGTCGTTTTATAACAAAATATTACAGAACTTTACCCAAATATTGTTTTTTATTGTATTTAACATGTCTTCTGCACACATATTATTCTAATTATATCTATTTTTCATTGTATGAGGAAGTTTCTAAATGTCACAGTTTCTTCCATTTCATTAACCAGATTAGCGATATTTCTGATGGATATATGCATATTACCTATAATTTCAAATATTTAATTAATAAAACAATAAGGAAGATTAAATGTACTTCCCAGAAAAAGCTATCAAAATGTCACTGAAACTGTTGATTTTTGACACAGATATCTGTCATTTACAAATTATATATATATATTTAATGGATCTTTTTGAAAAACGTTATCGGCGTGGCCATTAAAAAGTTACAGTCTAGTCAACGTTGGGATAGCTAAATTTCGTACACTAGTGGTTCACTAATAATAAGTATTTCATCCAAATCGAAAAAGGCGTTCTGTTATACCTAAGCAAAATTTTTTTTTTCTAAGAACTTTGAAACAGAATACTGGCTAAATGGTACACTTTCCGGTAGAAGCAAGTTTAGTTAAATCGTCTTATTTTAGCCTTAGGAATCTGTGGTTAAGCTATGTTCCCATCTTTTAGAGACACCCTGTATATCCTTCAGAAATACTGCCATCAATGAATTGATACAATTTTTAAAATATTAGAAGAGTAGACAAGAATACTTATAGAATTAAAGAAGATAAAAGAGAAGAGTATAATTGGAATTATTTGCGTGTACAAGAAATGTTAAATTCGATACTTATGTAACAAAATGAAAAATGGCGAGAGGTATAGTACTGGTCACACCAGATTTTTTACTCAACTCCTTTTTAAAAAATTTAAAAATGCTGAATATCAAAACAGACTTTGGTCAGGCTAGAATGAAATTGAAACAATAATAATAAAAAAAAAACTAGTGCATTACGCTATTGCATTGGCAAACTAATATGCTTCAAGAATCTGAACTCCAGCAATGCCCTAGCTCAGAATATACAAGAATGTGAGGTATTTACGGAAATAATAAATCTTTGGTCCGCTTCTGTATCAGTTTACAAGCGAAATAATATTTGTGGTATGTGTTAACTAATTAATTGAGAAAGAAATATTAATCATAATCAATCTAACTTTCATTTTCAATAGATTACAATCAATGACCCAATTATATTGAAATTTTATTAAATTAATTTAATATGGCAATGAAACAATATAAACGCAGGTGTTTTTCTATTATTTCTTTTATTATAATCTTTGTTATAATCATATATTGGTTACTATCGATAATGAAAATAATACTTAATCTAATATCGGTTCTATGATATATTTCTTTTGTTGCTGTTGAATGGTCACTACCACTCAAAGTATTGAATGTATTTATATTTTTCTATGAAAGTTTTTTTTTTAAAAAAAAAAATGATTGCGTACTACAAGAAATAGCGATTTTTCCCAAAATGTCCTACTTTGTCTAAATCATAAATCATCCCCAAACAATAATATAATCATTACCGAATATTGTTTTGCGAAGTTTGCTGTTTAATTTGTTTAGTTGCTTATTAATGATTTTTTTAGACCGGAAATTTCTTCTTTACTGAGCTAGCTCGGAAAATTGTCTATAAGGGATCAGAAAGTAACTTTACTGATCCCAGAACCGGTGAAGTTGGATGTTTCCATGGGGTTCGGTTGTTTATTTATTTATTTCTTATTTCCTCGCAGTAAAAAAATCGTATTTATTCTTCTTTAAGCGGTTTACGTCATCGTTTAGGGATTTTTGAAATTTTCTTTATATTTTTAAATATATTTGATTAACGGTATTTTATTGGTTTTTTTTATTATTATTATCATGTATTTGAAACTTTTAATAGAAATAATTATATTTGGAAATATTATTATTAAGTAAAATTTTGTTAATTTTTGCAAAATGACGTTTGATTATATTTTTTTCATATTGGTAATTCTGAATATGTATATTACTAAATATTTTATGTCTACATTATACTTTTCAACCTGTATTGTGCTTTCATTCTATTTTTGTTTCGTTGTTCATTGACAAAATGTCAAATGCTCTGTCATGTCAAATTCAAAAGCTTGTAATTAATTTATTGACTCATTTTGAAAATGAAAAATAGATTGGTGGGCTTTTTACTTTCACTGAATTGTATTATTGAGGTAATATTTTGTTCTATTTGTTAGTAATAATTTGAAAATTAAATCTGTATGTACAGCGTGTGGTAATGTGGCAAACGCTATACGCAATGTACAGAAACAGTGAGACATTGTATAGTAGTATTCTGTATTTTTTTAAGGATCTCACATAATACTAAATAGTTTGTTGCATATACTACAAGAATGAAGTATTTATAACAGCGTAAGTAGTACTTTCAGAATATTTTAAATAAAATTGGATTTCGTTGGAAAAAAATGATACCAGAAGGGTTACCTTTTCAAGAAAGATTTGGTTTTATGAAGGCAACCCACAGATCATATTTTAATCTGTTTTACATGCTTATGTTAACTTTTTAACACATGATGTCATTATTTCTAGTGATATTGTATTTATGACGTAAACCGCTTGATTGGCTGGATGGCCTATAAATCTTTTCATAAATATTCTAAAATCTCTGTAAACGTACCAGTACATGATGTCAAACATCTAGTTACTTTCAATTTTTATTAATGACATGCATGGGTTGCTTGACCGATTTGGATATAAATAATTGTTTAAAATGTTAGTGCAAATTTTGTTTTCTGAACCTACCTGCTTTTATTATTCTCAGTACCTACTACATTGCATATCAAGTTCGTTAATATCACTCAAGAAACACGTCTTAATTCATTTACCACTGCATTTCTCCCCACAATTGTTACTTGGATAAAAAACCTAAACAAGCACCTTTCCTCAAGCTGCTAGTAACTCAATAACATAATCCACATACCGGAAGCTCTACCATCCACCCACTTTCCGATGCATCGGCTTAGCCGCTTGTACAACAATGCTCGTCCCGGTAAAAAACTTATTCATCCCTGTGTCATTTGATCTGGGGGCCGGACCGGCCGTGTGCGGGTTTTTTACCCCCGGACCGTTACAGCCGCGATTCTTGCAACACCCGGTCATGAGAATGTACTGTGTAATTTATGGATAATGTCTATAATCAGCAACCGAGAGATTGTGTTTAATTTTTGGCGCGTGCCTGCGTTGAGGTGCAAGTCAAAAGGTGCAGTATGATTTTGTAAAAGTATGTACGTTGAGAGGGGTGAGAATTGTGGTGTAGGTTTCTGGAAGAAATTGGAAAATTATATTGCAAGGTGGTGGAACTATGTATCAAACTATTAGCAAAATTTCTAGGTTACAGTAGTTGTGTCTTTTTTCTGATGTAAGAATAACAACCCATACCTACGTATAAGGGGAGATTTTAATGTTATCTATCTAGAGTCCTGGAGAGATGCCACACCTTTTTTAAAAGTCTAATAACTCTATCCTACATAACAGTAAAAAATTATTGTAATATTATACAGGGTGTTATGTAAGTAAGAGATCAACGCTTAACCAATGATAGAACTGACCCTAAAGATAGTAAATCTGGCAATAATTTTTGTTTAACATACTTTCTACAAGAACTAGAGGCCTTTAAAACTGACCAATCACGTCATAGTTCAAAACTTTATAAAAAAGTAAAAATCAATGTGTTCTCTGGAAAAAATGTTGATTGTCAATCTGACATTAAATGTTTTTTTGCATAGACGTACAATTTATATTCTGCTCTTTTTTTTGATATTCTCAAAATGTCATTTACCTTCACCAACCAAGAGTACGCAGACAAGCATATGGTTTATGGCGAGACATTACAAAATAATCGTGCTGCTTTTATCCGAAACAGAATATAAATTGTACGTCTATGCAAAAAAAACATTTAACGTCAGATTGACAATCAATATTTTTTCCAGAGAACACATTGATTTTTACTTTTTTATAAAGTTTTGAACTATGACGTGATTCGTCAGTTTTAAAGGCCTCTAGTTCTTGTAGAAAGTATGTTAAACAAAAATTATTGCCAGATTTACTATCTTTGGGGTCAGTTCTACCATTGGTTAAGCGTTGATCACTTACTTACATAACACCCTGTATAGAAACCTTAACAAAAAGTTAAAAATCTGATGTGGCCAACACAAGACCTCCCGCTATTTATTTTTTATTAATTTAAATACATACTTACAAATTTCCTAATGCTGTAATAGATATTTACACACCAAGTGAGCTAAGGTAATGTTTATTCATGAGAAGAAAGTTTAGTTAATTCTTCGAGTGAATAAACATTCTTAGCTCATGTGGTTTGTACAATATTTTATTCAATTTTGACGAAAGACTAATCAAAACTATTATAATATTTAATTTTGACAAAATAAAAAACTGATCAGTTAGTAGGCTGAGCATGACAATCGTCGCTGATAGACGTCAAGTCATGTATTTAAAATGATTTATTGTCTGTCATTTGTGCCGTGAAAAATAATGAAAATGGCTGATAATGTCTGATAAATATTATGGTAAGTGTTATTTTCATACCTAAAGTTATTTGAAATGCATTATTTGTTAAAATTTTGTGAGAGTGATTTAATTTTTTTTTTAATTCACAAGTTAAAAATGTGTTACTTATAGTTGTTGCTATGGAGTTATTAATGACAGTTTAAAACGTCAAAATTGAATAAACTATATTAAGTTCCTTTGCTATTGTTTATTTAATATTTTCTGTTTAAAATGTTACTATTATTAATTTGAAATGATTAGTTTTTTGACAGCGACAGCGACGTTTACCTGTCAGTTCAATACAACTGAAATATGAACTGTGTAACAAAGGAATATTTAAATCATAGGCTCTGAGATTTAAAAAAAAACATGTTTTTTAAATTTATCTGTAAAGTATATAGAAAAAGTATTAATGTATACCTGTAGAAAATTCAATAATCTTTAATTTTTATAATGACACACATACACACATATAGACATCATTGTGAAAATGTTAAAATTGGATTCTAGGGACCTTAAAACGTGGCCATTTACTAAAATCTCGATATGTGATTTTTAGCACGTTCCCTATACCTCCCTTACGAAGGGTAGCGGGAGGTAAAAATTGCAAAATGCCATCTATTCCATGCTGTGTCACATGACACGGGGTGTATTAAAATGACACAGCAAAAATATATGTATTAATAACACAATTTTGAACAGAGAATAACTTTATTTGAAATCTGTGTACAATACAGATTGACACACCCAGCAATAGGTAATATGCCGTAATGAATTATTTATATATTTTTATTTGCATCATAATAATTATAGATCTTTATTTAACATAAATAATTACTACAGTATCAAAGAACTTAACTAAAACATGATCTAAATATAATTTTTCACATGTGTAATACAGTAGATAGATTATTCTCTAAATTCAAGATAAGAAAGAGAAATAAAAATAAATGAAGTTGTAAATAAATTAAATCGTCTAATTAGCTTATCACGAAATTTTATGAAATTGGCATCTAGGTATGAAACATTCAATTTTAGATATTAGATAATAAAAGGTATAATGTAAAAGATTATCTTTCAAGATCTTTTATGCATGTTTTGAATAATTATTAAAAAATTATAGTATCTATTTCACTATGATAATACGTTCACATTATCATCATTATCAAAATCTGTGATTGCGCCCTTATTAACATATTATCTCATAAGATTCGCACCTATGTAAAATACGCACCCTTCATTTTAATAATAACTCCAAACAAGTATTCTTTTATGAATTAAACATACTGGGTGGTAAGCATGAACAAATAATTAATGGAAATTAGCTTGGAGTTGACCAGCAGTGTTTTAACTGTCAATTGATTATAGGTTATTTTAAAGAAAGAAACATTTATAGAAAAATTATCTGTACACATCTTTTATTTGAAGAATATTTCCCTGAAATAATCCATAAACTATTGACAGGAATAAAACTCTGCTATAGTCAAGAAAATCGACTCTGTCGGGTCCAGCAATAAAACTATAAATATCGTAAATATGACTAAGCGGCATATCGCTCACTGCTTGCGTTATAACATTGGGTGTCACCGGGCTATTATTTACGCCGCTCTGTAGAACTAAAGACATGCTCTGTATAGTAAAATATAGTAAAATAATCTTACTGTATCTTTAACATAAATGCTATTTTCGTTTGAAATATTTTTTTATGAGAATAAAAACTGTAGTTCCAAAAATTATTTGAAACAAAAATAGCATTTATATTAAAGTAATAGTAAGATTATTTTATTATACAGAGCACTCAAGGCAGGTAGAAGTAGCAGGCGATGCATGTCTTTATTCCAAAAGAGCGGCGCAAATAATGACCTATTTTATCCAATATTATATAGCAAACAGTAAGCGATTTGCCGCTTTGTCCTAATTATGATATTTATAGTTTTATTACTGGGCCGACAGCCAATTTTTCTGACTATAGTCAAATTCTCGCTAATCACTCTTAATCACTTGTTCGTGATATCACTCATTATTTTTTGCTAACCGCTTAACTAGAAAATTTCACTAGCTGTTTAAAATGGAAAAGAATCACATTCAACTAATTTTATTTGCACGCATTTATGAATTATATCTCATATAAATTAAATTGTAAAGACACGAATTTGTTTTCAGCATGTCGAGTAACTATTTGTACAAAAGTCGTGTATGTTTTGGACTAGTCCAAAAATTATTTACTTTTGGTGCAGGTGCTATAAAGTTCATAAACAATTTGTAAATGGCCTACTTTTTGTATGCATTAGCTTCTGTCATTTCTATGTATTTTGTACAAATCCCATACCAAAAGTTCATTGGAAAAGATTCTATATATCTAATACAATTGTAACACGAACATATACTATTTTCTACAAATTCCATACCGAAAGTTCCTTGGAAAAGATTCTATAAATCCAATAAAATTATAATATGAACATACACTAGGTATATAAATTGAAATTGACACTAATATCTGTCAATTAGAATTATATGAATATATCAGCTGTTTCCATGATTATAGGAAAGCTGGCTGATTTATAAAAGTTAATCTCTTTATAATTCTTTAACTCTATATTTATTGAATATGATGGAAAATGTATAATAATCACACCGTGTAGACAATAAGATATTCTTTCATATTGATAACATAAAATGTCAAAAAATGTTTATGAAGACAAACTGTTAACAATTTCAAATAAGAGAACTTCCGGTTGACCAATTATAACCAAAATCTAATCAGCTTTTCATATGGATGGATATAAAGAAGAGGAATATGAAAGAATTGTAATGTAGTATTGGAGTTATCGTGGGAGAAATTTTTGTCACACACACACTATTTACGTACACATACACACACACACACACATATATACACACACACACACACACACACACACACACACACACACACAGAGAGAGAGAGAGAGAGAGAGAGAGAGACATCATTGTAAAACTAGTAAACCATATTCTAGGGACCCTAAAACGTGTTTATTCATTAAAAACTCACCACCGAATTTTTTGACCAAATACAATACCTTCCTTATCTAAAGGTGACGGAAGGTAATATTTGATATAATAGCTTCATATTTGTAGGATCGACGAAAAAAATATGAATCTTATTCAGAAAAAAATCTGTTGTGGTCAGCACAAAACCTTCCGTCAATTCAATGTATTTTGTACATATCTTATACCAAAAGTTCCTTGAAAAAGATTCTATATAGCCTGTATAATTGTAACAAGAACACACTATTTTTTACGTATCCATATTGAAAAGATTCTAAAATCTAATGAAATTTTAATACGAATACGAACGTACATTATGCATTGCACTTAACACTTCCTCCTGCTTCAACTTTTCCCTATTTTATTAGAAGTCGCTGTTTCTTACTCTTCTCTTCTACTCATTCCTGTCCAAAGCACCTTCGTGACACAGTTCTTCCTCTCTCAAATCTTCTGCTATACAGTCCTTCCATCTTCTCTTTTGCCTTTCTCGTACTTCTGGCATTATAAGTTCCTATCTTGAGGCGAAGCCGCAAATGCAAGTCACTGGCGAGGGACACTCTGTCACTTATATCACTTTCAGATCATATACTTTCCACTTTGGTTTTGCACTTGCCACTGACATCTGTCAATTAGATTTTTTTGAATATATCTGTTGTTTTGATAATTTTTGCAAAGCTGACTGATTTTCGAAAGTTAATCTCTCTTAATCTCTCTATAACTCTATATCTATTGATTATGAAGGAAAATGTATAATCGAACCGTATAGAGAATAAGATATTCTTTCTATTGATAATCACATAAAATGTCGAAAATGATATTTAACTGCGATTTTTCAAGAAAAACTGTTAAGAACTTCAAATAAGGGTACTTCCGGTTGACCAATTATAACCAAAATCTAATCAGCTCTTGTAAGGAAGAGGAATACGAAAGAATCATAATTTTTAGAATTGTAGTTTTGGAGTTATCGTCGGAGAAAAATTTCTCTCTCTCACACACACACACACACACACACACACACACACACGGACACACATACAGACACACACACACACACGGACACACACACATACATACAGACATCATCGTAAAACTAGTAAAATCGTATTGTAGGGACCTTAAAACGTGCTTATTCATTAAAAACTCACCACCGAATTTTTTGACCAAAGACAATACCTCCCTTACCTAAAAGTGACGGAAGGTAAAAATTACTGGTATATGTATACATATGAAGAGTACACCTGGGGTAAACATATCTGTATATGAACGACAAATGGTTTGTTCTCTTTATAATTTCCTTCTCCAATCTGTTCTATGTGCACTCGTCCTACATATGGTCCAGTCGGCTCTCAGCACACCTCATTCCAAGTGACAAAAACTGACTTCAGCTCTACGGGAAAACGTGTACCGTGCATGCGAGCTGCAAGTGAAGAATTCTTTTTTATTTCTTTGTGCGAAACAGTCAGGATCGATATTTAACTGGAGCGGGCTTTTTTATTTCGTTTTATGCGGTGTAATGCCTTTGATGTGCCGCTTTAAAAATCGCGCGATATTCCAAATATTGTACGCTTGTTACTTCTTAGTTCGCGAACTGGACACTCGGAGCGCTGGATGTACAAACAAGTACAGAATGACAAATTTAGAAAGTCGTTTGTTGTATTCATCATATTTGATTTTATTTCCTCGCATTTTTTACAGAACTTGTTTTATGGAGGATTTAATGTACTCATTTGTGATTTAATCTGGTTGATGACTGCTACACTATGTAAAGATAATGTATGTTACATGTTACATGTACCTATTAAGATACTGTGTAACATGCAAATTTCTTCTGCAACATAAAAAGTTGTACTGTCTTGCTAATATCAATAATTTGGAGCATTTTGCATATATTAATTTCATTCATAAAATAAAAGTTACAATGGGTAGTCAAATTAAACTTCTTTTATCCGGATATTTTTACAATTATTATTGTGTGAACTCTACCACTTAAAAATAAACGGTTTTACATCTTGTGCACTTTGATCTTTACTGTTTCATGTTCAAAACAAATTAATTAATTATACAGAGAATTTATTTTAAAATGCAACATTATAGTTCATCACTTCCATGGTTACTCACTATTGTCAAAAAATGACAGCAATGTAATATTTGTCCATTTTAAAATGCAACATTATAAATAGTATTGCAGCACAGGAGATACCTCCAACACATCACAAATGGTGTCAATTCTTATTAAGACCGACTAGAATATTGCCTCAGAGTGATTGGGGGTATTTTTTAACATTTATTACATGAAAATTATGAATTTTTGTAAGCTAAAGTTTGTTAAGATGTACAACATTCATGTTTTGATTAGTTGTTAATCGTATGTAGGCTAATTTATTGGAAATTAGTTTTAATAATACAAAACTACAAATTTTGTATGTTGCATTTTAAAATGGACAAATTTTACATTGCTATCATTTTTTGGCAATAGTGAGTAACCATGGAAGTGATTCGCTATATGTTGCATGTTAAAATAAATTCCCTGTAATTCTTTCGTATTCCTCTTCTTTACATCCATATGAAGAGCTGATTAGATTTTGATTATAACAATAACCATTTTTCTTGAGAAAACGCAATTAAATATCATTTTTTGACATTTTATGTGATAATCAATAATATGAAAGAATATCTTATCTAATACGGTCTGATTATACATTTTCTTTCATTGCTTTATTGGTTTTATAATATCTTTTCCACGGAACTTTCGCTATGAAATTTGTAGAAAATAGAATATGTTCGTATTACAATTTTACTACATATACAGGGTGGAAACGAACTTAATGTCATAAATTTAAAGGTGAGTAGTGTGACATGTGTAGAGTACGAAACAAAGAATTTTTTAAAAATTCGCATATTTAAGGGTAACACTGGACCACTGACAACTTTAATACTTGAAATTAATTTAATTAATTTACGTAATGTTTCTGTATAATCAAATCTTAATAATTTCTAACGTAATTTATTTTGAAAGTTCAATACCATCAAAGATTAATATTAATACTTCGCATAATAATTATTATTAAAGAAAAAAAAAAACAGAATGGATTAACTGATAAATAGCAACAATACTAGAAACTTTTCATGTAACAATATTAATATGAAAAAAACTTACCTTAAAAATCAGTTGAAGAATAAACACAAAAGTCATAAATATTGTTCAAAATTGTCACCTCTCACAGCTACACACAATGCACTACGTTGAATTAATGAGACACTACATGCCAGGTTCATATGATTTTCTTGTTTAATAATCCAGGATACCGTTCGGCATACAGACCTGCTGCTAAAACCGCGTTTTATCCCACTTCACCATAAATCAACTATATATCCACTAATTCAATATTAGAATACATTTTTTTAACAAGAGCACAGCAAAAATCACTTGTCTTGTCACTTACACTTCCGAGAATAATGAAATATTTTATGTACCTATTACACAATTATTTTCGGTGCAAATGGTATTTAATTTAATTATTAAAAATAATTTAATTTAATTATTAATAATCAACTACATAATTATGAATGTATTTTTGATAAACATATTTTTAATGAAATATGAATTAAAACAGCAGTAAAAAAGTTTCCTTAAGAAAAGTCGAATTTTCGTTTTTCGAATTTTAAAAAAAATTCTTTCAGTTTCGCAATCTACACATGTCATACTACTCACCCTTAAATTTATGACATTAAGTTCGTTTCCACCCTGTATATATATATACAATCTTTGCCAAGGAACTTTTGGTTTAGGAATTGTACAAAATATGTAGAATTGACGGACAGTAATGTTCTGTCCACATCAGATTTTTTAAACATTCTTTTTTGAATATTTACAACTTATTTATTAACTCTTAACATAATGGGTGCCGTCCAAGTCTGCGGCTTATTAGAAATTACATGTTACAAATGAATTTTGAATATAAATAAACTAAATAAAAATTACTAAATGTTTTGTGTTTTTGCACCAATAATAATGTAATTAAAACTTTTAACAGTAAATGGTCGCCATCTCGCCATGTTCTGACGTGAGTGTCACGACAGTCATCCAGTTACCCTGTGGAAATGTCGCTTTAGTATGGACCTTGCATATTTTGCATATGACGTACTCATATTTACTATATCGGAGCAATTTTTTATTAAGATCCAAAGAAGTTACCAATTAAATAAATTTTAATTATAGTTTACATTTTAATTATTGTAATCTCAGTGCAAGTTGTTTGTGAACTCATTTAGGAAACACAAATGTAAATGTTTTGATTATTGTAATCAATACGATATTGTTATAATTAATTATAAAAACACAATAACTTAAATACTATTTCAATTATAATAACAATAAGTGATGAATGATTATGTTAACCTTCAGTATTATATTAAAGAAAGTCTTAAAGTTACATTAATTAAATAAAATAATTAAAATGATCGTGGAAACAAGAAATGAGCCAAAATTGTTAATTTTACTTGATTCTTTTAATTTTAAGTTAAACTAATGTATTTCAAATTAAAACTTATTAATATTTTATATAAAAATTACATTCTGAATCAGCAAATATCAATTTCTAATTATTAATAGAAGCTGAGATCTAACAATTTTTTTTTAAATTGTTATAATAGATATTTACACACCAAGTGAGCTAAGGTAATGTTTATTCATGAGAAGAAAGTTTAGCTAATTTTTTCGAGTTAATAAACATTCTTAGCTCACGTGGTTTGTACAATATTTTATTCAATTTTGACGAAATACTAATAAAAACCATTATAATATTTAATTTTGACAAATGAAAAACTGATCAGTTTAGTAGGCTGAGCATGACAATCGTCGATGATAGACGTCAAGTCATGTATTTAAAATGCTTTATTGCCTGTCTTTTGTGCCGTTAAAAATAATGAAAATGTTTGATAATGTCTGCTAAATATTATGGTGAGTCTTATTTTCGTACCTGATGTTATTTTAAATGCATTATTTGTTGCAGAGTGAGTTAAAATTTTGTGAGAGTGATTTAAAAAAAAATTTAATTCAAATGTGAAAAAAGTGTTACTTATAGTTGTCGCTATGGAGTATGGAGTTAATAATGACAGTTTGAAACGTCAAAATTTAATAAATAAAAAATAAATATATAGAAAATAAATTAACGTTCAAATTTTTCATAAAGCCAGTGGTTACAACATGTTAAAATTTAATTTTTGAGCATTCCTACAAACGCGGTAAAAATGGGGGTCATTTTTTATAAATATTGTCATTATTTTTATATTAATTAATTTAAAAATATGAAACTTATTGTAATTACATAGAAATATATAATTTAAAGTAGTGTGTGTCACAACTTTTGAATTTTTAAAAGCAAGTTAAGCTTCAAACTCAACTGACTACAATTCTAAAATGGATAGTAGTATATTATGATAGGTACAAATGCATAAGCTAGCCTTTAAAGCATACATACGAGAAGTTTAAATTTTAAATTCTTGTTAATGTAACATATACAATTTTATTTATTAAATATATTTTGTTACGTGCTAGTATATTAGGACACGATCCAGGCATTTAAGGTTGAGGAAATAAAATTAAGGCACAGAGTTGGCCATGCATCTCGTATTCACCATCGTAACTCTTCGTAGACGTTATTCTTTCTTCTATAAAGATCATAGTGGCCTAGCTCACCGGACAATGTAATTGTATTCAATGTAGCATGGCATGAATGATGCTCTAACTAGACTTATGAGCTTATCAGGTCACTGCAATTGTCTAGGAGGTCATATCATTTTGTCGCTGAGTTTCTTATCTATTGTTTTTTGTTAATTGTTTCCGTTTTTTGTTCGTCCGCTTCAGGTTTCGCAGCGGGGACACTGAAATCTAGATAGTGTGCTATTTGTTAGAAATAAGTAGGCTGTGTTTGTTTCTTGTTTTAAAAAATTTGGTGTGATTTTGTTTTATTAGATCTGTGACAGAATGAGTGATAACATCTATCTAGTAGATTTCTATTAGATTTAAACGCGAGGAGAAATTTATTAGCGCGATTTAAATTCTAATCTAGATTTTTATCTTTCCATGTTAGATATATAAATGAATCTAATTTTACACAATTTACACACTACTTACAGCATTTTTATTACTCAATATTTATTATAATGTAATTTTATTTTTCTTAAAACGAACGTTGTTATTTGAATTACTTTTGGTTTTTTTTTTTGTTCTTTTCTGCACTAATTTATTTGAAAATGGATTCGGTATTTCCAAAAGACGGTAGCAGAAGGCTCAAAAATAGCAAGAATTTGAAATAAAGCAGATATGTGACGTAAATATTGGTGGAGGACCCCATTTATTAATTTAAGCTCTAAAAAATTAAGCAGTACTATGAAAAAAAGAATTTGTTTGAAAAATAAAAACCTGAATTTAATATTTTCTAACCCAGAGTTTTATTAATCAGTGAACATGGGCGTATGTCATTACCATAGTTACATTTAAAATGATTGACAGCAATGTATTATCGCGTTTTTTTTTTTATACTGGACATAGGACGTGACATTTAGTATATCTGTCAATGTCATCAAATTGTCATATTTCAAAATGTATACAGTTGAAGAAAAAGTTCAAATTGTATGGTATAATAAGCCTAAGGCAAGAAATAATTAATATAAATTATATTTTATCCCTATTTTTTAATTGATCAATATTTATTTTGTCACCATTGTAAATACAATTTTTTAAATGGCCCCAAAGAAAAAAAAATCGTTTGGTGCAAGATCTGGTGGCATTGCAGGCCACTCCACTTCTCCACCACGTCCTATCCAGCGTTGGGGGAATACCTGGTGCAGATATAAGTGAAAATTTTAACGACTCCAATACCTGCAATTTTGTGAATTTACTTCCCGATTAATATAAAATGTCGCTTCATCCGTAAATAAAATTCGATCCAGTAATATTTCCCCACTATTAATTTTGTTCATCATATCTTCGCAAAAGATATTTCTTCGTTCTATATCGTTGTGTAATAACTCTTGGTCATTTTGATATTTAAAACTCTTAAAATGTTCTTGTCTTAAAACCTTGTATACTAGTATTCTTAATTTCAGAAAAAAAATTGTTGACAGGGTGTTGTCACATTCAATTAATTGCATAATTTCTTGTTTCTTACTATTAACTACAGTACTTGGTCTGATTTTCTTCTTGTGCTGTTTATTGACGCATCCTTTAGTTCATCAGTCATTGTAAATTTTTCTTATAGTTGTTGGACTGGGTCGCTTATTAAAAGTTAATGCACATAAGTCAGAAACTTGTTGTAGACTCGTTATAATTACTCCAATTTACAATTTGAACTTTACTTTAACTGTATACATTTCGAAGTATGACAATTTGATGACATTGACAGATATACTAAATGTCACGTCCTATGTCCAGTTTAAAAAAAAACGCGATAATACATTGCTGTCAATCATTTTAAATGTAACTATGGTAATGACATAAGCCCATGTTTACTGATAAAAAAAAACTCTCGGTATAAAAAAATTTAAAAATCGTAGAAATTTTCATAGTATATTTAGTTCAGTTTATAATGAAATAAAACTGTACTTTTCAATGAAATATTATCTATAGCAGCACTAATAGTCAGGTAATTTTTTTGCAAAACTGTATCAATTTAAGTTATTAACACTGGTGGAAATAATCTGATGAATATGTCATTAAAACTGAGAAGTATATTAACTAGAAATTACTACTGTATCTTGATATTCTTAATAGCTTGGAATTTACTTCAAGGCAGGATCTGTTTTTATTGTAATGCAAGTAAAATTGGCACTGTGAAAATGTAATGCTCTGCTTATATGATTCGCAAAGAAATGATCAAAATTCACCCTATTTATAATACGGGTAAGTAGAGCCTGGGAATTTTGTAAAAACTTTGTTAAATATTACTGGATAATTTTATGTAAAGGTCTTACTTTATGTCAGTGCTTAATTTTTTAAGAAGGCACTTGTTAATTTAATCTGTTGTTATTTTCATTACAGCAGTCATTTTATTCTTGCTCTCATAATTTTCTAACCCTTCAACTCATATGAGAGTCTCTCATTTTATGTGCGTAGTATACGCATATTAATGTCTCTTTCCTGTTTCGTAATAGCAGCAAAATTTGCAAACGTCATTTATATATGCAAATTAAAAACATACATATTTTATGTACATCTATGATTAAATTATAAATTATCCTATTCAAAAAACTTGTATTAATATAAATGAGTATAAATTCAAATTAATTCTATAATAGGAGTATTATTTTAAGATTTTACTTACAAAGTATTTATAATATTCTCTTTTTAGATACTATGATTTTTAGCTTAAACGTTTATTTGATATTGAAATATTTATTTATAAACTTTCGCCTGACGTATAATTTTTCAGCAGATCATTATCAAATTAGTTTTTTGTACATTACAATAAAATTCTTAAAACTTCAAATGGGTATTTCAACATCTTTCTTTTACATCTACCTATACATTCAGAGGCTTCATGAGGTAGATTAGACACTTGCAATAGTGCAGTTTTAGAGGAATTGGATGGTATGCATACATACATACACTATCGTTCAAAAATATTGGTTCATATCTGACAATGGGTCCATAAACCATAACACAAAAATAATAAAATGTACATTTTATCCTTAAAGTACTACTAAATAAATAATGATTAAGATAAAAATAACATTTTTTTAATAATTACTTTGCGAGATATTTGAATTTATTCCCAGTGTCACAGAAGACGTCACACTATACCCAAATCATTCAAGCAGCCAATGCACGTCATTAATAAAAATTGAATAAAAATAAGTAGATGTGTGACGTCATGTACTGGTACGTTTGCAGAGGTTTTAGAATCTTTATGAAAAGAGTTACACAGATTGCAATCTATATTATCGACATGGTCATGAACTGTCACATCTACAAAATAAATACTATATTTTCGTCACTGTCCATTTCTATTTAAATTATTTACTAACCTTATTTATACTTATGTATGCTATATAAAGGCAATAAATAAAAGTAAGCTGAATTTCAAAGAAATATACCGAATTCTTCTGACTGATTAGAAGTGCTACCTTTCGCAGATTCACAGATTTTGTGTTTGCGTTAACGGTCACGTTGCGTCCTTGCGTTGCGTTTAACATTATTTATTATAAATAGGCCTTTACAACGCACAAAAATGTTTCAAACACGATACAAATATTTTTCAAATAATAACTTTGACAGTATGAACATACAAATTATTAATGTTGCCAACTATAGCAACAATTAAACGAATAATATGACGTTGATGTACATTATTTATATATTATTCATGTCATATACGATAAGTAATGAACTCTACTATTCATCTTAATAATAATTATATAAGGCTATACACTTTTTGACGGTTAAAAATTATTGAAATTTTATTTCATTTTTCACTATTAGTGATTTTAATTCATTAAAGTTTTTACACTAAGTGATGACGTGCATTGGCTGCTTGAATGATTTGGGTATATTGGTATCTTTCTCGCGCAGCCTACTACAGAAACTGGTGTGAGAAAGACAGCTATAGGTTTCTTTAAAAATCAAATGCAGTTATACAAAAAATAATTATGACTTTTTGATACCACGAATTACTTTAAAATTAAACGAACTTTTATTTAAATTTAAAAACCATGGTTTATGGTCCCATTGTTCTGACATTCTTCAATAAAACAACAACTTTCTTTGGAATTGGTCACAAATTATTACCGTTTACCTTCAAAACATTAATTTTTACGCGAATATTGTAAGAAGTTTATCTTTCTTCTCTTTCTGTCATTTTTCTTTTCTTTATATTTTAAATGCACACCATAATTATAAAAAAATAATATAATAATAATATCATCTTAATATTAATAACATTTTATTATTATTTTAAATTTTGATGCAAGAAAATAATGGTGAATAGGGGCAAAAATAAAACAAAATGACAGAATGTCCAATTCTATTATGATTTCATAGGTGTTTAAATATTTCAAGATATTCTTCACTATTTCAAGTTTTTCTAGAATATTATTACTATTATAGTTTCCTCTATTTCTGAACTGTCCTGGACGATGTATGGCTTCTGAATGAAACTGGTCCTGGAAGGAAAATAGCGAACGAGTGGAAGCAAAGGACGAAGGATGCAGCAGGAGCGACTAAACCGGAATTGTGCGCGTGCCTGTGTAAATGCCAGGGTGGATTCACGGTCCTCGTTCCTGTCAAGAGGAAAATCTTTCTGCTCTGACACAGGGGAGGACTAGTAACGTATGTATATTTTGTTCTTAAATAGCATTATCCATAATTATGGCTCATTCATTATTACCGATGTCTATATGTGTTGTAGATACTGGCACACCCAGTTATGGGTAATATACCGAGATGATATATTTATTTATTTATTTATTTATTTTTAAGACTCATTCACAGCTACGAAAATAAGAATTATAAATAAAATCATATATGCGAACCTTTTTCTTATAACAGCTTTTTTAATTATATTTAAATTTAAATCATTTTACTAGACAGTAAATTGACAGCTCAAATGACAGTTGTTACCTTCCGTCAAAAGGAAGGTATTGTTTTTGGTCAAAAAATTCGGTGGTGAGTTTTTAATGTATAAGCACGTTTTAGGGTCACTACAATACGAATGTACTATTTTTAAGATGATGTCTGTATGTGTGTATGTGTGTCCGTGTGTGTGTCTGTGTGTGTCTCTGTGTGTGTGTCTGTGTGTGTGTCTGTGTGTCCGTGTGTGTGTGTGTGACAAATTTTTCTCCGACGATAACTCCAAAACTACAATTCTAAAAATTATGATTCTTTCATATTCCTCTTCTTTACAACCATATGAAGAGCTGATTAGATTTTGGTTATAATTGGTCAACCAGAAGTACCCTTATTTGAAGTTTTTAACAGTTTTTCTTACAAAAATGCAGTTAAATATTATTTTTTGATATTTTCTTATTATATTTATTAAAGAAAATACTCTTCTCTATATGGTTTGATCATTCATTTTCCTTCATATTCAATAGATGTAGAGTTAAAGCATTACAAAGCAATTAATTTTCAAAAATTAGTCAGCTTTGTTATTTATCATGGAAACAGCTGACATAATTATTCAAAAAATTTAATTGACAGATGTCAGTTGCAAGTGCAAAACCAAATATGGAAAAAGTATAGGATCTAAAATTGGTATGTCATAGTGTTGCTCGCAAGTGACACGCAGAGAAAGGCCAAAGAGAAGATGGAAGGACATTACTTAGTGTAGTTTATGTTATAATTTTATTGGATTTATAGAACCTTTTCAAATGAACTTTTGGTATGGAATTTGTAAAAAATAGTATGTGTTCGTGTCCGATTTTACATGATAGTATATAAAATCTGTTCCAAGGACCTTTTGGTATGGGATTTGTACAAAATACATGGAATTGACGGAAGGTCTTGTGCTGGCCACAACAGATTTTTTTTTGTAAGTGTTTATGTTTATAAAAATATAGTAAAATATTTGTCATTTGCAAATCTTTGTGTTTATTGCTGGGTTTATGCAGGCAACTAAATTAAAAAATTAAATTATACAACTAAACTAAACAAGTAGAAACCATTGTTATCAATGACAACGTTTATGCAACTGGACTGAAGAATTAAACTAAAGAAACTAAATTAAGAAGTTGGCTATTTTCAACTTTTAGTTTAATTTTATAATTTCTTAGTTTTGCGCCTGCGCCATTCGTGCATTTATGATAGATTTTCACACCTAACCTATGAAAATGTACGATGATAACAAAGTTTCTGCAGAAAAGAGCGACGAAATACTAATTGAACTTATTCAACAAATTGTTTACCTTTATTTTTTTATCCTATATAAATATAATGTATCGCAATTTCACCTATAAAAGTTAGATTATACGAAATGTCGAACATAAAATTCTGAATTTTAATTTACTGCAGAAACGACGTTATTTTAGTTTAGTTTCTTAATTTAGTGGCTTAATATAATTTCAAAACTTACATGCTGCATAATCTCAGCATTAGTCTTATGTTAATTTTATTTTCGAGAGCTGTGAATACTTTCATAAAAATCTATTGTTTATATCGTTATTTTTATGTATAATTTTATTTTTATTTTCGAAGCTATGAATGAGGCTTTAAGAAAAACTTTATTTGTAGTTTGGAAATGTTTACGCTGTTGATACAGAAATAACTAATAGAAATTTTATTTATATTCCAATGGTTTATGTTTTGGATATTACCATACAAATTTATTTAAATTTTTATTATAAAATACTTAGAACAACTTGATATTCCAAGACTTTCAAGTCATTTTAAAATTCAGCACCTAGCAGTCTATCATAGATAATCAAAAATATTAATTATAAAATTCTTAGAACTATTTTCGACATTAATCATCTAAATTTTGAAGGCTATGGTGATTGCAAAACGTATAATTCTGAGAAATAAAAATTCTTTTAACACTTTTAGTAGCTAACAAATATATTTTATTTTTATTTATTTCTACATTTCTTTTGCAGAAAATTAGATTTTCTGTAAAATTTCTGTTTATACATTAAAAATTAAATTTATATTTATTATTTTAATAAATATTTTAAGGTTAGTATATTACTGCAAAATAATAAGATACCTATTAAAATTCTCTTAAAGATGACGGATTCGGACAGTACCATGTCCACTAGAATATTTGTCTTTTTAAATTATTCTCAAGTGAAGATGACGATTTTGAAATAATAGCTATTAAAAAAAAAACCCAAAAATGAGAATTATGTTAAGATGACAATACTCCAGTATTCAAATTTTTTGAACGCTTTCAAACAAATTGCAAATGATATTGCAGTAAGATTTACAGTTTCACAGTATTTCCATTATCAAACTGAAGATAACCGCACTCTAGATGCTTATAAATGAGTTTTCATTATGTGCTCACAGAAAAATTCAAACCGATTGATTTGTATCTAGTTTGAAACCGATCATGCACATTCGATTTCAAACTTCAACCGTTTGCAAACCGTTCTATGAACAAAGCGAATGCCAACTGATGCCCGGTTTCACCATTGCCGAATAAATTTACAAATAGTTATCTGACGTATAAATTTTATTCATTGGTTAGTCAAAGTTTCGTTTCACCAACCAAAATCGTTGAATAGATAGTTATTCACGGAATATTATTTTTCTTTCCATTATTTTACATTGAGTATACAGCTAACAAGTTCATCTCCCTGACAAAACTGTCATGTTCGCTGTCAACGAAAATAATTTTTTGATTTGTGTCATTGAAATCAAATGAAAACGAGTGAAAATAAAAATAAGAAGAGGGAAAGAAGCAAAAAATTCCTTCATGAAGAAAAAAGAATGTTTAAAAATTGTATTGGAAGAATATTTGTATATTATAGAAAATAAGAAAACTGACGATATGTTGTCACAAGAAAAAATTAAAGAATGGAATATTTTTGCACAAAAAAAAAATCCTCTCTTAAACGCATTGTTTTGATAATCAGAATCGAATGCGAAAATCTACTTCTTCAATTTGATTATAAATTATGATCATGTGATTATAGGGGTCATTCCTTTTTCGCCTGAATAACAATTTCTTCATCAGAAGATGTCATCAATGATGAAGATGAGATTCTAATATTGGCGGAAATATAAATAACAGTTAAAGATAACTTCATTTTCCATATTTATCTATTATCCGTTTTAGATTGGTACCTTTTGTAAATATTCTTCTGATCGCCACTGAGAAATTAAATTATAACACGCACAATAAAAATGTCAAATGTCAAACTATTCGTTGAATAAATATTTAACTGGGCAAAAATCTCCAGATAATTTAACTGACGATTTATTCGTCGAATAACTGCTAACTGACGTTGGTGGAACAAAAATATGCTATTTTATTCAACGAATAGCTTAACTGATGAATAAACTATTTATTCGTCAATGGTGAAACCGGGCATGAATCAGTTATTTTTGATCAGTCAGTATAACTACCATATTTAAAAACTTCCCTGAATCCAACCCTGCAGTAAGTAGGCGTCTTTTCCGGGGTCACCTCTCCCCCAGAATCACATCACACATCGATGGTTCCGAGTTCCTAATTCAAAAATGGTGCTCGACTGCTACATCCCCTGCTTCGTCGTCACCATCCCCTCACCCTTGTCGTCCCACGCTTGCTGGGCTGCGCCGCGCTCCTCAGCGACGTCGACGTCGAGACGCCGCGGCCTATAATTTGGCGTCGTCGTCACGTCTCGGGTAGGGCAGGGGAACGCGCACGCCGCACACACAATGAAGGATAAATGAGCGTGTTGTGACGGGGGATTTCGGGGAGGGGGTGGTTGCCATGGAAACGGAAAGATGGATGCACGTGGAAGACACTATGATGGGATTGGAATCATTTTACCAAGGATTAATGTTAGCAAGTGACCATGATCGGTTAGTGAAATGAACAAAAAATAGTATATAGGTTCAAACCTTTTATAGAATATAGAATTTTAAAAAATGTACTTCAAAATAGATTGTCGAAAATCTAAATTGATTTTTCGACTGATTAGGTTTCTTCGAAATAATGTATGGAACAAACGTTGTAACAAAAAATTCATCGTTTGCTGTGATACTCTCATTTACAACAGAATTTGAAATGAAATTTAAATATGTTTATATTTCATTCTATTCTGTCTTAATCTTTCCAAAAATGGTCCACCTCGGGTTTTGATTTTTCCAAATGCTCTTCAAATAGTAGAGACGTCGAAAAATATGAATGGAATATGAAAGGAAATTAGGTTGTATATTACATATATCTTACATGACTGTGACTAAAACACTAACCCCAAACTCATCGAAAAGAATCTGATGTGGCCAGCACATTAACTTCCGTCAATGGGGTATTCCACTCAATTTTTTTTATTATTTTAAATAAAACTTCATTCAGTTTTGAAGCAATTCATAGTATTAAAAAGTCTTAATTGTTCCTAGTTTCAGAGTATTTTATTTTCGAGAAATCAGTGTAACGTCACATTTCCTCTATACTTGTCTTTCTCACACACACTGCTCTGAGTACGCTGCGAGAGTAGGATAACAATTGTATGACGTCAATTTTCCCTTTTAGCAAATGTGAAATATCTCGTAAAGTAATTATTTAAAAAATGTTTTCATTGTTTTAACTATTATTTATTGAGCCATACTTTATGTTAAATTGAAATTTTCTTAATTTTGTTGTTATGGTGGAATACCCCATTCTATGTACTGTAACAATCGCGACTGGGGTGCAACAGAAGTAGCGATGTTTGCGATTTAAGTAAAGTTATACTTACCTGCTGTCTGTTGCGTCGGCCGGTAAGCTGATCACGTCACTGGGTGGGTGGCACAATTATATTAATCAATTTAGAAAAATATATATATCTTTATTAAACAGTTAATCTAATGTATTAAATATAAGGTTGATATAAGTTAATCTAATTGACAAAAATGTAACTCGAAAACAAGAGACTCAACTGTAAAGCAGTTGGACTGAGAATGAATTCGCTTGGCCACCACGATCATCTTCAGTCCTCGGTAAACGAACTAATTGCATACTCGGCAATATAACGCAATAGCTGATATTACTAAAAAGTCAATTTGAGCGTGGCCAATTACGAAACCAAATTTTGCACAACAATCAAATTGTTACATCACCGCCCCCTTAAGACTTAATTATAACCTCGCAGAGGAATAATTCAAGTCCACTGGGGATATTAGTTCGTTTACCCTCTTAATATTAATTAATTACAACAAGTAGTAGCTGATGTCATACCGGGGACAGGGGTGTTCTCAGCAGTTGGATGGATGCCGATCTTTGGGCTGCAAGGGCTGCACGGGCTGTTGGAGTGGGTGGATCTTGTATCGTGACCACCCGGTCCAATCTCCCCGTCTCATGGTACGCTGGTGGAGGGAGGGCGTCTCGACTAACTAGCTCGTCTGGTGTTGGCGGTCGTGGCACTAAATTGGCTAGCAAAAACCGATTTAGCAAAGCATGCCACAGACTTGCAAAAAAAATTGATCGCCCTCGGGGTTGATGTTCGGTGGCTTTGCGAATTGTCCAGCAATTCATGGCCACGCTTGCGATGTAGGCTAAAATGGACCATGTAGTATAAATAGCCGCAATCACCGAGAAAATATTCCCCAACTTAGAGAGGAAACCCCATACCTCCTCCGCGGCGTCCATGGCCAGCGCGGTGAATTCTTTTCTGCTGAACATATTGGGTAGGTGATATCCCTGAGCATCCACGTCAGCCCCAGCCACTCTCCGTGTCATCAGATTCATGACTGCCTTCCTTTCATTTGGAAAGAGTAAGTTGTGTTGAAATGCCTCCATATCCGCCTTCGAATAGATACCACCGGAACTCAGGGGTGAAATCTCCACCATCGGGAGGTTGTCGAGTTCCTCATCGGTGCTTAACTCAATCGGCGTCGGATTAGCTAATCGGGGTTCTGGGTTCAACTCCACCCACTTATCTTCCAAATGAAACATCGCTGGCAGTCGACCGTCGCAGTCCACCTGGGTTCCATGATCTTGCAAGATTCGTGTTACCGGTGTCATGAATTTGGATTCATTTTGGTATACCACCGGTAACTCTTGGTAGCAGTATTCCGTCTTTCGGTAACCGACAATCTTTGGGTAACATTTAGCGATATACAGTACCTCTCCTACTACTCGTCCTGTGTGACCGGCTGCCTCCTTCACCAAGTCGCTGACTACATCAGGTGATTCATGTGCGAGAGCAAGACGATTACGTAGTACTTGCTCTCGTATCTTACAACGTTTCAGGATGGCGTCAAAAATTAGGTCACGGGTCTGTTGTTTGACCGCAATCTCGAGGAAGAGTAGCTTGGAGAGTACTTGAGCCATGATGTCGGTGTTATGGTTGATTCTCCTCGATTTTTGGTAATAAAAACCGAGAGACGTCTCGAAAATTACCATCAGACGGTTCTGCTCAGTCCTCCAGGCGGGCTGATGACACACAGCTTCCTGTCCGCAGCGCCAATGTAACAATCGCTACTGGGGTGCAACAGAAGTAGTGACGTTAACGATTTAAGTAGGGTGTACTAACCCTGCTGTCTGTTGCGTCAGCGGGTTAGCTGATCACTGCACTGAATTGGTGGCACAATTATTAATAAGAAATAATTTAGAAATTATTTATTAATAATAAAACAAAAGACAGAATTGCGGCCAAAGGTTATAAAATAGTTAAACACAAAAGTAAACAAAAAATAAATATTTGTATTAATAAAAACAAGTTAAGTAATAAACAAAATAAATACAAACATATTTATATGAAATTACAATTAACGAACGATATTTAGCAATGTACTTCTCATACCTAGGGGTAGACTACCCCTGAAGATCTAGGGTATCATCTTCAGCGGGGTTGATCCAAACGAAGACTATTGTTGACTCTCTGACTGCTGACTGTCGATCGTTGAATCCTCTCATTATATTTAACATTCTATTTATATAATATAAATAGAATGCAAGATTGCAATAATTTTGCTGAATGGCAAGTGTAATACCCTCGCGTATAGCCAAAAAGGTTAATAACATTAAATTGACACAAATTGCAAATAATTTTGTTAAAACGAAATATTTCAACAAACCTGGTTTGTTACAGTACTTATAGAAGAACTTCTAATTCACATTTTTTAAAAAGTATTTTAAATGAAAGTTTATGCAATATTTTTCATAGTAATAAAAAATAATAATATATTGCTATTTTCATAAATAATTAAATAAAAACATTAGCAACAGCAATAATCAAGAAGAACAACCTCCCATGCCGGCGACGTCAAAGTACATACAGTACGCCATTAATAGCCAATAGGTAAACAGTTTATATTATTTATATAAATAAAAGTAACCGATAGTTTGTCACATGTTAAACTGTATATACTCTGACGCCACATTCTGTTTCAGATCACGTGACTTTTTCAAAATATTACACAAATTTCAATATTTAATTTTAAAATATCTAATGGATATGTCGTGATATTTTCAAATCTGAGGCTCTTTAAAAAAAATATCTGTTAAAATTTAGTACTTAGAAGTCATATAAAAATTCTTGCAGCCCTATTCAGAAAATTGAAAATATTTGGGTATTGCCAATCAGGAAAATATACAATAATGGTTGGGAAGCAAAAAATGAAGAACAGTTGTGAAGAGAATTTTCTTAGGTAAATTCACTGTCCATCACCTTGTGCGAAATGTGCGCATTTATATGAACTAGACCTGAATCCTAAATGTCAAACATCTTACAGTTATTCTAATAATCAAGCGAGTTTTGATTCGCTCACTAGATTACTGTAATAAATCTCCCAAACTGTAAAAATATTTTGTTTTAGTAACATATTGCAAAACGTTATATTTGATATGATAAATGTATTATCAATAATGCTAACACAGATAATTCTTTTAAGTTTGGATCATGACATTAAAAATTATTTATAATCAAAACATATGTGAGAACTAGATTCGAAATAAAAGAGCTTTATATACATGGTGAGTAAATTAATACCCTAAAGGTCTCGTTACACTATACTATAGTTGTTAATAATGATGATGAACATATATCATATATGCACTCACTGTCATATCCTGTTAATTTATAATTGATTGTAAAATACAATTCTAACTAACTGTAAATAAACACAAAATATTGTTACATTACAAAAAATGTTGCATTGAAAAAAATGCTTTTTTACCTCTCGCTAAAAGAAATGGAATCATGATAAAAATCGCATATCCAGATTTTAGTGGATAAGCACGTTCGAAGGTCCCTCGAATTCGATTATAACATTTTTACGATGATGTCTGTGAGTATTCGTGTTGTGTGTGTATGTGTGTGTGTGTGTGTGTGTGTGTGTGTGTGTGTGTGTGTGTGTGTGTGTGTGTGTATTGATGTTGTAAACATGGTTTCTCAAATACTGCTTAAAACATGTTCAACTACTGATTACTCAATCGGACATAAATCGGAAGAGCTGATTGGGCTTTGGTAACAAATGATCAACCAGAAGTAAAGTAGTTTCTTAAAAAAATCTTTTAAATATTATTTTTTGAAAATTTATGTTATTACGAATAATAAAAAACATTAAATTCTAAATCTGATTAATTTAATTTTTTGTTGTATTTTCTATAGATTTAGAGAAAATGAATATAATATATAGAATAAACTAATGTAATAAATCACACAGTCCAAACTACACCAAGGAAACCCGTCGACATTGTTTGTAATTGACAGATAAATGTCAGTGTCAAAAATCAACAGTTTTAAAGGCAGTACTGAAAGCTTTTTCTGGGAAGTACATTTAATCATTTCTATTACTTTATTAATTAAATATTTAAAATTGCAGGAAAAATGCATATATCCATAAGAAGTACCGCCAATCTTGTCAAATGGATACTTAGGAACGTCCTCATGGAATGAAAGAATAGAATGGGCTACTTGCGTGGTACTGAAAATCCGATTTCTGTCACTATATATGTACTGTTATATTGAAAACATATATAAAAGTATAAATTTTATTTTAAAATAATTATTTGTTTTTTACTAAATTAAGAAAGAAATTTTTCTGTGACGTCTTTATATTGAACTGGGGGAGGGGAAGCATGTTTAAGAATGTAATCAAGAGATGGCATGGCGTGCGAGAAATTTTTAATTTGAATTTGACCTTAGTTCATTTTTCTCTCTCTCTGGTCTCTCAAATACATTAATTACTTTACAAATAAACACATAGGTAGTTACTTTAATTTAAAATATCGATACCAAAAAGATAAACTAAACTACTAACCTCCAAACTATTATTGAAACGTCAAACAGGTGATCTACATTACCCGCACAAACATACCATTACTATGGGACGGCACCACGCCGTGACTTTACGACTATTCATTGGTGCGGCGTAATTCTACGTCATACATGGCGGGAATTCAAATAATCATATTTCATTATTTTTTTTCTGGCTAATTAATAAATATTTTGTGAAAAGAAAAAATATGGGAAGCAAGTTTTTATCTTCTCTTCAAAAATATTAAATAAAAAAAGTACGCAAGTAGCCCATTATGAGAAGTATGTAATATTGTAAAAATTGAATTTATGGAATTTTTGAACTTTTTAAACAAAAATGGGTCGAGATACCAACTTGAGAAAATTGTCAATCTATTCTACGAATATGACTACATAATTGTACTAATTTTCAGAGTTATTAAGCAAATAAAACAATTTTTAGAAAGAAAACAATGAAAAAAAAAAACATTTCAAAAATTGACCTTATCATCGTATTTGAATCAAAATAATAGGAATATCATATAAAAAGAATCATATTATTTATTATATCTTCTACAGATTTAGAGGCAAAATATAGCATTTATGAGGGACAGTTCACTCAAAACTGGAGTTAACATACATAAGAAATTAACATTGTACATATTCGTAAGTCTATATCAAAAGATAAATATTATGCTAATATAATGTAGATATTTTCCTCATTTTTATTCAACATATCTTTTTATCTACATTCAAAGTAGACTTATAGATTGCAGTTAATGACCACACATGTAGCATAAAACCTATCCACCTAACCTGATCTAAATTCTCTGTTTTGTTGGACGCTTATTAAATTAAATTTGTCAGGTATTCATAACAAAACAGCTACCAGACACGAGCAACAAATCCACGCAGCGTCTAATCACACAAGCTGGCTGCCGGTTTAATAATATTCAGCATTTTTCCGAAAGAGATCATGCATAAATACATTTCGCCACTATATTATGCATACACTCTGCATCTCATCTAGACTGCCACTGCCAAGAAAGACAACATTATAAAAATGCCTGGGATCTGATATCCGTTTTCTATACATAGTAATTAATGAAAATTATGTCAGATCGTGTCCAGTGACTGCCGTGCGGAGATATCACAAAATATTACCGGCACCGGCACCAGCACTCGTAAAAAACGCAATAAAAAGAGCCAAGCGGACAGGAGAATGTTGATGTTGAATGTACGTAGCGTATGATGAAATACCTGACTCTGGCTCTATGATTAATGAGGTGAGGATACCCAACTTTGAGTTGTTTCGTCACTGTGGATCGAGGCAAGCTGTTTTTCCTAACGTTTGTTTCGTGGTTTTAAGTAATGTGTTCGGCTCTTCAACGGGATTTTGGTATTGACGTGTGAAGCGTGAAAGTTAGGGAAATTCAAATTATTTGTCTTAAGAGTTCTTGAACTATACAAGTAAAAGGCACTTGTAACAAATTTTGTTAAATGAAGCCACTGAACTCAGTATAGTATATGTCGTAGCCATTTTGTAAAATCGGTCTTTTTAAAAACATCGGCCAGATTGTTAAATTTTCGTTGGCTTTCAAAATTTGGCTAGTCTATATGCAGGTGATCTTCAACTTCGGGTAAAAACTTTTAGGGCATATAGTGCTGACCAAAAGATGTGCTTTTTTACCTTCCGTCACCTTTAGGTAAGGAAGGTATTGTCTTTGGTCAAAAAATTCGGTGGTAAGTTTTTAATGAATAAGCACGTTTTAAGGTCCCTACAATACGAATTTACTATTTTTAAGATGATGTCTGTATATATGTATGTATGTATGTATGTATGTATGTATGTATGTATGTGTGTATGTGTGTGTGTGTCCGTGTGTGTGTGTGTGTATGTGTGTCCGTGTGTGACAAATTTTTCTCCGACGATAACTCCAATACTACAATTCTAAAAATTATAATTCTTTCGTATTCCTCTTCTGTACATCCATATGAAGAGTTGATTAGATTTTGATTATAATTGATCCACCGGAAGTACCCTTATTTGAAGTTTTTAACAGTTTTTCTTAAAAAACGCAGTTAAATATTGTTTTTTGACATTTTGTTATTATACATATTAAAGAAAATATTCTTCTCTATACAGTTTGATTACACATTTTCCTTCGTATTCAACAGATGTAGATTTAAAGCATTATAAAGAAATTAATTTTCAAAAATTAGTAAGCTTTGCTATTTATCATGGAAACAGCTGATGCTGATATATTAAAAAAATTCTAATTGACCGATGTCAGTTGCAAGTGCAAAACCAAATATGGAAAGTGTAGGGTGTAGGATCACAAAATTGGTATGTCATAGTGCTCCTCGCAAGTGACACGCAGAGAAAGGCCAAAGAGAAGATGGAAGGACTGTATTGCAGAAGACTGAAAGGAATGCCTGTATCAAGAAGATGTGTTGGACAGGAATGAGTGGAAGAAAAGAGGAAACAGCTACCTCTAATAAAATAGACAAATAAATTGTACAAATAATTCCTCTCTAATAAAATAGGGGAAACTGAAGAATAAGAAGAAGTGTCAAGTGCATTTTACTTAGTGTATGTTTATGTTATAATTTTATAGGATTTATAGAATAGAAATAGTATGTGTTCGTGTTTGATTTTACATATTATATAGAATCTGTTCCAAGGACCTTTTGGTATGGGATTTGTACAAAATACATCGAATTGACGGAAGGTTTTGTGCTGGCCACAACAGATTTTTTTAATCAAATAATTGTACTAAGTTAAATGGGGTCCCGTGGCCGCGTGCCTGAGTGTCTCGTCGCGAACCTGGGGGAATCGGGTTCGATCCCGACCGGCGTCAAATATTTCGAATTTTAAATGGCACAAAAGTGACCCCTGTGGTGCACTCTCCTCGCCAGCAATGAGTGCCCATGACGTGACGCCTGGTAAACGCCCGCACGGTACAAATATGTCATCATTATTACCGATATCTGCGACAAAGCAGATTGGCACACTTACAAATAGGTAATATGCCGTGATGATATATTTATTTATATTTAAGTTAAATGTTGTGGCGACCTTAGCCAATGTTTAATTTTCATATAACTTCGTAACTATTAGAAATTGAGAACAATGTTTCATATAAAATTTTATTATTTACTGACAGACAAAATTTTGTTCGATCGCTATCATTGTCAGTTTTTCTTCAATTGTTCATTTATCTCGGAAACAGTTAAAATCAGACCTATGTTGATTAAGCTTTTTACCTTCCGTCACCTATAGGTAAGGAAGGTATTGTCTTTGGTCAAAAAATTCGGTGGTGAGTTTTTAATGAATAAACACGTTTTAGGGTCCCTACAATACGAATATACCATTTTTAAGATGATGTCTGTATGTGTGTGTGTGTGTGTGTGTGTCCGTGTGTGTGTGTGTGTGTGTGTCCGTGTGTGTGTGTGTGTGTGTCCGTGTGTGTGTGTCCGTGTGTGACAAATTTTTCTCCGACGATAACTCCAATACTACAATTCTAAAAATTATAATTCTTTCGTATTCCTCTTCTGTACATCCATAAGAAGAGTTGATTAGATTTTGGTTATAATTGATCCACCGGAAGTACCCTTATTTGAAGTTTTTAACAGTTTTTCTTAAAAAAACGCAGTTAAATATTATTTTTTGACATTTTGTTATTATACATATTAAAGAAAATACTCTTCTCTATACAGTTTGATTATACATTTTCCTTCATATTTAATAGATGTAAATTTAAAGCATTATAAAGAAATTAATTTTCAAAAATTAGTCAGCTTTGCTGTTTATCATGGAAACAGCTGACATAATTATTCCAAAAAATTTAATTGACAGATGTCAGTTGCAAGTGCAAAACCAAATATGGAAAAAAAGTATAGGCTCTAAAATTGGTATGTCATAGTGTTGCTCACAAGTGACACGCAGAGAAAGGCCAAAGAGAAGAGGGAAGGACATTACTTAGTGTAGTTTATGTTATAATTTTATTGGATTTGTAGAACCTTTTCAAATGAACTTTTGGTATGGAATTTCTAAAAAAATAGTATGTGTTTTTACATGATATTATATAGAATCTGTTCCAAGGACCTTTTGGTATGGGATTTGTACAAAATACATGGAATTGACGGAAGGTCTTGTGCTGGCCACAACAGATTTTTTTTACTCATTTTGGTCAGTCCTATATGCCCTTAATTTTTTTTTACAATTTCTTTGAAACAGGTTCTACAGGGTGGGGCAGAATGACCTCCCTGATTTGAAGGGTTAATTGTAAGAAAACGGTTCAAGATACATAAAAAAGGTTATTATTGCTCAAAAGTACATATAATGCCGTTTTATTTTCACGATGTTTGGAAAATGATATCGTCCAAGTGGCGGCCTTTGCGAGCAATGCACATATTGGGCCTTTCAAAGAAGTTTTCGGCCACTCTTCCCAGTATATCTTGCGAAATTCCAGCGATGACGTCCTCAATCGCCTCCTTCAGAGCTTCAAGCTACAGCTTTGACATATCCCCACTGAAAAAAGTCACACGGGCTCAAATCGGAGGAGCGAGGGGGCCATGGAACATTTTCCCGGTGAGAGATCGGGCGACCGGGAAAGAGCTCTTGCAGAATTTCGCGTGAATGACGGGCAGTATGGGTCGTGACTGAAACCAGAAGGCTTCTGTGTCGTGTTTCTCGCCATACTCTTCCTTTTTGGGGCGCACAAAGTTCTCCATACAATAGTGAGCCGAATTCACGGTAACAGAACAGTTAATCCTTCGGATTCAAAAAATAAGGCCCAATAATGCGTACAGAGGACAGAGCGCACCGAACTGATACTTTGGTGCTGTGAAGAGGTCTTTGATGCAGTACACGAGGGTTCTCAGATGCCCAGTAACGAAAATTTTGTTTATTTACTGTGCCACAAAGATGAAAATGCGCTTCGTCGAAAGGCTCAATATGTGCATTGCTCGCCAAGACCGCCACTTGAACGATATCATTTTCCAAACATCGTGAATATAAAACGGCATTATAATTATATGTACTTTCGAGCAATAAAAACCTTTTTTATGTATTTGAACCGTTTTCTTACAATTAACCGTTCAAATCAGGGAGATCATTCTGCCCCATCCTGTATATAATAAAATTTGTGCACTGTAGTATGCGTGCTTAGCTCAAAATAATCGTAATTAGAGAATCCGTTATTAAAAGTGACAGATAGTTACTTAAAACCATCTTGTATTTGGTTTCTTCTTCTATATAATGTGTTCTTATTATGTTCTTATAGTATAAAGGATGAAAGAAGAAAAGTACAATAAATTTAAGTCCAAATATAAAACAAGCATTTGCTTGTGCAAATTATTTTGAGAAAAATGAATTTTTAGGTATACAACTGGTAAAAATTATAATAATTAACATTGTTTTATGTGGATTTGACTTTATTGACTGTGTAGATCACATACAAACGATTTTATTTTTTACGAATAATTACGAATATAGTTATTGTAAAAGAAATGTATATCACCTTCAAATATAAAATAATTATTTTTGTTTTTTTAAAAAATATATTGAATATATCGAAAATACCTAGATAATAAATAATATAACTACTTATAATAGGCGTACTTATCAGCTTATGACATTGTACGTTTGTTACAGAACATATTTATTGCAGAAAAGCACATAAATAGATATTTCACCCTGAAAATTAGGTACTAATCGTGTACCTATTATATTGTTATAATTATTATGAAGCAGATAAGATAATCAATATTCACTTTTAAAAATAGCTATAAATTAGAAGAAAATGGCAATGAAATTTGATAAATTTATATTTTATTTTCTTGAAATATTGTTGCAAATTTTAGGATACCCATAAATTTCTTGTTATAATTTTCATCAACAAAATTATATCACTGTACTCATTTATATATCTTTGTTTCCAGTTGCTGCAATGTCGATTCTCATGAGAGAAGAAATTACTGTAAACGTGAAAACATCAACATTTTAAAGAAAATAATGCCATTCTTATCTTGTCCGGATTTCGATGGCAACCATTGGGATTTCGGAAACTATAAGAGGTACATACGACTTCGGTTAAATGAGACATGTGGTGAGCCTAATACGTTTCTTTTTTGCCAAAAATTATCGTAGGTTTTTTAATACTAGAGGAAAACTAAATTTGGTCGATTTTTTTTATTTTGAAATTACTTCTAAACTATCAGAAATCGAGAAAAATGTTTCAAATAAAAAAAATAGATATTTTTACTGTCTATCCAGTGGCGTACGAAAATAATTGTTCTAGCGGTAAATAAAAATAATTGAAAAAAATTAAAAATATCGAAATATCAGATTTGTAGGTAAAAAATATTTAAAATACAAAAACTTTTACACCCATCGAAAGAGAGGAAAAATAGGTACTTTTAAAAGAAAAAATTAAATATTTTTAAAAAATATATAATATTGTGTTATAACTTAAAAACATACCAATAAAAAATTATTTTCATACATCTACTTGGTATAGATATTTACTTATTTTAATAGTCAGCATAGGCTCTGTGCGATAAACTGTAGGGTAAAATATATTGTAAACCAAAGGTGAACAAATTTTCTGTGCGAATCAATTAATTCAAAGGCTGGACCAAAATTATCCCATGTACAGTTCTGCTCGCTTATTTATTTACTCTGTCCGTGTCAATCAAAATTAATTCAGTTTTTATTTGTTTATAGGGCCATGGATACCCCGAAGATAGACCCGACAAATCCAATGTATTGTTGTTTATCTTTATGAGTGTATTTATAATATAACAATTTATTTTACATGTATTACAATATGCTATAAAGGCACATCTATTTCGGTCAAGATTATATTGTTTTTATAAAATTTTCCTTTATATTTTCATTCCTATGTATAAATATAACCTTTCGATAAGAGTCTCATCAATTTTGAATAATAAAGGGTTTAAAACAGGCCCTTTAGGGGGCCCTAACAATGGTTCTTTGTTAGTACAGGTCGAAGCGAGTATGTTGCCAAATTTTGGTGACAAATAAGCAATAAACACGGACTTTTTGAAAATAACGATTTTTAACCATTTTTTTTTTTTTGTCAATTTCACCACTTTTGAACTAATATCCGTGTTGCTAATTATGTATGTACGGTTTTTTTTTATAAAAATTTTGTCATCCCTTTAATTCAACCACGTACAATTCGAATCTGAAGTCTAAACTTATTCTTATATTGATAATCACATAAAATGTCAAAAAATGGTATTCAACTGCGTTTTTTTTTTTCAAAAAATACTTCAAATAAGAGAACTTGCGGTTGAACAATTGCAACTAAAATCTAATCATCTCAAACATTTCATTAAAAAAAAGTGAGAAACGTTTCAATTTTTGTAAAGAACGAGGCTGTCAAATTTCAATTATGCGATTTTGAAACCCTTGGCCCTACGCCCTTGAGCCTTAGATATGTCATTCTACGACCCCTACATTTCAAAGAGTACGAGGGGAACGCAAAATTTCAAGGAAATCGCTGAAAAACGAGTCGTTTCTGAGATATCTACCCCTAAAGTTTCACAGGGCAGTTTGCCTGTAACTCCGAAACTATTAGTGTTAGAATGACCGCACAAGTTTTATTACACTAATTTCGACCTCTAGAATATGAATCCGGGGTCAAATTTACCCTAAGGGTTAATTAAAGACCAAATGGCTTGAAAATGCTCTCAGGGTTACATTGACAATTTCGATAAGGTTTATTGAGTAAATCATACTTACTGTACAATATTTGAACTGTTGAAATCAGTCTTACGCTCTCACAGTTGAAGTATCATTGACCCTTTGCATTGTTGAACACAAAAACCTGTATTTTTTTTTTTTTCTGCGAATGGATAATATAGATTAACAGGAAAGAATCTGATAGAATTTTCAATGAAAAACTCAAATTTTGACATTTTTCCGTTCTTTTATTGTATAACAAATACTACATGCATACATTATACTAGAAATACATATAAATCACACTTAATTTACAAATTATTTTTCATTTATTGTAGAAATATCCAGGAATGTCCTTGATGGGCCCTGAGCCCTTGGTGGGACCTGTAATCATAAATAAGTCATTATTAAACTTCAATGTCCGAGATTAACAACATTGAAAGTTAGACTGACAGGTTATATTTGAACAAAACCTATAAAATAAATATTCCTTTCATTCTCACAATTTTTCGAATTTAAATAAAATTTAATAGGCATCTCGGCACTGACGTTCCTTTTTATCACTCATTGGTTTATTTTTCTCGGCCGCGACAACTAAATTCCATATTCGTGATAAAAAGTAGAACTTCAGTACCTTAATATATAAATAACTATTATTTCCTTCATTGTAGTAACAAAATCCAAATTGTGGGTATTATAATTTGTTTATTGATTTTCTCGAAAACGAAAAGTCTGAGTAAATGTTCCAAACAAAAGTTGTTCAGAATAGACACTTACAGAATTGACGTCATATGCAAGAGAGAGAGATACATGATCATGCTTCCAAACAAACCTGCCCTCGTTGTCTTACGTCCCGCTTCCTGATTCTATCTGTCATTATGTTTGCATCTGTTATTCAGTGTTAACTGAATTCTTTGTGATTTTTTTGCTTGATAATATTGAAGATCATTCGATTATTCAACTAAAACGATGGCTGAAGTGTAGAGGTCTATGGTTGATGACAGGTCTTTGTTTGGACGTGGTAACCATAGCAACCTTTAGTTCTATGCTTTCCCGCTAAATGCCCTCTTTCAATTTGCAATTGTGTAAGTCTCTATTTAATTTGAACAGAAACTTTCAAAAAGTTTTTCTGTACAGTCCATAGTTTTCCCATTTGCAAAAATATACTTTACAATTAAATAACTCCATTACTACTAAACCCTTTTGGGCTCACTGTCCGATTCTGCTTGGTCCAGATAAATGCTGATCTAGTTCTCAGCCTCCTGCTGGGCTAGGATACTTCTATAGCACCCATCTCTGGTGTAGGGGTGCACAGGTATAACCAAGGATCCATTCAACGCCTTGAAAAGACCAACGGATCTTGCATGCAACAAAAAACAACAATGCGATGACATAGTACAAGAAGAGTACACTAGAAGGAAGAAAAGTTTTGTTTGTGTTAGTAAATAAGTGGTGGGTTTACTGCATTAACAGTGTTTATTGTACAGTAACACAAAATAATAAAAGTGTGAAAATATTATCCCTCATCCTCTGTACTTACACTTACGGCTTGGTTCTTGTCAAGGTGACATTATTTTACTTTAATGCTATTTTGAACAAAATGACAAACTAAGTAGCGTTACATCAGCGATGTAAAATTTCCGTCGATCTAATATGGTGGTGTATTTTTTACGTCATAAGATTGTGGAAAAAAATATTTGTGATTAAATTTTTGAATCTATATGAAAATGATCAGTAACAATAATTCTCTTTTATATATACGCCTTTGCCAGAAGATTATGAACGGTATGTTATTTATTGAATAAATTGTGTAAAATTAACCTAACAATATTAGTACTAGAAATCAAACTAATCAATTTTTACCTTCCGTCACCTTTAGGTAAGGAAGGTATTGTCAAAAAATTCGGTGGTGACTTTTTAATAAGCACGTTTTAGGGTCCCTAGAATACAATCTACTAGTTTCACTATGATGTCTGTATGTGTGTGTGACAAAAATTTCTCCGACGATAACTTTTTCATGAGAAAAAAAGCCGATACATATCATTTTTTGATTATCAATATGGAAGAATATCTTATTGTCTATACGGTTAGATCATACATTTTCCTTCGTATTTAATAGAGTTAAAGAATTATAAATAAACTTTCATTAATCAGCCAGCTTTGCTATAATCGCGAAACCAATTGATATATTCAAATAATTCTAATTGACATATGTCAAGTGTCAAGTGCAATTTACATAGTGTATGTTCGTATTATATTTTATTGGATTTATAGAATCTTTTCAAAGGAACTCTCGGTATGGAATTAGAAAATAGTATATGTTCGTGCTACAATTTCACTGGATATATAGAATATTTTCCAAGGAACTTTTGGTATGGGATTTTTTACAAAATACATAGAATTGACGGATGGTAGATAATGTGCTGCCCACATCAGATTTTTTTTTATATATGTTAACTATAAAATTTTGAAATACGCCATCACATAATTTTTTAACAATGTTCTGTTCTTGTATTAGATCTGAAATACTTTACTACCAGTCGTTTAGTTCAAATACACAGTACCGATCCAGGAGTAGCCTCCTGTTATGATTTATTACGGTTCGGCAACCACAAGCTTAGGGTCACCATTGTTGGTTTATTGGTGCAATTGCTAAATCGTTTTATGACAAAGTATTCTTGTTATATGAATTTCACTATAATTTAGAATCGAACCATTACGACCTTAACATTCTTGCCACCTGTATAGGAAAATAATTCTTCATTATACATAGTATAGATCCTTTAATAATTTATCTCAGTAAAGATAAAAATTTGATAACCAAAAGTCCGGTAACTGTTCATGCATTAGTACAAGAATATTTCATTATAAATTCCTTCGTCGAGAGCAATCAAACTGTCGTAAGAGTGAACGGAATAAATCGTAAAAGTAAAGGGCATTATAAAACTTTCTTCTCACAAGATCTTAGAAAAAATTCTGGCTCTCAAGTTAGCAATAAAACTATAAAATCAAGAGTGTGAAAAAGAAAAAAATCTAATAAATAACGTTCAGTCTCAGGACATTAAACATACAACCGGCATTTTGTAATAAAGTTACTGTTATGATGATCGGAGTTAAAGAAGCATGATGCTACTTTCGTCGGCTGCCTAGCTTGTGTTTATCTGAATGTGCCAGTGGTCACCATAACCGCAGCGAATAAGTTTACAGTTGCCTTAAACGGCTATTTATAATCAATGACCACGACAGAAAAATTGTCCAAGAAAACAAACTTTTCAATAGAGTAAAACAGCAATGGTTTGCAAGATTTTGTTTCAACCAATCTTGGCCTGGAGTCTATCTGTTAAATTAAAAGCCGAAGACGTCAAACTGAATGTGGAGGGTTTTTTGTTTATGAAACTTCACCTAAATTGACTGCGATTTTTAAGCGTGCATTACACGATGAAGTTTTTATTTTCATGTGACTTGAAACGTGTCTTTATAAGTGACCTTACAAGTTTATATACACTATCAAGTTTTGCGTGAATTAAAATATTCAAGTGTCAAAATTTAAGTTATACCTACATTAAATTATCATTGAATTTTCATCACTTGAATTTTTCGTATATAGCCATCAAGATTTCAATTACTTCTCTACCCCATTTTGCCATTTTTACCTCTCGCTAAGAGAGGTATTGGATTCATGCTAAAATTTGCATATCCAGATTTTATTGAATAAGCACGATTTAAGGTCCCTAGAATCCAATTATAAAATTTTTAAAATGATGTGTGTGTGTGTGTGTGGATGTGTGTACGTGTGTGTGTGTATGTATGTATGTATGTCTGGATGTTGTAGTCACGATTCCTCAAAAACTATAAGACAAAAAATATTTAACTGCAGTTTCCTCAATCTGACATTCCTGGGAAGAGCTGAAAATGTTTTGGTAACAATTGAACAACCGGAAGTAGTAGTTTCTTAGAAAAATTCTTCTAAATATAATTTTTGGGAGGTTTTTTATTAAATATTGAAGAACATAAAATTCTCCATCTAATACACTTTTTTTTATTATATCTTGTATAGATTTAGAGATAAAGACACTAATCACAGAGGCTACGGCACTAAGGAAACCAGTTGACAAATTCTCATGTTTATAACATAATTTGTAAATGACACATGTCAGTGTCAAAAATCAACAGTTTTAGTGACATTCTGATAGCTTTTTCTGGGAAGTATATTTAATTTTTCTTATTGTTTTATTAATTAAATATTTGAAATTATAGGTAAAATTGTGCTAAAATGCATATATCCATCAGAAATACCGCCAATCTGGTTAATGAATTGGAAGAATATGTGACATTTAGAAACTTCCTCATACAATGAAAAATAGATATAATTAGAATTATATGTGTGCAGAAGACATGTTAAATATAATAAAAAACAATATTTGGCTAATGTTCTATAATATTTTGTTATAAATCGACGGTTCGAAAGCGAAGTGCAATACAATACTTATATAGCCTAATATGGAAATGGCGAGAGGTCTTGTGCTGGCCACAACAGATTTTTTGCAGGAAAAAGTATTTAGAGCTTGAAATAGAATGCTATTTTAAGCACAATTTCTATTCTTTTCTTATATTTCTCATACCTAGGATAGCGAAAGATAAAAAAAAAATTGTGTTAATTACATTTTTTATGAGAGAATTATCAATTATCTGATCTGAACTGATAATTGGTTAATTTAAAAATAAATAGTTCTTCAAAAAAAGAAGCCTGTTGGAAATGAATACTGTGTTTTATGTGATGTCCTCCGAAAATTACCGCGATGACATTACGATACGAGCTTATGAGCGTCTGCATTAAAATACTCATAAATTTCTTTCATTGCGACCTTGTGTTGTCTTTTGTTTTCACGCACACCTCTGACAAATAATTATAAACAAATTATGCCGAAGTATCTAACAAGATCTTTCTTCCTCGATCAACAAATTTCGGCGTCCTTCACTGTCAAAGACTCATAAAACCACAACTGCGTTTCAGTAATCGATACATTCATTTACGAAACGTTGAAAGCCATATTGGTTACGTACTAAATTAAAATTTTAATCATCTTGTGGCAAGAGGCAAGATTTCCGCAATTTAAAAAAGGAAAACTATTTCTTATTGTCAATCACTTGTCTGATTCTGACAACTTTCATACGTAAAGGTTTATGTAATGGATGCGCATTTTGTTCTGTTACCTAGCAACAGGGGTCCGGCTACCATTGCTTCAATTTACTAAACACTCAAACACATAACGGAAAATTAATTAAAAATATCAACGAGAACACATATAATTAACGACGGAACAGAATAGATACACCTCTTAACATATTCATACAATGTTAACATATAGTAAGGTCCCACTGACGAATGAAGAATGTTATATATTATTAGCTTGGAACCTTGGGAGCGCTAAAACTATTAATCTTTTATCAATATTGGATGCAAAAAATGTTCATATTAAAATTTCAAGTATATTAATATTTAAACAAAGAAAATAAACCAACAAATACAGAATGTTCCGCAATTTCGGGCACAAATTTAAGGACACATTGTATTGGCCAAATTGAGTAAAAAAAGATATCAACATGGGTCCTATCTTCAATAGGGCAATCAGAAATGAGTTTTTATAGGATTTACCTGTGCTATCTCGAAAACTATAAGAGTTACAACTTCGATTAAATGCGAATTTGTGTTTACATTTAAGAGGTCATCATAGATATGCTTTTGTTTTCAACAATAAAAAAACGGCATTGATTTTACAACATTGATCACCCTCAATGTACTTTTTACTAGTGGTGGGATCCGGATCCGGATAGTTTCGGTATCGGATCCAAAAATATCCGGATAATTGATTGTCGAACTATCTGGATCTGAGTATCGGATTTTGGATCCGGATCTGAGTATCGGATTTTGGATCCGGATCTGAGAATAGGATTTTGGATCCAAATCTGAGTATTGGATTTTGGATCCAGATCCGAATATTAGATATGGAATTTCAGAATCTACATCGGTTCTCGGATTCGAATATTCTCAGTATTGAACCCGATGATAATATTTGAATGTATAAGTATTATCATGGAGTTTCAAAACCAAATAAATCTGATTATGAAATAATCCACAATAAATTTTTGTTTGATATAGTTAATAGAATTGGATCCAGAATTAAAATTCGGATCTGGATCCGGATTCGATGTTTTGTTTATCCAAAAGGGATCCGGACTCAAATCTGGATCCGGATCTAGATTCGGATCCAAATCCGAATTAAATTTTCGGATATCCGCTTCAATATCCGAACATCGGATATCCGAGGAACCGGATATTTTGAGATCCGGGTACTCGGATCCAAGTTTTGCCGCATCCTCATAGCACTACTTTTTACCTTCCGTCACCTTTAAGATATTGCCAAAAAATTCGGTGGTGAGTTTTTAATGAATAAGCACGTTTTATTGACCCTAGAATATAATTTTAGTAGATAGTTTTACGATGATGTCTGTAGGTGTTTGTGAATGTGTGTGTGTGTGTTTGTGTGTGTGTGTGTGCGTGTGTGTGTGTGTGTGTGTGTGTGTGTGTGTGTGTGTGTGACAAAAATTTCTCCGACGATAACTCCAATACTACAATTCTAAAAATAATATTTTTTCGTATTCCTCTTCTTTACATCCATATATGAAGAGCGAATTAGATTTTGGTTAAAATTGGTCGACCGGAAGTTCCCTTATTTGAAGTTATTAACAATTTTTCTTGAAAAAACAAAAAACGAAGTTAAATATCATTTTTTGACAATTTATCTGCCAAATGGCAACAAGTTTGAGAAAGAAACTGGAGAATTATTTTCTAATTTATTGAACTCTCGAATTTTAATTTAATTAGATTATTTTTTGATCTACAAATTTGTTTCAAACAACCGAATGATTATTGATTACGGTGTTTCCAGAAGTGCTTATAACTATCTGATAAAACAAAAGCTTCATAGATTATTCCCGGGAATAATCTCCAGAGCTTTATTCTCACTATAATAATAGTAGGATTGGTTAAACGCTAACACGTGACGGGTAATGAAACATTTCATTGATTTTGAGAAATGTCAATAAATAATTGTCTATATTATGGTAAATTTTCACCTTTGAATTCGTGTAAACTCCATACAGTTTATTAAATTGTTTATTATAGTTATTGTTTTCTGTGGAAGTTGTTGGACTGAATATTCTTTGAATTTTAATTTTAATTAATCAAAATTAATCACTGAAGCATCAAAGGAAATAAACTATTAGATTCCGAAAGCATCAGTGGAATATATTAACATAAACGCTCACCCTTCGCAGTAACTTGCAACTAATAAAATTTTTACAACTCCATTTACAGCCTACAGGTTAAGCGGAAGACATAACCACAATCAAACAGGAAGATCATAATAAAATTCATCTCCGACAGAAAAATTCCAACTTTTCAGGCGTAAATTCGTGTCGAAATTCGTTGTTATTAACTGCGTCGATTAATACAAGTGTAGGTGACCATTATTAAATCAAATTTAATCGTTGTTAACAAGCTTAGTAGAACTTCCTGTTCTATACTTGGAAGGGAATGAGTTACTTACCACAGCGTTGCTGCTATATGGAACGCACTTGTTAGTTCGTTCGCTCCCAGTGACAGAGTGACGCGTGACCTTCGACCTCGAGAGCTGACCGTTAGGAGAAAATCCGGAGATTTATATGTCATAAAGCGAGTAATGGAAATGGACAGGTGGAATTGAAATGTACAGGTGAGGTGAGCTATCACGTTTTATAGCTCTTTAAAATCTCAGATACCATCTACTTTTCGGAGATATCTTGTCAAGAAGAAGAATTTCTGTACTGGAATTTTAAACGATTAAATTAGAATTGTAAGACATTTAAGTCATACAAGAGTTACCTAAAATTCATAAAATAAAATATTGAAATTCATAATAGTAAGATTTAGTTACAAACCTGGTGGATTCCTACTTTACCTTTCCTTTGTTTGTTACAATATATATAATCATTTAAAAACTGAAAGAGAGTGACGTCATTAAAAACTTATAAAACGCAAAAGCTTACATATAGCTACCCTTGTTAAATTCTTGTAATTTAAAGAGATGGCTACGTTCATTTTCTCATTTTTTCAGTTTGCTAATGACGTCACTAGCTTTAATTTCTTATTGACTATAATAGCCTGTAATAACCTATATCAACAAAAACAGAAGAGGCAGTCTTCATAATACAAATGAATAAAATATATGATATAAATCAAATTTTAAAATTTTGGCTATAATAATGGGGTCATGCCACATTTTCTGTTTTATTTTTTTCCTGGAAGTCTACCGGTCACAGTATATGTAAATAATATTTTCACGCTATTTGCGTGCATTGTTTTGTAGATATTATTTTTTAAAAACAGGGATCAATTTCAAATGTCAATGAGATCACGTGAGCGCATACGCCATGTATCTAAATATTCCAGTTCACCCTGGCGGACACAATGTAAATTAAGGTTGTATATAAATAGTTTTTTGGGTTTTTTAATGAATTTTTTCCACAAGTTGGAACTGCACAGTTCTTCTTTACCATGTTTTATCTGAATATAAATATACATACGGTTATTGCACTTTTATGTATTAAATTACAAATAATAATTCTCTAATGAAATAATTAAATCTCTATGAAACAAAAAATAGAGCGCACTTTTCCAGCTTTATAAATATATAGTTAGTTTACTCTGATCTGACGTTTAACTTCTCGTTTGAAGTTTGTGACATTGTGACTTTCATGTACGTGTGACTAGTGTCGTTGTGTGAGTAGCCGATACATGACGTCACAAAAAATCGTAGCGGGAATATATTTTAAGTAAATTTTGAATGAAAAGTATTATATTTTGGGATTTTTTATGTTGCAATATGGAAAATAAGTGTCATAGATTCTATTTTTAACCATTTTTTTTTTGCATGACCCCATTGAAACTGTAAATAATGAACAAAATCGCAACGAAAGTTTCCACTCTTATACACAATTTTATATTAATCAAAAAAATATATGTGTTTTTGTTAGGTATTTACAGATTTACAGACCTGTAAGACTTAGTAACAAAAAAATAATTATGTTATGAAAATTATGTGTGCGATAAATTTTAAATTACAATTAAATTTTGTATCTTTGTGAAACGGTCTGTGTGATGGCGCCACATAATGACGTCAGCATTTGACATTAATATGATAAAACTTCGCTAGATGGAGCAGCAGTATTACATATTCCATTGGCAAATAACAATATTTTGAACAAGTAATAAACTTTTTAAAACTTTACAATATTTACAATAATATTTTAATACAGGGTTAGGCAGAAAGACCTGACATTTTTCCTGCTTTGTCCATATGCGATTTTTTCTTGTGGGGTCTCCTCAAGATACGTATATACGAACACAAACCCAAACCCCCGCATATTGGAAGAACCGATAGAAGCTATTCGAGTAACGTCAAAATTGACAGAGCGATGTTGAAACTAGTAAAAAGCATTAATGATAACGGACACCACATGCAAGATGTTGTTTTCCACACTTGATTTTGTCAAAAAGTATCAATTTTGTGTTGTTTAAAAAGAAAAAAAGTTAGAAATTTCAACATGGCTAACGTTGAGTGTTTCTTCGTTTCTACTCGGTTGCCATCTAGTGGTAAAAACAGTACCATTGCATATGCTTGCGTCATTATGACACACTACTATACTTGCCGTCAAATAATTATGGACTGGAAATTTTTACACTGATGCCAAATTTTTTAAGTGTCTACCTGTATAAATATCTGTAATCTGTCAATATCATTTTGTATTCTGACATTTTCGTGAGTACCTGTGTGCACTTCTTATTCCCAATTCTATAAATTGTATTATATTTAGACTTTTGAAAAGAAAATGAGTGAAACTCATGAATTAGTCCTGGTTCTTACAAAAAACGTTTAGGAAAACAAGATTTAAATGGGCAGGCAAAAAAAATTATTGCCAATGAACACATTTTTTTCAAAAAAAAATGGCGTTACATCCTAAATAAATTTATAATTTATTAAATAACAAGAAAACTTTGGATTTGACCGCAGAAGCATGTTGTGTTGGCAGATCTACTGTTCACCTAATAATCAGTTATTCTTACCTTTTATTTAGATTTCATCGGTTATCGTATTTTAACGCAAACACGACTTTAGCTTGATGTGTGGAAACTTTGGTCAAAATATAAATATAAATTTTCCACAGAGACAATTTTTATATTTTATATTACGTATTACTGTCTTACCTTACTTATTTGTTATAATATTTTCTTCATTTACGATGTATTAAAATTTTTAATTAGTTTTAAATGTATTATATGACATTTGCGTTCATTCCTCGTCATGTCAAGTTACAAGCGGCAACACCGCTGGGCAAGGGATAGGGTGCGGAAAGGGATAAAAGTTGAACATCAGTCCATAATCATTTGACGGCGAGTATAACTAGTTCACAAACAAAAAATAAATAAGATTTCTATAAGCATTAAAGTAGGTTTTGATACAATTCGAAAGAATTATTTTCTATATTCTTTTGTTTTAACAATAACTTTACATGTGAGAAAATATAAATGACAGTCAATTTATTATTGGAAGCCATTCTTGGTATTAGAATTTATAATAAAATTTTATGGATCTAGTTTGAAGACTACCTGATTATCGTAGGGAATATGATAATATAATATGAAACAATACAGTATCCGTTAATTTTTTATATATTTTACACATTTAGAAATAGTTCTTTTCTGCAATTATAATATTTTCATTCTAAATAAAAGACACTTTTTATAATAATTCAGCTATCGTATAAGGTACAATTTTTTATACATACATACCAACATTTACATAAACTAGGCCAAATACCTGAAAACACCCAACTGAAACTTCGTGAAAATGAGGAATAATTTTTTTACAAAATACAATTTTATAAATACTCAAATCGCAGACGGATGTTTTCAGATATCACCAATCCTTCTAGTTACGAACTAATCACTATACATATGAAACAAAGGACGTACGAACTTCGATGACAAAAGAAATTAGTAACTAAACAAATAAAATTGGAACTAAACTGTTTCAAAGTTAGTACGTATGACTATTTCGCTTCGAAATCCGAGCGAAACACAAAAGCCGCTTGAAAAAGGATCGAACTAAGTTAGGCTAATCCATAATCTGTACCGGAAACAGATATTGCACCAGATAACGGTCACTTCATTGTTAACAATAATTTCGAGATCTTTTACACGAAACCGTTATAACGCGAAACGTCCAAATTCTTGCCGAAAAGGCCGTTAAGGAAATAGCTTACAAGCCAACGGAACAGAAAACCGTGTTTAAAGTCTATAGTATTTACACTTTAGTTGGCTTGTATGCTATTTTATCATAATGTTAACGTCTTTTTTGACATTACAATGTAAATTTAGACATGTTCGCAGAAATAAAATAATAGATATATGTACAAATCCATAATTAAAAGATATCACTACGTTTACATTTGACGTATGGAAACGTGGTGATGGTCTCGTTCAGATCTAATATTAATTAGTTTAACAAAACACGAGTTTAGGATATTCTTTGAGTTTTTGTATATTAGTTACATACTTATCACTTTTTGCTGTTCATCACTTTAAAAATTATTAAAGAAACTTAATTACTCACTTAGAGTCTGTTGGTATTAAACTGCTGGCCATACTCTGTAACAAACAAAAGGAACATTAGTTTTTTCGTAATTTACAGAAAATTTATAATTTGTAAAGTAGGAGATAGAATTTCCATTGTATCAATTTTAATCTTTTGTTATAAGTATTTTTATCATTCTACAATTTTTTACAACTATAGCGTCATCTTATTCCAAGAAAAAGTATTGATTTTTTATCATAAATCAAAAATTTACCTCATACTATGTATACTCGTGTAAGGTTTGATTAAAAATTAGGAGTATTTTTTAATATCGCACGTAAATTTTTACCTCTCACTAAGAGAGTTATTGCATTCATGCTAAAAATCGCATATCCAGATTTTAGTGGATAAGCATGTTTTAAGCAGGAATGACGAATTCCGATAATTTTGGTACCCGAGTACCCGAAACAACTACCCAGATACTACTCTTTACCCGTTAATTACCCGATACCCTTTAATTACCCGTTATCCTTTAAATACATTACATAATTCGTTAATTTGTTAATTACCAGATACCCTTATATTAGCAGTTTTCTCTTTAATAAAATTCATTATTATTGTTTATATATATTTTTAATAATAAAAAGTAATACAATTAAATAATATACCTACTGCATCTCTATAAAAAACTTAACATAAATTATATTAATTATGGTATATAAAAAACTCTTCTTTTAGATACAATTTTTCCGGCAGCTGAAATCTGTTCGGGTAATTAAAGAGTATCGGGTAATTAACGGGCAGCGGGTATATTTCGGGTAATAGGGTAAGAAATTTTATACTCGGATATATTATTATCGGGTAGGTTCCGAGTACCCGGGTACCCATCGTCATTCATAGTTTTAAGGTCCCTATAATCCGATTATAACATTTTTACGATGATGTCCGTGTGTGTATTTGTGTGTGTGGATGTGTATGAGGATGTGTGTGTGGATGTGGGAACCACTGTTTCTCAAATACTATAAGATTTAAAAAATATTTAACTGCAGTTTCCTCAATCTGACATTCCTGGGAAGAGTTGATTAGATTTTGGTAACAATTGGACAACCGGAAGTAACAGTTTCTTTAAAAAATCTTCTAAATATTATTTTTTGAAAATTTCTGTTACTACTAATAATAAAGACTATAAAATCTCTATCCCATACATTTAAATTTTTTCTATGGATTTAAAGATAGAGACATATAAAATAATAAGGTGTAAATTTATCTCGTAGCCCATGGAAAACAAGTGGAAAAATTAAAATGTTTAATTGTATTTCGTGTGGATTTAAACGAAACGCATACATTAGACAGTGATTTGTGCTAATATATTTTCAATGGTTCACCTTCGTGTCCCGCACTGTACAATCTGTCATTTTATAGTATAGAAATATGTATATGTAATATTATGTTGAAACCAAGAGTAGAAACAAAAGATGAGAAGAGAAACGGGCGTCCTAGCACAGACCACCGACGAAAATGTGACAAAAAATTAAGTATTGTACTTAGTAATCATCGAATTACTTTAAATGAGATTACTGAAAATTTTTGTATTTTTATAAAAAAATTCTAATTCAAAATACACCTGCAGTTATCTCAGAATCTTTTTAAATTGCGTCAGCATGAAAATTAAATCAGGTAAAATGAATTTAGACTGTCAATATGTGATTTATGATCGATCAAGATTTGTTATTCGAGATAAAATATATTAAATTTTCTATATACTCCTTTATAGCTTCTGAGAATAAAACTACTTGGAAACCCAGGAGACTTATTGTGAAATTTTATAAATATTTATTCAGTTTGTAATAAATATTAGCTAGTTTGCTTCTGGGCTTCAATTGTTTGCAAAATAATTCCGAATAAATGTGGAAAACCAAGTGTAGTGTAACACAAGGAAACATAAGAGCATGACATAAAATGGGTTTTATATTTCTAATCTTAATCTTTATGTGATATTTTAGATTTCACTTCCGTTTATCTTAATAATTAATCTTGATAGTAAAGCATTCTAAAAGTCGGTTTCTTCATCAATTTGTACTATAAAACCTCTTATGTTAATAATTAGTATGGAATAATTAAAAAACAGAGATAACAACTGTGGTATCGGTATCGTCTTTCAAGACAAACTTTAGTAATAAATGTATGTACCTAGCTATACTCTATTTTTTAATTGATTCTTCTAAAACGTTATTTATTCTTATAGTAGGTACTAATTATGTTTACTTCACACGTATGTATTGCATTTACATATAAGTTATGCAGGTTGACAACTCACAGCTATAATTCGCCTATTATTTCACATAATAATAATAATTTCGTTTCACTTTACATCAAAATATTTAATAACCAATGAAAAAATCAAGTCGTTTGCAAAATTACTTGTAATAATTATGCTAAGTAATGTTTTTATTTTTTTATAAAATAGGGCTGTTACAAGAATTTTTCTATGACTTGTATTAAATTTTAAAAATATAAAGCATCTTACATTTAAAAATATTACGCAGTGCCGGATTACCCATTAGGCAGAGTAGGCAATTGCCTATGGGCCCCGCGCTTTTTAGGGGCCCCGCTACATTGAATTAAAATAATATTGATTTGATTTTGCTTTTTTTGTTACAAAGAAATCCTTAAATAAAGAAATTTTGATTACAACGAAGAAATGTTTATTTACAACAATGGAACCTTGATTACAACAATAAAAAATATCAATCAATATAACAGGACCCCAATTGAATGCTAGATGTTGTAATGCAGACGGCTATAGTAATAATAGTACTGTCAAATGATTTAACAGCACAAACATGACTTATTTCTTTGGACATTCCTATTTACATCTTCAAAATGATTAGTTAGACGTAGTCTTCATCGAGTTAATTGGAAAGTGAATTTAGAATATCCAGTGAAAGAAAGTTTGCAATTTTTTATAGAAGTTAGAAGTTAAGGTTAATTCAAATTTGACAGATGAGTACGTAAAGTAAAATTTGACATACAAGTCTGTAAAATTTTACTTTAGCGATAACTATTTTGGCTAACTTCGGGGATTGTTATCGTGTTCTTTAATGTCGATTTCGGAAAAAATAATATTGTTAATATTCATTCTGTGTATTAAAATTGATTTATTAAAAAAAATCATCAAAGATTTCACTATGTACTTTAAAATTGAGAAAAATTAATGTTAATTATATATATTATCAATTGTTAAATGTACGTTTAATGTTTATTTTTTTCGTATAATAAAATTATTTTTTAAAATTGTTGGATGGTAAATTCGTAAATTTAGGGGCCCCGAGATTTCGATTGCCTCAGGGCCTCCACATGGTTTAATCCGGCACTGATATTACGAAATATCCTTAGATAATTTACAACTAAATATTGAAATTTGTGTAATATTTTGAAAAAGTCACGTAATCTGAAACAGAATGTGACGTCAGAGTACATTCAGTTTAATGTGTGACAAATTATAGCCTACTTTTATTTATATAAATAACATAAACTGTTTTTCCTATTGGCTACGAATGACGTGTGAAGTGTTGTACGTACAGGAATGGGGGGTTGTTTTCATGACTATTTCTGGCGCTAATGTCTTTATTTAATTATTTACAAAATAAATTTTATTAATTTTCTCTATTCCAACATAACCACAGTAGAAAAACTTTATCGATTAATACTTTTTGTATCTATTTTTGAGTTATGGATGCCTGTTATATTAAAATAAAAATAAAAGAACACGTTTATTTATAATTCGTAGGTAAAACTGTTATTACGGTGGTCGTTAACAAATAATGTTCCTACCGCCTCCTAAAACGGTAGTAAGTAATTAAAAAAAGGATCTGTGCAACCCCAATTCTGTAAATTAAAAAGAAACAGGTGTTTATCGAACACAGAAATTTGGAAGTCTTCATTTCGTTTTTTCATTGTTAATTAAATCAGATAGAGTTTACTTTATAAATTTTAATTGATTACAAAAAAAAAAATAACATAAAAATGCAATATACAATTTAAACCAAAACAAATATTTTAGAAATAGGATTTAAATTTTAAATGCCAATCAATCTGTTTGAAAGGTGAAAAAATCGATTTTTCAATTGATCGACTTATCCATTGATCGATCTTTTCCAAAAAAGATCAATTCGATATTTTGAAAAAAAGATAGAACAAGATCGGCAGTAAAAGTGATATTTTACAGATTCTTAGCTGCAAAAAATCGCACTTTAATGTCAATTGTTTTTTTAGGGTATCTCGGGAAATATTACTGGTAGAGCAAAATCGTTTGGACATTCCAGTCAACTTTTTGAGAAAAGTTTAATAGTCACCACAGGAATGGGGTATTCCACTCAATTTTTTTATTATTTTAAATAAAACTTCATTCAGTTTTGAAGCAATTCATAGAATTAAAAAATCTTAATTGTTCCTAGTTTCAGAGTATTTTATTTTCGAGAAATCAGTGTAACATCACATTTCCTCTATACTTGTCTTTCTCACACACACTGCTCTGAGTACGCTGCGAGAGAAGGATAACAATTGTATGACGTCAATTTTCCCTTTTAGCAAATGTGAAATATCTCGTAAAGTAATTATTTAAAAAATGTTTTCACTACTATTATTATTGAGCCATACATCGACCTTTACACTAATGCACCAAGTGTTTCCTATTCTTTTATTGTTAGAATAATGCTCCAACATAAAAGGATAGAAATATATATTCTGTCCTTCGACAATACGGAAGTTCTCAGTTAAAGTATACTGCGCATGCGTTCGTACTCATTGTACATCTTTTTCAGCCATATGTAAACCTCTATACATACATCGCTCTCTATCACTAAATAGTTGTCAAAATCTATTTGACGTTTCGTGACTGTTTGTGTATTATTTTACTTTTTTGGAGAACATTTACAATTATTTCTGTCAACATATACGAATATGTGCTGTGAGGGTATGCGACAAAATAATGGGGAAACGGTGTATTTTGTGCAGTCAGCAGTACGTAGGCCGTTTAGCTGTGTCACTTCATATATAAGTTCTTATTAATTATTACTTGTTCCCTATAATATAATATGTGTATATAATATATTGTATTAAAAATATATAATGAAAGTAATTATGCACAAAAAAATTAAATATATACTCTTAGCGATTATGCACCAAGTATAACAAGTTAGGGACAGATCAAATTTTTATTTTGCCGCGTTTTCTTAACTTCCGTACTGTTGAAGGATAGAGATACTGTGTCTGCACCGTTATGGCGGGACAAGCGTTTTGCTCGTACGCTGCGTCTATTAGTTTAAAGGTCGATGGAGCCATACTTTATGTTAAATTGAAATTTTCTTAATTTTGTTGTTATGGTGAAATACCCCATTGTCGGTCTTCTTTTGTTTCTGAGCTACAGGCAAAAACTTGTTTTTATAATTTCCCGAAATACCCAAAAAAAAAAAACATAGAAAAAGAGATACCTGTACATATTTACAAAATATTACTTACGTGAGGAGTCCTGGATTATCTGTGGGGTACCATGAGTACTGCGGCAGGTAGTTATGGTGCGCTGAGGCGGGGTGCGGGAGCGGGGGTTGCTGCTGCGGCTGCGGGGGAGGCTGCGCGTGTGGGGGCTTCACATCCCAGCCGCCCGGCGACGCTGCGGGCTGGTGGGCCCCCGGCCCACCCGACATGTCCGACCCGGGGGTGCTTGAGGGCGCAGGGGACGAGTGCTGCATGTAGCCGCCTGTAGCTGGGGAACCGCTCGAGCTGCCACCGCCTGAAATGAGAAATGGAGGGTAAGAGGGGATGGAGATTATGCAATGATTATGATCTTATGCTGAAGATGATTATTTATTTAGGTTCTATAGACTTTTGTAACTACAGAATCTGACAAGACTAATGTAAAAAAATTTAACAGCGTATTCCTGAGATCATTTTTACTAAAAACTGTCATATTATGAACATAACAACTTTTGGTTACGGAATTACAAGAAATCAAAGTTTTATAAAAAGCCTACTTTTAAAACAAAAGAACAAAATATAAAAATGTTGTTTTGATATCATAGAAACAAAAGTACTCCCTCGGTCGTAGACAATATTTTTCTTTTTTAATTTAATAAAATCATAAGCTGTGTCCGATGTTGCACTTTTATCAGATGTAATATCACAAGACCTCCTGATTTTATCAATAAATTTTTATTTTGCACGAATTTTTTTTGCTTAGCAACAAACACGAAAGCAAACTGCATGGTAAATCTCGACTCCGAAGGAGGAGGGGTTTTACCTAATGTCAGTTGGCTTGAGTGATTTTGCTTAAAAGCAAAAAAAATGAGTGCTTAAAAATAAAAGTTTATCTGAGAAAATCTGAGAGGTCGTGTGGTATTTGGTGAGATAAATTCCAAAGACTACGCAAAATGAAACTTGACACATTAATTGTCACACTGACAGTTATAAACAATAACAACTGTCTATTTACTTAGTAGCGGAAAATTATCGGGGTACCGGGGTTTTATCAGTATAATACTGTTCCCATTGGTTGAATTTTCAAGTGTTTTGCGTCGTGATTGGTTAAAAACTAGTCGTTGGAATTTATCACCCAAATATCTAAATCCCAAATTTCTATGCGTTAAATAACGTCATTATTTCGGATTTTAGGCATCAGATTTTAGGATTTTACACACTGTTTTGAAGTTGACGTGGACTAATTAAACAAATCATGTTCATTGCTAAAATTTGTGTAAAATCTCAAATTTACTGTCGAATAACTTTTTAGCTTCTATTTTATGAAATATAAATATAATATTAACATTTAATCAGAAATATCAAATTAAATCGAATTGCATATTTCAATTTTTTGTTGTTTTAAAGTGTTCCCATTCAAACCAGTGGATGTCATTAGTGTGTCATTCGGAGTAGTATTTATGTGAAGAAGACCTAAATCCTACATGCAAAATTGTGACATCGAACACTAGGCTCACGGCATTCTCGATAGGTGGCTCTGTATGTGATTAGTTACCTTTAAAGATTCTGGTTGAGTTGGACCAAGAGGTTGATAAAGAGACTGAAATCTTGTGAAGCATGGCAACTATGATTTATTTTATAATTTATATTAGAACAGTTTCACCAAGTATCGCCATTGTACTTTATTGTACATTTATGATTAATATTTTCTTTGTTTTTGCACGAAATGGCGTACCTGTTTTTTATTTAATATTTTTGAAGAGCAGGTAAAAACTTGCTACTCATAATTTTTCTTTTGACAATTTTTTTATTAATTAGCCAGAAAAAAAATAATGAAATTTGATTATTTGAATTCCTGCCATGTATGACGTAGAATTACGCCGCACCAATGAATGGTCCTAAAGCCATAGCGTTTGTTTGTACGGGTAATGTATATCTCTTGTTTGACGTTTCAACAATAGTTTGGAGGTTAGTATTTTAGTTTGTCTTGTTAGTATCGATATTTTAAATTACATGTAACTACCTATGTGTTTATTTGTGAAGTAATTAATATAGAGAGCCCAGAGTGAGAGAACAATGAACTAATGTCAAATTCAAATTAAAAGTTTCTCTCACGCCATGCCATCTATACGTTATATTTTTAAACATGGTTTCTAGAATAGTTTCCTTCTCCAGTTCTATGTAATGACGTCACAGAAAATTTTCGTTCTTAATTTACTAAAAAATAAATAATTTTTTAAAAGTAAAATTTATATTTTTATATATGTTTTCAACCTAACATTACGTATATAGTGATAGAAATCGGATTTCAGTACCACGCAAGTAGCCCATTATTGAATAACACAAACACCGAATGTAATATTTTGTAAGTTTTGCTGATGACAATTTGTAACAACGAATTCAAATAAAAATTGTCTGAACCATTAAAAACAAAGCGCTCTATTTAATAAAGTAGACAATCCTAGAGAAATTAGTATGACTATTATGGTATCTGTAACAGTAATAAATCTTACAGTGATGATGCCAATTTTAATAGGACTAAATAAAATGAATACATCTACTCCGCTGTCCATATGTAATCCAGTTTGACAAATGCTTTTATTACAAAAACAAAACGAATTAGTTGAGACATTCTTTTTGGAGCGATTTTCACCGCAACATAAGTCCCTCGGAAATGATTTAATAACATGCGAACATCCGGCCTACATTTGTACAATCGGCAGGACTTTCATATCTGCCTCGATCCGCAATCTCGTTCGCTTGTCAGAATTCTCATTAATAAATCCACGAGGTAGAAGAAGTTCTCGTCTGACTGAGACTCCGTCTTCCTGACGGCCAGCAGCCGAAATGCCCGATACTGCAATACCATAATTAATAATACTCTCTGACGTGTGACCTTCATATTTAGAAACACAATTTCTTACACATTTTTTCAATTTTTTACGCACTCGTCGTGACGTGTATTGATTGAAGCTGGGAATCTTGGACTGTTTTTTGAGGAAGCAATAACACCAAGGCTTAAGCGCTATCATTTTTAATATTTTTTGTTTGTTCGTGCTTCCAAAATTAATTTTAATATCCATCAACTACTGTGTTGTTTAATACGCTGTAATAATTTCGTTTCATATCCGCAAAATCATATTTATGATCTTCATGGTGGCATTTTCTAAATGTAAGATTTATATAGATGTTTATTTTTAATTGGTAATTTGTAAAATTTCATAGTAACTGTATTCTGTATGGTCAAAATTATTGCCACATTCATATTTCCCGCCATCTTCTCGGCTGTCAAATTTAGATCTTTGACCTTTTCATGCGGCACTAAAATTTGTCGCGCCGGATATAGCCAATCTTCTACTACAGTGTGTTCAGAAAAAATCCTAATTCGGAGTAGGCTATGAACACAGAAATGTATTCAATTCAAAAGTCAAGTTGGCAAAATTGATCGTCAAATATAATTTTAAGGAGAAAAGATAATACAGAAGGATACAGAATATCACCATTTACCATTTTTTAATTTATTTCCATTTCTAAAATAAGGATTCAAGAAGAAAAGCTTTTTTACGTCTCGCTAAGAGAGGTAGGTATTGGATTCATGCTAAAATTCGCATATCCAGATTTTAGTGAATAAGCACGATTTAAGGTCCCTAGAATCCGATTATAACATTTTTAAAATGATGTCTGTGTGTGTATGTGTGTACGTGTGTATGTGTGTATGTGTGTGTGTGTGTGTGTGTGTGTGTGTGTGTGTGTATGTCTGGATATTGTAAGGACGATTCCTCAAAAACTATAAGACTTAAAAACTGTTTAACTATGGAATACTCAATCTGACATTCCTGGGAAGAGCTGAAAAGGTTTTAATACCTAACAATTGAACAACCGGAAGTAGTAGTTTCTTAGAAAAATTCATCTAAATATAATATTTTAGAAATTTTTGTTGTTAAATATTGAAGAACATAAAATTCTCTATCTAATACAATTAAAATTTTTATTATATCTTGTATAGATTTAAATATAAAGACACTATAATACATAGAGTAATCTAATCGCAGAGGCTAAGGCACTAAGGAAACCAGTTGACAAATTCCAATGTTTATAACAAAGTTTGTAAATGACACATGTCAGTGTCAAAAATCAACTGTTTTAATGACATTCTGATAGCTTTTTCTGAGAAGTATATTTAATCTTTCTTATTGTTTTATTAATTAAATATTTGAAATTATAGGTAAAATGCATATATCCATCAGAAATACCGCCAATCTGGTTAATGAATTAGAAGAATCTCTCCCATTTAGGAACTTCCTCATACAATGAAAAATAGATATAATTAGAATTATATGTGTGCAGAATACATGATAAATACAATAAAAAACAATATAATAATAATAATAATAATAATAATAATAATGTTTATTTTCTGTAGACACAAATGCAGTGTATAGAAAACGTCCAAGAAATGTCAATAAAATATAAAAATTCTTACAAATCAAAAAAATCTTTTAAAGTATAAAATGAATGTTGCTTCAAGAAAAATATTAAATCTTTTAAAGATCTTAAAATTATTAGCATTTTTCAAATTATTTGGTAAATTATTAAAAATTTCTAAGCCCATTCTATATGGAGAATTTTTCACAATATTTAATTTTGAATGTTGTACATAAAAGTCGTTTTTGTTCCTGATATTGTGACTATGCAAGTCACTGATCACGGGAAAAGCTTTTTGATTCTTGTAAATTAATATACACGATTCATAAATATAAATATTTGTAAGAGTGAGAATATTATATTTTTTAAATAAATTTTTACATGACGTATAAGATGGGACACCAGCTATTGTGCGTAGAACTCTTTTTGGTGCTATAAAAACACGTTGACTGATATTAGATGAACCCCAGAAACAAATACTATATCTCATATACGGGTAAAGTTCTGTAATTTTTCCTTATAAAACGACGGTTCGAAAGCGAAGTGCAATACAATACTTAAATACCCTAATATGGAAATGGCGAGAGGTCTTGTGCTGGCCACAACAGATTTTTTCTTTAGAAAACCTTTTTGACAATACCTCGTGTCAAATTGATATTTAATTAAATACTTTAAATTGATATGCGTTTTTTTGTTCATACCTTCCTCCGAGTTTGGATTTTTTGAACACACTGAATATAATTTATTTAATCTATGGAGGGATCTGGAGACCTATTTTAATTCAAGGTTGGCGTTTTTCTCAATAATTTTCCAGCTAGACCATCATCTTTTGGTTTGTTAGATCCGGATAAAGTTTTATAGAAAAATTGAAATCTTTGAAATGCGGGAGTTCCATTATAAACTATTAAACAAGAAAAAGTTAAACTTTTACTCAATCTATTGTTCCAATTCCAGAACGAGAAATGAAATATATTCATTTTACGAGTAAGAGAAAACTAATTAATAATTGCTTCATTAAGCATAAACAAAACAAAACCACCTCCATTTCTCTTATTCACAATCATAAAAACCACTTAAACAATATCTACAAAAAATCTCTGTAATGACACTAAATTATAATAATCATCTCGACAACAAGTCATAATTCACAAATTGCAACATGAAAGATCGCAGTGCGTTATGAAAACAAAACAATACTCAGGGCCGTACCGGGGAAATTACCTTGCATCATCTGTCCCTGGGGCCCTGGACTAGCGGAGGAAAGGTTCCCGCCTGCCCCTAGGAGCCCTGCATGTCCCCCAGGCGCTCCGTTGTTGTTGGTACCTCCAGGGACTGCTTGTGCTGCTTTCATCATCTTCTTGTATTTACTCCTCCGATTTTGAAACCAGATCTTCACCTGCAAAACAAGATAGAAGTGTTAGAAAAAAATAAAGGAAGAATTAGTTATGCTGTGCCTGATTACAAAGTGTTAATTGGATGTAAAATGGAAACAATAGTGAAGTCAAGTTCATGATTGAATGATGTAAGTGATATTTAAATGTCAAGTTTAATTTTGTTTGTAATTATTTTTCTTCTTTTGAAGGAAAATGGAAAGTGTTAACGACTTCAGATATTAATATTATGCCACATTTGTTGAAATTATTTGTATCCTTGTTCATCAGTTTATATTAATTGAAAATCCTATGTATAAATGAGTTCTCGCAAGAACATAAGACATAGTTATTAATTATATGAGTGGAATGTAAAGTTTAGCCACGAGACTCGGAGGGCGAGTGGCTAATTTTCGTTAGTGACTAATATGTATTCCACACGAGTGTAATACAACATTTTATCCAACACTTTTTAACTTCTTAAATCATTTTTATATTTTTGTTCATCGTTTGACACTGACATGTCAATAGATATAAGGGTACCATTTATTTTAATTAAAGAGTAGCCATTGAATGGTTGTTGTTTCGTTATATTGATACTGAAAAATTGAAACAAAAAAAATCTGCAATAATTATTGTCCGTCATTGGGAATTATTTGAAAGAAAAATAAATTAAAATAGGTGAAAATTAGGACCTTCCTTTAAAACATATTGACTTACAAGCATAAGTAGTAGTATCGTTGAATTTAATTCCGAAGCTAGTAACTTGTTTCATCAGCCGTAGATGACAGCTGTCATTGTGTAAAGATAAGTAACCTAAGTATCTTTTAACTTAAATGTTAATATTGATTTATAAATAAGTTTTATAATGTGAAATTATTTCAATAATAAAATAATTTTGTAAATTTGCTTTTTATTTACATTAAAAAAGAAAAACGCAAAAATCAGTAATAATTCCTCCGTGACTTTCTAAATATTCTCCCACGGAGTGAGTGATGTTGTACATTAGTTATTCCAAATAACCATGGTAACAACTATATTATGAGTCAGTTTTATAAAATGAGTCCTTTATACTGTTTTTATATTCAAATATTATTATATTATATTATATTGTATGTGTGGTTAAATATTGTAGTTGGTAACATTGGATTGACATTTATTCAATTCTGATTTACGACGTTAGAAAATTTAAGTAAATGTCATCTAGTGCCAACCTTCTAAAACAAACAATGGGATATTCCGACATTTTTTAAAAATATTTTTTTACATTAGTATAGACCAGTAGGACTCTGAATATCTAACTTTGAGTAAGAAAATGTATGCATCACATGAGATATGAATTTTAAAAAAATTCATCGCAATTCAAATTTCCTTATCATGGCGCGCTTATGACGTCAACTCGATGGTGACATCTGCAACGAACTTCAGCGCCTAAATCCACATGTTCATGACAACCATTTGCTTGTTTACATATTATTTTAGTAGCAACGTGTATTTCGGTGTGTGTCCTGTGTTTGTTTATGGTAAAAATAGGAGTAATAATTATAAAGTGGACGAAATGTCAAACAAGAAATATACCCGCGCGTGTTAACTACTGGCACCATCTGTGTTTTTAAACGGAAATATTTACTTTGAAATGAGCAACAGATTATCAACTTGACGTCACAAATTTCAAGGGCGTTTCTAGAGCTGAAAAAATTCCAATTTTGTAACATAAAATTATGAATTAAAACTTTTTATTAAACATGTTTTATTATATTTTTTTACTGTATGAAGATGGAAACTATAGAAAAAAGTTATTATTTTGCATTAATTCCATATCATCGGAATACTCCATTGCTTATCGAAATGAAGGTTCCTTCGATACGCAATTGGGTTTCGTAATGATTTCATTATAAAATAAAAATATAAAAAATAACTTTCATGATCACTAATTTGAAATATGTATGTATAATACACAATTACCACTGGTTGCCTATGTCATTTAACATATTTTTTACTCAAGTGATTTCTATCATGTATAGCATCATAAATTCAAACAAGTTTTGTTTACATATATAGTATACTTCTGTAGTATTGTTATTTTCTGTACTCATTTACTTGAAAATGAATTCTGGATACCATTCTTCCTATTATTAAATAATAGGAATGCTCAAAAGTTAAAATACAAGCAAAGATATTATCAAGAAATAAATAAAATTCCTATTCATTGCTTCACATTATATTACGTATTAATATATTTACACTATACAGCATGAAAAAGTAATTTAATTACAGTAAATTATTATTATTACTAGTTAGAAAAATACAACTTCATACTTCATCGCGTTTTCTTCAAGTTAATGATAGTTTTATTGCCATTTTTTTAAAAAGTTATGTAATGAAAATGGCGAAAAACTTATTACACAAAAGAATGTGTGCAAAATGAATTATGCTTTTTTGCGTGCTTTACTGACATTAAAGATGAGCCTAGCTTTTAACCTGGGTGGTGTGGGCATGTCAACAGGCTCAGTAGTTTTACCTCTGGGCTAAGTTAATGTTTTAGTTAAACCAAAAGACTAATTAAGCATTTTGTGTAACTACTAATTAATTTTATTTGTTCTTCGCGGTCTGGAGAAAGAATTCCTTTGAAGCATGCGTGACTTCAGCAAGAAATTTCTCTCTTTTCTCCTTTCAGCAGAAATAGACAAATTGAGAGCAAAAAATAACAAATATATTTATTGCGTTTTGCAGTATGTCAGAAAAATGTTATATCATTTTAAAATGTGTCAGATAGTTTTCACTAAAATGAGTTCTAGTTTGTTATCAAATATAAAAAAGCTACCTACAACATCCTTGACGAAGTTGTAGTATCTGAAAGACAACGAAATAAAAATGCACATATGCACTAATTAGAACTTTTATCTTATAATATAATTGCGGTATGTTTCTTATCGAAGGACTGTTTTTAATTATTCCCTAATCACTCCTGTAATTTTCTATGACAGTATGAGAAATAGTTGTGAACATTTAACCTAAAGAAATATGTACAAGTATCTACGAATTGCACGCATTTTAACTAAGCGTTGTTTTTGTACATTCTCACGGAAAATTTTGTTACTCATAGTTACTTGCTAGTATCAAATACTTGGAAAATGCTCCAACTTTTTTGTTCTATTGTGTTGTCTGTTATTCATTACACAACAAAAAAAAGTAATTAAAATTTTACGCAGAAATAAATATAAATAAATAAATATTTTATGATAGATTATTACTTATTACATGGTATGCTAATTGCTAATCTGTTTCCTAAAGAGATCGAAAATAAAAAAAAATACTTTTAAATGATATGCAAGCCTTTTTCGACAGTAGGCATGCTTTACAACAAGCTGAAGGATCTATTGGTCAAGAACGACAAATAAAACAAGGTTTAACAGAAATAAGTACATTTATCTCTCATTCTCATTTATTTTTAATGATGGCCAACTTTTATCTAATATATGAAAATTATAAATGGCGCATGCGTGTACGACATGACAGGGACGAGAATTTGAGTTGATCAGCTGGTTGTCATTATGTATCTCCGATATCGTTTCTTTTTAAGGTTTTTTATTGCAATAACACGTTTAAAACTAAACTCATAACTTCTTTGCTGTCACTATTGTTGAACATTTTTATTAATAAACTTTATTCCAATGAAAGTTGGGTTATAACGTTCATCATCTATCAGCGTATTTTTATATGTGCGCATGCGTCCATTTTCATTTATTTTTGTTATATACTTTTGTATGAATAGGTACATTTAAAAATTATAAATGAGAATTAAATGAAAATTAAATTAAAAAGTAAATGTAAACGAAAATGGATGCATAAATTCGCCTTTAACCAGTGATAGAACTTGACAAGAGCAACAATATTTCTTAGTAACTTTTTTTCGAAATCGCATTTTATTTTTTGGAAAAAAAAATATTTCCAATTTAGAAGACATATACTGGTGAAACAGAAAAAAGTAAGTGACTTTGACAGAACCCACCTCGGGCTAGAGGCCCTCGGAGAGTACACTGTTGACCGAAGGAGTTATTGTCCGATGAACACCCGAGGTGCGTTCAACGTTTAACGTCCTACCGATATATTATTTTAATAAAGATTTTTATCGATTTATGTTTTGTCATTGTGATTTGTGTTAGAGATATTAATCTACTTAAACGCTGTAACTAGGAAATGCGATATTTTTATTTGTTTACAATACCGATTCATAGCAACAATTTTATAACAACCCTAGGGTGTTATTTGGTATATAACATACCAGTAGGACGTTAACATTCTAACAGCCCGATTCTCAGAAAAGTTTAAGCTAATCCTCATTTTTGGATTAGCGAATTCTACTCTAATTTTGATAGTTTTCATCTTAAAATATAGACTAATCTATTCCTAGTATCTACCTTTTTTGATAATATTATGAAGATTAAATTTTAAATACCGGAGTAAAATTGAATTCACTAATCCAAAAATGAGGATTAGCTTACATTTTTTGAGAATCGAGCTGTAAATGTTTAAATAATAAAGCTGAAAGGAAATTAATATTTGAAACCGAAAAGTCCTTAAAACGACTCTGTTTTCTGTACTAATTCCAATTTGCTACATAATTAGATGATAATATTTTATGTATGAACAGAGCTATAAAGAAGGGAAATTCCGGAAGCTCAGATTGACAGGTATAGTGAAACATCCTTAGGAAAAATAAACCAACAATTTGTTGAGTTATCTTGCCAATAAGTCAAACATAATTAAAACTGTGCACAGTTTAAGTCACAAGTGAATTTTTATTACCTATATCCCATTAATCTACATTACCTCGCTTCGGAAACGACTGAATGAGCACTACACATGTTACCTGCACACCTGTGTGCAGTCTGACATCGTACACACCAAGAGAAAAGTTTTACCAGATTATATTAAATTATATTTGTAACTGTAAACTAATAAAAAACAAGTATCTATTAACCTGATGTCAATATTTTCCTAACATGTAATATGTACTGAATGTTATAAAAAAAATCAAATTGGAAATGTGTTTGTCCCAATAAAATTTGGCTCTACTGTTATGACGTCACAACTTCAAAGTTAATATAATAGTAGTCGAGTGAATTTGGTCTTAATGTTCCATATATTTATTTCTACATTTATTACAAAAGTCTAATGTACGTTTCGGGCAAATAGACTTTTGTAATAAATGTAGAAATAAATATATGGAACATTAAGACCAAATTCACTCGACTACGAATCCCATGAAGGTTCCCAAAGGATACTCCAATTAATATAACAGTATTAAGCGAAAAGAATATTTTATATTAACGAAAATTTCACACTGCTAACATGTGGTTGAGTGTCATTGTTGGAAGAAATAATAAACACAAAACTTCATCTTTTCATTCAGTCTTTAGTAAAAAAATCTGATGTGGCCAGCAAATTACCTTCGGTCAATTCTATATATTTTGTACAAATCCCATACCAAAAGTTCCTTGGAAAAAATTCTATATCCAGTAACATTGTAACACGAACATATACTACTTTCTACAAATTTCATACTGAAAGTTCCTTGGACAACATACACTATACGAAGGAAAATCTATAATCAAACCGTATAGACAATAAGATATTCTTTCATATTGATAATCAAATAAAATATCAAAAAATGATATTTAAGTACTTTTTTTTTAAGAAAAACTGTTAAGAACTTTAAATAAGAGAACTTCCAGTTGCCGAATTATAACCAAAATCTAATCAGCTCTGCATATGGATGTAAAGAAGAGGAATGCGAGAGAATTATAATTTTTAGAATTGTAGTATTGCAGTATCGTCGGAGAAATTTTTGTTACTCACATATAGACATCATCGTAAAACTAGTAAAATCGTATTCTAGAGACCCTGAAACGTGCTTAATTCTTGAAAACGCAGCACAAAATTTTTTGACGAAAGATAAAAAAAATAAATCGATATTAAGTGTACCGGATTTCATTATATCATTGTCTAAAACAGAAGATTTCAAAATCTTTGCCTTTAGTTATATAATATGTTAAATATTAAGCACATCTGAAAGCGGTACCTATTCAGATACAAACGCATGCGCTAAAAATTTTCTGCGCCATTTTTGTACCTGTTCTATTTTCTGTTACGAAATCACTGTGAAAAATGATGTGAAATACAAATTTTTATTTATTTTATAGTAGTCAATAATATAGTTTCGCAAACTTCTTATTATATGCGAGTACATTTGAGATAAAATATGAAGACATTATCGTTATATATTATTTGAATTTATTGACAATTGCACAATCCAAGATTCAATTGTTACATTTCACAATCGTAGCAATCTCATTGTCATACATGTTACTTCTCATAAACTATAAAATAAATAATGCAGGAAGTACAGTACATTATCTTTCAATAATTGATTTTATTAATAAGTTTCGTGTAAATTAATTGCACTATCTGCAAATGTCTTGAAGTTGTTGATAGCTGCCTGACAGTTGAAAGTATAATCTCAAATGTGACATGTACCAAGGTTTACTCTGTATCTACATACTAGCGAGTTTCTGACAGAAGACATTTATTAACTGAGATAAATCACTTTTGTCCGCAATAATTAATTCTGCAATAGACGTTTCCTCAGTTGAAACACAAATATTTGAAATTATTCCAGCATTTCAGTCACACCTAAATCAACAAGAAAAATAAAGAACGTGACGTTAAAAAAGAACAAATGATAATCGGGCCCATTTTGTAACAAAGTAGTTAATTTTTAGCAACAGATAAAAATCCACTTTTTACCTCCCGCTACCTTAGGTAAGGGAGGTATAGGGATCGTGAAAAAAATCACATATAGAGATTTTAGTGAATAAGCACGTTTTGATGTCCCCAGAATCCGATTTTATCATTTTTACAATGATGTCTGTAGGTATGTATGTGTGTGTGTGTGTGTGTGTGTGTGTGTGTGTGTGTGTGTGTGTGTGTGTGTGTGTGTGTGTGTGTGTGTGTCTGTGTGTGTGTGTCTGTGTGTGTGGATCGTGTGGACACGATTACTCAAATACTATTAATACTCATTTTATACTAATGTGGGAAGAGCTCATTAGTTTTTAGTGTATATCGGATAACCGGAAGTATCATTTATACAAGCTATTAACAGTTTTTCTTGTAAAAAAATCATTGAATATAATTTTTTAGCAACTTTTACCAATACAAATTAAATATAATGGCACAATCTTCAATTCTACGATAAGCATTTAGTAAATAACTTGAAATAAGTTTAAATATTGAATTGAACAAATTTGACATATTTAAATAAATGTCACTGTCACGAAGCGATTACATTAAAATTAATAATGAAACCGTGTTAAGAAGAATTGTAATGAAATTAAGGTTTGTAAAAATAATATATTTTCCATCATACATAAATATTAGATATACAGGATAATTCGATTTAAGTTTGATGTTTGCAGCATTATATATCAAACAGCTCTCAATAAAAACGTGATTTCAAAGTGTCAAATAATAGCTTGCAACTACACATTTACGAAATGGATCATGTACGGCGAAGAATTTACACAGATTGCGTTTTAGAGCATAAGGAAGTTGGTGCTGATTTTGACAAAAATGTGTGTGTGACGATTTTTCTTTAAAATATATTAATGATCCAAAACTTCGCAAAGTTGGTATTTGCTCACAGATTTTTCAGAAAAAACATAATAAAATATAATCCAAAATTTCGTATTACAAACTTTTCTATTTATTGGAACAAAGCAGATTTTGTTTACAATCAATCGGAAGTGATACTTTACTTAAAGCTCATTGCTATTTTAAACATGGAATTGGCGGGAGGTCATGTGCTGGCCACATCAGATTTTTTGTTATTTGATTGGTGCAAATTTCGAACGACTAACAAAGAATGAACCACTTGTTTATGATAGATTTAATTTATAAATTTAGATATATGTACATATTTTTATATTTGAAATTTTATTTCAAAATTTTTATATCACACCAGTCAGAATACAGTTTTCTTTCAAATTCATTAGCAACAAATAACTAAATAAACAAAATGATATGGCAGTTGTTGACAGTATCAAAATACGTTAAAAAATAAGTAATTTATACAATATAATTCATGATGGATATTGAATATAAATTAGGTATGGAATGGAATTGCACTGTAATTTGTATGACAAGAAAACCAACCATTCAAGAATATCATTTATTTGATTGGATTAATTTAAAATTTTATATTAATCATGTAACAGTGCATTAAATATAAATTATAAATCTAAATTTACAAATTAAATCCTTCAAAAACAAGTCTTAAGTTATAGAACAGAGCCCTATATTACTATTTACTTCTATTATAATCAGTTATTATTTAATGTAGCTCGTCTGTTTGTAGCTTTAGATGTTGCTAGATTAGGTAGTCATCAAGCGGATGGGTTTAAATTCGTTATAAAATAATAATTAAAAATCAGTCAGTCAATTTGAGGTTAGCTAGGTTGCCCAAAGCTTTTTTCACTGTGGTACGCACCGGCCAAAGGCGTGGCAGACAGACAGAATTAGAGTAGATGCAAAACGTATTAAAACTCTCAACACAGATTACAATGTACGGAAAATTTTATGTACAAAAGTATATCTCTAAAATGAACCTATAGGAATTGGCTTTAAATTAATCAATTTCGTTTCATAAAACAAAAATTCTTATTGCAATAACAATCAATCGTGTCAGCAAAATCTTGAAGAGATTTAACTTAACCATTAAAGGCACTGCCTCAAATAAAATCAGTTAATTAGTGGCATTTGATGATATTCATTCCCAAAATCGCAAAATGTTGACATAGGTTGTTGTGTAACAAACCAGGTTTGTTGAAATATTTCGTTTTAACAAAATTATTTGCAATTTGTGTCAATTTAATGTTATTAACCTTTTTGGCTATACGCGAGGGTATTACACTTGTCATTCAGCAAAATTATTACAATCTTGCATTCTATTTATATTATATAAATAGAATGTTAAATATAATGAAAAGAGTCAACGGTCGACAGTCAGCAGTCAGAGAGTCAACGACAGTCAACAATAGTCTTCGATTCGATCAACCCCGCTGAAGATGATACCCTAGATCTTCAGGGGTAGTCTACCCCTAGGTATGAGAAATACATTGCTAAATATCGTTCGTTAATTGTAATATCATATAAATATGTTTGTATTTATTTTGTTTATTATTTAACTTGTTTTTATTAATACAAATATTTATTTTTGTTTACTTTTGTGTTTAACTATTTTATAACCTATGACCGCATTTATGTCTTTTGTTTTATTATTAATAAATAATTTCTAAATTATTTCTTATTAATAATTGTGCCACCAATTCAGTGCAGTGATCAGCTAACCCGCTGACGCAACAGACAGCAGGGTAAGTACAACCCTACTTAAATCGTTAACGTCACTACTTCTGTTGCACCCCAGTAGAGATTGTTACAGTTGTTGCATTAAGCCACAGATACATCCTTTTAAATATTTCGTAGGCGGCTCAATTAAAAGCGATCGCTAGTCCTAGAAAGTCTTAATTGTTAGTTGTTAAGTCGCAATAACTTTTTTTTTTAATTCTATGACGTAAATGTTAATTTTATTTAATTTTCTAACAGTAAAGGGTACAATATCATTTTTCTGCAATAACAGAATAAGGTACTAATTTTAATGTAAAAGTGAATTAAAATTTTAACGAAATAAGCGAGATATGAAATTTTAAAGTTATGAATTTGGAATACGAAGTATCACGTCTTCCCTGGTGGTCCAGCGCGCGTTTCCTTTTTAAAGTCAACCAATCAAATTAATTAGGACATGCCCGTTTCATCAAAATAAATCTCCCAATAGTTTATCGCATCAAAATATGATAGCTACAATAAATATCGCCATTTGTGTACGGCGCTCGATGTTGCTCGATGGAAACAGACATGCGCAGTGCTCTTTAAGGGAATATTCTCACAGATTCTAACCTGTTGAGTTGTTTGTTCTCATTGCCAAAAGCAAAAATGAAGAGTAGTGGACTGTCAACGAGATTAAATCATTAATAAATTTTAAAAGTGATATTTCGCTTTTTTCCAGTGCAGCAGTGTGACCTTTACCTTATTCGAAGAATAAGCAATTTGGAGATTTATTTTAAGTTGGTTTAACCCGGCCAACAAACTATCAAATGATTGCTTGTAGTTTGTGAACGAATTAATATAGTAAAAATTTTTAGGCAGAGTAGTCACGTCATCAAAGTTTGTAACTAGATAATGACGTCACGAACTTAGTAGGTTTACATGGTACACTAATTTAATTTTAGAAAATAATTGTATTTACCTGCGATGCTAATTTATGTGATCAAGTTAATTTTATTTAACAGTAATGGAATTCTAAAGAAAACACAACAAACAACGTAGACAAATATTAATCAAACGAAAAAGTAACGAACTAATGACAGCAGACGCTTGACAATTCCGGGAGAAACATGTCATGTAAACGTTTAAATTTTGAAATCCAATAGTACCAACATGTGGTGAAAAAATGAACTACAATTATTTTAAATAAATTAAAACTCATTAAAAACATTATGTTCGACTTTAAAATAATTGTAAATTTAATTAAAATGTACTTTACTTATAGTATGCAAAAAATAGTATTTATTTTCTTCGTTTTCCTAAACATTTACAATACTACAGTGTTTTTTCATTTTGTAATGAAATGATGACGTGACTACTCTGCCTAAAAATTTTTACTATAGCTGAACACATATTTTTCACTAAAACTAATAAATTTGTGTATATTTTCAAGTATATTATAGTGCAAGTTTTAATTGCTACTGGCACGATATTCTACCTATGTATATCCTTCAACATATCTTTCATTTCTAACGCATGTGATTCTGCCTAATGTGTCATCATTTTAAATTTAAGGAAATGTTATTTCGTTTACTTTTTACTATTTATGGCTCAAAATTCGTTACCATGTCATACCTTATTGGTAGATAATAACATAGTTTTAGTTTTGTACAGTGCAACCTTTATTTCTGTTTTGTTTCTATTGTATTATTTTCAAAATAAAATACCATTAATCAAGAGCATTTCACACTTAATAAAAATAAATTAAAATCACTCGTTTGTATTATAATGACATTATACGAGTTTGCACGTAGTCAACTGAAAAGAATAAATCACATAATGACAATTGATTCTTTATATCTTGATTCATCCATAAAAATGACATAAACACATAAGAAATGATCATCTCAAGGAAAATATTTGATACTATTGAATGCATGTGAGGTCAAGTGTAGATCATGTAATATAAATTGCCCATTATCGAGATCTAGGAATTCTTACAATAAATGACAAATTACAAAAGCAATCCTTGAAGATAGATCTAGACATTCAGCTAGAATCTTGAAACACAAACGCATCGATTTAGTTCAAGGAGAAGATTTTATTTACACACTTCACATCCTTCCACAATAAATTAAATGCATGTATCTTCATCACAAAATGACAATCCGCATAAGTAAAAGGTAAATCCTTATTTCTCGTAGATTTTTATGTTGAATCATTGTCAATACGTTTAAATAAAATCAATAAACTTAAGCAAAGAATTCATTGATTAATAATATTACTGCAGTTGTGTCACAGAAAAATTGTAAAACAAAATACCAAATACTTATGGTATTCAAAACTCATTGGTTACATTACGCACGCTAACTGGCGTAGATGTGCCATTTGGATGAAAAGTGTTAGTAATGGGTGGCGACTTTAGACAGTTGTTACAGTAATATTTACCCAAAATATTATTCACCCTAACTAACTACTATCCGGGAGAGCCACATCCTAGAGATGGCAGCACTAATGGCCGACTTATAGGGAAAACATTATATTTTACGTTTGTGCTAGTTGTATTTTGATGCTTTGTTTTGAGGATATTTTGTTATTTTTAAATGAAATTAAATATGTTTATCACAATGTCAGACATATACATTTATTTAAATGGTGCTGTGCGGCCTATGGTCGAAGGAGAAGCAGTATATAAAGGAAAATAAGATTCAAAATTGAAGTTATCTGCATGTTAACTACTTATTTAATTATTTTTAGCTGGACATACTTGTGCGGATATAAGACAGATAAACAGAATATAGAAATAAATGGACTGTGTGTTCAAACATTTGAACGGGGCTCATCATTGAATCGTAATAACATTAAATACAAATGCACATCAAGTTCTTTGTTTTGCACGTCTTCTTCTCTTGCTGTTGCTCAACTTTATAGTTTATTCTTCTTCTCTATCTTTTCTATAAACAATTTAAAATAAATATATAATATTAAAGAATAATAGTTACTATTTATAGGTAACGTCTCTCTATTTTTCTTCTCTGTACAGGGGTTTTGTCGAATTTTCTTTAGGTAATTTTTGGCTTGGTTTACCATTTCTTTTTAATATTTTTCTATTAATAACTATAAAAATAATCTAATAATATTTTGAAGCATAAATTTTTATAAATACTTATATTGAATAAAATCGCTTAGGTAAAAAATGTTGTGAACACACGTTCATGAACGGTGATATGTCCTTTCCGATTTTTAACGCGATTTTGCACTTATTTTTTAATATTTCTCTTTTTGGGAAATAATGAACGGAAATGTCAGCACTTGTATAATTATTGCACTGCGGTACAAAACAATATTTCTTCGATTTGCTGGTCATTTTTGGTTGCTATTTACTTAGAACCCTATATGACAGCACAACGTTTTCCCTACAACTTATATGTTTTATTTTGCCACTAGATGTCAAACACTTTGTTGGCTCTTACCAATAGCTACAATTTAAAAATACATTGGAATGATCAAAAAACCATAATTGAATATTTATTTAACCTACTCATATACGAGGACCACGGTAGAATTAGTGAGAATAAGACATATGGATTATATCATCTAGAATTTTATTTTAAATATGTTCAGAGTAGGTTCCCTTCAACAATAATACACTTCATATTCTGCCATTCCACTTCTTAATGACTTGCAACTAATTTTTTTTTTGAGATTCTAAATGTTTTCAAAATCATCATAAATTGCAGCATCAATTTCTTCTTCAGAAGAAAGCTTTCTATGACCCCGTATTTTTGTGAAAAGTCTTACTTACCCAAAATGCTATTTTCAAATAGCGCGTTTCTAATTTTTTACTCAACACTCAGTCAGTTTTGAATTCAGCATGAAATTCTCAGCCATATTATATATTACACGATTTTTGCTGATACAAATATTTAAACCCACATATTAATATTATGAATATCTTCAAACGTGGGTTATAGAAACCTATTTTCGTACTACCATCTATTGATATTTTTCTTGAACTACACGTGACTCAGTTGCTATAATACAAACAAATCGCTGTCATGATGAGTTGCAAAAATTGTGCCAAATGTGAAAAATGAAGTGAGTAAGGTTTTGTAAAAATCTCCCGCTATAATTGTAAAGAATACAAAACAAATGTGAAATTCTTTAAGTTTCCACAACCATCCGAAGACATTGAATTATGTAGGACTCAAATATGAAAACACAAGTGACAGAAGACAAAACTTTAAAAATGGCGATGGTTTGTTTGTATTATGATCTTCCATCTCAAGTTTTACATCAACTCTTTCCTTTTTTTTTCTTTCTTTCTTGCGTTTGACGTCAAAAATATAACCCTCCATTAGATTTCTTATTTTTATCTTGGATTAAAAAAGTTTGGTTTGAAAATTCATGTTTTTAAAAGTCAGTCTAGGCTTGATTTTTTCAGCTTTTTCAAGCCGTAAACTAGTGAATCTCTTTTAACAATCTCCACATCTTAATGCAATTTAGGGCTAATCTTATAATCTCTGATTAAAATTTTAACTACCAGTTAAACAAACAAAACCGAAACGAAATGAACTGTCAAATCACACATTTATAATTGCTGTCAATAATTTGATTTAACATTGTTTATTTAACTGACAGTTAAAATTTTAACCAGAGATGGTAAGCCTTAATAGTATTTGTGGGAAACAAAACTTAAATTGCGAACAAGTATTTAAAGATATGCATAGTTATCTATGTATATAAGACCATAGAATTATCGATAAATTACTTATTTTGATACCACGACATATACAAGCTGCTATAAATAATAAAGCTATTGTTTATTTGTTTGTATAATTAACGTCTCTTTCAGTCGCTTTCTTGTTGTAGTAAAATCCATAAATACTTGCGATATTTAGCAACATACTTTTGAATTATTAAAATATCTTTCAGAACTCATATTAATAATTGGAATAATACTACCTTTTTAGTTTAAGTTCTGTATTTTTACTTCCTTGTACGAAGTAAAGGAAGTATTGTAATCGCGAAAAAAATCGGTTTCCAGATTTCAACGGAAATATCCATTTTGACCATCCCTGAATCCATTTTGACTAATTTCGTCGTGACGTCTACGTATGTACGTACGTACGTACGTACGTATCTCGCATAACTGAAAAACGGGAAGCCGTAGAAAGTTAAAATTTTGTATTTAGGACTGTTATAACATCTAGTTGTGCACCTCCCTTTTTGGTCATTGCATAACTTTCAGAAGTGGTACTTTACTTGAAGCCCATAATAGATTTTAATGGAAAACTATATTAAAATATAATCCAAAACTTTTCAAATTTGGTATAAAAGACTTTTATATCAATGGGAATAACATAATAGATTTTAGTAAAAATAGTCTACCCGGAAGTGGTACTTTACTTGAAGCCTATAGTAGATTTTAATGAAAAACTATATTAAAATATAATCCAAAACTTTTCAAATTTGGTATATAATACTTTTATATCAATTTGAATAACATAATAGATTTTAGTTAAAATGGTATACCCGGAAGTGGTACTTTACTTGAAACCTATAATAGATTTTAATGGAAAACTATATTAAAATATATTCCAAAACTTTTCAAATTTGGTATATAATACTTTTATATCAATGGAAATAACAAAATAGACTTTGGTTAAAATAGTCTAACCGGAAGTGATACTTTACTTGAAGCTATTACCAGTTTTTCTTGAAAAAAATGGTGTTATTTTGAGTTTAACAATAAATGCTTCAAATAAAAGTTTTAGTGAATTGAATTTTGCGTCGAAATGATTAAATTAGTTCTTTGTATAAGCGAGATATTTAAATTTAAACATTATGTACTTTTGGGTTTCTGTAATTAAGTTTGCTATGAATTAGGACAAGAAATAACAAAAAAATAAAGAATTTAATGTCAATGTCAAATTATGTCAAATACGTGCAATTTTATGATTGGGTCTGTTATTATACATATTTTAATTATTAACAAATTATGTATAGTATAACAGGCGTACAAGGAAGTCATGTGGTGTCCACATCAGATATTTTATTAATAAAACCCAACGTTTCGGCACCATAAACTGGTGCCTTCTTCAGTGGAAAATTAACATAAAAATGTGAAAAAATAAAAACAACAAGTAACGAAGGTAACATGAAAAGTACGTCAATGTTACCTTTTTTATGTATACAATTTCTAGACAATATATAATAATAACTTGGACGGCGAACTTTTAAGTTAGTACTTAATGTACTCAAACGGTAACCAATCCTAGTGCTGGTCTTGCTTATCCTTGCTTAACTTTACACCATATTAGTCCACATATCCACGACAAGGCCGTCGTACATCTGTTCAAAGCAAATGTGTATCACAGTTTACGACCGGTGGAAATGTGCAGAAATATCAGCCGTTTCTTAATCATATGCATACATGGCAAGTGGTACTCGCATTAATTGTTACTATGAGTAATTAAAATAGTGCGTAAATACATTAGGTAACAAGTGTTGCCGCCAATTCCATTCACAAGCTCTGAGTCGCTTTCCCGAGCAGGTGGCTACACCAACACAAACACACTACTTGAAATAGTACAAAGTAGAAGAGATACTTCACAATCGCAACGTGCAGCACGACAAAGAGAGCCAAGCACCAAGAGCAAGACAGCGCCAATCAGACCTTGTAACAATTTCCCGGGGCCTCTAGCCTTCGAGCACTGCCTGACCAGTTTTTGCCATCGGAGATCGGGCTTTTCTCTCTGTAGAGCCGACAACAGCGTCGCACGTTAATAAGGGGATCCACATCCCCTCAACCATTGTTTTTCTCATGCGTGCTATTACGATGATTAAGGATGTTCAGTTCAAATGAAATTTCTTTTAAACGGATATATTTCTTTCTGTAATTATGCCTCCAGGGTATTAATGGTATAACACTTTTAGTTTTGAGTTGTAAAAAAATTTTCTTACTAACCTACTTTTTGTTAAATGCGTCAAATAATGATCATTTATTTACAAGTTTTTTTTCTTTTTGTGAGAGAAATGTTTTGCTGTAACATAACCACAAACTTCAAACACCTGTCACTTCGAACGATGATGTATTTGCAACTTTCTTTTTATAAAGCTTCTTGTTTTTTATAAACAAATCATTAAGACACATATTTCGACAAAAGGTGCTTCATTGTTAGTTTACAAGTACTTAAAAATTTGCAGAAGTAGTTATTTAAGTCACAGAGCGGGAAGTTTTTTCTTACAGGACGAGTATACATAAGCGAGTACTGGAAGTCTCTGATTTCTGTAGCTATAAACAATTTCCAGACGTATCCAGATACTATTTTTCCATCAACCGTTCGAATTAATTAACTAAAAAAATCTGATGTGGCCAACACAAAAACTCCCGCTATTTAATTTTTATTAATTTAAATACATACCTACGTTTACTAACGCTGCAAACTATTCCAATACAGAAAACTATTGCTTTATTTACTATTTTCTTTTTAAAATGTCACTGTTATTAATTTGAAGTGATTAGTTTTTTGACAGTGACATTTACTGTCAGTTACATTCATTTGAAATATGAATTGTGTTTGTCTTAGGCTTCGCGACTAATATAAAAAAAATATTTTTAAATTTATCTGTAAAATATATAGAAAAAGTATTAATGTACTTCTGTAGAAAATTCAATAATCTTTAATTTTCATAAGACATAAAATACGAAAAAATGGCAATTAATGGTATTTTTTGAAGAAAAACCATTATGAGCTTCAGGTAAAGTGCCATTTCCGGTTATCCGATTTACACCAAAATCTAATGGCTTCTTTTCATATTAGAGTAGGATAGAGATACAAGGTTTCAGAATTTTTTGAATGATAGTATTTGAGTTAGAGCGAAAACAAAATTCCTACACACACACACACACACACACACACACACACATACACACACACACACATACACACACATACAGACATCATCGTGAAAATGTTAAAATTGGATTCTAGGGACTCCATATGTGATTTTTATCACGATCCCTATATCTCCCTTACCAAGGGTAGCGGGAGGTAAAAATAAAGTTATCAATTTCAGTTTGAATTACACAATAGGGCCGTGGCAATAAATTTTATGTCTTCGAAGTATTCAATTTTATTACTATAAAAATAGTGCAAAGCTTTAATTTAAAATACTTTTTGGAAAACGTGAAGCTGGCTCATTAATTGAAGCAAGCGTGCGTTAAAACTTACCTACGTCACCTAGAAATAGGCAAAAGGTAAAAATAGAAAAAAAAAAATTGTAATAATAATTAAATATCTTTACTTTTTATTTAAAATGAAGATTTTTAAACACTATAACATAATTTTAAATTAAATTTTTAGCTGCAGTTTAAAAATTTAACGGTATAACCGTAGCAGATATCGACATAAATTTTAAATTTATCAATATTGAGTAGCATCGTTTTTTATTGCAAATCTTTATCATTAGCCAAGAGAAATAATTACCTATGTCTTACAAAAAATCAAGTTTTCTTTATTGTCAAATATTAGAAATGTTCAACGATTCTTATATGGTAGGGAAATATAATTCTCGTCACAAAAAATTGAGAATGAAATAGTTTAATACGGTACACAGCAAATTGCTTTACTTTTATGTGCAAAACAGTGACAGTATTCAATCTTATTATTTATGATCGGCAGAAGTTTTAAGTTTCTTTGTGAACTTAAGAGATCGGTGTTTAAGCTGTTTATGGCCGTCCCTCGATTTTTGGTGACGAGAACTATAGATACTCGTATTAGTTAAAAGCACATCAAGAAAGAAAAGTATTTTACATTGAGAGTAAAAAATATCTCACTATTTTTTCTCACATCTTTTCGCCTTCAGAAACTCACGCGTTTTCGTTAATCTTCGTGTTGAACACCATGCGTGCAACACGCAAAAATTCACTTGTGTTCTACATGTTTAGGAATTTCTCCTGGTGTCGAGTGAACACCACCGTTGGTGCTGTGATTTCAGCTTAGTTTCTTATTAAAACTAACATCAATAAAAGGATGGTGAAACTTGTGGTTTATTTCGTAATTCATGTTAGAAATGTATGAACATGTGGTTGAATTTTTCCTTAAGATTCAATCTAAATTTAAAGAAGTACGTAGTAGATTTCTGAGAATATGGTATGTATAAAATAATAAAAGCATATAAAATTATTGAGGAAAAATATTTATATTTGTTTCCTCAAGCAAATATTTTTTGTTTTGTCATGCGGAATTCAAAGTTTGAAATCATGACTTATTTTTAAATGCAACAAGTTCAAACCATAACTGCCTATAAAGTTCGAAAATCGTGGAATACTTTTCAATATTTTTTATTATTTATTTCGAAACCTTCATTTGCGAAAATTAAAAATAAAAAATAAATAAACAAATTCTTTAGGGAGTTATAAATACTATAAAATATTTTTTATGAGTGTGTATTTTCAGAAATAAATTGTAATAATATTTTTATTATAAACAAAGCAAAGAAGTAAGAAACAATATGCTTTCATTCCAGTACCATTTCTAATTCTACATTTTCGACAATGAAATTTTATTACCTATCAATAAATATTAATAAAAAAATCTCTTTATGATGAAGTTATAAACAACACTATTGCAGATTTGATTTAGAAGCGATATGAAATTAATTTTAAATGCACAATACTATTGCGAAATTTATAGGTATAGTCTGTTTATAAACTGGAGAAAATATTAAATATATTTTCAAATCCATATATTTGTTTATAAAACCATTTATTCAGAGAGAAAGGAGTGAAATAAAATGAAAGTACTATCAAAAAACAAACAAACTATTGAATACAATGTATTTCTTTTCAACATCAACTAAACCATTTATATAGATTCGTTTCAAAATTCATGCATATTGATCTCATTTTCATAAGCTTTGCATATACAAAGAATACATTATAAAATTTATACAGCAAATAAAATTACTTCACTTGCTCCACAGTACATGCCAAAAACAAATACAGTCATACAAAAAAATCTCCGTACGACAGTAGTTTTAATGTATTTTAGGAAAAATAGCGACCTAAAATCCAATATATTTAATTTCCTTTTAATCCAACATGAAACGCAGTATATTACGTTATTATAAATATAAAATAAACAAATATAAAATAACTTCTGGCAGTGGTACTTTCCTTTAAGCCTATAATAGATTTTAATGAAAAACTTTATTAAAATATAATTCAAAACTCTTCAAATTTTATATACAAGATAAGATATAGATTTTGATTAAAATGGGACAAGCGGAAGTGATATCTGAAGGTGTGAACAGTTTTTCTTAAAAAAATGGTTTTATTTTGAATATAGAAATAAATGCTTCAAATAAAAGTTTTAGAAATTTAAATTCTGCGACTAGCACATCAAGAATTATTAAATTATCCCTTTGTATAAACGAGATATGTAAATTTAAAAATCTGATGTGGCCAGCACAAGACCTCTCGCCATTTCCATATTAGGCTATATAAGTATTGTATTGCACTTTTCTATCGAACCGTCGTTTTATAACAAAATATTACAAAACTTTACCCAAATATTGTTTTTTATTGTATTTAACATGTATTCTGCACATATATAATTCTAATTATATCTATTTTTCATTGTATGAGGAAGTTCCTAAATGTCAGAGATTCTTCAAATACATTAACCAGATTGGCGGTATTTCTGATGGATATATGTATGCATATTACCTATAATTTCAAATATTTAATTAATAAAACAATAAGAAAGATTAAATGTACTTCCCAGATAAAGCTAACAAAATGTCACTAAAACTGTTGATTTTTGACACTGAAATCTGTCATTTACAAATTATGTTATAAACATTTGAATTTGTCAACTGGTTTCCTTAGTGTAGTTTGCCTACTCGACTTGTTATATCCCGATATTCTATATATTATAGCATCTTTATCTCTAAATTTATAGAAGATATAATAAAAAATTTAAATGTATCAGGTGTAGAATTTTGTTCTTCAAAATTAGTAATATCAAAAATTTTCAAAAAATAATATTTGGAAGAATTTCTTTTAAAAACTACTACTTCCGGTTGTTCAATCGTTACCAAAATCTTTTCAGCTCTTCCCAGGAATGTCAGATTGAGGAATTCATAGTTAAACAGGTCTTATATCTTATAGTTTTTGAGGAATCGTCCGTCCAACACCCAGCCATACACACACACACACACACACATACACACATACACACACACACACACATCATTGTGAAAATGTTAAAATCGGATTCTAGTGACCTTGAAACGTGCTTATTCATTAAAATCTGGATATGTGATTTTTTAGCATGATTGCAATACCTCTCTTAGCGAGAGGTAATACTTTGTGGTTTTTGAAATTAAGTTTGCTATGGATTAAGAAAAAAAAAATGGATGTCAAAGTCAAATTATGTTAAATACGTAGAATTTCATTATTGCGTTTGTTATAGCATATATTTTAGTTATTAAAAGATATGTATAGTTTAATAGGCGTACAAGGAAGTCATGTGGTGTTCACATCAATTTTTTTTTTTATTAATGCAGTAAAATGGACTTGTCATTTACTAATGTTAATTAGATAGAACCGTTTTCATGTTATGAAAGGTGTTACATTTAAAAACATTTCTTTACAATTAACGTAAAAATCTTTTAAGTTAAAAGTCATCGTCGTAGATAATTGCAGTTGCAAAATGAGAAATATGTTAGTAACAGTTTCTCAGCGATAGTTTTCATACTAATAATGTCTTTCTACTTTTATTATGATTGCATGACAGTTCGGAGACAATTTTTATGCCTATTATAAAATCATGTAGTGGAATTTATATCCAAGTCGATGTAGATCTTTATCGCCCTGTCTATTAATAGTATTTACATTGAAAACTTGAAAGCCAATTACCGTAATCACGTTTAAAATTAAATTAATCATGACAAAATTGAGTCGTGTAAAAACCGTTTGTGTCGAGACCCAATCGATTAAGAAAAAATTGTGAATCATGTTGAAGTAGATGACTTGCAAGAATCTGCTTCTAACGTGTTGCGGCACGTTTCTTTTACACAAAAACAGGGGACAGTTCCATTAATATGATGTTTATATCTTTTACTATAATTGCTTACCAAAAATTTGGTGATACCTAATTCATTCAAGGTCAAATGCAGTTAATATTATTTAATCTGGCTTTCAGCAATATACAGTAGATGTCGTGAACCTAGACGTAGAATTACTTTGAATAGGAGATGAAGATGCAGAATTTTCTTCAGCAGCAGATAGTCCCAGACTCTATGGCTGGTAGTGCGAGCTCGGTTTTAACTTCAAAGCTGTTTAATGTCATATTTCATTATTTAATAATAAAAATAAATAATATCAAATTTATCAAAATATGCAGAACATAGTTTGTATTCAAACAAATATTTTTTAAAAAATCGTTTTTTAAACATAAGGGTGAAATTAAATATTGAAATTTGAATTGACATTTCTTAAAACAGCGTTTTAGTTAAAACCGAGCTCGCACTACCAGCCATTAAGTTTGTTCTTTTTTCTCCATAACTTTATGAAACGATCTAATATTTTCGCAGAATCTATCTACAAAACACAATTGTGAATATAAAAATAGTAGCATAAATTATGTACCTTACCTATTAAAAACAAAACCCTGAAAAAAATATTCTACATCCTTTAAAATTCAGTCGACAGGCTTTGCTTCTGCTCATGCTCTCCTGCGGCGCTAAAATTTACATTACCATACAGATAATACAGGATGCGCACAGGCGATTTAATTTGTTACAGAATACATGACTAGATGGCAGTGATTGGAATGCAAGTAGTTTTTATTTAAAAATTGGAAAATTGTTATTATATTACTAATACTAATAAATATTTTAACTTTATATTTAAAAAATTGTAATAATTTATGGCTTAAACATCTAGTGCGGAGCACCACCATTTGATTTTACGTGTGGTGCCCGAGACCGCGAGCACCACTGTTGTTGCCGGCCCTGTACAGTTATATAAATTAATTTTTGAGATTTTTCTCATATATTAACATAATTATTGAGCAACCACAAGTTGACAAATTTACTAATTAATAGTATTTTTCTTATGTTGAAGTGGAATACGGAAATTTATGGAATTTCATGTTTGAGTGACATTTTTTTTTTTAATTGTTCAGGTTGTTTGCTTCCTGCATGTATGCCATGTACACTAGGTACTCGCTATGAAGATCTGAAAGTGGAACAAATAATTTGAGACTTTTATTTTCTATTTCAATTTCGATTTACATTTTGGAAAATATGCGACACCCATAAGGTTCTTATTCAAATACGACCTTAAAGAATCTATCGTAAAATAAAATAAATATATCATCACGGCATATTACACATTTCTGAGTGTGCCACAATCTGCTTTATCGCAGATATCGGTAATGATGATGACATATTTGTACCGTGCGGGCGCTTACCAGGCGTCACCTCACGGGCACTCATGGCTGGAGTGGAGAGGGCAGCACAGGGGTCACTTTTGTGCCATTAAAAAATTGAAACATTTAGCGTCGGTCGGTGTCGAACCGGGTTCCCCAGGTTCGCGACCAGACACTCTGGCACGCGGCCGTTACGTATTGATTTATAATACAGAAAGTTACTAGTTACTATTGCGTATTATAAGATTAATAGGGGATTTTTTTATCGTTTTTCTTTTACCTCTCGCTAAGAGAGGTATTGGAATCATGCTAAAATTCGCATATCCAGATTTTATTGAATAAGCACGTTTTAAGGTCCCTATAATCCGATTATAACATTTTTACGATAATGTCTGTGTGTTTGTGTGTGTGTGTGTGCGCGCGTGCGTGTGTGTGTGTGTATGTATGGGATATGTGGATGTTGGAACCACCGTTTTTCAAATACTATAATACTTAAAAAATATTGAACTGCAGTTTCCTCAATCTGATATTCCTGGGAAGAGCTGATTAGATTTTGGTAACAGTTGGACAACCGGAAGTAACAGTAATTCAAGTGTTTATAACATAGTTTGTAAATGATAGATGTCAATGTCAGTGTCTAAAATCAACAGTTTTAGTGACAGTCTGAAAGCTTTTTCTGGGAAGTACATTTAATCTTCCTTATTGTTTTATTAATTAAATATTTAAAATTGTACGTAAAATGCATATATCCATTAGAAATACCGCCAATATTGCTAATGAATTGGAAGAATCTCTGACATTTAGGAACTTCCTCATACAATGAAAAATAGATATAATATAATAAATAGAATTGTATATGTGCAGAAGACATGTTAAATACAATAAAAAACATTATTTGGGTAAAGTTCTGTAATTTTTTTCTTATAAAACGACGGTTCGATCCCGACAGACGCCTAATATTTCCAATTTTAAATGGCACAAAAGTGACCCCTGTGGTGCACTCTCCACGCCAGCTATGAGTGCCCGTGAGGTGACGCCTGGTAAGCGCCCACACGGTAAAATATATCGTCATCATTACCGATGTCTACATGTGTTGTAGATACTGGCACACCCAGAAATGGGTAATATGCCGTGATGATATATTTATTTATTTATTTATTTATATAACATTAAATGGAAATGGCGAGAGGTATTGTGCTGGCCACAACAGATTTTTTATAATGCAATATGAAAAAATGTCAGCGGAGCGCATTGATTAGTACAACTGCTTTTGAAATTTTAGATTGGGGTTCGATTTCGCTTTAGGGTAATTATTTTGAAAAATGTGTCATATTTCGTAAACAATATTTGTTTATAAATACAGCAAAAAGATAATAGGTACACAAGTTTATATTTCAGTTATTTTTATATCTTTGTCAATTTCTTTTCATCATTTATTGTAAGGTTCGCCCTTGTTACCTTATTGTATTTTGTAGCAGCGGTACTTTTTGGTTAATAGTTGATGATAGCCGCTTATCAACAATATATTCAGCGTATTTTATTTTGAATAAAGTGGTGAAATGATTGGAATGATTGAAATTTTAGCCGATATGAAATTTCGTGTGTTGTGCCGCCTGAAAGTATAAGTAGAAATCTAGTTAATAAATTTCCTATTCACGATTTATCAGTACGAATAAGAAGATTGATTATCTGTGTGCGGTAATTAAATGCAAATAGTAATCCTTTGCTTTAACCTTCCGATTTCAATGAAATATAAGATTAAATTTATTGTCAGACACATTAAAACAGTCACAAAAACCATAAACATTTAACTAAACATGCAGGTACTTGTCTTCATGCAATTTATTATGTAATAAAATCACATCCAAGACTTTCAAAACAGACGACAACTTAGATATGTATGTACATATTTATTTAATTTCCATGTCTTTCTATCAAACTTACACATACACATACAAATCCGACGGAGCTAAGTTAGCGAATTAAAAACAGCGTCTTGTGTAAATGATATTCATTTATGCATAAATAGCCATTACTTCATCATGGAAATGCAGCACTACTGACGACCAGAACGACGTTATTTATATGTAAAGTCGTGAAATAACTCCAAGTGAGTGTCCATCATCATATTCTACTGTAGTACATTTCACGGTCAGACGAGATTTTTCTATAAAAATATCAAATTGGTGTTTGTCGACGAAGAACCTAAAGCATGATGCAGACAGCGCTGAAATTTCTCATTAACACTTAGCTCTAATAAATTAACACACTGAATATGCAAAACACTATTATTACATTTTCTTTATTTTCAGGCATAGAATATAATTTAATTTATTTTGAATCATTGATAATTTTGCTTTTTTACCTTCCGTCACCTGAGGGTGTATGTTCGTATTATAATTTTATTGGATTTATGTATATAATCTTTTCCGAGGAACTTTCGGTATGGAATTTGTAGAAAATAGTATATGTTCGGGTTACAATTTTACTGGATATATAGAATCTTTTCCAAGGGACTTTTACAGGCCTATTCTACTAAAAAAATGTATAACGATATCGTTACTGAACGACTGTCGCTAAGCATTTGGTTAAACGACTTTAATAACGACAAATGCCAAAAACCTATTCTACTAATCATATCGTTATAAATTATCGTTATCAGGATTATAACGATAATATCTAACTTCATGTATATTTTGACAGAATAAATTTTTATATGTTTTTCAATTTAAATTTGACATATCGATTCATTGTTTGTTTATTTAATTGAATTTGACAATGGATATAAAGAAAAGGGCTTCGAGGACAACTCAAAGACAGTATGAAATATATGTTGAAGAACTGGAAAATAACAGTTCATTAAGAATTAATAAATTGTCCACTGAAGAATTGGAAAAAATATGGAGAAGACTTACAAGTCATTTAAATTCTGTGGGACCGGGTAAAAGGATCTGATGTATCACGCAGTGTACGATTATATAATCTGACATCTCTATACAAATATATAATTTTTAAATACATAGATAGTGCATCTATATTCTATATTATATATCAATATATTAAATAATATTATCTAAGGGTAGAAAAAAGAAAAAGTTTTTTCGTTGCAGAATATATTTGAAAATTATTTATTTATTATTTACATTCTACAACGAAAAAACCTTGGATTTTTCTTTTTCTACCCTTATCAACATGCAGAACAGCCTGGAGTCCTTCGTCCACTAAATATTATCTATATCTAAATTTTTAAATATATTTCTGAAATATAAATAAAATGTCCAATACTAAAAAGTATAATATATATAATTAGTGTACAGAAATGAATAAATACTCATCTTTGCAGAATCTTTTTCTCAGCTACAATTAACAAAATATCTTCTTCAGCCATTTTTACTTTTGTTCTCAAAATATGTCTAACTTTACGACTTCAACGATGCATGTGAACTTGTCGTTATTAAACGATATGAAATAACGATATGTAACGATACGTAACGATAAATAAATTAACAGAATAGGGTTTTGGCAAAAATAACGATTTATCGCCTAGTAACGAGTCATAACGATACATATTTTTTTAGTAGAATAGGCCTGTTAGTATGGGATTTGAACAAAATACATAGAACTGACGGAAGGTAATGAGCCTGGGCACATCAGATTTTTTGCAATAAAGATTATAAATCTGCAATCTGTACTAGGAATCAACGTCTTCTAAGTTAATATCTGTGATGCGTACAATAAAAATTAAGAGACTGATAATAGTTATTTTTTTATAATATTTAACAGTCTTAATTCAATACAACATACCTACAAAACTAAGGGTCGTGCTAAAAATCGTATATCGAGATTTTTGGTAAATGACCACGTTTTAAGTTCCCGATAATAAAATTTTTACGATGATGTTTGCGTGTATATGTATGTGGGTGTATCTGTGTGTGTGTATCCAGATTGTAGTGAATAAGCACGTTTTAAGGTCCCTAGAATCCGATTATAACATTTTTACGAAGATGTCTGTGTGCGTGTGTGTATCCTATTTAACTACGTATTCCTCAATCTAATTAATGGCAAGAGCTGAAAAGGATTTGATAACAATTGGACAACCTGCAGTAGTAGTTTCTTAAAAAAAATCTTCCAAATATTATCTTTTGAAAATTTTTGTTATTACAAATATTGAAGAACATAAAATTCTCCATCTAATACACTAAATTTATTATATCTTGTATAGATTTAGAGATAAAGGCACTGTAATATATAGAATAATATAATGTAGTACAATTATATTCTCCTTAACAAGGTTTCACTATTAATTTTAATATAATTGCTTCCTGTCAGTGACATATGTTTAAATATGTCAAAACTGTCATTAGAATTATGTTTTTGTTTGACGCATAGGCTATGTGATACATGAAAATAAATTATATTATATATTCATATTTAAAGTTTTTTAGAGTTATTTACTAAATGTTATTATCGTAGAATTAAAGATTGTACCATTATATTCAATTTTAATTAGTAAAAGTTGCTAAAAAAATATATTCAATGAATTTTTTACAAGAAAAACTTTTAAAAGCTTGTATAAATGATACTTCCGGTTATCCGATACCTATAAGATCCACACACACAGATACACAGACACACACACATATACATACCTACAGATATCATTGTAAAAATGTTAAAATCGGATTCTGGGGACATCAAAACGTGTTTATTCAATAAAATCCTATATGCGATTTTTAGCACGATCCCTATACCTCCCTTACCTAGGGTAAGGAAAATATGTACCATTGCTAATTAAAAAAATTGAATCAGGAATCAAGAAGATTGTTAATGTAAATTATTTATCGAATATTTATAAGTACATTTCTACTTTCATATGCTTGGCTTGTCATCAAGATAAACTATATTACGACTTATATTTGCATAATAATGCAGAAAAGTTCATATCCTTGCATTGGGATAAAGTAATAATACCTTACTTTGAAATCCTTGGAATTTTAAATTTTCCCATTTTAAAAAAGTGCTTGCACGCCACTGGCATCCCTTTCATTTCTGCACCCACGTATTTTAGTCCTATATAAAACAATTCAATAAAAACCAAACACTTCAATTTGTCACCCAACATATAATTTACACATCAGTTAAAGTAGTATTGCAAAAGCGAGGTCTCAAATACGATTCTCGTTCATGGCGTAGGTATATTACATAATTACACAGTGAGTAGGAAATTTCCATTCGCCGTCTTATTGCATTTTTGTCCAGGGTTGGCCTGGCCCTAAGGGCGGCTGCAGGGCCGGCGTCACAAGCGGAAAATTGCGCTGCAGCTGGGCCGCGATTTCTGCACGCATAATTAATTTAACCTAGATAGAGGTTGCGCACTATTTCTTGACGGGGAACGGATCTCAACGCTTCAAAGACGCCGCAGAGATACACAATGTTTTACTGCATCAACCAGCAATATTTTATATTACGTAGGTACCTATATTAGTTTCTTTTGTACAAGAGCAGTAAATTTACTTCTAATGAATTATAACAATAAACTTAAAATATAAATAATATCTGGTTCAATATTCACACTTTTCTGTTCTTGATACCATATAAAAATAAATAAGTCTATCATCATGACTTATTACCAATTTCTGGCTGGGATAATTTGCTTCTATACCTAAATTTTGGTAATCTTTGCCGATGAGGGCTTTTACCAAGTTCCATTGGCTATCAAAACTATCGAGCAACAGCTCTGAGTGACTGCCTTACAAAAGGAGAGGAAAAACGATTTTAACATATGTTATTTGGGTCGTGACAGGGATGAAAAATTCAAATTAGTTATCTCGAAAACAGTGGCCCGTTTCAAAATTTTACTAGAATACAAAATTAAAGCACGTTACTTTTTGTACAAAAAGGGTTCTTACATTTTTAACCTAGGATGAACTCTCCAAGAGGTATGTTGAAAAATAGGTAACTAGAACAACAATTTATTAAAGAAAATTTAATCTCTCAAAATATATACAATATTAAGTTTTTAATACTTATGCCCATATATACTTGTAAAATTTCAAAACGGTTCGTTATAATTTTTGACAAATAAAATCAAACTTGACAAATAAAATTTCGATTTTTCTTTCAATGTCGACTGTTTTTACTGGATAAAAATTATAACGAACCGTTTAAAATTTTTATGAGTGTTTATGAATTCGGGAATTAGTCTTTTAATTTTGTTTAGGATTATGTTATTTATAACAGTTTACATTCGTCGCGGCATCAAAATAAGTAAATTACCGATGATTTTTAAATAATTTTTGTCAACGCCTTCTCACAAAATCATCAACCACTCTGACCCGGTTAAAGATACGAAACCGCGGTTTAAAAATTTTAATTCCGCTTGGAATTCTCCTTCATGTCATATTAAACGATTTTTGCTCCGACGAGCGGTTCACGAATTATTAACAATTTAAACTTATAAGAAATTTCTCTAAAATTTGAAACATCTGAAAAACGGCTTAGCATTTTTGCTTCTAAAATTTCTACGCTATTGAAGATAAATATTATTGCGCATATAATACTTCAAATAAAAGTTGCGTAAAATTAATTTTTCTATAATTGCCATTTGAAATATTTTTCCCGACCGACGCCAAATATTTCGAATTTTAAATGGCACAAAAGTGACCTCTGTGGTGCACTCTCCACGCCAGCAATGAGTGCTCGTGAGGTGACGCCTGGTAAGCGCCCGCACGGTACAAATATGTCATCATCATTACCGATATCTGCGATAAAGCAGATTGTGGCACACTCAGAAATGGGTAATATGCCGTGATGATATATTTATTTATATTTATAAATATTTTTCTCTAAAATAATCCATAACCGATTGACAGCACTAAAACACTGCTAGTCATCTCCTAGCTAATCACCCTTAATCACTTGTTCATGCTACTGCCCAATATTTTTAAAATTGAATAATTAGAAGGCATATAAAAAATTCATGCAACAGCCATATTAAATGATTTATTAACACTAATTCAAATTTTAGTTTTAGGAGCATGAAACGATGAACTGAGCTGAAATTGAAAGCTTGTTAAAAGCTAATATTACAAAAGATGACAGTTCTAATTAGTTCTGCAATGTTACTATTAATTTATGAATAATTAAATACTGTTTAACAAAAATTTATCTGAGCAAAATGTTATAACATTTCAAAATAGGTGCAAACAATTAATGATAAATTTATTTAATTACATATTTAGTTCTAGTTTAATTATAAATGATAATTATCTTCCAAGAAGAGTAAGAGTAAGAGTAATTTTTCTTCTTTTGAGTGCATTAATATGAATTTAATAAAATATATTTCACTTTCTGATGAGATTCATGTAAGTTGGATGTAATTTTTCACTCTGACACTTTGGGCATCTTAATTAAAATATTGAAATTTTTTCATCAAATTTTAAACAAGACACGCATCAGTATGAACGCTCGGCTGCATTCAATAAAGCTGTTGATTTTAAATGCATATGCGTTCATAAATATTTTAAAAATAACTTATATAACATACAAGAACTGTTTACTTCGAGCCTACTGAAAGAACAAATTTATTTATGTACTTATCTTGATCAAAAACAAAACAAATGGGAAAACCTAGTACGAGGATATTTAAACGTCAGTCAAGTATTCATCAAAACCTATCTAATTTGCATAGAACCGGTAAAACAGTAGTAAACTCATTAATTACATTATTCTCCACATACCGTTGCCATAAAATGGACATAGAAACCAGGAGCGTTACAAAAATCTTGTCAAATTAAGACAACATGCTGTCCAAAAGTTTATTAGAAATTTTAGCAATTTAAATCTAGTAACACTCCAACAATTATGCTAAATTAGAGAGTGATTAATAGAGGACTCATCTCTATTACTTACATAGATTCACGGGCGGCGCCACGGGTTTATTACTTGGGAGCAATATCGTAAGCAACGCTTTTTATCGGAGATCTGTTCAACCGACTGGTTATGTCTTCAAGCACACTTGATCTCACTTAATTGCTTGTACTAACAAAGTTTACACACTGCAACTTGTTTCTCTATAAGTTATTTGTTAATAATGTTGTTAGCAAGACTCTCAATGATAAATATATGAATATTTTCTGAAGATCAATGCGAATTTATGCACGCGAACATTTAAAAGTATAATTCGAGCCTACAAATTACTTGAATCGCTTCATACATTTGCTTCCTATATTTATTAACTAGTAATTCTAGTAATAAGAAAACGTACAGTACCTACATAATTTTTTTGTTATAATTTTTCTATAGAATATCCACCATAAGCTGATTAGTTTTTGACAACAATTGGACAATAGTAAAAATATATCATCACGGCATATTACCCATTACTGGGTGTGCCAATCTGCTCTGTACACAGATATTTGTACTGTGCGGGCGTTTACCTAGCGTCACCCCACAGGCACTTATTACTGGTGCGGAGAGCGCGCCCCAGGGACTCTTTTTTTTTCCTCTCGCTAAGAGAGGTATTGGATTCATGCTAAATTCGCATATCCAGATTTTAGTGAATAAGAATTATTTAAGGTCCCTAGAATCCCATTATAACATTTTTAAAATTATGTGTGTGTATGTGTGTGTGTGTATATATGTCTGGATGTTGGTGGGACGATTCCTCAAAACTTATAAGACTTAAGACCTGTTTAACTATGAATTCCTCAATCTGACATTCCTGGGAAGAGCTGAAAAGGTTTTGGTAACAATTGAACAACCGGAAGTAGTAGTTTCTTAGAAAAATTCTTCTAAATATAATTTTTTGGATTTTTTTGTTATTACAAATATTGAAGAACATACAATTCTCCGTCTAATACAGTTAAAATTTTTATTGTATCTTGTATAGATTTAGAAATAAAGACACTATAATGTATAGAATGATCTATACACATATATAAACATAGTTTGTAAATGACAGATATCAGTGTCAAAAATCAACAGTGTTAGTGACATCCTAATAGCTTTTTCTGGGAAGTATATTTAATCTTTCTTGTTGTTTTATTTATAAAATATTTGAAATTATAAGTAAAATGCATATATCCATCAGATATACCGTCAATCTGGTTAATGAATTGGAAGAATCTCTGACATTTAGGAATTTCCTCATACAATGAAAAATAGACATAATTAGAATTATTTGTGTGCAGAAAACATGTTAAATACAATAAAAAAAATCTGTTGTGGCCAGCACAAAACCTTCCGTCATTTCGATGTATTTTGTACAAATCCGATACCAAAAGTTCCTTGGAAAAGATTCTATATATCCTGTAAAATTGTAACACGAACACACTATTTTTTACAAATTCCATATTGCAAGTTCCTTTGAAAAGATTCTATAAATCCAATATAATTATAACACGAATGTACATTCTGTAAATTGCTCTTCACACTTCCTCATTCCTATGCAACGCATCTTCTTCACACAGTTCTTCCTCTTGCAAATATTCTGCTACACAGTCCTTCCATCTTTTCTTTGGCCTTCCTTGTACTTCCGGCATTGAAACTGCAAGTCACTTGCGAGGGACACTCTGTCACTTACGTTATTTTCTGATCCTATACTTTCCACTTTGGTTTTGCACCTGACACTGACATCTGTCAATTAGAATTTTTTTTATATATCTGCTGTTTCCATAATTTTTGCAAAGCTGACTGATTTTTGAAAGTTAACCTCTCTTAATATCTCTATAACTCTATATCTATTGAATATGACGGAAAATGTATAATCAAATCGTATTAACTACGTTTTTTCCAGAAAAACTGTTAAGAACTTCAAATAAGGGTACCTCCGGTTGACCATTTATAACCAAAATCTAATCAGCTCTTCATATGGTTGTAAAGAAGAGGAATACGAAAGAATCATAATTTTTAGAATTGTTGTTTTGGAGTTATCGTCGGAGAAAAATTTGTCACACACACACGGACACACATACAGACATCAATGTAAAATTAGTAAAATCGTATTTTAGGGATCTTAAAACGTGCTTATTCATTCAAAAATTCCCCACCGAATTTTTTGACCAAAGACAATACCTTCCTTACCTAAGGTGACGGAAGGTAACAATATTTGGGTAAAGTTCTGTAATTTTTACCTCCCACTACCCCTAGGTATGTGACAGCGACTTGCACTGAACTTGTATAACACGTTTCATTTAAAATACATTTCACATGTGTTGTAACAACAACTAGTACAGGGCAAAACGGCATTAGTTGCCATAAGTGCAAAACTAAATATATAAATAGAAAACGCTATAAGTAAAATCATACAAGAAAACTGTCATCAACATAAATTAATAGCTTCAAAATAATTTATATAGTGATGATATAAAACATATGATGAAACCATTGATACATCACCTTATTTTAATTCTTCATCATTATTTTTACAGCATAGATCACCTCTCTCGCATGACAGCTGATCACGAATTTATTTATTGCTATATCGTCATCGTTGACAGCAGGGGCTTGGTGCTCCCTGTCGCCCGCCTCATGGCTACGCACCTGACTCATATCTGACGTGATCTAGCTGCAGAGGAAGCGCAGAGCGGAAGTAAAGAAAAACCAAGCAGCGAGGAATATGCAACGACATTGTTGCTTGACCTATTTTGTGGGAGGAGATTTTTTGCTGCAAGGGAAATGTTATGTTCAAAAGGATTAAGAATGTGGTTTTTGATAAAGTGTGATCGATGATAAGACAACAATTGTTCTAGTTTTTCATATCCACGTTGCAAAAAGTTTATGCTGGAAGTACACATTGTAACTCTAATTAAATTATTATTATATCTCTGTTAGATAGGTACACAATTAGTCATAAATATAGATTACCATGCACAAGACAGATTACAGATTAAAAATGTCTTGTCTGGGTGGACTCTGATGGTGATAAGTACAAATAATTTGTCTAAGGAAGATGTTAGCTTAAAATAAAATTGTCAATTAAGTACAATTTTTTTAGTGTCCGTTTTTAATTTAATCTCAATACATACTTATGACGAGGGCTTTTTATCAGGGTTCGAAAATGTTATGATATTTTAATATATACATACATCAAAATATACGATATTTGTTGATATATATCCGATTAATATCAAAATTTGGATATTTATTTTTATAATAATAAACAAAAAAACTGTTGTGGCCAGCACAAGACCTCTCGCCATTTCATTGTTAGGCTATATAAGTATTGTATTGCACTACGCTATCGAACCGTCGTTTTATAACAAAATATCACAGAACTTTACCCAAATATTGTTTTTGATTATATTTAACATGTCTTCTGCACACATATATAATTCTAATTATACCTATCTATTTTTCATTGAATGAGGAAATTCCTAAATGTCCGAGATTCTTCCAATTTATTAATCAGATTGGCGGTATTTCTGATGGATATATGCATTTTACCTATAATTCAAATATTTAATTATTAAAACAATAAGAAAGATTAAATATACTTCCCAGAAAAAACTATCAGAATGTCACTAAAACTGTTGATTTTTGACACTGACATATGTCATTTACAAACTATGTTATAAACATTTGAATTTGTCAAGTGGTTTCCTTAGTGCCTTAGCCTCTGCGATTAGAATATAATATATATTATTATTATTATTATATTATTATATTATAATGTCTTTATCTCAAAATTTATACAAGATATAATAAAAATGTATTGGATGGAGAATTTTGATCTTCAATATTTGTCATTACAAAAATTTCCAAAAATATATTTAGAAGAATTTTTCTAAGAAACTACTACTTCCGGTTGTCCAATTGTTACCAAAATCTTTTCAGCTCTTCCCAGGAATGTCAGATCCAACATCCAGACACACATACACACATTCATACATACATGTATCATTATGTATTACCTCTCGCTAAGAGAGGTATTGGATTCATGCTAAAAATCGCATATCCAGATTTTTTACTCTCGCTAAGAGAGATGGATTCATGCTAAAAATCGCATATCCAGATTTTAGTGAATAAGTACGTTTTAAGGTCACTTGAATTCTAGCTTGAATCAGATTTTAACATTTTTACAACGATGTCTGCGTGATTGTGTGTGTGTGTGTGTGTGTGTGTGTGTGTGTGTGTGTGTGACCAATTTAACTACGTATTCCTTAATCTGACATTAATGGGAAGAACTGAAAAGATTTTGGTAACAATTGGATAACCGGAAGTAGTGGTTTCTTAAAAAAAAATCTTGGAAATTTATGTTATTACAAATATGAAACAACATAAAATCTCTATCCGATACATTATTACATCTTCATCAGTACCGATGTCTGCATGTGTTGTAGATACTGGCACACCCAGGAATGGGTAATATGCCGTGATGATATATTTTTTTTATTTTTTATTTTTCTATAGATTTACAGATAAAGAATTATAAATATATAAAATAACCCGTTGTAATGAATTTCACAGCCCAAATAACTCTATGGAAACCAGTTGAGAAATTAAAATATTTGTAAATTGACAGAAAAATGTCAGTGTCAAAAATTCAGATACATTACTGAAGGCTTTTTATGGGAAGTACCTACCTTTAAATATTTCTTATTTTATTATTAATTAAATATTTAAAATTATAGTTGCATATATTAAATACGCATCAGAAATACAGCCAATCTCGTCAATGAATTTGAAGAATCTCGAACATTTAGAAGAGTAGGAGAAAACTTATTTATAGAATGAATTAAAAAATATATTAATAATAGATGTAATTAGAATTTTTGTGTGTGTACCAGAAATGTTAAATACAATATGTACTTATGTAACCTAATATGTGCTAGTCACAATAAATTTTTATTTTAATAATTAGAGTATACAATAGATGAAACAAAAAATCAATCTTTTGTATAACATAAATAAAAAAATTCTTCTCTAAGTAATAGCTAATTAACGTGACTTCCAAACCGCTGCTCTGATTGGCTTATTTGGATTTACTTGCATTAAATCCCAAATCCCAACCGGTTGTGAATTTGCCGGGTTATGAATTTGAAACCAATCCGATATTTATACATAAATACTATATGAATTTTTCAGTTTTGATGCGTAAACATTACATCAAGTTAAGGAGAATGAGAAGATAAATCCGTTGCAGTATCAATCTTATTTTTGACCAAAATTGGATTTGTCACGTTTTGAAAGCAGACGATTCAATTAGTGTTAAATTACGATTTACATATTTTCTAGTAACAATATCACCACTATTTTGTTTCATTTTCTTGTATATGATATTCGTAACAATTGCATTCAGTATAAAAACAAAAGAAACTAAAATTAGTTACTACAACTAAAATCTTTTGTATGAAATGCTATATAACAATTCAAGCTCAAGCAGACGGCCGGAAATTTACATGTTAGCAAGACACAACGGAATAGAATTTCTGTCATATATTTTGTGCTACAGGAAATATAACTTATAACAAGTGTCATTCTGTATATTTTGAACAATTCAATTTTTATATGCAAGCATGCAACCTTTTGTTTTCGAGATAGTCATGTAAAGAGAAACAAAATAAATCAAAAAATTCATATACATTTCCTTGAAAACTAGAAAAAAGTGATATTACATAAAATGAACAAAAGTAAAAGCAGAAATATATGTCTTCGCCAGTTTTACTGACAATAGCAACTATGCAGTAAATATATTCTAGACAGTGTCCCACACTCTATGTTCAGTATAGGGTCTTATGGAATACCATGTTGCCAAATTTGCCTGCTGTTAGTCAATAAGATAGAAAGAGCAAAATATATGCCCAAAAAGAGATGAAATATTCTGGGTACTTCAATGAATGTATTTATGACTGGTGTACTTTCAGTATATCTAAACTGGTGGGTGAAAAGAAAAATAAATAAATAATAAACTGGTCAGTTTAACAGTTTACAAAAAAAATAAAATATAATACAAACACAAAATATAAGTAGGGTATAAAAACATAACAAGCGTAGGTAAATGAAAATAATTAACACATAAACTCTAATCAATTTAAAGTAAATAATATAACACATTTTTGTACTTAATTAGACATTTTACAATCTTCGTCAACAATATAAATTCCCTATGTTACATATTTCCATTCTACGAAAAGATGTAGAGCTACATGAAATAATTAACAAACACTGTGCTTGCCGATTGGAGCAGAAAGATATGATGAATTGAAATCCCTAACTTTTTGTGTTCCTCCTACGATATATTATCCCAATGTCATATTGATGAAGAATATTTTTTTATGTTTTATGCTATTTATGTCGACATATTATATGATGAACTCATAAAGAGTTAAAATTATTAAGCATTATTTTTTTATTTAATTTATATCTTCTTATTTGATAATTTACTAATATTTAGGCTTGATAGAAATACTGCATATATTATACATAGTTCATAAGTCTTTATTCTTTTTTTATAATCTTCAATTTGAATTTATAATATTTTAATATTTTAATCTTTAATGCATTTGATCATGATTAGTATGCCGGGTGGTTTTAAAATATTGTAGTGAAATATTACTTATTACAGGTACAAATAGCTTCATCATGTTTTTTACACCCCGGTTCCAACGCATCTTTTCCCGCCCCTGTAAATAAAACTATTTAGAACTGCAGATAAATTTCGGGTGATTCCAATAATCCCTTGGGTAAATAAGAGACCCTCATAAAACTTAAATTGTACAGTGTTAACTAATTTTGGTATAGCAATGAAAATTTATTAATGTTTCAATATTACATTACATTGAAAAATTGGCAACATGGTACAGAAAACGTACATAAGAATAACATTGGCTATCTCTGCTACACTGAAGATAGAGTGTGGGACACTGTATAGACAGATTACAATAGACTACAAAATTTGAGATTTGAGAACACAAACGAATCTATGAGGTTGAAAAAATTGCGATTTGATTCAGTATTGTATTCGTATTAATGTAAAAATGTTACCGCGGGTCTTTTGTTGAAAGTTACTGTAAAGCCTAATGAATTTTAAGCGAAGAGAGATTTAGATTTCTAAAATATACCTCTTGGCGCCAGAAAAAACTGTTTGCTCAACTTTTTCTCTTGCAACCACAGAAGGATGTTTGGTATAATTGGAAATAAAGTGAAAGGAACAATGATAGCGTACACGGATATAAAAAACACAAAAAATTGTAACAAAACATGAATATGAATGAATTAAGAGAAGTAGCTGAGACTGAGGAAATGATGTCAGAGCAGTTTAGTTGCCGTAAGATTGAATTTCAAAATTAATTCTATTTCGTTAGACATGGAATCATTTCAAACATTCAGAATATTAATATTTTTCAAACTAAATATGTATTGTATTTAAATAACCATACCTTGATGACTCATATATTTAAATGTAATGCATTTGTAATACAAATATTTACAAGAACATATTTGTAGTAGTCAGATAGTTGTAATATTACAACATTCAATGTAACCTAACCTACCTTCCAATAATTCATTGAACAATTTATTTATTGCATTTCAATACCGCAATACAAAATATATAAAGCTAGGTGTCCACATGCAAAGATTGCTGAAAACATATGTGTGTATGTGGATCGTATGGACACGATTACTCAAATACCATCAATCAGAAAATTTTGAAATTTTGTATACCCATTCTATACTAATGTGGGAAGAGCTCAGTAGTTTTTAGTGTATATCGGATAACCGGAAGTATCATTTGTACAAGCTTTTAACAGTTTTTCTTGTAAAAAATTCATTGAATATAATTTTTTAGCAACTTTTACTAATTAAAATTGAATATAATGCTACAATCTTCAATTCTACGATACTAACATTTAGTAAATAACTCTAAATAACTTTAAATATGAATATATAATATTTTCATATATCATCTTGCCTATGCGTCAAACAAAAACAATTTTAACATATTTAAACAAATGTCACTGTCAGGAAGCAATTACATTAAAATTAATAAGGAAACCGTGTTGAGGAGAATATAATAGTAAAATATTTAATTATAATGAAATTAAGGTATGTAAAAATAATATACCATGAGCATTTTTTAACGTGAAACATTGGGTTTGTCATATCCATGGTTACGACTTGACATTTGATGACAGCAATGTATTTGCCCGTTCCATTTAAAATGAAACATAGGGAACGAATTTGGCATTTGATAAGACGTCAATGGAGGTTAATTTTGTTTAAATAATTATACCTGCATTTTAAATTAAAATTAGTTGTAGAAAAAATATAGTGTGCATCTTGTGTCCGAGTGGTTTTCTGACTGCTAAATTTCTTACAGTATTTAAATATAATACTTCTGTCAAATTCATTCCCCATATGTCATTTTAAATTAGACAGACAAATACGTTGCTGTCAATCAAATGTCAAATCATAACTTATAGGAAAATTCAACGGTTATCTGTCATATTGACAAGTTGCCATTAGAGGTTAATTTTGTTTAAGTAATTATACCTGTTTTCTAAAAATTAAATTTAGATGTAGAAAAAATACTGTGTGCACCTTGTGCCCGAAATATGTTTAGTTCTCTCGAGTGGTTTTCTGACTCCGCTATTTTCTTACAATATTTAAATATAATACTTCTGTCAGATTTGTTCCCTATGTTTTATTTTAAATGGAACGGGCAAATCCATTGCTGTCAATCAAATATCAAGTCGTAACCATGGATATGACAAACCCAATGTTTCACGTTAAAAAATATTCACGGTATTTTCCATCATACATAAAAAGATATTAGATGTACAACCTGTACATCTGATTTTAATTTGCTATTTTTGCAGCATTATAAATTAATATTCATTTACAACTACACATACATATTTACGAAATGGATCATGTACGGCAAAGAATTTAGAAAGATTGCGTTTTAGAGCACCTGGAAGTTGATGCTGATTTTTATAAGAATGTGTGTGTCACGATTTTTCCTTAAAGTCTGTTAAAATATAATCCAAAACTTCTCAAATTTGATATTTAAAACTAATATATAATTTGAAACAAAATATTAGATTTTAACCATATATGATAAATCGGATGTAGTACTTAATTTGGAGCTCTAACAGATTTTTGAGGAAAAACAATAAAACATAACCCAAAATTTCGTATTACAGACTTTTCTATTTATTGGACAACAAATTAGATTTTATTTACATACGATCAACCGGAAGTGATATTTTACTTAAAGCTCATTTCTGTTTTAAACATGGAATTGGCGGGAGGTCATGTGCTGGTCACAATAGATTTTTTTTTGTGATATTGGTAGTTAAAAAAACCATCAATGCCAATGTTGTAACATATATTGTTTTCATGACTGTTTGAAGTAACATGTAATAGAACAATAAGAAGATATGTTTCTATCTAAATCGTGCGTTTCTCTTCCGAAAAAAAGTCGGCAAAATTAACTGTGATAATTAAAACATCTTAACAAAGAATGATGAACATTAGTGATGTGTAGTTAATTAAAAAAGAATGTATATCGTAATTTCAATTAGTTATTCCTGCACAAAAACAATAATAATTTATAATGCTCGCAAAACATTCGCAACACACTTTCGTCACAGTTACGGAATAGTACACATTCATTTATCCAGTAGTATTCTGTAATTATCTCCTGAAAAAATACAGACGGACTTAGTTTTTGTTGGTAACAAACTTCTTTTTCACTTCACTAGGCTCATCATACACTTTCATCCATTATGTATGGTGATAAAAAAGTGGGAAAAACTTTTTATAATTCAAATTAATCGAGAACACCTGTTTGTTTTTGTGGAAAGAAGTTGCAAAAAGTATCGTAATTGTGGAATAGTAAATATTTATTAATAATCTAATTAAAACTGTGTTTAATGTTTGTAAATAATGTGACTGTTAATCGCATTGAGACAGTTAACACGATCAGATAAAGTTGTGATGACGTTTGATCGTTTCCACTCTATCTAGTTCCCGTAGTTTTTAGTTTTTATCTAATACTATAATCTGTCATATAAAATAAATCACAAAAACGAATGCCATTTTATATGACTATTTTATTAGTTTATTTTCATTCTCAGTTTTATTTTCCTTTTACAATAAATCAATGATGAAACTCTTTATTTATTAATCTTTTGCTTTTATAATGTAAGATGCACAAACCACTAATCGATAAAGCATAATATGTAATGGCTGCAAGAACTTCTTGACTGGAAAGGTGATGAAGGAAAGAAAGTTACTGGATTTACAGTTAAAGGGTGCCATTGTTAAATCAAGGTTTATAAAAGTATATCTTAATTTATTGACGACTACATGAGTTTTTTAATGTATTTATTTATTTATTTTTTTAAATTTTGACGACCATTGTATGTATTATATGTTATTTATTATTGTCTTATGTATTTATCCATGTTTTACAATCTAAAAATTTTCACCTCCTGAAGAAGACACATGAGGTGTCGAAATCGGTAGAAGCGGAAAATATATTTAATATTTGACTGAAATCCAGTAATTTTCTTTCCTTCAAAATATGTAATGTTTCATACATGTTAGATTCTTTTGTGTGCGAATTTTTGTACGCCAACATTTATACGACAAAACATTAGTACGAGTGAAAATTTATACTCCAAATACAGTCGACTCTCTATTAATCGAATTCGAAAGGGAATTTGAATTTGTTCGAATTAGAGAGAAAAGAGAATTTGAACTAGAGGAAATAAAAGAAAATTAAATGAACATATGTATAAATTACAAAAAGTATGTACATATGTACAATGGAAAACAATGCTTATTCGGTTAATATAACAAAAAAATTACATTTTTATTTTTGTAGAAAAATGAAATGTACCTGCATACAGCAAAATTTCCAAAGTCCGATCAATGTCACCTACGAATTGTATCTATGAATTAAGATTTTGTGCTGTCAAATTTAGTAGTGTCTTTTACTTAGTTTTTATGAGGGTACATAATATCTTGTGTACCTCATAAAAACTATGTAAACGATACTACTAAATTTGACAGCATAAAATCTTAATCCATAGATGCAATTCGTACAAGACCTTGATCGGACTTCTTTCAAAAAATTTACTGTACCTAGTAAATATACAAATTGAAACATTATATCGAGTGTCCCAAATAAACCTATATCAGTAATTAAATTCAAATTCGATTTATAGAGAAGCGAATTTCATTGAAATTGATGAAAAATGCCCAAAATTTAATTCGATTAAAGGAAAGTTCGAATTAGAAATTCGATTTAAAGAATACATTTACATATAAAAGCATGTAAAGTCCAACATTTCAAGAAAATAATTTGATTTAGAAAAAAATTAAAATAAGAGTTTGACTTACAGAGTCGACTGTACTTTATACGCCAATCATTTGTTTTATAAACCCAAACTTTATTTAAAGAATTTGGATTTTCAAGCCAAGCTGTGTGTGTGTGTGTGTGTGTGTGTGTGTGTGTGTGTGTGTGTGTGTGTGTGTGTGTGTGTGTGTATGTGTGTGTGTGTGCGCGCGTGAGTATGTGAGTGTGTGCATATGTGTGTGTCTGTGTGTGGATCGTGTGGACACTCAAATACTATCAAACAGAAAAAATTTTGAAAATATTTTGAAATTTTGTATACCCGTTCTATACTAATAAGGGAAGAGCTCATTAGTTTTTAGTGTATATCGGTTAACCGGAAGTATCACTAATACCAGCTTTTAATAGTTCTTTTTTTGTAAAATATTTATTGAATATAATTTTTCGGCAACTTTTATTTATAAAAATTGAATATAATGGTACAATCTTCAATCCTACGATAACAGTATTTAGTAAATAACGTTAAATATAAAATTATAATAGTATATTATGTGGCAAGTGTGTGAAGCTGAAATTTTTACATGAGGGTGGAGATTGCGACTCGAGCCGAAGGCGAGTGATGCAAACCACCCGAATGTAAAATAGGCTTCACACACGTGTTACATACTATACTTTTTCTACGACCTTGCAATAAAATATATTTTTTCTTCACATTGTCATTCTTTTAACGTAAAGCCTCTGTATTATCGACTTGTGTAACCATGGTTACCAACGTTAAGGGTTTTTAACAGCTTTGTTTTATTAAAATACAATTCAGTTTGTAATATTTAAAATAATGAACGGTGCGTGAAATGTTACTTCACGCACTGTATGCAAAAAATCAAACTTCACACATAAAAATTGATACGTGAAGTACTCACTTCACGCACGGGAGTAGAAAAAATAATTTATTTTTGTACATCATCTTGCCTATGCGTCAAACAAAAACATAATATTTTAATGCGTTAAACAAAAACGTAATACTTTAGTAACAATTTTGACATATTTAAACAAATGTAACTATTAAATTAATAATGAAGGAGATTGTATTGATTCTAATGAACTTAAGGTTTGTAAAAATACTTTCCATCATACATAAATATTAGATGTATAGGATGATACGATTTGCTATGTTTGCAGCTCTATAAGTCAAACAGCTGTCAATAAGCACGTGTTATCAAAGTGTCAAATATTATATAATACGTAAAGCAATAGATACATGTAAAAGGACGTAATATAGTTTGCAGGATTAGTAAATATGTAGGTATGTATTTATTAATAAAAATTTAATAGCGGGAGATATTGTGAGCTACACTAGCGCCACTCTATTAAAACTCCTGGTGGCATTTCCGCGAAGTAGGGCATGTGTGCTACTGCCACGCAGTCACACGTCACATCGGTTCGGCACATCATGCAGACACAAAGCACTTTTAATTATGTAAAACGAAGTGAATTAATTTTCTCGTTGGCTGAATCGACAGAATGGTGCGAACCGTTTATAGGTTTACCAAAGGGCGTACCGACTGTCCGAAGCATCAGCGCTGTATAGTGGCGTAGTGCTGCGTATCATTGGAAGATCTTATCGCCAAATGAATAATTATGTGCGGAATGCACTGAATCTGCTCAAATTTGTAACTAGCAAAGTGACACGCATCGAAGGATTTTTTGTTGCACTTTAATCGTTAGCAGGGTAATAAAATCGCGGAATGACATTAAATTTATTTACATACAAGGAAAATAGTACTGATCGCAAAATCTAATTTCACAATTTTATTGCTCGAAACAAGGTTTGAAATAAGTGAATGTCACTTTGTTTAACAGACGTGAATTAATATTAATAAGTATTAAGGAAAAAGCAAATTCACTTACTCTCACGACCACGACAGTAAACCCAGTTATTAAATGTTCCAATTTTTCTTCTAATAATAACTACAATTAAACTTATACAAATCATACTCGTACACATAAATAAACACAGACTTATTGAATCATACGGACTTTTTTCTATTTCTATTGTTTAATATGTATGGGGTCGCGTGGCTGTGTGCGTATAATGTCTGGTTGCCAATCTGTTGATCCGATCCCGGCCAGTGCAGACTTTCAATCGCACAAAAGTGATCCCTGTGGTGCACTCTCCACATCAGCTATGAGTGCCCATGAGGTGACGCCTGGTAAGCGCCCACACGGTAAAATATATCATCATCATTACCGATGTCTACATGTGTTGTCACTGGCACACCCAGTAATGTTAGATTAGTGTATACTACATTTCTATTGAGATCATTATTGCCATCAAATAATAGATATTTATACACCAAGTGAGCTAAGATAATGTTTATTCATGAGAAGAAAGTTAATTTCTTCGGGTGAATAAACATTCTTGGCTCACGTGGTTTATACAATATTTTATTAAATTTTGACGAAATAATAAAAACCATTATAATATTTACTTTTGACAAAATATAAAACTAATCAATTTGTATGTTGTGCATAACAATCGTTTATGATAGACGTCAAGTGATCTATTTAAAAAGCTTTATTGTCTGCCTTTTGTGTAATGAAAAATAAAGAAAATAACTGATTATGTCTGAAAATACGGTGGTGATGGTGAATATTATTTTCATACCATATGTTGTTGCAAAATGAGTTAAAATTTTGTGAGAGTGATTTAAAATTTTTTAATTCACTTGTGAATAAAATGTTACTTATAATTGTTGCTATGAAGTTAATAATGACAGTTTAAAACTTCAAAATTTGATAAAAAATTAAATATTCCTAATCAATATGCATATAGATATTAGAAAAACATAACGAATTTTATTAAATATTTTTTGACAAAAAAAATAATGGAAAAAACAGTATAAAATACACGTTTTATAAGAAATTTTAGGGCACTTGTCCATTAAGGCTCATTCACAGAAAATTAAATATGAAATATAAATAAAATTACGAATAAGACCTTGGATTAGGTGTTCACTTCGAAAACAAAACGTAAATTAACGTCAGCTGTCATTTGGTATATCCTTAATTAACAAGTAAGTAGTAATATCAACTTCATACTTTTTAGCGCATTGCACACAAACCTATATGCGAACGTTTTTCTTAAAACAGCTTTTTCAAATTATATTTAAATTTGAATCTTTTCACCAGAACGTAAATTGACAGCTCAAATGACAGTTGTAATGCATGTGCTTAAGTTCGTATAAAATATTTATCATTTGCAAATCCTTGTTTTTATATCTTATGTATAATTTTATTTTCAAGACCCGTGAACATTTTCATAAGAATCTATTGTTTAGCTGTGAATAAGCCTTTAGCAAACAAAAACACGTGCGCTAAAAACAAGTCTTATGAAACTTATATTTTAATGTACTATTGTAATTCGTTAATAATTTAACTTGTGTTTAAATGGTACATGTCACCATACCAAAGCCTTTAAAAGAATAAATAGTCCAACAAAAAATTTGACATTTTTTCTTTAATTTACTGCTTATCCCTTAATATGCCCAGAGATTTGCCAACTATCCCCTACTTTCGGTAGGATAGTCCTACAATTGCTATTGTGGGTCCTTCACATTCTCATTCTATATTCAATAGTATTTCGAGGTACGTCTCAAATCTTGGAACGAATTAAGCGAGATATTACTGTACTTTATAATATTACTGATTTAGAAAATGAGACAATCTCTTTAATGAATAGTAATTTTAGAAGTAAATTTCGTAATTTGTAATAAAATTTTTAGGTTAAATGGTATTTCTCCTATAGTGTTGCAAACAAGAATACATATCTCAAGATACTTGTATTAGTCACAGATCATTAATTTATATTCTTAATGAAATATGTTTTAATTGCAAAATTATAACTATAATAAAAAGCCTTACTCCAGAATCCACTTGCACTGATTCAAAGACAAAAACCCAAGGACATAAATCACAGAATTTATGTTAAAAAATTCCTATAATTACAACATCTTGCATGGGAAAATCAGTTTGGTTGACTATCCTTTTGAATATAGGAGTTATACAAGTGTAAACCAAACTTCATGCAATGTTGCACATGCAATTGAAAAATTAATTTTTACTCGGGACTGTACAAGGTACGCCTTAGGTTATATTCTGTTTCCGGAATCACACATGGCAGAACATGACATCACAAATGCTACTCTTATTCATGTTTGTAGTAAGCGGCACAAGTGAACCCTTTGCGATGAGACAGTCTTCTTCACAGGAATCCCATGCCGCTTTGTGTATATGATGGTCACGATATAGCGTGTAACTGTTATAAAACAATAAAGTAAAATACTAGGAACCTATTTTGTATTCAATAAAATAAATATAAAGTTCGTTTTACCAAATAAATTATGAAATAGTGTCGTAAATATGGTGGTCGGTCGCCCGTGACCTGCGGGTCGTTAAGCACTGGACATTTGTTCATGTTTTGTTTACTCAACGGGGTGTGCGATTGGTTCGCTGTTAGCGGCAACTGTTTTTCTATCTCGCCCTCGCCCGCTTATTTGACCAGGAAAATATTTTTATTTTTGCATCGAACTTTATTGACACTCGTAACATTAAAGTTTATTGATACTAATTTCTAACTGCTGGTAGTTTTATTTAATATTTAAATCACCCTTATGAAATAATTACTTTGAATATAGCAATACTTATGCTAAAAATTTAAAAAGAATTTTACAAAACAGTTGAGGTCAAATTTTAAAACACCATCAACCATGTTTTTAGTACCCTAACTCAATTCAATATCAGTGAAGGTAAAGGTAGAGTTACAAAGAAATATTTACGGTGCAATTCTGTAATTTTCTAAAAATGCGTACACTTACGTAACATTCTCTTTACAATCGAATAATATTACTACCCATTTTTGAATTATTGCCCTAAAAGTCAATATACCCCACATTTAGATAAAAACTTCAATTTTTTCAAAAATCTAATTTTTATGTATCTAGATACTTCTTAATGTGCTAATTCTAAATTTTGAAACCGCAGGTCGATATCTCGTTTCGTTCTCGAGATATTTAGATTTAAAGTTTTGCTCAAAACTGCCCATTTTTGGGTATTAACCCAAAAAAGGGTCGAAATATGACTTTGGCGACATCACCATTCGATTCTACGGACAAAAATACATAAGTATAGCAATTTTCATAATTTTTGTCCAGCCGGTTCATTTTTTATGAATAGAAGTTTTAAAACCCCTGAAAATGGTAAAAATCTCAAAAAATCGTAAGGGGTACCCCTTACGATTTTTGCGATTTTTGGCCATTTTCTGTTATTTTGCTTTAGAGATTGTATGCGGTGTTCAAAAATTCTGAAAATTAGTGTACTTATGTAATTTTACCCGTAGAATCGAATGGTGTTGTCGCCAAATTCATATCTCAACCCATTTTTGGGTTATTACCCAAAAATGGGCAGTTTTGAGCAAAACTTTGAATCTAAATATCTCGAGATCGAGAAGAGATATCGACCTGCGCTTTCAAAATTTGGAATCAGCGCATTGAGAAGTATCTAGATACATAAGAATTCGATTTTTGAAAATTTTGAAGTTTTTATCTAAATGTGGGGTATATTAACTTTGGGGGCAATAATTCAAAAATGGGTAGAGATATAAACTTGGTAGTAATATTATTTGATTGTAAAGAGAATATTACGTAAGTGTACGCATTTTTAGAGTATTTATATATGAGTGTACATAATGTATATTCATGTGATAATTTTATTAGATTTATAGAAAATTTTCCAAGGCACTTTTTGTATGGAATTTGTAAAAAATTGTATTATGTTCATGTTACAATTTTACTGGATATATAAAATCTTTTCCAATGAACTTTTGGTATAGGATTTGTACAAAAAAAACATCAAATTAACGGAAGGTCTGCTGCTGGCCACAATAGATTTTTTCAAATATGCATTATAACTTTTGTGTGTGTGGGTATGTGTGTATTTTTGGATGTTAGTAAAACTATAATAACTAAGACTTGTTTAACTACGTATTCCGCAATTTGACAATAAAGGAAAAAACTGAAAATGGTTTGATAACAACTGGACAACCGGAAGTAGTAGTTTCTTTAAAAAAATCTTCTAAATATTATTTTTTGAAATTTTTTGTTCGTACAAATATTGAAGAACATAAAATTCTCCATCTAATACACCCATTTTTTTTATTATATCTTCTATAGATTTAGAGATGAAGAAAATATAATAATACAAGGAAACCAGTCAAATTTAAATGTTTTCAATTGACAGATAAATGTCAGTATCAAAAATCAACAGTTTTACTGACATTACTGCAAGGTTTTTCCGGGAAGTAAGTACATTTAAGATTTCATATTGAATTATTTATTAAATATTTAAAATTGTAGGTAGGTATGTATAGTAAATACATATTTATATCTTTAAGAAATACAGCCAATTCCGTCAATGAATTGGAACCATATTGAACATTTCAGAAGAGTAGGACAAAATTCCTTATTGAATTAGAGAGTAGATATAATTAGAATTATTTGTGTGTACAAAAAATGTTAAATTCGATACTTATGCAACAAAATGGAAATAGCGAGAGATATTGTACAGGCCACAACAGATTTTTAAAACAAAACACATTTCCAATTTGTTTATAACCGGATATTATAATTATGTTTTTCATAGATAATAAACACTTACACATACTTAACATATTAAAAATTATTCCATGTAACCACAAATAAAAAATATCGCTGCAGAATTATAGGCTAATATTTTGCATAGCAAATCAACTGAAAATATTTTTATTCCAAATGTATGATTTCCAATCCCTCCGGCTACAGGTAACCAGCTCTGTGCTACTATCGTTTTGTACTTTTTGAATACATTACCTCTATACGTTCACTGCGCACGTTGCTAGAAATAATCACTGTAAAAGCAATCTGTCCTACGACAAGTTTTTCATACGTTCATACGTTGGAACGTCTTCATGCAACTGCCTTGGGAATAGAAACGGATTTTATTTTAGATATGTATGTAAAATGGTGAAGGAATTGACATTATTGTTTATTCTAAGTGTTGCGATGTTTTTATTTAATGACAGCTTAAGGCGGCGTTCTAGGAATTTGCATTCCTATGAAAGTGGATTATTTTTATGGTGGTTTTGTTTTTGTTTTAATTACTTTTTTGATTCGCTTACGTGAATTGTTTGCGCAGGTAAAATATATGCAGTTTTGTTGTGAAGGTCATTCTGCAATTGTTTTCACAAATATCTCAACATCTTTGAAAAGAATTTCTAATTAACTTGCAAAGTAGGCATAGCTGATTCTTTATAAAAAACGAAAAAAAAAACATAAATAAATAAAATGGCTGGATAAACCAGAAAGTATAGTACAAGTCACCAAAACTGGTGAATTATAGTACATATTAAGGTAAGGCAGGTATAGGGATCGTGCTAAAAATCACATATCGAGATTTTAGTAAATGACCACGTTTTAAGGTCCATCGAATCCAATTTTAACATTTTCACGATGATGTCTGTATGTGTGTATGTGTGTGTGTGTGTATGTGTGTGTGTGTGTATGTGTGTGTATGTATTTTGTTGTCGCTGTAACTCAAATACTATCATTCAGAAAATTCTGAAACCTTGTATTTCTATCCTATTCTAATATTGGAAAGAAACCATTAGATTTCTGTGTAAATGGGATAACCGGAAATGGCACTTTACCTGAAGCTCATAATGGTTTTTCTTCAAAAAAAAACCATTAAATGCCATTTTTTCGCATTTTATGTCATTATGAAAATTAAAGATTATTGAATTTTTTACAGGAATGCATTAATACTTTTTCTATCTATTTTACAGATAAAAATCAAAATAATTTTTTTTTATAAATCCCGAAGTCTAAGATAAACACAATTCCTTTGTTAGACAGTTCATATTTCAAATGAATGTAACTGACAGGTAAATATCACTGTCAAAAAATAATCACTTCAAATTAATAATAGTGTTATTTTAAAAAGAAAATAGTAAATAAAACAATAGTTATGCAATGGAACATAATATAGTTTGCAGCATTAGTAAAAACGTAGGTATGGTATTTAAATTAATAAAAATTAAATAACGAGAGGTTTTGTGTTGGCCACATCAGATTTTTTAGCTTTGTTTGTAATAATTACAAATGTGTCATTTTTCATTTTTTAGTTGACAATTTAACCAGAAATTAAATTAGCGAGGTTAAATCATCTTAAAAATAACTGTGATTTAGGTGTAGAATTTAATTTTCTACAACAATTATTTGAAACATTTTTGTCCAAAATTAAATGGGAAGTTTTGAGCAAGGAAAAACTAATTTAAATATTAAACGCCTATGGCCCGCTTTTTAATTAACACCCTGAACATATAAACAATAATGCCCTTCTACCTTTCGGTGTAAGTACAGTAAATAAATTTAAACTTAATGCTATAAACTAATATAAAATATGTATGTATTTATTACTTCTGAAAAAATAATTAGTATGTAAATAAATATGCATTAAATTTTCTTTTAAGTATGTTTTGTGTTTTGTAAATAAACAAATACGAGAGTTATGATGTTACTAACTACTGAATACATATATTTATGGTCACAAATGCAAGAGTAAAGCAAGAAATATTTATAGAGTTTCCGTAAAAAGGTAATATATTCAATATTTCTTCATTTGAATCATGTTATGATGTATGACTTATCTAGCAAGTATAAATATAAATATGCATGTACATATTTACATATAAATAAAATTAAACATAACATACAAGTATTATCTTCTGTATGACTATATTTCACTTTCAATCAAGATCTCAAATTTCAGAGATAATATTTCATTAATGGAATTCCTCTGGCATAAATTTTCGTTTAATTTAAGGAAGTGTCTGGGACACACGTTAAATACCTACGTCATAAACGATGGTGACGTTTTAGTGTGTATAGTCTGTCTTATCGAAAACCAAAGGACCACCATAAACCTTTGGAACGCCTCTTACTGAAATTGACAAAGAAACCTAAATTTACACCCCTCATAAATAAGATTGTGATTGCTGCCACTGCTATGCACAGAGCTGGACTCTCATAACAAAAATATTACGAAACTACGCACTTATTATGAATATTTAATACAATCTGCTGCGCATGTCTGTGTAAATAAATTTTATTCAAATTAATTTCACTGACTTCATTGTGATGTCCCACTTCAGTCGTATCTTCTTTAGATTCAATTTCAAACTTAGGTCCAGTTCAAAAACATCCGTATTACGAACGCACTCTTATAATAAAAGCGCTTTTTAACTATATTCTTATGACAAGTGAGCTCCATAACAGCGCTTTTATTATAAAAGTGCGGTCTTAATATGGGTCATTATCACTCGACCTGCTACGTCGCCATCATTTGAAACCCACGGTTGCCTCATATACATATATATATATATTTAATAATGTGAACTTTACTAGTAGAGAAGTTGCATCAAAATTAAGTTTTTCTTATACATACATACATACATACATACATACATACATACATACACAAAATCACGCGTGTCCCACTTAGTGGGATAGCAAAAATCCGAAAACAGTAGTAACAATAAGAAAAGGGATAAGACTAAGAGCTCAGCTGACTCACTTCACTCTTTAACAACATTCTTCTTTTCTTCTTCTTTTTCTTATATGTAATTTATATGGAGTAAGTATGAAATAGTAGGGGAAAGTTAATACAAATTTACCAGTTTCTTAAATGAATCGAAATTACGAGTATAACATATCTTTAGTATAATTGACACTCAAAACTGGCTACGTTAGTCCAGGCTAATTTACTTAAATTCGAACCATAATAATACACTAATAATAATTTCTTATTTTTGTAATAAGTATATTTGTGTCTTTGGGTCGAACCCGGGTCACCAGATTGGCAACCAGACACTATACACACACGGCCACGCGGCCACTTTTAATCACACAAAATTGATCCCTGTGGTGCACTCTCCACACTGCTATGTGTGCCCGTGAGGTGAAGCCTGGTAAGCGCCCACACGGTAAAATATATCGTGATCATTACCGATGTCTACAGGTGTTGTAGTTACTGGCACACCCAGTAATGGGTAATATGCCGTGATAATATATATGATATTTAGTTTTTTTGGGTTGGATTTTGGATTGAAGTGTCTTGTCTCATAAGAAATTTAATATTTTTCTTTATTACAACCCTGAGAAATGCAAGTATAGGGCTGGTTCAAGAATTTTTATATGACTTTTAAGTACTAAATTATAAAAGACATTGATCTTTAAAGAGCCCCAAATTTGAAAATATCCTTTACGTACGTATTTTACAATTAAATATTGAAATTTGTGTAATATTTTGAGAAAGTCACGTGTTCTGAAACAGATTGTTACGTCAGAGTTCCTACAGCTTAACACACTATCTGCTACTTTTATTTATATAAAAAACGTTTTTCCTATGGGCAATAAATGACATGCTGTATGTATAGGTGTGGGGGATTGATTTTCATGATTGTTTCTCGCTCCAGTCTTTTATTTTAATTATGTACTAAAATAACAACAAATTATTATATTTTTTCAATACTGTGAAAAATATTGCATAAACTTTCATTTAAAATACTTTTTAAAAAATATGAAAGCGGCTCATTGTGACAAACCTAAGGCAATTTGCGGTACATCGCATTCCTTTGTATTTTTATAGTGTACGGGTGTTTAAACTGTTTATTCCGATCCTTTGGGTTTCAATAAAACAGAGTACAACTACAAACTTATATTAGGTATTAGGTATATATTAGCGTGTTCCTAGATTCAGCCTTATTTAAAACAGGTAGATGATTTCAAACAAACGGAAGAGCTGACCACTTCATGTACGTCATGAATTAATCATTAATTGCATAACCTCTTTAAATGATTCATCGCCATCGCACTGCGAGCAGCACAAAAGCGTTTCCTGGCGGAGTGAATAGCAAAAAGTTCGGAAATTCCAACAAAACACTAAACACTCTGCACAATGTGCAATTGTCATAAGATTCTTCAGGGATTCAGATTATGTATAATCATCATTTCCATTTTTTCTGGTACTTAACACAAGTACTCATGGAAAATGAAACACTAGGTTTAATTACAACTATGAGTAAATTTTAATTTGTTTTGAAACTTCTGCTTACCATTTTCTTATTTCCTTTTCACACTTTTTCAACAATGGAACAGGAATAAAATATTACACAATTTCCAAGAAATATTTATGTTTTTTAGAGGTGCAAAGCTATTTCATATACCTACACATAATAAATCATTTTTATCTTACAGGTTAGAAAAACAAACAATATCCTTGTTTACCAATGAGATTTATTATAAAATTATTTGAAAATCCAAAGGTACCATTTACTTCTCGCAAATAAAAAAAATATATATATCATCACGGCATATTACTCGTTTCTGGGTGTGCCAGTATCTATAACACATGTAGACATCGGTAATGATGACGATATATTTTGGAGGGTGGAGAGTGCACCACATGGGTCACTTTTGTGCCATTTTAAAATTGGAAATATTCGGAGTCTGTCGGGAATGAACCCGGTTCCCCCGGGTTCGCGACCAGACACTCAGGCACGCGGCCATGGGACCCCATTAGAATTATATTTTAGATTATTATAGGTTTCATTGAACATCAGCGCCTCTATTGAATGCTATGGCATTATTGAGGTGTTGAGAAAATAATAAAATTTACAAATTAACTTAGAGCGTTTGTCTATTGTCTATTCTATACGAATAGTACGTCTAAGTATACTGAAATGAATAAAATGTGATGTGATTAATTTTTTAAAAATCTGATGTGACTAGCACATTACCTTCCGTCAATTCTATGTATTTTGTACAAATTCCAAACGGGAATTTTCATGCAAAAGATTATATATTTCCAAGAAAATTATTTCATGAACATTCCATGTACATTGCATTTGACACTGATATCTGTCAATCAGAATTATCTTCTTATATTAGCTGTTTCCATGACTAGAGTATAGCATATATTTTTTATTTTATTAGAAAGAATGTTTCCTATTGTACATATACATATTTTAAAATGCAACATTATGATTCATCACTTCCATGGCTACTCACTATTGTCAAAAAATGACAGCAATGTAATATTTGTCCATTTTAAAATACAACATTATAAATAGTATTGCAGCACAGGAGATAACTCCACATATCACAAACGTCAATTCTTATTACGACCGACTAGAATATTGCCTCAGTGTGAATGGGGGTATTTTTTAACATTTTATTACATGAAAGTTATGAATTTTTGTAAGCTAAAGTTTGTTAACATGTTTTGATATTTTGTTAATTGTATGTAGGCTAATTTATTGGAAATTAGTTTTGATAATACAAAACTACAAATTTCGTATGTTGCATTTTAAAATGGAAAAATATTACTGTCATTTTTTGACAATAGCGAGTAACCATGGAAGTGATTGACCATATGCTGCATGTTAAAATATAATCCTTTATTATATATTTATATATTTTAAGGCAATAAAGGACATTAATTTAAATAACGTGTATTAATGTGACAAAACCTCAACGAAAATTAAAAAAAAAGATACCAGAATATTCATAATGGTGCAAGTTCATATTTCTGTAGTTTTTCTTTGCTACAGCAACAGTTTACTTGATAAAAATAAAGCAAACACCAAACAGTGAAAACTATATCCATTCTATGGCTTACATAAATTAAATATATTTTTTTAATGATTTGGCTTCAAAATGTATTCAGCTAATCATAACAAGTTCATATAACTTTACAAAAGCTATAATTAATAAAAAAAAATACTAGTATTACTTTGAAAATATTTTATCATATTAAAAAAAATTATCAAAAATGGTGCAAAGTTCGTTTTACGATATGTATATTTAACGTATTAGATTTAATCTATCACAAAATGACAGTTGCAAATATTTCATATCGTTTGCATACATTTATTTTTAATTATTGTTATGTAATTTATAAAAAAGTGATATTCGAATATAAATTACACTAATAACAGGTTACAACTAAATTATGTCTAAAAATGAATCACAAAAAAAGCATCAAACGTCTACATAAAAATTTAAATTATAACTACTTCTGTATTTAATTTGAAATTAATTTTTAAAAATTCGACATCACTATCACAAAACCGTACAAAAACGCTTTCACAATTATCTTTTGACCATTTCGTTGGTACATGGAATTATCAAAAAACCTATCCACAATTTTGATATTGAATCCTCATTGTTGGTTACGTTGATGTTAATTTTTTATGTAAAATTACGACCGGATGTTGGATTGTTATGAAATAATTACTATATTTATAATGGTGCAAGGAATAAGAGACGCGTTTTTGACATCGGGCTCATGGTCACACTGTTTATCATTATAAGATGACAAATGCAAAAAAATGATACTTAGACAATGAACAGTAAATGTAAAGTAACGCCCTTCACAAGCAAAGAAAACATTAAGCAAAATTATCCTTCAAAGTACACCAGGCAGCTAATGTAATTTTCGGATGAACAACTCCATATTAGATAGTAGTACAAATTTAAATTATGCAACTCGACAACGAGAATATCAAAGTTTTATTTATAGCATAATTCTTGTGTGCCTGCAAAAAAAATCTGTTGTGGCCAGCATAGTACCTCTAGCCATTTCCATTTTGTTACATAAATATAGAATTTAACATTTCTTGTACACACAAATACTTTTTTAAAATGTTCAAGATGGTTCCAACTCATTGACGGGATTGGCGGTATTTCTTAAGAATATATGTACTATTATTATTAATACATATTCTACCCACAATTTTAAATATTTAATTAATAATTCAATAAAAGGATTAAATGTAGCTACTTCCCAGAAAAAGCTTTCAGTAAAATCAGTAAAACTGTTGATTTTTGACCCTTAAATTTATCTGCCAATTACAGACATTTGAATTTGGCAACTGGTTTCCTTTGTGTAGTCTGGACTGTGTGATTTATTGCAACAGATTATTCTATATATTATTTTTTTATCTCTAAAACTATACAAGATTTAATAAAAAATTTAAGTGTATTTGAAGGAGAATTTTATGTTCTTTAATAATTGTAGTAACAAAAATTTTCAAAAAATAATATTTAGAAGAATTTGTTAAGCCTTTTGTCCAATGGGGTATTCCGACATTTTTTAAAATAATAATAATATTTTACATTAGTACAGACCAGTAGGACTCTGGATATCTAACTTTGAGTAAGAAAATGTATGCATCACATGAGATATGAATTTTAAAAAATTTCATCGCAATTCAAATTTTCTTATCATGGCGCGCTTATGACGTCAACTCGATGGTGACATCTGCAACGAACTTCAGCGCTTAAATCCACATGTTCATGACTGCCATTTGCTTGTTTACATATGATTTTAGTAGCAGCGTGTATTTCGGTGTTTGTCCTGTGTTTGTTTATGGTAAAAATAGGAGTAATAGTTATAAAGTGGACGAAATGTCAAACAAGAAATATAACCGCGAGTGTTAACTACTGGCACCATTCCAATTTTGTAACATTAAATTATGAATTAAAACTTTTTATTAAATATGTTTTATTATATTTTTCTACTATATGAAGATGGAAACTATAGAAAAAAGTTATTATTTTGCATTAATTTCATATCACCGGAATACCCCATTGTTATGTAAACAGGTCTAAAGTTTTATAGGTTTTGAGGAATCGTCCTTCCAACATCTAGATGCACACACACATACGCGCGCGCGCGCCCACACACACGGATTGTAGGGACCTTAAAACATGTTTATACACTAAAATCGGGATATGCGATTTTTAGCATGGATTCAATATCTCTATTAGCGAAAGGTAAAAAGCATTATTGAGGCGAGCACAGTGTTTTAGAATTGATAAAAGTGTCAAGAAATTTCTGACATGGTTGAAATGTAGAACCAAAAATTGAACTACATCCTTCCCGATTGTATTTCAGAATTGGTCAATTTTATTTCAGGAAATGTCACTTATAATTCAGAATAATATACTTCCTTAATTGCACGTGGTATAGTACGTTAATTCTAATGCACAATAGTTAATTTAATTTCAGAAATTTTTTTATGAGTTCTAAAATTAAAAGTACTCTGTATTATAATTTGAATTCCACGGGAAGTAGAGTACCTATTACGAATTTCAGGAGTACTGTAGGTAAAAATGCACAAATATCAAAATCATTTGACTCTATATCGATATATTGTACAGTCGTAATTGTTTTTCCGAATTACATGACACGTATTAAGCGCCAATATTATAATTAATTAATTCGAATCAAATTCCAAGTCCATGTCCATGTGTCAAAAATTACCTTACCGATTCCCGTTTTTATCAATAAATTGAAATGTAGCATTTTCAAAAAATCGGGAATATATTCTATATTTCAATGCAACATTTTAAACAATTCTTGAATTATAATTTGTGTGTAAAATAAGTATGATATTTAATAAATAAACAATATTATATTATGGTAACAGATGGAATTAGAATACAATTTAAATTGCAATAATATCCGTTAGAATTATTGTTATTATTTATTTTTTTTTTTATAGAATTTGTGTTCATATTATGATTTTGTATGTCAAAATATTGAATATGAACATCCTCTCTGTATTTAAAGTTTATGAAATAAAAGAATCATAAATTCATAATAGACTGTTGTTACTATTTAATAAGTATATATTGATTCATGATATTTGTAGTTAAACTATTTTGTCGTTCTGAAATGTGAAGTTGTGAAGAAACATCAGCTAAATATTTAAAGAATCCCATCTTCCAATTTGGAAATAATAAAAGCATGGAAGTATCTCATACTAATTAAAAGCATTCCACAATAAAAATAATAATTAGAGAGGTTGTATATTAGTTTCACATAAAGATTGCAGGAAAATTTAGCAGGAATATGATCTCCCAGGTCGTAATTTACAATTACCTGTAGAATAATAACACTGCTGTGCTCTTCCATTCGCATCAGCTATTTATTTCAATCGTAATGATCATTTTTATTACGCTTCTTCCTCATAAGCCATCAGCGGGGATTATTCTTCCTTGTTTTGTAAGAACAAGAACGTGAAGATACAAAAGAAAATGATCAAAGCTTCTTCTCACACAAACAATTTTACAGGTGATACGTTAAGAAATATACAAGCATATCAAGAATTTGCTCTATCTACATTTTTTAAGATTTTATTAGAAATGTTTTAATTATAAAAATTAAATGGCATGTACTATGTGATAGTACTGATCACGAAGCAAAAATCATTTTTAAAACATAAATTATTGAAATACTCTGTATAATAGTTTTACCATTGATATTCCCACGTATCATATTCTCATAAACAGATTTTTATTTAAAACCAATAATATATTTATTTATAAATAATAATACATAATTTATTTTGATCTTGTTTGATAATAATCGCATGGTACAGATGGTACTACAAGTATCAGTAATGTTACTGTGAAAAATACTCGGTTAAAAAATTATCAGAAGTAATATCACAAGGCTTCCTGATTTTATCGATAAATTTTTATTTTGCACGAATTTTTTTTCTTAGAAACAAACACGAAAGCAAAGTACCCTCCGCAGTAGGAGGGGTTTTACCTAATGTCAGTTTGCTTGAGTGATACTGCTCAAAAGCAAAAAAAATGAGTGCTTAAAAATAAAAGTTTATCTGAGAAAATCTGAGAGGTCGTGTGGTATTTGGTGAGATAAATTCCAAAGACAACGCAAAATGAAACTTGACACATTAATTGTCACACTGACAGTTATAAACAATAACAACTGTTTATTTACTTGGTAGCGGAAAATTATCGGGGTAACGAGGTTTTATCAATATAATACTGTTCCCATTGGTTGAATTTTCGAGTGTTGTGTGATGATTGGTTAAAAACTAGTCGTTGGAATTTATCCTATTAACACTGCGTTAGCAGGTTCCTGCGGTTTAAAGAATTAGAATAGCGGTAAAACGGCTAAACGGTTAAATCGGTTTTGCGTAACCGATTATTTCAATTAATCTGTTAGCTATTAAACTTCCGAAGATAATATATTTATTCTAATGGCCAGTTGGACTAACGTAACTTAAATTTTAAGTGTTCCTTAAATTGACAATATTACATCGAAAAGAAATGTCAAATGAATTATTATGCATTACTCTCAAAAATTTTTTAAGGGTAGCTTAAAATATAAGCTTTGCTGTACAACTGAGTATAAGTAAATTGTTTTTACCTTCCGTCACCTTTAGGTAAGGAAGGTATTGTCTTTGGTCAAAAAATTCGGTGGTGAGTTGTTAATGAATAAGCACGTTTTACGGTCCCTACAATCCGAATTTACTATTTTTAAGATGATGTCTGTATGTGTGTGTGTGTGTGTGTGTGTGTGTGTGTGTGTGTGTGTGTGTGTGTGTGTGTGTCCGTGTGTGTGTATGTATGTCCGTGTGTGACAAATTTTTCTCCGACGATAACTCCAATACTACAATTCTAAAAATTATAATTCTTTCGTATTCCTCTTCTGTACATCCATATGAAGAGTTGATTAGATTTTGGTTATAATTGATCCACCGGAAGTACTCTTACTTGAAGTTTTTAACAGTTTTTCTTAAAAAAATGCAGTTAAATATTGTTTTTTGACATTTTGTTATTATACATATTAAAGAAAATATTCTTCTCTATACAGTTTGATTATACATTTTCCTTCATATTCAATAGATGTAGATTTAAAGCATTATAAAGAAATTAATTTTCAAAAATTAGTCAGCTTTGCTATTTATCATGGAAACAGCTGATACTGATATATTAAAAAAAAATCTAATTGACAGATGTCAGTTGCAAGTGCAAAACCAAATAAGGAAAGTGTAGGTTCACAAAATTGGTATGTCATAGTGCTCCTCGCAAGTGACACGCAGAGAAAGGCCAAAAAGATGGAAGGACTGTATTGCAGAAGACTGAAAGGAATGCCTGTGTTAAGACACAGTTACCTCTAATAAAATAGGGAAAGCTGAAGAATTAGAAGAAGTGTCAAGTGCATTTTACTTAAAGTGTTTATGTTATAATTTTATTGGATTTATAGAATAGAAATAGTATGTGTTCATGTTTGATTTTACATGATATTATATAGAATCTGTTCCAAGGACCTTTTGGTATGGGATTTGTACAAAATACATCGAATTGACGGAAGGTTTTGTGCTGGCCACAACAGATTTTTTGCTTTAATAAAGTTTTTCAATCTCCTAATAAAGGGGCTGATAAATATATCTTCCTAACAAATAAGAAATATTGCATCAAAAAATGACAAAGCGTGAAATTATTGCAATTTGAATAATAAATTCAGTGCCCAGTTTTTAGTTTATTATGCAGATAATTTATTAAGAAAATTTCTTAAGAAATTAAAGTACCGGGCCTAAGGTGTATTTACTATTAGCCGGTTACTTGTAGTTGAATTACCGGTTTCTTGCGGTTAACTGAATAACGGTTAGTAATCAGGTACTATTTTCTACAGTTGACAGCACTAGTTGTTACAAGATTGATGGCTGACTGAAAATGAATTTTACTAATAATTAATCAAAAAATTACGAATTTTTGTTGTGTGAAAAATTTTAATTCATAACAATTCCCTGTCATAGTGGCAATATTAATATTTTAACACGGTCCACTAGATTTTAGATATAATAAATAGAGTGCATTATATAAGAAAAAAAGTAGAGATTTTATTTGAAACGAACACTTGGTCTTTTGCGAATATAATGCAGCTACGCGAATAAATTGTGTATGTGAGTAAAATCCTAACCACGTGTGCATTTCATTTGTGTGTGGCAACCTCAGGCTGCTTTGATTATAGCTACTAATTAATGATTCCTTCGCATTACAGATTCATAAAACGCGCCGTTTTCTCAGAAATCCACGGCAAACTAGATTCCTTTACGGCCTCACATAAAAACCCATAAAACAATGGGAAAAAACACTTTTTCTTTTTTATGTCGGCATTTAAACGCGAATGCTGTTATCCGAATATGTTATCAAAGTTATTTTTTATGCATCTTCTTTCTCTCTCATGCAACGACCTTAATTGCTCGTCATGTAAAAACGAATGTAAAACAGATGAAATACATTTAAATATATTTAGATATATCGTTGGTAGATAATTAATCATTTTGGCAGAGAGCTATACTAGGTCGCTCAGTCACATATGTGCTGTTACCTTCGCGGCTTGTTAGAAAAAAAAACTCTTTCGATTTGTTTTGGATTTCTATTATCTTTTTTTAATACTTAATTAAGTTGAAACCGACTATTAGCATATTGCGTTAGAGTTTCGAAACGCACTACAATAATTTGTCAAATGTTCAAAGCAAATTCATCATGCTACTCCATAGAGAATTACCGATTACATGTTGAATCTAATTGTTTGTTTAATTATTGTTATTGTGCTAATTAGTTTCATTCATATTTTCATTTAATATAATTAATTTCAATAAACATGAACTTATTTTATAAAAAGTTCTTTCAATATGGTAATTATTGTAATTATTAATTAATTAACGTTTAATTTACTGCTAATATTATCAAACACAGCTTTGATTAAAAGGTAGCGAAAATTAAATTAGGCTTGGTTTTTCCACTCTTTACTATAAGAAAGATATTATTACAAATTCAAACTTTGTATTTTAAAAGTATCAAATTGATTTTACAACAATAGCAGCAACAGCAATTAAAATATTTAATGAAACCATTAAGTACCTACCCACATTTCTGATAACATTCTGAAGTGAAAAAAAAAAATTGGGTTTCTTATTGTACCTACTTTGTAAATTGTAAGATATAACCCCATTTTTTTTAATAACTTAATTAACAATTTGTTGTTTGACACAATTATAGGCCTAACTAAAGAATACTAGTACGAAAATATTTGCTATAATGTCATGTAGATTCTATAAATTTAAGAGAACCAGAAATAAACACAGGAAATAAATTTTAAACAATAAAGTAAGATTATAACATCATTATGTTACAATGATAAATGCCCACAACAATCAAAATAAGATAAAAATCTTTCTGTTCACTCCAGATAGAATAACAATAACTTTAAATCTGTTCGCAGACTCCAAAAATTTTCAATCAGTTTGAAACCAATTTCAAACTATGCACGCACAAGATACTGTTAAATTTTTTAACAAACTTTTAATTTCAAATGACAGACAAATAACTGTTAAAATGATAGTATAAATTTTGTCTTTTATCTACCAAATTTTCTCACTGCTAACGTGCTCATAGTATCAAAATAAAAAATCTGTTGTGGCCAGCACAAGACCTCTCGCCATATCCATATTAGGCTATATAAGTATTGTATTGCACTTTGCTATCGAACCGTCGTTTTAAAACAAAATATTACAGAACTTTGCCCAAATATTGTTTTTTATTGTATTTAACATGTCTTCTGCACATATATAATTCTAATTATATCTATTTTATATCATTTTCATGTCAGAGATTCTTCCAATTCATTAACCAGATTGGCGGTATTTCTGATGGATATATGCATTTTAACACAATTTTACCTATAATTTCAAATATTTAATTAATAAAACAATAAGAAAAATTAAATATATTTCCCAGAAAAAGCTATCAGAATGTCACTAAAAATGTTGATATTTGACAATGACATGTGTCATGTTATAAACATTGGAATTTGTCAACTGGTTTCCTTAGTGCCTTGGCCTCTGCGATTAGTTTACTCTATAAATTATAGTGTCTTTATCTCTAAATCTATACAAGATTAATAAAAATTTTAAGTGTATTAGATGGAGAATTTTATGTTCTTCAATATTTAATAACAAAAATTTCTAAAATATATTTAGAAGAATTTTTCTAAGAAACTACTACTTCCGGTTGTTCAATTGTTACCAAAACCTTTTCAGCTCTTCACAGGAATGTCAGATTGAGGAAACTGCAGTTAAATATTTTTTAAGTCTTATAGTATTTGAGGAATCGTGACTACAACATCCAGACATACATACATACACACACACACACACACATACACACATCCACACACACACACACACGCACACACACACACACACACACACACACACACACACACACACACACACACACACACACACACACAGACATCATTTTAAAAATGTTATAATCGGATTCTAAGGACCTTAAATCGTGCTTATTCAATAAAATCTGGATATGCGAATTTTAGCATGAATCCAATACCTCTCTTAGCGAGAGGTAAAAACTAGTGCCCGGTATTTTTACCTCTAGTTAAACTGTAAAAATGTCGATCTGAAAAATTTGAAACATGTACATATATTCCAATATCGAAACTATATTTTTCGTTTTAACTGACAGTTAAGTTAACAAACAGTTTAACCAGAGATTAAAATACGATGCCTAAATGAAAAAAAAAATGTATATTTTGCAACAGAATACTAAAATCTCGTCTGTCTATTTTACATATTACTGAACATTATAATAACATTAAGATTATCACATTTAAAAGAAAATATCAATGTAAAAATCTGCCTAGACGAACAAAAAGTAAAGGAAACACATATTGATGTTAAAAATGATTAAATACCTTGTGAGTAAAATGCTTGTAACAAAAATATTACATGCAAGATAACTTGTTCCGGTCAGAGGCCTTATCACTATAGTATAGACACGAAGATTCCTACAAGACTCAAGGACCAATTGTTACGGTTAAAACTTGGAGGGACACTCTGCAATATAAAAAGTATTGCGTGATTTATATGGTTCTATTATGCATATAATAAAAAACTATACGGTAGAAGTAATTCCCAAAATCCCAGATTTTGTGTACGTCATAGATTGTAAAGTTATCATCACTGCACGTTGACTGATAAAACATAGTAAGTCTAAAAAATATTTTTTTTTAGTACATAAATTCAAGTACTTATTCACAATGTACTTACAAATACTTATAATAATTATTTGTTGAATATGGTTATGGTTTTTCCAAAAATCTTCACAAATTTCGAAATTCCAAATTTTATATATGAAATGGATAAAAGAAGTGTAAAAGAAGTTTGTGGTGAAAGCAGATTAGGCTCTTATTCGAAAAATGCATGGTGGAATCAGGTGTAAGAAGCGATTGCTGAGAAAAAGAGTGCATATTTGAAATTTTTAAATATTAAGGAGTCGCTTGGGAGTTTGCGTGAAGAATGTTTCTTCAAGTATAGAAGGAAGAATAAATAGGAGAAGCAAGTGGCGAGAGAAAGAAAAAAGCGATTTGATGATTTGTTGATTGAATGGATGACAAATGATTTTAGTACCTACGAATAAGCGGTTGTTTTGGTTGAGCGTGAAGAGACTGCGGGGTGTTGTGAAGGCTGAGGGGAGTGCGAATGGACAGTTATTGTGGAATGAATCAGATGTAAGGCATAGATGGTGCATTTTAAAGGTTTGGGAGGGATTTGTGAAAAGGATAGTGAAGATGATTGTGATATAGATGAAAGTAAAGTGATGTATGCAGGGCATCGAACCCACCAAAAACTGGGTTCAGTTTAGGTTCAGGTTAATTTGTTTTTTGAAAGATGGGTTCGGGTGCGATTCTGGTTCAAGTATTAATAAAATTTGCGGTTTTGTTAGCGGTTCAGGTTCGAAATAATGTAAAATGAGAGCCCGAATTTACGCAAAACGTAACAAGAAACGAACACAATTTTTACGAAAAGTCAGCCCAGACAGCAACGCAGACGCCTAAGACGTCTATTATCGGCTGTATTTACTTTTCGAACTAAAAATTACCGTGAACCGGAGTTGAACCCCGAATTTGAATTTTAATACTCGGTTCGGTTTCGACTCAGGTTCAATTAAAAATATATCTGAGGTTCGGTTCTCGGTTTGGGTTCCCTAAAATGTTACGGTTTGGTTCCGGTTTTGGTTCGATGCCCTGAATGTATGTGATTCATTGGCGCGCATGTGGAATGGCAAGGTTGTGGGTTTTGATGTGATTACAAATGAGATGTCGAAGTTTGGGGGGAAAGTATTTGAATAATTAATTTTTATTTGTTCAGATTTTGTTTGAAACTTTGTTTTGTGCCCGATTATTGGAAAAAAGCTGTTATTTGTCCATTATTAAAAGGCAAAGGCAGTTTGAGTGAATGTACGAATTTTCGCGAGATAAGTTTGTCGAGTAGGGAACTTTACTTCCACAGTAAATTTATTTGGATAAAAAAAACTCGAATCAATAAAAAAATCTGATGTGGCCAACACAAAACCTCCCGCTATTTAATTTTTACATACATACATAAGTACATAAAATCACTCGATTCCCACTTAGGGGGTTAGCAAATACCCGGAAACAATAGTAACAATAAGAAAAGGGATAAGAGTAAGAGCTCAGCTGACTCACTTCACTCTTTAACAACATTCTTCTTTCGCCTCTCCACAATCATCATAGCATTCATACATAAGAACATATTAAAGTGACCGATTTTCGGTAGCGAATAACCCCATCCGGACCACAATAATAGTTACGCAACAATCTTCCTTCGCCACACTTTCCTATCCATTTTTATTAATTTAAATACATACTTACGTATTTACTAACGCTGCAAACTGTTCCATTGCATAAAACTATTGATTTATTTACTATTTTCTTTTTAAAGTGTCACTATTATTAATTTGAAGTAATTAGTTTTTTGACAGTGACATTCACCTGTCAGTTACATTCATTTGAAATATGATGTGTAACAAAGAAATTGTGTTTATCTTAGGCTTCGGGATGTAAAAAAAAAAATTGATTTTTAAATTTATCTGTAAATTATATAGAAAAAGTATTAATGTATTCCTATAGAAAATTCAATAATCTTTAATTTTCATAATGACAAAATGCGAAAAATTGGCATTTAATGGTATTTTTTGAAGAAAAACCATTATGAGCTTCAGGTAAAGTGCCATTTCCGGTTATCCGATTTACACCAAAATCTAATGGGATCTTTCCATATTAGAATAGGGTAGAAATACAAGGTTTCAGAATTTTCTGTATGATAGTATTTGAGTTAGAGCGAAGACAAAATTCCTACACATACACACACACACACACACACACACACACATACATACATACATACATACATACATACATACATACATACATACATACATACATACACACACACATACACACATACAGACATCATCGTGAAAATGTTAAAATTGGATTCTAGGGACCTTAAAACGTGGTCATTTACTAAAATCTCGATACATGATTTTTAGCACGATCCCTATACTTCCCTTACCAAGGGTAGCGGGAGGTAAAAAATCAGCATAAAACATACAACACTACAATACAAGTGTTAAAATAAGTGTATTTTTCTTAATAACTGAATTGTAAATTCAACTACCAATCATATTAGTCAGTTTAGTCCAGTAGATCTAATTTGCGTAACCGAGTAACGCAATAAGTATCTCGATTAGAATATTAGTGCAGCAATGGGGTCATTTCACATTTTCTGATTTATTTTTTTCTTCAAAAAATAGGTCAAATAAAACATGTATGTGCAGGTTTTACATCTTACAAGTCTTTAGAATCAGAGATATGATTTTTTAAAAGTTGCATTTCATTTCAAATATTTCAACGGCTGACGACACATATTCACGGATATGACAATCGAGCTCTACCGGTTTAATTTAGAACTATGATTATTTGGTTTGGTATTTATTTAAATAAATGGTTTATTTACATACCTTATACTGCACTAGTACTTTTAAAGAAATAGAAAATAATAATAATCTTCGTTCTTGTATATTTTGCTGTCAGCTGTCACACTTTTAGGTTAGGTTACTGTTTCATGTTGTGAAGTGTGTGGTGTGTGAGAGAAAATTGTCTTTGTGTGAGTATGAATTTGTGTCGTCACAAATTTAGTCCGTGTTTAAAAGCGCGAAAGTTTATTAGCAAATTTATGAATGAAAAGTCGCATATTTCAAAATATTTTCTATTACTATATTTATTAAATGAGATGGAATTCATGATTTTATAAAAAAAATCGACAATTATTTTTTTTGAAATGACCCCATTGTGACATTGCCCTAGCCGTTGAGTAACGCGTAACCCAACCCTACTTACATTACCAATTACCCAATTATATCTGGTATCGCAATGCCTGGCCACCCTTGATTACATGACACCGTGCATTAGCTCAGTGTGACGTCACGTGTCGTGGCTGGCGCCCCCTGCAGGGAAAATCGGAGCTCATTATTAGGAGTGCAGCGCTCCTAGCAGGCTGCGAAAACAACTGCGGGACGCCGGCGAGACACGAGAAGCTAATAATGTTTTATTCAATCAGCCTGCCATTGATATGTCTTTATTTCAAGGGGCAAAGCAGAACGTAGGCAATTGTTGCTCTTTTACGTTGCAGTTTTATAAACGGTGTGGCCTTGGTAACACCAATTATTTAAAATTGAGCATATTAGGGTGCCACAGCATAACAGGGTGATCTATAATGTTATCTACATAGCCATAAAAGAAAACAATTGAATCTAAAGAAATATTTAGTGCTGAATTGTTCATTTATTTTCTTTTACAAATCTTGGTAGCATGCACTTTAGAATTCAATATTCGCTTGTTATTTTGGAAATTTTCGGGTTTATACTTTTGAAATAGAAAATATTATGACAGATGTGTATAATAAATATATATAAATATTAGTTTATTATTTTCGCCTCGAGTCGTACGATTGCAGGAGAATATTTTGAGACAAGCATCCTAGCAAAGTTTTGCTTCTTGGCAAAAATCGAAACCAAATGCCTCATTTGATAGAATTCTACAGTACGTGCTGTTATTACAGAATCCAATCTCGAAATATCGGAATTTAACACAGACAAAGAATAAATGGTGACCCGGGTTCAATCCCGGCCAGTGCAGACTTTTAATTGCACAAAAGTAATCCCTGCGGTGCACTCTCCACACCAGCTATGAGTGCCCGTGAGGTGTCGCCTGGTAAGCGCCCACACGGTAAAACATATCGTCATCATTACCGAAGTCTACAGGTGTTGTAGATACTGGCACACCCAGTAATGGGTAATATGCCGTGAAGATATATTTATTTATTTAAAAAGACAAAATCACAATATTCTCTTTTGTTTTCATTATTTAAAAAAGTTTAAAATGTGTTGCTGAGTGTCTTAATATATCTTTAATGTTATGTACCAAAATACAAAAAATATTAAAAAAAAATCTGTTGTGGCCAGCACAAGACCTCTCGCCATTTCCATGTTAGGCTATATAAGTATTTATTGCACTTCCCTTTCAAACCGTCGTTTTATAACAAAAAAATACAGAACTTTATCCAAATATTGTTTTTTATTGTATTTAACATGTCTTCTGCACACATATAATTCTAATTATATCTATTTTTCATTGTATGAGGAAGTTTCGAAATGTCAGAGATTCTTCCAATTCATTAACCAGATTGGCCGTATTTCTGATGGATATATGCAATTGAACCTATAATTTCAAATATTTAATTAATAAAACAATAAGAAAGATACTTCCCAGAAAAAGCTGTCCGAATGTCATTAAAACTGTTGATATTTGACACTGACGTGTGTAATTTAAAAACTATGTTATAAACATTGGAATTTGTCAACTGGTTTCCTTAGTGCCTTGGCCTCTGCGATTAAATTACTCTATATATTATAGTGTCTTTATCTCTAAATCTATACAAGATATAATAAAATTTTTAAATGTATTAGATGGAGAATTTTATGTTCTTCAATATTTAATAACAAAACTTTCCAAAAAATTATATTTAGAAGAATTTTTCTCAGAAAGTACTACTTCCGGTTGTTCAATTGTTACCAAAACCTTTTCAGCTCTTCCCAGGAATGTCAGATTGAGGAATCCATAGTTAAACAATTTTTAAGTCTTATGGTTTTTGAGGAATCGTGTCTACAACATCCAGACATACACACATACATACACACACACAGACATCATTTTAAAAATGTTATAATTGGATTCTAGGGACCTTAAATCGTGCTTATTCACTGAAATCTGGATATGCGAATTTTAGCATGAATCCAATACCTCTCTTAGCGAGAGGTAAAAAAAAATGTTGACAACTTTTAGATTTTCTTTTATTTGGTAATTACTTCAATGGTTTTGTGGCAAAAAGAATTTTACTACAATAAACATGTCACCATAGAGCACCAATTCGCCACCATCCACCAACCCAATTATAATTTCCAACTTTCATAATTTCACTCCACCCTAATGTACATCTCATTGTTATAACAAATTATTATGTGTCCGTTATATAACTGGTTAAATATATTTTTTTTATTGCATGTACATACTCTTTGCCATTTATTCAAATGTTCATTTAATTTTCTTTTACTCTCTATAGTTCGAATTATTTCTATATAATAGCCCTTGCGACTTCAAGTTATAGAGAGTCGATTGTATTAATTTACGTTTATTAGAATATAGATATGTTAGCCCTTTAGGCCTTCGAGGTCCTAGCCTTTTATTTTCTGCACAACTTCTTTCTGTCTTTAGCTGTCTCTGTCCAGTTCGTCACCTTTTTTGTTCCCGCAGATTTTTTTATAGCATTTATTTAGAACAACAATGCTCAAAACACATATAGCAAATTGTAACAAAAAAAAAAAACTTTTATTTTACTTAGGAATTAAAATTAGATTTTCTCCAATTTAATATGAGAAAAACGACAGAAAAATATTATAACTAACATATTTGTTAATCAACAATTAAAATATCTCGAATATTAATCGCCCTTATAAATATATTGATACATCGTATCTTGTATCTTTATTAGTTATGACTAATTCCTTCCTAAATCTCCCGTATCTTTTAACACATATCCAAATCTGACCTTATCATACCCCCCGGAAGCAATCTTGGTGTGTTTAAATGTTAAACATGACAGAAATGATGCTTAACATATCACCCTTGTTATCATCCATCAGCTCTCCATACATCACTGGCTGTGTTCTCGAACACATGTTTTGTCATATTGTGAGTGGGGTCGAATTAGCGCGTTTATCTCGATACAGTGTAGCCGCGCAGTGGAAAGACCTGGACCTCAGAGCCTCAGACCCAGGTCTACCTGTACCAGATGAACATCTCACGGTCCTACATGCAGGTCGACGGGCGGCACCCGGCAATAAAAAAGCAATTTATACTTATCTCACCATCTATTCGTGTCGCGGGGGAAGGTAATATTGATATAGAGGTTTGACAATGAGGAAAACAACAGAATTTGTAGGTTAGGAATTGATGATAATGACAATCATTGGTGACTCATTAGAAGAAACATGTGAATCAAGTATAAAAGATCTGTTGTGGCCAGCACAAGACCTTCCGCTAATTTGATATATTTTGTATAAATCCCATACCAAAAGTACATTGGAAAAGATTCTATATATCCAGTAACACGAACATAATACAACTTTTTACAAATTCCATACTGAAATTTCCTTGGAAAATATTCTATAAATCCAATAAAATTATCACATGAATATACATATAAATACCCTAAAAATGCGTATACTTACGTAACATTCGCTTTACAATCAAATAATATTACTACCAAGTTTATATCTCTACCCATTTTTGAATTATTGCCCCAAAAGTCAATATAGATAAAAACTTCAATATTTTTAAAAGTATAATTTTTATGGTAATAGAATGGTAACAAAATTAACTAATGATAAAAGGTATGGTTGAGTCAAATAAACGGTAGACATGTGATATGAGATTTTCACCCTAGATTTCCAATCATACAGGAATTTCCATTTGATTTAGAATTAATTACTAGAATAAAGGAATTATGTAACTCAAAAAAATCATATAAAAACTCGTAAAGTTTCAAAATGGCTGTAACACAGTGGTTTTTTACCTTCTGTCACTTCTTTTTGGCCTAAAAGTCAATATAACTTCAAAATTTTCAAAATTCTAATATTTATGTATCTAGATACTTTTCAATGCGCTGATTTCAATATATATAAATGCTCTAAAAAAAAAATGCGTATAATTGCGTAACATTCTCTTTACAATCAAATAATATTACTACCAAGTTTATATCTCTACCCATTTCTGAATTATTGCCCCAAAAGTCATTATACCCCACATATAGATAAAAACTTCAAAATTTTCAAAAATCTATTTTGTATGTATCTAGATAATTCTCAATGCGCTGATTCCAAATTTTGAAACCGCAGGTCGATATCTCGTTTCGTTCTCGAGATATTTTGATTTAAAGTTTTGCTCAAAACTGCCCATTTTTGGGTATTACCCCAAAAATGGGTCGAGATATTAATTTGGCGACAACACCATTCGATTCTACGGGCAAAATTACATAAGTACACCAATTTTCAGAATTTTTGAACAGCGCATACAATCTCTAAAACAAAATAACTGAAAATAGCCAAAAATCGCAAAAATCTAAGGTGTACCCCTTACGATTTTTTCAGATTTTGGCCATTTTCAAGGGTTTTCAAACTTTTATTCATAAAAAATGAACCGGTTGGACAAAAATTATGAAAATTGCTATACTTATGTATTTTTGTCCATAGAATCGAATGGTGATGTCGCCAAATTCTAATCTCGACCCATTTTTGGGTTAATACCCAAAAATGGGCAGTTCTGAGCAAAACATTAAATTTAAATATCTCGAGAACGAAAAGAGATATCGATCTGCGGTTTCAAAATTTGGAATGAGCGCATTGAGAAGTATCTACATACATACAAATTAGATTTTTGAAAATTTTGAAGTTTTTATATAGGTAAATGTGGTGTATATAGACTTTTAGGGTAGAGATATAAACTTGGTAGTAATATTATTTGATTGTAAAGAGAATGTTACGTAAGTGTACGTATTTTTAGAGTATTTGAACAACTGTGTGAATTTTTAGAAATAAAAGTATTGAAATAAAAATGGATAAATGCTATAAAAAAAGTTCCTTGGAAAAGATTTTATATATTCAATAAAATTATAACACGAACACATATCATTTTTTACAAATTTACAAAATATAGCAAAGCTAACTAATTTTTGAAAATTAATCTTTATAATGCTTTGACTCTATATCTATTGAATATGAAGAGAAGCTGAAAAGAGACTTTTACGAGGGTCACGCTAGAATTATTGAGTTATTTTAAATTTGTTCACAGTAGTTCTCTTCAATAATAATACACTTCATCATTCTGTTCTTCTACTTCTTTCAATCTAACTTAATTTTAAATGACCGTTGATTAACAAACAATTTAAAATGGAACCAACTATAAATTTTGTTTTCCCTGGCCTATTCTTCTCTTTTTCCTATTTTCACTAATTCCTTGCGTGACCTTTATTGAACATGGTAACGAAAGAAGAAATCAGTGAAAAGTTTTATTTATTTATCTCATGTAACTTATGATTTTAGTTCACAGTTATAAATAATATTATTTATTTAAAATTGCTCTATAGTTATAGCGTTATTATTGAAAAGTAATTGATTAAAAAAAATAATATGCAAAATATATATTTTCATTTATATCCACGATTTAAAATATATATCTAAAATTTTAATCGGATTTGAACTGGAGTTGTCAGAATTATCGTAGCATTATAGATAATAAAAAATCTCGTTTTTGAAGTGACAGTGGTAATATTAATCAATATGTTTATTTATTGCTGCAAGACAAAGAATAAAAATCCAGTTAGACGTCACTGCCTAAGACTACAGAGTGTGGGTGTATGTATAAACCAATTAATAATTCTTGACTACAAAGAATTAAGGGCGTGTATTTCTTAGAATACCGAATAACTTTAAATGAATTAACGGACTGAAAACTTGAACCGAAAAATATCCTCCTTAACTAATAACCTTCTATCAGGAATACACCAGCTCTATTGATTCATACCAAATAACAATTTTCAGATACATGACAGATGTGACCTTAATAAACAATAGAACAGCCTACGTTTAATTACCAAACTTCAAAGTGAACATCATCTATCAAAAAAAGATTACAGATTTTTTATACGGAACAATCTTTTTCAAGAATAATCGCATTGTAAAATTCATATGAAGATACCCAGGCTTAATTACTATTTTTAACACTTATATTAATTTAAATACATACCTATACATATTTACTGATGCTGAAAACTATATTGTATTCCTTTAACTATTGTTTTATTTACAATTACAATTTTGTTTTTAAAACATTACCATAAATAATTTGAAATGATAGATTCTAGGACAGTGACATTTTTCTGTCAGTTACAACCATTTAAAATCTGAACTGTGTATCTAAGGAATTGTATTTATCTTTAAAACATAGGCTCCGGGGTTTATAAAATAGATTATGTTATATATTTATCTATAAAATATACAAAAAAGGATAAATGCAAACATTTGCAAAATTGCATTTAAACATATATTTTGAGTTTCACGTAAAGTGCCAATTCCGGTTATCTGATTTACGCCGAAATCAAATGGCTTTTTTCATATTAGAATAAGGTAGAAATAGAAGATTAGTTAGATCGTTGAGAAAATGCATACACAGACACACACACACACATACACATTTAGACATCATCGTGAAAATATTAAAATCGGATTCTAGGGACCTTAAATGTGGTCATTTACCAAAATCTCGACTTGCGATTTTTAGCGCAATCCTACCTCCTTTACCAAGGGTATAAAAATTAAAATATATATATATCATCACGGCATATTACCCATTTCTGGGTGTGCTAGTATCTACAACACATGTAGACATCGGTAAAGATGACGATATATTTTACCATGTGGGCGTTTACCAGGCGTCACCTCACGGGCACTCATAGCTGCTGTGGAGAGTACACCACGGGTAGCGGGAGGTAAAAATTGTAAAATAAAAACTTGGACTCGTGCGAACAGATTTCCTTATGAAACTTGTTTTTGAATATACTAATGTTACCTATTTGTTTATTATTTTTGCGTATAATGTGTAACATACAAAAACTTATCATTTTGAATTAAAAATAACATTAAAGATATTGAAACTTTTTTGTATCGTTGTAGCTATTTGTGTATGTGGAAATAGCCACTTTTAGTAGTTGACTATGTCCACTAATTTATATATATCAGAATCACAGAATTGTGATTTCTTTAAAATTTACTCTAATGAATTGAAGGCATTATTATTATAAGATTTTAATGGTATTTTCTTTCGGATCTATGTATTTGAACCGGATTTTCTCATAAACCTCCTCCTCCTACGATTCTCGCTGGTTGATTACAACAAGCAACACTTATTTTTAGTAAACCCATGTTATCCTCCAGCAAAAAACAATAGGGAGATGCTAACATAATGATCCAAGGTTGCCGTGGAGTCTCCGGGACAATGAGAGCGAGTGAGAGAGCAGGCGAGTCTTTTTTTAATCAAAATTAACGTTCACCGGAATCAGCGAGTGTGACCAAGGCTGCAAACCGGAAGCCAGCAGACATCCATCTTGAGATGTCACTCGTGTGAAAAATGATAAAAAACACATATAACATGAAGTCATCTCCACTCAGGTGTGGTTAATGGTAAACCGACATGTTCGTTTCATTATCATCTAGCGGAGTGTTATGTAAGTTCCAAGTTCTTGTCATGTTCTACTCAACGGCTTCTGTGACTACAGTTCCTCTTCTATTCTTCCAAAGCCGAAATGTCCGAAATGCTTTTATTGTTATTACTTTACGGTTCGTAACTCTTGTTTCAGGAATGACGAGACACTTTTTAATTGGTGATGGGATGAATTTACTTTTGGTTTAGAGACTTTATGAATTAGATTACAGATAACATTTTATTACTTTCGTTTGCTTTGCATGCCACGATATTATTTTATATTATGATTAAAAGATACTTTATTTTATTACTAATAAAACTCCACGCACTATCATTCATCTATCAGTTTTTCAAATTACAAGAACACTTCGCTTTAATACTTCCTTTTATTAATGTGTATCGACAGGTTCACGATATTTGATCATAAGTCGAAAGAATGCAACGGATATCTAGTTACTATCAGGTATCCAACCTGATAATTTTTTTTTTAAAATAAGAGAAATATTTTACATTTTGAATAAATGAAGGGACTCAAAAAGATGTTGAAATCCAATAAAATTTTATAACGAACATAAACTAAATAAATTGCACTTGACACTGTCATCTGTCAATCAGAATTATTTGAATATATCAGCAGTTTCCATGGTTATTGTATAGCTGACTGATTTATGAAAGTTAATCTCTTTATAAACCATTAACTCCTATTAAATATGACGGAAAATGAAGACAACAAGATATTTTTTCATTTTTACCTCTCGCTAAGAGAGGTATTGGATTCATGCTAAAATTCGCATATCCAGATTTTATTGGATAAGCACGATTTAAGGTCCCTAGAATCCGATTATAACATTTTTAAAATGATGTCTGTGTGGATGTGAATATGTGAGTATGTGTGTATGTCTGGATGTTGTAGACACGATTCCTCAAAAACTATAAGACTCAAAAAATATTTAACTGCAGTTTCCTCAATCTGACATTCCTGGGAAGAGCTGAAAAGGTTTTGGTAACAATTGAACAACCGGAAGTTTTTTTTTTATTAAATATTGAAGAACATAAAATTCTCCATCTAATACACTTAAAATTTTTATTATATCTTGTATAGATTTAGAGATAAAGACACTATAATTTATAAAATAAACTAATCGCAGAGGCCAAGGCACTAAGGAAACCAGTTGACAAATTCCAATGTTTATAACATGACACATGTCATTGTCAAATATCAACAGTTTTAGTGACATTCTGATAGCTTTTTCTGGGAAGTATATTTAACTTTTCTTATTGTTTTATTAATTAAATATTTGAAATTATAGGTAAAATTGTGGTAAAATGCATATATCCATCAGAAATACCGCCAATCTGGTTAATGAATTGGAAGAATCTCCGACATTTAGAAACTTCCTCATACAATAAAAAATAGATATATGTAATTAGAATTATATGTGTGCAGAAGACATGTTAAATACAATAAAGAACAATATTTAAGTACAGTTCTGTAATTTTTTGTTATAAAACGACGGTTCGAAAGCGAAGTGCAATACAATACTTATATAGCCTAATATGGAAATGGCAAGAGGTCTTGTGCTGGCCACAACAGATTTTTATAATAACAGAAAATGTCAAAAAAATTATATTTCAATGAGATTTTCTTCAAGAAAACCTGTTAAAAACTTCAAATACTGGTACTGCCGGTTGACCAAGTACAACCAAAATCTAATCAGCTCTTCATATAGATGTAAAGAAGAGGAATACCAAAGAATTATAATTGTAGTGTTGGAGTTTTCGTCGGAGAAATTTTTGTCACACACACCCGCCCGCACACACACACACACACACACACATACATACACCCACAAACAAATACACACACACAGACATCATTGTAAAACTACTAAAATCGTATTCTAGGGACCCTAAAACGTGCTTACTCACCACCGACTTTTTGACGAAAGACAATACCTTCCTTAAGTTTCAAAGTAAAATTTCAATTTATAAAAGAACAAGTTTACAAAGTGTAAGTCGAAAGAACTTAATTGTAATTACGTTCCTGTTGACACTACATGTTCGAAATTGTTTTTGCATGGTTTTAGAACGTAAAAGTGTAAATAGATAACTTAGTTTTGTTAGAATGACTGAGTTTTAAAGTATTTGTGCTTCATACATTTGTCAAAAAGGTTTAAAATAAATGAGCATAATTTATGTTGACACGCAGTTTACTTTTCTTTAAACAGGTATATATTATCCTGATTATATCTTCGTATGAATCTCCCATTTTAAAAGGGGGTAAACTCCGGGCATAAAATAAATAGACAATTAATAAAATATGACATAATACAGCAATTACGCGCTTTCATCTGACCCAAAATGAAGTAATTTATGTCTAAACCGGATCTACACTTCCTTCATTAGCAACACGTACAAGTTCATTCGTTGCCCGCTTGGCGGCGCGGGGTTGATTAACCCCCGACCAATCAGCTTCGTTGGCGGGCTTCGTTCGTTCATCCGTGGATATTAATTAGCCGGTTTTTTCTAGCGCCCATATGACGATAGATAAAGGTACCCGGAGGTCTACCGTGTCTGTAGGGCGCAGGCGTTAAGACATGCGCACGAGGTGACCGTTTGCGAAAAGCAGGAAAAAATAATGGCAAACATGAGGGCAGCGAAGGCATGAAGAATATTTGATCTAGTGGTCTACTATCTATAGCGGCATTTTGAAGCCGATGTATGGGTTTGCTACATTAGAACGGCAATACGCAATAAAAATTGTATGATTGTTGAAGATAGTAAAAAGTAAATGACCCCTGTGATGCACTCTCCACACCAGCTATGAGTGCCCGTGAGCTGACGCCTGGTAAGCGCCCACACGGTAAAATATATCGTCATCATTACCGATGTCTACATGTGTTGTAGATACTGGCACACCCAGAAAAGGGTAATATGCCGTGATGATATATTTATTTATTTATTTTCTTTTTGCCAAACAGTTTATAGAATCTGTTTATCAGGAAACGTATGTCGTAAAGAAATAATTTGATACTGTCAACGTAGTTTGTTTACATTGTCGTGTATTTTAGCGATTTACCGGTTTCTATTCGGAACGCGGTTCGGACCACAGCAACCACCAAATACTTAATTCTGGTTTCTCTGGTATTTTTATCCCCACACGGCTGCTTTCAAGAATCGTCATGCCATAACAGAATCAAACGATAAAAGTCAATATCGCCTTAGTGGTGTTACTAATAATTATTAGAGATGTAAGTGTAAAAATATTATTTACATTTATTATATTGTTGGTTATGTTATTATTATTCACATTAAATGAAATAAAATGTTAAATTTCGTTGTCATATTCAACGTTATCGTTCAATTGGTTAATTGCATTTTTACCTTCCGTCACCTTTAGATAAGGAAGGTATTGTCTTTGGTCAAAAAATTCGGTGGTGAGTTTTTAATGAATAAGCACGTTTCAGGATCCCTACAATACGAATTTACTATTTTTAAGATGATGTCTATATGTGCGTGTCAGTGTGTGTGTATGTGTGTCCGTGTGTGACAATTGTTTCTCCGACGATAACTTCAATACTACCATTTTAAAAATTATAATTCTTTCGTATTCCTCTTCTGTACATCCATATTCAATAGATGTAGATTTAAAGTATTATAAAGAAATTAATTTTCTAAAATAAGTCAGCTTTGCTATTTATCATGGAAACAGCTGGTGTATTCAAAAAATTCTAATTGACAGATGTCAGTTGCAAGTGCAAATCCAAATATGGAAAGTATAGGATCAAAAATTGATATATCATAGTGTTCCTCGCATCTGACATGCAGAGAAAGGCCAAAGAGAAGATGGAAGGACTATATCGCAGAAGACTTGAGAAAGGAAGGACTGTGTGAAGAAGATGCGTTGGACAGGAATGAGTGGAAGAGAAGAGGAAACAGCGACCCCTAAGAGTAGAGTAAAGAAGAAAGAAGGAAGTATCAAGTGTATTTTACTTAGTGTATATTTATGTTATAATTTTATTGGATTTATAGAACCTTTTCAAATGAACTTTTGGTATGGAATTTGTAAAAAATAGTATGTGTTCGTGTTCGGTTTTACATGATATTATACAAAATCTGTTCTAAGAATCTTTTGGTACGGGATTTTTATAAAATACATCGAATTGACGGAAGGTCTTGTGCTGGCCACAACAGGTGAAAATTTTCAGAAACCATGAGCCCAGAACCAAGATACTGGTTTTTTGGATGAATTACAGAATATACTATTAAATGACAGTGCTTTGTTTTCTATGGCGCAACTGATTTTTTATGTTAAAAAATTCTACAATGACCCTCAAATTTTAGTGTTTGTTTACATACGGCATTTAAATGTATAACCAAACCAGAAATTTGCTTCGACCAACAGATGGATAATCATCTATTTTTTTTATAATAATGGACTTTCTTTTCCTGTATCTTTCAAATAGGAGTAAATGTCTCAAGTTCTAGTACCGTCTATGGTACGAATGTTTGTGTTTGTCTTTATCTTCTCATCTTCATTTCCAAGATATTACAAGTACAATTATGGAACTATGAATGATCCCAGTAGACATGCATACGTACTACCGTATTGCTGCTTTGTTGTGTAAGTCTATAGCAGGAAAGTTCAAATATACACTTCTACCTTGTCCTACCAGTATTCAACAAATATTTCTCTCAAAGTACAACGCATTATATTTAATTTTGCCATATTTAAATATGCAATACTAGGCTAACATAACCAATATTTTAAAATACTGAAGTTTGTAAGTTAAATTTGTTTTTCGATTAAATTTAAACTAACCATGATGAAATTGACGTAGAATTATCAGTCTATATATTCAAAATAAATCGTGGAAGATCATATGAGCATAGTGACAGATCGGCCATGGCTCAGTTGGTAGAGCAGTACTCCGGGAAAGTATTGGTCCTAGGTTCAAATCCCGGTGGCTGACATGATCTTTTCACATTTTCTCAATTTATTAAGCATGATTACCTTGTATAACGTGGAAGTGGTGATAGCTGAAGAATGAGTTTTTTTCATTTTCCTTAACTGTTGTACTTCTATTAGGTAGATTGTTAATGTACAGCATTTATACTCGTACTAAGTAATAAATATATCTTGATAAAAGGTATATTTTATGTTTCCCACAAAAAAAAATTCTCTAGAATCTTGATTATTTTAATTATCCTTTGGTTTTGTTTTGTTTTTTGAAGAATTATTAGTGTATGTATAGCAACAAGTTCGATTTCTGCTCGCAATTAGTTAATTAGTTCCCAACCCGCTTTCCTTGATAAAAAGAAATCAGCTTTCGGAATGTGCGTCAGTACAAACCTCTTAATTAGCTCAGCTCATTCGCTGGAGAGTAGTCCAAGTATAAAGTTATTATCAAATTGTGTTCATTCCTTCCCTGCCTGCATTTGTGCGATAGATTTTTTCGCAAAACGGGCAAACGTGCTTTTATAATTATTATTAGTCCTGTAGCTACCATCCAATGTATTGAAACAGTCATCCAACGTCATCTACACCTGACCTATGCAGTACTTTTTTGATTTTCAGTATAACGGGAACAGACTCCCATACATACATTTTCTCATAATCAGTGTTTGTCGATAATCCAAGGGGTTTTTGCCTCATCCATTTCGAATCGAGACTCTTCTGTACCAGTTGGAACAAAAATCCGCTTTTATAATGAATCCGGTCTTCTAGCGATACAACCGGATTTTTTCAGGAAATTCAGCCGGGTCATTAAAAATATTAATATATCAATAATTTAGTTGACTAATATGATAAATAAATGAAAAACAGTACTAGGCAACAGAAAAATGTTTGGATATAATTCATTCGTCAATTATTCTTTTATTGATTTCCCAATTATAGTAAAGGAGCTAGCTTTTTATTTAAAAATAAGACCAGGCTTTGCATTTTTTGCAGTCGTCTTTAAATTTGCTTCAAACAGAACAGACCTTTAGAACACGTTGTAACTTGCAAAAGTAAAATGCAGACAAACACGGGCCCACACAACATTAACCTATTTTAACGAAAATAACCGACGATCTGGTAATAGGTATTTTGGTGATCTGACAAATTTTGAGCCGTCATTCCGTTATTTGGCAATCCGGTTTTTTGTATCAAAATTGGTCCCAGATCCTTTTTCATGTATTTTTCAGTTGATGAAACATACTTTTATTGGGATATGTAAATAAAAATGCGAACCTGGTGATGAAATTTGGAACTAAAACAAAGGAACAATATTAGCTCTGTTCGATGAGAAGTGCTTGAAGTGCAGAGCAGAATAGTGCAGTGCAGTGCAGTGTACACTAGTTCAGTCTAATTCTTGTGGTTTCATAAAACACACTAGTGTATATTTGGGCAAGTTTGCTCAGTTGTGAGTAATTAAGCCAAACGTAGCCAAAGGTGTAAAAGGTTAGGTTGTTTATAAACACAGTCATATCATAAAGCTGCAAAGAAGTGACTGCAGAAATGTCTTTTTAAAGAGCATAATGTTTGACCTAATAAACGATTCTGACGAAGATCAATCATCACTTGATTCTTCATCAGATTCAGAGACAGATATATTAATTAATTCATTATAAACAAAGAGAATATACTATATCTGAATCCATTATTTTATTTTCTCAATGTGTAAAATTTTAGGTTAATAAACAGATGTGTAGATAGGATAGAATTAAAATGTCTACCGAACAACATTTAGTTACCCTCACTCCTAGTCTGCACTTTCTACACCACCTCGCGAGTCAGGTCAGAAACGTGAGCACTAGTTCTTAAATTTTTTGTCATCGAACAGCCTGCCAGAAGCTGCCCGTTTTTCATAAAACATGTTAGTGTAAGAAAGTTAACACTAGGGCGGCCTAGTACATGTCATCGAACAAAGCTATTATTTGATCCGTATGCTTTTACATAGGCGCGTACAGTTTAAGTAAATAGAACTAATATTTACAATTAATTAAACTACTATTATCTAATATTTATTATAAAACTGGGCCAAATGAAAAAGTAAGCTATGAAGATAACCTAAAATATTTAAAAAATAATAATAATTAACCTACTGCTACAACTAATGAAACAGGAAACAAAGAAATATAATTTACATAAAATAATGGGAGTATCTACTGAACTGTCCAGACAGAGCCGTAAAAAAAATAATGAACTGTCGTACATGCGTAGAGCGACCACTTCTCAACAGAACCTAAAATCTGCTGTCTGCCAATTATGAATTGTCAGTTAGGTATTGTTATAGTTTGTCTTTTCAAAAAAACCCAACCAAAACAATACCTAACTGGCAATTCCTAATTGGTCGACAGTGGTTTTTAGGTAGATTCGAGAAGTGGCCGCTAGAATTGTCCGCTAGATTCCGTCTGGTCCATTTTTGTACGTACGATGGTTCACTATTTTTTTTTTGCGGTTCTGTCTGGAAAGTGCAGCTGACACTTCCTAAAATAATAATAAACACTAAAATGAAAGCCAAAATACAAGAAGAATCAATGAAAAACTACTGACAGCAATTATGCGTTTATGGAAATAAAACAAAAGTGTTGCTTTATCGAAGGTTTGACGTTGATGCATAACGCCATCTCTATGTAGTAAAATATCCCAATAAACTCAGTTAAACTTTGAAAGGACCTGACTCCCCCCCTGCAGGACATTTGCATCTTATGTTTCCCTGTTATCTATCTTGTCATGTGTCTGCACCTTTGGCCGGTTCGCTAGCCCGCACTAGTGCACACACATACACCGCTGGTTTCTCTCTGTGAATACGGATACGGGCCGGTCTATGCTAAAACTACAAAGTCATCCCAAGACAACTCAATAACACGGGTAGAAAGTAATGGATAGAGAATGATATGAACAAAAATTTAAGTAAGTGATGAAGTTGTAACGATGACAAATTAGAGGCTACCGAGGAGATGAAAAGGAGAAACTATTAATAGGTACGTTTGGCTATTTCACAAGGAGAAATATTAAATCAATTTTTTGGATAGTAATACAAGAAATTATAGCTATTAATATTCTAAGCGCCGGTTTTATAAAGAAATTTAATTTTCACTTAAAATTTAGTTGTCAAGTAAATTGAATGTAATGAACAAATTCGAATCAGTTTCTCTGTCCTTATCGTTGCTGTCAAAAAAACGCGCTGCATTTTTTCTTTTCATTAATTTACTATGAAAGCAAATTTTAATTGAAGCTTACGTACGTATACACCGAGCAAACACGAGTTAGCTCAATTTGTATTCATAGTATCATTTATTGTTACAAATTAAACAAAGAGCAAAGTATTATCTTCGTTTGAATGACAAGTGACGTGTTGCAAAAAATGTTAACAAATATTATATCTAATTGATGTCATTCATTTTCTATGAATTTTGACGCGAGCTATCAATCAAAGAAAGAAAAATGTATTTCTTTTTTATATATTTATAATGAAAACAAATTCAACCATTACTTTAATACTTCACGTTTTCAAAGACAAGGAAATGCGTCGCCATAAAATATATGAATTTATTTCTCCTTTGCATATCATTGCTTGTATTTTGTTGTTCTTCGTCACCTTGTCAAGAATAAAATAATGTTTCCTTATTTTATATATTACTAGGAACAAAGAAACTACGCATTTATTTGCGATTTATAAAAATGATCTCTCATTTGAGTAGAGTTCAGTTTCTATTAACTGCTTTCAAATTCCCAGAATTAGAACTGGATCTAGAAGATGCATGTATCATTTTCATATTAGATAAGTACCAGTGAAATTTCAACATTTAAAATTAAGATGTTTTGGTTTTGGCAAATTTTTGGCTTTTACTTTCACGCGAATGTCTATGGGTGCTTGATTTAATTTTTATGGCTAGCGTTTCACAGTAAAGATTTGCAGTAATACGGCGTTTTGCAGTAAAAAATAAAAATTGCAGTAGTATTTGATAAGAGACTAAGAAAGGTTTGAAAAAAAAAATGGATTATTGTTCTATATGGTTATAGAATGTGGACATAAAGGAAGAAGAAGAAAAATATACTTGAAAAGGAATGAGATGTAGTTGTGGCGACGGTTGGAGAAGATTAGATGGAAAGAAAAACAAAGAATGAAGATGTGTACAGAAGGATTGAAGAAGAGAAAAGAATTTTTTAGAGAAATAACAGAATAAATGAAAGGGAAGATACATGGATGAAGAGGAAGAGGAATAAGCAAATTTGGAATATTAATAAATATCAAATAGCGCGAAATTTACGAAGGGCTATAGAGAGATGCTCGGAACACATAATTCCCAAATGATTATGATAATTCTTCAGATATTATTTGAATAATATTGGGGGTATTTTTTAACGTGAAACATTGGATTTATCATATCCATGGTTACGACTTAACATTTGATTGATAGCAATGTATTTGCCTGTCCCATTTAAATTGAAACATAGGGAACGAATTTGACATTTGACAAGACGTCAATAGAGGTTAATTTTGTTTAAATAATTATTCCTGCTTTGTAAATTAAATATTTTAATTTTAATATAACACATCTGTCAAATTTGTTACCTATGTTTCATTTTAAATGGGACAGGCAAATATATTGCTGTTAATCAAATGTCGAGTCGTAACTTATAGGAAATTTCCATGGTTATCTGTCATATTGACAAGATGTCATTAGAGGTTAATATTGTTTAAATGATTATACCTGTTTTCTAAAAATTAAATTTAGTTGTAGAAAAAATATTGTGTGCACTTTGTGCCCGAGTAATTTTCTGACTCGGCTATTTTTTTTACAATATTTAAATATAATACTTCTGTCAAGTGTATTATCTATGTTTCATTTTAAATGGGACAGACAAATATATTGCTGTCAATCAAATGTCGAGTCGTAACTTATAGGAAAATTCAACGGTTATCTGTCATATTGACAAGATGTCATTAGAGGTTAATATTGTTTAAATAATTATATCTGTTGTCTAAAAATTAAATTTAGTTGAAGAAAAAAAAAATTGTGTGCACCTTGTGCCCGAGTGATTTTCTGACTCGGCTAATTTTTTTACAATATTTACATATAATACTTCTGTCAAATTAGTTCGCTATGTTTCATTTTAAGTGGGAGAGCAAATATATTGCTGTCAACAGATGTCGAGTCGTAACCATGGATATGACAAACCCAATGTTTCACGTTAAAAAAATACTCACAGTATAGACTTAATAGATACAAAGTTTCTATAGGCAGAAAAGATGAATTGATACACTTATTTATACTCTTATATATGTAAAACAATTTTTTAAATATTTTTTTCCTATGTCCCGTCCTAACCGCACGCCACTGAATTTACATAACAACAGAACAACGACGGAACCGCTCAAGCTGCCGCCTATATCCTGTTTAATAATAAAAAGTAGGAGGAAACGCAACAGATTGCACTGTGTGCACTGCACGCACGCATGTGCCCCGTCCCTAGAGAGCGCGTGCGCATGCGTTTGTCCACGTATGTTGCAATTGTTAAACATACGGGATGAGACGTCACCGTGTCACGGGTTATTAATGTCCGGGTTGATGGTAAGGACAGAGAGGTTATGTCCGGAGACGATTTGTCAGCCAGCGGATGTTTAAGGGTAGATAAATTGAATTTTGTGAGTGTTTTCTGCATATTAATTATTTTAAGTGGAATGAAATATGAGCTGTCGTTCCGATGCTATTGGAAGTTAAAACATGTGACAAGCTGCGGGATCTTTAAGCTTTTGACTTACTAATGTAAACAGTCAAACTTGCATGTGTCGAAACGTCAAACATTTAAATTTAATTACATTTAGTGAAGCTTCATAGGTAGATAAAATTTCATTAATTTACTCAAAAATGCACCACATATATTATTTAACACATAGTACAACGGACATGAAGATAAATATAAACGCGTTAAACACGGAAATACAGTTTGTTTTTAAATATTATTTGTCCTGAGACACATTATAGCTAGGTCAAAATAATGAAATTTCAGTTATTACAAATATAGAAGAACATAAAATTTTCCGTCTAATATCTAATACACTTAAAATTTTTATTATATTTTGAATAGATTTGGAGATAAAGACACTATAATATATAGAATAATCTAATCGCAGAGGCTAAGGCACTAAGGAAACCACTGGCAAATTCAAATGTTTATAACATGGTTTGTAATGACAGATGTCAGTGTCAAAAATCAACAGTTTTAGTGACATAGAGAGCTTTTTTATGGGAAGCACATTTAATCTTTCTTATTCTTTAATAATTAAATATTTGAAATTATAGGTAAAATACATACATCCATTCGAAATACCTCCAATCTGGTTAATGAATTGGAAGAATCTCTGACATTTAGGAACTTCCTCATACAATTAAAAATAGATATAATTAGAATTATATGTGTGCAGAAGACATGTTAAATACAATAAAAAACAATATTTGGGTAAAGTTCTGTAATTTTTTGTTATAAAACGACGGTACGAAGTACAATACAATACTTATATAGCCTAATAGGAAATGGCGAGAGGTCTTGTACTGGCCACAACAGATTTTTATTTTTGTTTAAGCCTATACTTCATTTCACGTAAGAAAATAGCAAATGGCGCTTGAGAGCTGTTCTTTTTTACATGCATTAAACAAATAATTTAAATTAGTGAAACCATACTTTGTCAATAATAAAAATATTTTTATCGTTAAAATGTACGAGTCCTGGTCCTGAATATTAAAAATTACATCAAAACATTGTTAAATATCATTTAATTTTATCGATTTTATTTGATAATTGACAGCTGACAAATAATATTTTTTCGCTTTTGCGAACTAGGTTTGCTTTCAGACCAATAAAAGGCAGAAATTATATCTCTATCTAAACCAAAACTATTTTCTTTTGTGAATTGAAGTATAGCTTAAAATTTGGCGAAGGTGCTGCAATTGGGCATTAGTATGCGTTAATTCAAGAAATAATCCATAAAAAATTAAGCTTGAGTGTTAAAAATCAAAAGTAATATATACAGATTTTAGTTAATGCCAAAGTGTTTTTAATATTAATGTACTAGATATAAAATGTCTTTACAAGCTTGAATGTAATTAGATCCAATCTAAAAAATTACAGATGCAAAAAAAAAACATCAATAAAAATAAACAAAGTAAGTACGTTGGAATTAGAAGTACTCCAATACAGTAAGTGTAAAATAAGTTACATTACTATTTACAGTAAGAAATATAAAGTGAAGTGCATTTTATAAGCCGTTCTAAGTGAAACTTTAAAAATAGTTTAAGAAAATGTTGAGTAAGTGAAGCGTGCTACGCTAATAAATTACAGGTAATTGCAATCAAGTTCAACAAATCTGCGGTTAAAAATATAAACACAATTACTCTAATGATCTGAATGAAATATTTCAGACCAGATAAGATTTATAGAATTATGGCGTGATAATACCTATTTATATAGAGCACACAGTGTATAACAAGTGCATTTTTCGCGCATTAAATCATAAATATAAAAGAATCATTTCAATATAAAGCACTTAAATTCAATTACACGAACAATAATTGCAACTTACTCATTGTTTCGTTGAGAAAATTAATAACATGGCCTACAATTAATCAATGAGGTCTTGCACGATTTTGTTTTGTTTGCTTTAATCAAAAGAATAAAAAAATATATTACCCGTTTTTTTATTTTCTTTCTTATTATTACTCTTTATTGATGGGAAAATTATGTTTGAAAATATAATAATTGTTTAAAATCCCGTTTCTCCTCTCACCTGATGACGCGCGCAAAGTTCACACCAATGAGAAAAACGTATGACAATTTAAAAGTATTTAATTAAATGTCAATTTGACACGAGATATTGTCAAAAATATTATCTGAAGAAATCAAAGCTTTTCTTCTTGAAACCTTATTTTAGAACAAATCACTGTAAAAGTTATGTATAAAATAGCTTAGAAAAATCAGGTGTTACGATACGTCACAATACGCCACGACACTGTACGTTACGTTACGTTACGTCACGGCTAAATCCAGTATAAATTCTAAAAAAGTGTTTTGTGCCAGTTTGTCCAATAGAGGTAATAATAAGAAAAATAGAATGGTTATCTCAAGTAAATATAAAAACATATAATTAAATGTTAATGTTATTAAGATTAAGATTATTTTGATATAACCATATTTTTCTACTCCCGTGCATGAAGTGAGTACTTCACGTATCAATTTTTATGTGTGAAGTTTGATTTTTTGCAGACAGGGCGTGAAGTAACATTTCACGCACCGCTCATTATTTTAAATATTACAAATTGAATTGTATTTTAATAAAACAAAGCTGTTAAACACCCTTAACGTTGGTAACCATGATTACACAAGTCGATAATACAGAGGCTTTACGTTAAAAGAATAACAATGTGAAGAAAAAATATATTTTATTGCAAGGTCGTAGAAAAAGTATAGTATGTATCACGTGTGTGAAGCCTATTTTACATTTGGGTGGTTTGCTACACTCGCCTTTGGCTCGTGTCGCAATCTCCATGCACATGTAAAAATTTCAGCTTCACACACTTGCCACATAATATACTATTTTATAATGGGGTCATTTCAAAAAAAATAATTGTCGATTTTTTTTATAAAATCATGAAATCTATCTCATTTAATAAATATAGTAATAGAAAATAATTTGAAATATGCGACTTTTCATTCATAAATTTGCTAATAAACTTTCGAGCTTTTAAACACGGACTAAATTTGTGACGACACTTATTCATACTCACACAAAGACAATTCTCTCTCACACACACACGCTTCACAACATGAAACAGTAACCTAACCTAAAAGTGTGACAGCTGACAGCAAAATATACAAGAGAGAAGATTATTTTTACTTTCTATTTCTTTAAAAGTAGGTACTAGTGCAGTATAAGGTATGTAAATAAACCATTTATTTAAATAAATACGAAACCAAATAATCATAGTTCTAAATTAAACCGGTAGAGCTCGACTGTCACATCCGTGAAGATGTGTCGTCAGCCGTTGAAATATTTGAAATTAAACGCAACTTTTAAAAAATCATATCTCTGATTCTAAAGACTTGTAAGATGTAAAACATACATATACATGTTTAATTTGACCTATTTTTTCAAGAAAAAAATAAATCAGATAATGTGAAATGACCCCATTAAATGAAAAATATTAAATAAATATCATTGGTTAAAACTTTTTGGACGTCACATGCACTGTGATTTGGCGCCAATTCAAACAGTATAATTTTCGTTATTTAAAATGCTACTGCATTTTAATATATAAGAAATTTGAACAGAAAATCATATTTAATAAAACTATAGATTAGATAGAAGGTACTTATTAGTATATCAGAAGAAAATTGTTCAATTTTTTTGCACTTCATTTATAACATGGACAAAAAATCTAATTAATTATACATTCCGGTAAAACATAGCAAATAATTAAAATCTATGAACGTAAAAACAATGTAAGCTACTATAATTCGTAAGTACTATCATTAACATCATGGTGCGAATATCGTATAATTATAAATTACGAAAACAAATACATACAGCTATTATTTACTTAAAATTATAACGCCGGTTTCACACCCACAGACAAATGCCAAACGCTAAAGGAAATGTGACTAATATCATCAACAACAACAACAACAAAGTATTGTAGTTACCTGCGCAAAACATTTGCATATGTCAGTTGTTTTTCAAGCATGTTTTTTGTTTCTGTTTATTTCATTATCTAGCACGAGCTTCCTTCATTTGTTTTGCATTCAAATCAAGTTTTAATTTCTATGTATATAACTATTTGAATTTTAATATTTTAAATTAACAAAAAACTAGCAATCAGTCAAGTAGAAAATTGTGTTTCCCAAGCCATGAGCCATGATGTTGATATTTGCAGCATTTATCTTAACAAGGAAGAGACAGAAATCGCACAGGGACGTCTGAAGGAGGATGCTCTATATGACTACATCCTCTAGCGTTAATTGCAGTCCACGTTGAGAAAATGTACTGAAATATCAATGATATTCTGCAACATAGTTTTGCAACTTCCCATTTACGCAGTGCGGAGATATATAATAAAATTCGCATACATACAAATTGCACAATTTCGGTTTGTGCAACAAACCTTTTTAGAAAATAAAAACAAATAATTTCTATTATTGTCACACATTTTTAACAAGATTTACAAAATATAAATATAATTAAATTAATAACAAATGAAAGTTTTTGGCTAAAACAACCATAGTCCAAATATTGTAAATATGAGTTAAGGTGGATTTATGCAGCTTACATTTTATTTTACTTTTTCTTTTCTTTTTCGCTTTTACTTTTACTTTAAGTTTGGTACTTTTTGCAGCTACTTTAAAGCCTTCGGTACACATGCGCAGATGTGATTTTTCTGGCATATCAGTTGTCATAAATGTAAAGAGATAATTATAACCTGTAAAAATGGACACAAATGTAATAATTTGTGCATCTGCTATATTACTTGTAGCTTTACACATTTTCTAATTTTTGCAATCTTACCTACACAAAAACAAATAAATACAGCACATGCTGACGTTTGTCACGTGAAGTGGTGCACATGCGCCGTTGTGAAATTCTTTAATTTAACGGTCAACTTTAGTTCTTAAAGAAAAATTAAAAGTGTGCACATAAAGTAGTAACAAACCTTTAACTTTTGTAAAGTAAAAGAAAAAGAAAAGGTAAAAGAAAAAGAAAAGGTAAAACAAAAAGTAGGCTGCAAAATCCACCTTACATACAGCGACATGTACTGTCAAGGACACCAAACAGTTTGGTAGTACTGTCCCCACAAAAAATATTTTAGTCACAAGTTATTACATTTTAAAATTTGAGTGTTTCTAGTAGGGCATCGAACCCAAACCTGAACCGAACCAAAACCGGAACCAAACCGGAACATTTTAACGAACTCAAACCCAGAACCGAACCTCAGATATATTTTACAATTAAACCAGAGTTGGAACCGGAGCGAATATCAAATTCGGGTTCAGGGTTCACCTCCAAGTCAGGTTCATTTTAAGTTCGAAACGTAAGCCTGTGTTGACTGTTCGTGAAAATGTTTTTGTCCATTAATTCAATTCAAGCAAAACAGTTTATTCTCTGATTATCCCGAATTAAAACAAATTGTAATTATTTACACCTTCACCACACCACAATCGAAAAATTAAACAAATTATTAACTAAATTTCTTTTAAATTAATTTTAAAATTTTACCCCATAGTTATAGTTGTTTCATTCTTTGCAAACAAGTTTTTGTTGTGTTGAAAAACATGCCATATGAAAATACTTATGCAGGTATTATTAGTCCATGAAATACTTAACATGACAAATATTTTTGAAGTTGTAAAATTATACGTCATATATAATAACAGTTCATAAATAAAGTATGTAAGTATATACTGACAAGGTCATGAAGTTTATACTTTTTTCGCTTTACAATTTTCAAATATGAAGCTACTATTTGAATACTGATGCGCTAGAAAATATAAACTAATTTATTAATTTATTTAAAACAATATTTTCTTATTTATTTATTAAACTACTTACGTACAATATTAATTAGGCACCTTATTTATTATTATTTATTCTATTTATCAAATTCGGAACTTAAATTCAAAAATTTCATAAAAACCTATTTCAGATAGCAATTAAGTACAATTAAAGTTACAATGAAGAATTCCTAGTCAACTGTAAAGACAAATATAACGTTTTGAGATCAATAACTATATTTGACACAAGGTTGGTAAATTTTTTTCCAACCCTCCCTAACCCATCCGGGGTAGAAAAATAGTTATTTATGTAACAAGTGTGTAAAGTAGTCCAGTGCGATAAAAAAGCATGAAATAAAAAATACTATTTACATACGAGTTGCATACAATATTTTTCTTACAGTCGAAATGCCCACCGAATGTTTTAATGCTTAGTGCATAAGGCTTAATCCATTATGACAATTAACTAGGATACCATTTCCAGCTACTTTGTTTAATAACTAATTCAACAGAAATGTCATCATTTCTCCCTTATTACTTGTTGTTTAGCAGGATGCCATTGTACAGAAATTCTTCTTTTTTATATTATTGTACACATAATTTTCTGTATCTATATTCATACGGAAAAATTAAAAATTTAATAATAATTATAAAATAGACTAACAAGTTTGCAATCTTTTGTTCTTACGCATTGCTCTTAGTTCTTAAGCATTTAAGCCTTATGCAATGCTCGAAATGATAGTAAACGTTGTCATATGATAAACATTTTTACGCTTTGCACTTATTAATTATAATTCTTACGTATTAGTACAATCGGTGGAAATGGGGTTTTATTTTACGAAAAAAATGAATTAATAAACTATATATTTTCTATATGTAGCAGAAAGAAAATAAAACTAATATGTTTATGTCGGTCTACCTGTACCTACATGTTTTATCTACCCACATTCTATCCATAAAATGTGTAGCGGGAAAATTCGTTAGAAATCGCCATCCAATAGTAAAAACTATAAAGCTACACGCATGTCTACATTAGTCCTTTGGTATTGTATTCCTGTATTTAGAGTTCAATACCTGCATAAGTTGTTTCCTACACATTGGCTGTTAATGCTCAACCAATTAGACAGCTACTAAGTAATTGCAAACTTGCCAGGTTAGTCTGTTATTCGCGGGACATCTGCGCCCTTACAAACCTATATATGAGACAAGTACACATACACACCAGTATGTTATAATTAACCGAGTAACCTAGTAAATTATACTAAATTGCTTACGTTGCAAAAGAGTGTTTATAATTATTTGTATGTATTTTCAGGTGCATGTTATATTTGTAAAATAAAATGATAATTAAGTTGCAACTTTAGTTGCGAGTATTACTTGCACATCAAATAGTGCAAAGGATTTTATAAGCAGCTATAGAAAAAGTGACCCAATTTGAACTTTAAAAAACGTACAAATAATGAGAAAAAAAATTGTTACTATCAATATAAAGTGGAGACTTGGCAATTATGTGTGCAATATGGTATCAGACAAATGCCTTTCTCAACTCTGCTGAAATGATACCATTCTTTTGGTGAAGTTTTGCGGTTCTGTTTCAGCAATTTCATGTCTGATGTAACCTTTTAGCTCTGGATTCGTAACTGGTTTGCTAACATAAACCCTTTCCTTTAAATAACCCCAGAGAAGGAAGTCCAATGGGCTGATCAATTTTTTACTTCCCGCTAACCTTGGTAAGGGAGGTATAGAGATCTTGTTAAAAATCGCATATCTAAATATTAGTAAATAATCACGTTTTAAGGTCCCTGGAATCCAATTTTAACATTTTCACGGATTATATGGATCCTCAAACTCTAATACTATCTTTGGAGTAACGATGATCGACTGGAGATTGATGTGTGGAGAAGAAAATAAAGTACTCGGAAACTGCAGTCAGTATGGTTTTATTTGATTAAAATCTACGTTTCGACCATTACAATGGTCTTCCTCAGACTTGATTTAACCCTGAGGAAAACCATTGTAATGGTCGAAACGTAGGTTCTAATCAAATAAAACCATACTGACTGCAGTTTCCGAGTACTTTATTATCTAGTACTATCAATCGAAAAATTTGTAACCTTGTATTTCGACCCTATTCTAATATGAAAAGAAACCATTACATTTTGGTGTAAATCGGATAACCGGAAATGACACTTTACTTGAAGCTCAAAATGTTTTTTTTTTTTTCGAAAAATACATATAAATGTCAATTTATTCAAAATTTATATTATTACAAAAATTAAAGATTATTAAATTTTCTTCAGATATGCATTCATACATTTTCTATATATGTTATATACAAATTTATAAAATAATCTAATTTATAAGTCCAGGAGCTTATGTATCAAAAATAAACACAATTCCTTTGTTAGACAGTTCATTTTTTAAATGTATGTAACTGACAGATAAATGCCACTGTCAAAAAACTAATCATTTCAAATTAATATTGCTTATATTTTTAAAATATGGGGTCCCGTGGCCGCGTGCCTGAGTGTCTGATTGCGAACCTGAGGGAACCGACAGACGCCAAATATTTCCAATTTTAAATGGCATAAAAGTGACCCCTGTGGTGCACTCTCCACACCAGCTATGAGTGCCCGTGAGGAGACGCCTGGTAAGTGCCCACACGGTAAAATATATCGTCATCATTACCGATGTCTACATGTGTTGTAGATACTGGCACACCCGGAAATGGGTAATATGCCTTGATGATATATTTATTTATTTATTTGTTATGTTTTTAAAATAAAATAGTAAATAAAGCAATAGTTACATGCAAAGGAACTTAATATAGTTTGCAGGATTAGTAAATATGTAACTCTATATTTAAATTAATAAAGAACTAAATAGCGGGAGGTATTGTATTGGCAACATCAGATTTTTAAAAAATTAATTCAACAATTGGAACTTGGAGATCATGTGATTTAAGGAAGATGGAGCCATCTGTGATATAGCATGAGAAACTTTATTAAAAACCAAATTTTCCGGTCATGTTATCTGTCGGATCAATTGGCCACCGATATACTGCGATTTAACACCTTGGATTTTTTCCTCTGGGGATATTTAAAGGAAACTGTTTATGTCACCAAAACAGCTATGATTCCAGAGCTGAAAGATATCACACGTCATAGAGCCGCAATTATGAGAAACCATAGAGTTATAAAATATATATACACATAGAGGGCGCCTAAACACTCAAAGCTGATGTCATGCGGGGTAAGCTTGTGTTTGTACGGCGGCCATCTTGGGAAGATCAAGTGTATATAAGCGTTCTCTGGTTATTTGATTATTTTACGTTAATAATCGATTTTAATTTGTGTTATTTGAATGTGAAACGTTTGTAATTACATGTCAACGACTTGTGCCTTCGGTTGTAATAACCGAATGTCCGTAAAAACTTTAAAACAAGAAAAAGAAAAGGAAAAAGCGATGACAATTCACAAGTAAGTATTATTTTACTTATACATATTATTAATGTTTAGTTCATATAATTTATTGTATTTTTTTACATATTTCATGTAAAAATATTAACTTATTTTTTGTAATAAATATGTTTGTACTTCGTATTTATTTGTATTGTAAACATCATAAATATATATTTTTATATGAAATTTCTAGCTTCAAATTATTTGCCTATTCGGTACCTAGTTTTTGTAAGTTTCTATCTCAATCATTACAATTGTCATAAAATTCGAACAGTTTAATTTCTATAAAAAATATTTTATTAAAGTTTAATCGCAATACACTTCAAATTGAAGATTTTTACAATTTTTTGGTTCTTTCAAATTTAAATAATTTTAATACATTTCTTACTGAATTAAAGCTTGCTAATTACAAATAGCTTCAATTTCTGTTACGTTATTGTATTTTTGTAACAAAACTGAAGAAAGCGCGCTTAAATACATTATAACGTTGATCGTCCCAAGATGGCGGCCACGAGATTCCCCTTCCGTCTCATGGCGACAAAAACTCTGTCCACATCTGTACTTTACGCTCTCTCTAGTCCTATTCTATACTCTAAGTGAGAAACCATTAGGAAAACTTCGCTAAAAGAATTTTATCTTGTCAGCGGAGTCCAGGAGAGGATTTTGCTATTATATTCCACACGTAATTGCCAAGCCTCTTCTTTAGAATGCAGCAATATATTTCATTTTTCTTAATATTTGTACGTTTTATTCAAAAAACAAATCCTAAAGTTCAAATTGGATCAGCCATTATTTGGAATTCCTACTGTATTGTGATATAACCTTGTGTAAAAGTAGATACATCATATTTCCGTGGAAAGTTACCCCTTTTTTATGTTATTTTATGAAATTTAACCATTAATAATCTGTGTAACTCATGCTTCTGTAAAGATTTGAATATACTGTTAAGAAAAGTTGAACTACAAGAGATTGTAAAACTTCCTTTTCATAAATATATTTCCATGATTAAAATCACTAGGTTCATAATATTTAACTTTAATTAATGCAAACAATAACCTGTCAGTCTATCATAGTGATTTCTTGATAAAAAAATTCATTATCTCTTTAAAAATAATAGAATCTTTATGCGATTCCTGTATTTGAATATGTTCAATGTCATTAGAAAAAGAGTAAAACGCTCTCTTTTGTTGAAACAAATGCTATAAAAATAACAAGTACGAGTAAGAGAAACAGAGTCCGGGGCTTCATAATTCCAGTAGGACAATTGCGAGATTATCAGCGTTGGATATAGAGGAGCGTAGCGAAGTCAAGCTGTGTATAATTATATTGTCAGTCAGTTTTTCTTGGCGGCATCCGGCAAATATAACAAAACACTGTATTTACGGCTGGATGTGTTGTCATTAAAGAGGCACCGCTTGCAAATGAATCATAAACAAATGCAATGCTGCGAACAAACTGCATTGCAGTTACAGCAACGCGCAAGCAAAGGGGTTAGATTTATGGAGAATTATTCCTGAGATTTTACTGCTGAAGAAGTAAATTTATTCCATTTGCACAAATAGTATAATTTTTGAAAAATGAACATGTAGACATTGTTTGCTTTATTTTATTATCTATTGTTCACTAAGCTTTGAAAGCTTCAGAGGCACTTTTTGCTCGTGACAAACACCAAAAAGATAATAAAAATATAAAGACTTATTGAACACTCTATACTAAGTCCCAATACACTTTACGTAAAAATTACATATAATAAATTATACTATCATTTAAACTAAAGTATAACATAACATCTGTCATTAATATTTTGATTTTTACCATTAAACTTTTTAATATTTGTATTAAAAACCTGTACGCCAGATTAGTAAGATATTTTTGAATCGAAATAACATCCAGATCTACCAAAAAAAATCTATCAGTATATTTTAATACCAACCCGTGACAAAAATACTATTATTTTATATTTCAATCTTACCGTCATTGGGAACAAACGTAATTTTCTGCACATTTTTTTCTTACGAGACGCTAGCCTTATTTGCACCTAAAGTTTTAATGTTTAATGCATAACGATTAGTGCATAAGGCTTTATGCATTATGAATATATACGAGCCCCTTCTCACTTCAGTTGGCCCACTTGTTAAAAATTCATTTATGCTAACTTAACTAATAGCATTTTTAATAATACTAAAATGAATCATTACTTTTTATTTAAAATGTAGATTTTCAGCATTATAGCGTAATTTTAAATTCAATTTTTAGCTCAAGATTATAAATTTTATGGTATAACACAAATCTAATATATTAATTACATATTATTTATCAATATTGAATAACGTCGCTTTTAAATGTAAATTGTTACTGTAAATCTTTTAGACATTTTATTTATTAAAACCTTACAATTTTACGACTTAAATTCGTTTAATTTTTTCAGTTTTTTTTTTTGAATTGTTGCTAAAACTATATATTATTTCATTTTACATTGAAACAGTAAAATATTTTAGGAAACATATCTTGATATATCGGTAAAACGACAAAATGTCTGTAATATTAATAAAAATTGTGATAATTTATGTTAGTTATTATTTGTGTCATATATTAACTAAATAAAATTAAATTAAGCGGATTGGGCCAAATGATGTGGAAAGGGGCTCGTACTAGGATACCATTTCTAGCTACTTTGTTTAGTGACTAATTCTGCAGAAATGTCACAATTTTTTCCTTTATTACTTGTTGTTTAAATTTAATAATTATAAAATAAAAAAACAGTTTACAGTTCTGGGGTGGGATTCCATAACTCATAACAACTACAAAATAACCTTTGCTCTTGTTAAATATCAATTACAATTCGTAATCGCAATAGCAACTGCAGATAACAGTTGCTCACGTTATTTTCCAATTGATAAATAACGACTGAAAATACCAGCCGTTCGGCAGCCATATTGGTTCGTTTATTCGCCAATTTATTTGAAAGAAAACAGTAAGTACAAACAGTTTTTATGATAAATTAACAAAATAATTTACTTATTTAAATTGGTCATATTAGATTTGGATAATAATAATAATAATAATAATAATAATAATCTTGTACTTAATATTTCGAAATTTTTTATACATTATAACCTAATTTCTCTTGTTACGTACCAACTACAAATAACGAATACTGTTATAGAATCGCAAGTTCACTTTGTAGTTGATATTTGCAATTGATATCATTTCAATTTCAAATGATAGCAACCGAAGTTGTGGAATCCCACCACTAGTAAGAAGTTTGCAAACTTTTGTTCTTACGCATTGCTCTTAGTTCTTAAGCTTAATCTTTACGCAAAGCTGGAAATGGTAGTAAACGTTGTCATATGATAAACATTTTTACGCATTACGCTTAGTTATTAATTATGGCTCTTACACATTGGGACAATAGGTAAAAATTAGGCTTTACGCTCATTGTGAATTGGGGCTAATGCTAAATATAAATTTTGGTCATAATGATATATGCATTTCAAAGAGGGCGTTTACCAGATGTCTTATTTGAATACACTAAATAAAAATAAATTCAATTAGAAGAAATATAAAATGTAGAAATGTGATCTTTAACAACCACAATAGATTTCAAGCTTCACCGCTGGTGGCATATGATATAAAAAATGCCCTAATTAAAAATAATTTACCAGCAAATTTCATTTAGCTTAAGGCTGATAAATAAGAAACAATGTCAATTCTTTTGGAGAAAGTAATTAAAAATCGACCAAGACAATAATGGAGGTATTTAATTCCCAAAACATTTGTAATTTGATAATTCCATACGTTTGTTTGTTTTGTTGTTAATTATGCAAATCAAAAATGCTAATTTATATAATTAAAACGAAGATTAAACAAAGAATGAAAATTTCAAGTCTGAAAATATTTTTCATTAGACACACTTGTTGAAACATTAATGTCCGCGAGAAATTCATCAAAGGGTGCAATGAATTATGTATGAGTCTTTATTATGATGACTATTTATAATATTCCACTTTTTGATTACATGTGTCTGACAACAGAATCTCAAGATGTTATCCTGATAGCACAACTCTAATGTATGCTAACACCTTTTCTTTGTAGTAAATTAAACACATATTTCTTCTATTCATACGAGTCTCGCTGCAAAATAATTAAATTCGCAACTATTATAAATATGAATTATTACAGGTAATGTATTCATAAAACTAAATTTTGAATGCTGTGTCTTCAGCGGAATTAATTTGAATATTTAATCATAATATGCTTAATTTTTCTGGGAAAATCAATTTGTTTACAGGTGCATTCATCTTCTCAGAAAAGGATAAACTGAATTCAATTTTAAATAAATTGAAATTAAGAAATTTATTCAAAATCATTATAGTAATATGTCGATTTTTAACCTTTTACGGGCAAATACACCATTCCTTGATCGTGGTAAGTTAATCCACAGATCAACGCTGATTCTGACTAAACCCAATACACCATTAAAATCAAGCCAATCTACTAATCAAATCAGTGATCAACTGATTCGTCCTATTCCATGAATTAAGCTCTAATCAAATCTTTAAATCCTAATTTTCACATTTATAGCTATGGCAGGGTTCTGTCTGTTGTACTCATTTGTAACTTTACTCCATGCTTCTTCTTAAACAAAACTGTGAATCTGTTGATCTTAATTACTCTGTACAGAAATCAAGCTGGTGAATTAAAACAAATATTGATTTACAAATCAGTTTGATTCCCCAATCAGTTGACCATTCCTTGATCGTGAGTTGACTCACAGATCAATGCTAAGTCTGAATCAATCCAATTCATCATAAAAAATCAAGCTAATCTACTAATAAAAATCAATGATCAACTGATTCGTCCTATTACATGAAACAACCTTTGATCAGATCTTTGAATCCTAATTTTCACATTTATAACTATGGCAAATTTTGGCTGTTGTACTTATTTGTAACTTCGTCTCATGCTTCTTCTTTATCTCTATTTAATACCTCATTGGTTTTGTTATTTTCAAATATACTTTTATATCTTTCATTTTCACTATACAGAGACTTTATTTTAAAATGCAACATTATGGTTCATCACTTCCATGGTTACTCACTATTGTCAAAAAATGACAGCAATGTAATATTTGTCCATTTTAAAATGCAACATTATAAATAGTATTGCAGCACATGAGATACCTCCAGAACACATCACAAAATGGAGTCAATTCTTATTACGACGAGTAGGATATTGCCTCAGTGTGAATGGGGGTATTTTTCAACATTTATTACATGAAAGTTATGAATTTTTGTAATCTATAGTTTGTTAAGATGTGCAACATTAATGTTTTGATTTTTTGTTAATGGTATGTACGCTAATTTATTGGAAATTAAATAAATATAAATTTTCTATGTTGCATTTTAAAATGACAAATATTACATTGCTGTCATTTTTTGACAATAGTGCGTAACCATGGAAGTGATTGACCATATGTTGCATGTTAAAATAAATTCCCTGTATTTAAAAACACTCCTTCGTTAGAATCAATATATATTTCTACCTATATCAAAATAAAAATATAATATTATTAAAAGAAAATTACATATTAATATTTTTTAAAGGAAAGTATATTTACCACGAATAAAATTATATGATAGTTACATTAATTCTCAAAAATCAAAAAAAAAAGATTTATTTTTATCATTATTGATTTAAAAGAGCATAATTGTGAATAAAAGTTTATAAATGAAACATGAAAGTAAGTAAATTGTTTTTTAAAACGTAGAAATTGTTATTTATTTTATACCCATGACGTACCAAAAGCAATTTGTCTTCTAAAATTTATGTGATAAAAAAACAAAATATACTGCTTATTTTAAATTTCGAGTTATCTACCAGATGGCATATTTGTCGCTATTATTGTAAAACAAGAATTCAAGAATTTGAAAAATTTGAATAATTCAAATAACCATTAGCATTAACCGTCTTCTTACGTCATTATAAATATTCGCAGTGCAGTGAGCAATGAAATATTCAGATGTTTTTGAGGCCGATGTTCAACTGTTCGGATAGAAACGGAACACATGAATAAAGAAGCTGAAATTTGAATGACAGTTCGAGGAGTTTTTATTCGACTAAACATATGTTAAACGGATTTTATACACTGCCCAAAGCTACAACTTCCGACCTCCTTGAATTAGTAATAAACTATGCAGGTCACCCTCCAACAATTCAGCCGGTATTACACTATACACCGCTTCCTCGAGATCAAAATTATATATCGTCGGATTTCTGGTAAAAAGACTTAACCGCCTTTTGACTAGTTTTGAGATAAACAGGAAAAACTTGTTTTTATTTACAATATTGATTTATTTAACAAGATATTGTGTTATATCGATGATATTAATATTTTATACATTTTTCAACATACTTTCGCAACATTTTGAAGCATATATCATGAAATATTTAATAAAAATGTTTTTTTTTTTTTGTTCAATATAGCTTAATACTTAAATTTTTAATATTTATATAGTTGTGAACACCAGATTAATAAATAATATCAAAATAAATTAACTTTTGTGGAACACAACTCGTTAACATCTCCCATTACATTAACACAGAATGGCGTTTAAGACATTTCGTATAAAATTTCTGTGCGCATCAAATAGTGTCAGATGGCGTTTACGAAACTTTAGAATGAATTACCTTCTAACAGAAATTTTTTGGCGCTCAGATATTGTGTTTAGAGCATGCGTCGTGAAGAGACGTATCCGTTTATGTGCATAACTCATTTTATCATTTTTTGGCGGTTAAGTCTTTTTACCAGAAATCCGACGATATGTAGAACAAATTGTAAACTGACTCCGGTGGTATGTGGGTAACATACGACACAACAGTTTCGGGTTCGATTCCTAAGTAAGGAATGGCTGTTTGTGTGTGTCGCTTTCATCATATCTTCTCTTATTTACATAACACCCTGTATAACTGATTACTGTATTTCATATATTAATGGGCTACCATATACAAAAATATAAATTTTATTTTTAAAAAAATATTTGTTTTTTGGTAAATTAAGAAAGAAAATTTTCTGTAACATCATTATATTGAGCTGAAGAAAGAAACCATGTTTAAAAATGTAACGTATAGATGGCATGGCGTGCGAGAAAATTTTAATTTGAATTTGACATTAGTTCATTTTTTTCTCTCTCTGGTCTCTCAAATACATTTATTACTTCACAAATAAACACATAGGTAGTTACATGTAATTTAAAATATCGATAACAAAAAGATAAACTAAAATATTAACCTTCAAACTATTGTTGAAACGTCAAACAGGAGATCTACATTACCCGTACAAACAAACGCTATGGCTTTATGAACATTCATTGGTGAGGCGTAATTTACGTCATACATGGCGGGAATTCAAATAATCAAATTTTATTATTTTTTTTTCTGGCTAATTAATAACAATAGACACTTACAAAATTGCAATTTGCACGAGCGCCTCTAACGGCAAAGCATAGACATCAAGGTTGCTATGGTTACCCCGTCCAAACAAAGACCTGTCATCAGCCGTAGACTCTACACTCTAGCCATCGTTTTAGTGGAATAATCGAATGATCTTCAATATTATCAAACAAAAATGTTGCCCCAGACACATTTGGTTTTAAACTCATTTTTATTAAATAAATACAACGTACAAAGAATTAGGTTTAACACTGAATAACAGATGCGAACACAATGACAGTTAGGAACAGGGAACGGGACGCAAGACAACGAGGGGAGGTTTGTTTGGGTGCATGATCTTCTATCTCTCTCTTGCAGTGACGCCAATTTTGTAAGTGTCTATTTTGTCAAAAGAAAAAATATGGGTTTATACCCGCTCTTCAAAAATATTAAATAAAAAAAGTTACGCAAGTAGCCCATTTTAGTTGTCCTGAAGAAGGAATAAATGATTTCCCAAACGTTGACAAAAAAATAAATTAATGTTTATCAAGACTGAAGTCCTACTTATTTTAATTATTATATTAATTTTAATTTCTCTACAGCGATGTAGATTAGATGTAAAAAAAAGAAAATATTTCAGAGAATAAGAAAGAGGAAGCTAACTAAATTGGATATTTTAAGAAGGCTTTGTTTACATAGAAGAAGAGAAAGAGGAAGAAACAAATTTGGAATGTTAACAAATATAAAGGTAAGAAAAAAATTACGGTAGGTACAAGAGAGAGGTGCAGGGCAGATGAAGAGTTTTGGAAATATAATACAAACAATAAATGAATTACATTTCAATTATTAGTTCGATTATAACTAATTTAATTATATTTAAAAAAAATTATATTAAAATTATTATTAAACAATAATTAAAAATGAAGTCCAAATAAATCTAATATCTAGTTACAGCATTTTTCATGTTTATCATTTATAGATTTGAAATCATTCGTTACCTATTTCACATTTTTAACAGTTTAGAAATCATATTCGAAATTCATTAGTAGGTATATCAAATAGCACACAGCTTTTTCTTTTATAGTTTCAGAAGTTTTTTATTTATTTAATTGGACACTGCTTATGAATAATATATTATAAATGTTACTAAGTTCATAATTGAATAAATAAATAATTGGCGCCTATACAATAATATGGCAATTTTCTAATGATTAGTACTAATAATTATTCTGTAAAGGTGTTGATAGCATTCAAATAATTACTATAATAAATAGAATCGAATTCATTATTAATTTAAAATTACCTGCTACGTGTGGTGTAATTGCCGTTTTAGAATTTTTGCACTTGTTGGAATTATTGAGTATTGATTCTTACCTGAAACAAAAGAATACATATTTAGTCATCATCAAATATTTAACTTCAAAATTATTTATTCAATAATTAATTCATAAAAACAGAATAAAGAATAAACATATGAGTTAACACATTTATATTTCAGTAACATATGAACAAATGCATTCTCATATACCTACATTATTCAAAATAAGAAAATTGTTGAATCTGTTATTAATACGAAAATAACATTTTTCCTATTATTATTACAACATTACAAGCAATTTTCCGTTTAATTTTTAAGTGAATCTGAACAAAGAAATGAATACATAAAAATAAACAAGAACACTGGTATTGTTTGGAAAAGAGCATTCACAAACCATTGTGAAAATTGCATGAAACTGTTTGAATGCGCAATAATTTTATGGTGTTCTGTTAAAATGCAATTGTTCTGTAAAATTTACGAGCATAACATGCTGGGTTCTTTCCTGTATGTACTTTCATACTATTTAACCCTCTATAAAAATAAAACTTAAGAAAATGTTCTACTAATTTATATGTTTACACAATATTAAAAATTATTTTTAATACTTTTAAAAGAAATGCTGTAGCTATTTCTGTTTAGTTTTAAATATCCGGGTCTTTATTAATGGAACAGGTTGGTACACCCGGAAATGGGTAATGAGCCGTGGTGATATTTATTTAGTGACAAAAAATCATGATTAATTATACATAAATAATAAAATAGTAGGTCCATTCTCAAATATTACACGTAAGCAAAAATATCAGGCTAAATATTTAGAAAAAGTTGGCATATCTTCGAATACTCCAGAATAACTTTATCATAAATCTGGTACGGTTTTTTACTGATTTTGTTATAGTTATCAGTACATCCTGGATTTAACATAGCTTATTATAATGTAAAACCAAAATTGTAACATTTTCTATATTCTCTGAAACTTGATTTAGACGTGAAAGACATGCTTGTAAAATTTGTTTCCACATACAATAACTTAGTAAAATTGAAAAGGCATCCTCGAGAAACCTCTGCATAATTTAACAAACTAATATGATGAAAATCTTTTGCAGATGAGTGGAAAATTGCGCAAGGAATATCTCAAGAATTACCTACGCAAAGAAAAACAAGCTAAGGTGAGTCATAGTACTATGTTGAAATGTCTTCATCAAGTACTTACTCTTAACAAAATTAATATTGATTGTCCAATAGAAAGCATACGAGTACAATTAAATTCTAGATTAAATTTTATCAAAAACGTGTACAGATTAGACAAGTGGAAAAAGTCACTCAATAGGACAACGTCAGTACAGATTAAAGACATTCCCTTCACTCCTGGAAATATAATACGTCTTTATTCAATTACACTGGTGCCATAATTAATTATTCCTAAAATTGTACTGTATTAATGGAAGTCCTTATTTTAAAAGTAGTCGTAATGAATTATTGCCTGATAACAATCGATCACCATAGTATCTTCTTGTTCTATGCTCTATTTGAAATAACGAAAGAATTTTGACAGGTAATTGGGGCGTGGTTTAGAAGTCTGTATTGCACCAAAAAATTCCGAAGTTGAAAAAGAAGCGCCAATTAAACAAACCTGTAAGGGCAGGTTGCATGAAAGTGGGTTAATCCTTCAGTTACGCTAACCCAGGGTTACGTACACAAAAAGAGAGTTACCACCCTGTTTATTAGCTAACCTTACGTCAAAAACTAATAATAATGGCCGACAGTTGTCATTTCATTCACTGGTAACACAATATTTGTGTATGTAACCCTGGGTAACCCACTTTCATGCAATCCACCCTAAGAGAATAAATTCAGGGAAACAGCCAGGTAAAATTTAAAAACGAAAATACAACAACAAATAACGCACAGCATTTAAAAATAATGAAATTATAATTGACATAATATTTGAATTGTGTTTGTGTAAATCGCGGTTAACTACAGCGCATTACAAGCAATAATCCTCATTCACAAATCGAAATTAGTTCTTGTTATGTTTTTCGTTTTGGTTTTAACAAGTTTGTAGCATGTCTTCATAATGTAGCCGTTCACAAATTGTGTTTGGTGTTTGTTTTAACACCAAAATTTGCAAACTTCAAACTTATCATTTGGTTTTACGTTTTACGCTTAGGAATCAACCAATAAGAGGAAGCGTAAAACGATGTAGCGATATAAAGTTGCCTCTTTCTATCAGCTGTCAAGTCAACCATAACCAAATTAAGTTTAGTAGTTATTACTTCCAGAATGAATACTAGAAAGATTTTATTACGTACCTCCAAAATTTTATTAATAAAATTGTCCATAAATAAGAAAAAGATGGAGATGGTGGGTAGATCGTCTTTATTAATTTTTCACTAGATGTCACTACTAACTAAAACCGAAAACTAAAAGTTATTTGTGAATGCTACTCCAAGCAAATGTAAAACATAAAACCCAACACAAGAACTAATTTCGATTTCTGAATGAAATTAAGAATCACAAGAATCTATCTGTCAAAATACTTTCGTTTTTTCAAACAGAATTTAAAAGATTCATTTGTTAAAGTTATAAGTTAATATTATATTCTCACCCTGTACTTCAAGGTGCTATCTTAGCTATTGACCGATCACTTTAAATTGCTGTATTCAGCAATATTTGCCTATCTTCGCTCTATCTAACACTTGTGTCAGAAACTTAGGGTGTAGTACCCGTTGCGGGTTGGTTGTTGGAGCACCGACCGTTTGAAAGTCATGACGGCTTGTCGACGGGGGATGTCGACGGTAGACACCTGTTGTCTTCACACGGGCGCCAAAGAATACATGCGCACTCGCAACACAAATACACCCTAGTCATCTCCGGTTTACACGGTCAATGATGATGAACACATCAACAGCAATATTATTCATAAAAATCCGTTGTGGCCAGCACAATACCTCTCGCCATTTCCAAATTTAGGCTATATAAGTATTGTACATATCTAACATTTCTGGTACACACAAAAATTCTAATTTCATCTATTCTTTATATATTTTTATATTTTTCAATTCATTCTATGAAGAAGTACAAATTGTACAAAAAAAAAAGTTTGCGTAGTTTTAATGCAACGAGGGAAGCAAGGAATTAAATACATGCACACTCAAACCAGTATATTTGAAAAATTGTATATGATTTTGATATTTCACTTTCAGGAACGAACTGATGATACAGTCCGTTGACAAATAAATGTGTTCATAGGCCTAACAGATCATCTACATTTATAAGTTTGTGTTTGTTTTATTTCTTTATTACATCTTTTTTAATCATCTTGTTCATTAGCGTCTAACAAATTCATGGCTATGAAAATAAAATTGTAACCTAAAATCTGAACTAATAACTGGCGAAATGTGAAATGACGAGCAGTGATAAGACACGTGATGGATACTGATTGGTCAGATCCAGAATTTCAAAATGGAACATAAAACAGAGAGAAGATTGTAAATTTTAAATCGAAATTTCTAAATGTAAATTTATAAATTAAATTCATCATAAACCAGCCCTTACTCATACGTTAAGTTTCTTCTGAAGTCATACCAAATCATGGCACAAAGTACTATTCGGTACACTTCTACTCTCATTCTCTTTTACTATTGTTCTAATTCTGATGGCCCCCCCATCTAACACAATAAATAATTTTAATATACAAAAATTGAATTATTCACTGAATGAAGCCTAAATAACTTGCTCAGAACACAGGACTTAGGTTTTATGAAGAAATTACAAGGAAATTGTTAAGAAGTACGAAAATTTTCAAATTATATAATAGAGAAATGAAACTCAGGTACAAAATAATTTTAATGAAAAATCTAGATTAGTACTAAATTTAGTGAGACCCTTGTCCTTCATGCTTGCTGCAGAGAAATTTTATATTGGGCTCCAATTTAGTCAGCTTCAATCTCAAGTCTCCTCGTTGTGTGATATCCAATCGATTTCTTTTATATTTATAATAACAAAAAAATTATTTACGGCACTAAATCCACATTCAGCTAAGTAAGAAGATGGGAACGGTAACAATAGATTTCTTGCAAAGTTGGTCGAATTTGGGTATTTCATTTCTGTTTCATCACAAAGCCATGCCATCGCTCCTTTTATATTGAATAAAGTTTTAACAGACTCAGACTCTTCATTTTGCATCTCTGAGAGTTCTTCTTAGTACTGCATTGTATGTAGAAAGTAAAATACGCTTATTTCAAGTTTAGGTACAAATAATTCTCCTTTTAATAAAAGTTAAATTATAGTAGACGTCTAATTTTTACTTTAGAAATCTAGACGAATACATTTTCGAACTGCCCCCCTTAACAATCAAATTGCCCCCCTGTGGGGCGTAGGCCCCAAGTTGGGAAACACTGTTCTAATAAGTATAAATAATTGCTATTTTTTCAGTGTTTATTAGATCTGTTAAAACTAATAAATCTCAAAAGAAGAATTTTTGAAAATATAACATTTTTTCGACTGCTGTCACTATGATCCAATGCCTAGGTACTACTAAAAAATTTCAGAACAATCATCGTATATCCGAGTAAACTAGTAGTTGAATTAAACAAATGACCTTGTAAATAATAGTGCTCTAAATGCATTTTTGTTAAAAGTGAAAAATTCTGTTCGTTGAATTCAGTTGTACCACATGAAGTCTTCCAGCAGACTATGAAATTATCACACAATTTGTACTTTTGCAAACTGTTCTGATGGTATCAGAACAGAATTTTTTTTATCTGGTCACATGAAAATGACTAAGTACTTTGTACTTTATTTGTCTTACTGACATCCTGTAAAAACGACACTCATAATATTGCACACGTAAATAAAAAATAGAGACATGTATTAGACATAACTTTAACAACAAATTATGACTTCATGTTTTTATACGAGTAAAAAGATAGATCAGAATAGCAATAAAGTTATAATATGTACATCTGTATAATTATTAAACTTATAGTATTGTAATTATAGTTTCCTGATGATTTACATATTCAACGAAATATTGTAGGTAGCACTTTCGGTACGATCAACAACTCGGCAATAATCAATTTTGCATTTTGCTGCGGTATTTGTGTTGTAAATAAAACATGTAAATTTCCTCATTTCTAATTCGAGTATAATCCACCGTAATATTTGTAAAAAGCTTTTGTATATTATAGTCCACTACAAATGACCGTACGGTAAGTAACTTGGTGCATGTGCTCCGATAAAGTGTGAAGTAATTATTTTAATTGGCAGCGGTAGTTATCTATTTACCGGAGCCCGTAACAATGATAGTGCAATGATAAACTTTCCAGTTCATTAAATATAACCTATATTGATATACCTGTAATTATAACCATAAATAAAAATGTGTCACGCCAATAAAAAAAAACTTCGTTTTTTCTCATAGTTCGATATAATGAAGGGACTGTTAGTAGGTATAAGCGGAATTGAAAAGTTACTAAAAGAAATAACTGTCAAATGTAAAAAAATCTTTATTTCAAAGTTTAGTGAGCCGAAATGCTTTTTAACTAAAATGTGTATATTATAACAATTAAAATATATTTCAAAACTATAAAAATAACCTATTTTTAAACTGATTAGGATTGATAGTTATCTATTTTGATTATATCTATAATGACGTCTTTACACTTACGAGTATCTTTTAAACATTATTGTTCATAATGAAGTAGAGTAGGTACCATATCATTTCAGGTCTGAAAAGCGCCTTTTTGAAACATTTTTGTTGTTCCTAAATCTAGGAACATAATTTTACAAATAAACTGTACTGCACGCTATTTTATTTGCTGTCAAATGTATTGAAAAGTAAAATAATTACTGACATGAAAGATACAAAAGAAAATGTCATTGATGGATTTTATAACTAAAAATCTGTTGTGGCCAGCACAAAACCTCTCGCCATTTCCATATTAGGCTATATAAGTACAAATTGTATTTAACATTTCTGGTATAGGTACACACAAAAATTTTAATTAAAATCTATTATTAATATATTTTTTAATTCATTCTATAAATAAGTTTCGGCCTACTCTTCTAAATGTTCGAGATTCTTCAAATTCATTGACAAAATTGGCAGTATTTCTGATGATATATATATATATATATATATATATATATATATATATATATATATATATATATATATAATTTGAAATATTTAAGTAATAATAAAATAAGAAATATTAAACGTACCTCCCAGAAAAAGCCTTCCATAATGTAAATGGATTTTTGACACTAAAATTGTTATGTCAATTACAAACATTTAAATTTTTTAAATGGTTTCCATGGAGTTATTTGGGCTGTGAGATTCGTTACAATAGACAATTTTATATATATGGGGTCCCGTGGCCGCGTGCCTAAGTGTCTGGTCGCGAACCTTGGGGAACCAGGTTCGATCCCGACAGCTATGAGTGCCTGTGAGGTGACGCCTGGTAAACGCCCACACGGTAAAATATATCGTCATCATTACCGATGTCTACATGTGTTGTAGATACTGGCTCACCCAGAAATGGGTAATATGCCGTGATGATATATTTATTTATTTTATTTATATATCTATATAATTCTTAATCTCTAAATCTATAGAAGATATATAGTAAAAATGTTCAATGTATTGGATAGAGCATTTTATATTCTTTAATATTTGAAATAACTTAAATTTCCGAAAAATATTTAGTAGATTTTTTTCCGGTTTACCAATTGTTACCAAAACCTTTTCAGCTCTTCCCATTGATTCGTAGTTAATTTCGTTTTTAGTCTTATAGAATTTAAGAAACCGTTCCTCCAACTTCCAGGCACACACACACCATACACACACACACATACACACACACACACACACACACACACACACACACACACTTAAAATGTGCTTATTCACTAAAATCTGTATATGCGATTTTTAACATGGATCCAATACTTCTCTTAGCGAGAGGTAATAATTAATTTTGTCAGCGTACTTGTTTGGCGAAAAAAATATAACGACTATAATAGTTTCATATTTACTTAATTTTTATGCCAATGGCATAAAAGAATCCCATGTCAAAAGGATATACGTCAATGTAAGAGGACCTTACAAAAAATTCAAGTAACAGATAAAATAATCATCAGTAAGTACTAATTTTATTTCAATTTCGTCTATACCGCCTGCCAAAATTTTGGAGAAATTTATAAATTTACAAAATCTGTCAATGTGGGTCAGGAATAATGGCCTAAGAATAAATGCAGAAAAATCTGCCATGCTTGTTGTAGGTAATCGCCAAATTACTTCACCCATTTTATTGGATGGTGTACCACTTCAGTGTAGTGAAGTTATTAAAAGTTTAGGACTTAACATAGATAAAGATTTGAATTTCAGATCCCACCTCATAAAAAAGCTTCAAGCGGCTAGACTTAGACTTAGACATCTATATCAATTTAAAAACGTCCTTGCTTCTAATACGAAATTAAAAATGGTCAAGTCTTTAATATTCCCGCTGTATGATTACTGCGGTTGTGTTTATGTTCCAAATTTATTTAAAAAGGATAGACAACGTATAACACTTTTTCAAAATGCCTGTCTTCGGTATGTATTTGGTGTACGTAAGTATGAACATATTTCTAACTATAGGCATAAAGCTAAACTCCCTTTCATTGAAGATCGTATTAACACTCTATATGTATGTCTAGTTCACAAATTAGTAAAAACTGGTACACCTTCTTATTTATCGTCCAAGCTAACAAAAAAAGATTTTAAATATTCCCTACGTGGTTCTTCTTTGTTCAAAGTTCCTTCATTTAAGAAAAATAAATTCCAAGGTTCATTTTCGTATTTAGCTCCCAGTCTATATAATAACTTAAATTCAGATTTGAAAGTTTTATCTGTCAATACTTTCAAGCAGAAATTAAAGTTTTCAAAATGTATTTAAGTGTTCATATTATTATAATTGTTATTGTTACTGCTTCTTCATACTGTCTTTATACTTTTAATATTATTTTCATATTGTTTTTCTTGTAAATTGGGTTAGGTGGTAGAACAGCTTTTAGCTGAACCTCGCCCTTAATGGTGTATTTTTTTCAACCATTAATAAAGAATTTATTTATTTATTTATTTTATTTAAATTCGATAAACTTTACAATTGATCTCTTAAACTATTTGAGATACCACCATATCTGCTTTTGCCATGTAATCAGATTGCAAATAAACATGTTATGCAGTTCAATTCATTGTTTAATTAAAGAAGTAGCATTAGCTTCGCAGTTATTGCAACGAAAAATATGATAATGAAATTATATCAGAAATAATTATGTTACTCCTTTATATCTTTTCTGTATTAATCCTCTGCGTTAATTAAAGTATCAGAACACAGCGGCCTATACCTGATCCTTCTTCTCTAGGATGAGATTACTGATTAAAGAATCATAAGCCGCTTGCTAGTAATTACTATCCAAGATTTCCCTACTGCACGTAACTTTGTTTATATTAATTATTATTATTACTATGTACTTGAAATAATTTTAACACCGCAAATTATATCTGACCGCCAATTATTCTGTGAATAGACATAAATCATTTATTTTAATTATAACTATGTGTGTAGCACATACTGTCACATTACCACAGGCAAATATCAATTATTATGCGAGAGGATAAAATAATAATACTAGTTATTATTTTAGAATGTCATATCTGGTAAAATACGGTATAAATGACAGGAGCAATTTTGTTTTCTGTAAAAATTTATTTAGTTCAGATTGTTATCTAGACGTTTGACTGCATGTCTTATATTTAATTCAAACATATCGTAAACCTATAAGTAGAAAAAGCAAAGAAAGTACTTTTGATCTGTAAATTAAAAACACTTTATCGTTACTTAAAAAAAGTACAAGTACTGACAAATTCATTTATTAAAAGTAATACTTCCTAATTTCAAATTAATATTTCATTTCAGATATTATTATTACTTTGAAAAAATTTATCAACATGTTCACTACCGTGTTTAGGTTATTTTGTCTCGGTTTACCTCTCGCTCAGAGAGGTATTGGATTCATCGCATATCCAGATTTTAGTGAATAAGCACGTTTTAAGAGCCCTGCAATTCGATTATAACATTTTTACGAGAATATAATTCATCAGTCACGTAACTTGTATTCCGCCAATCAACATTCAGAATTTCCCTAGTAACATGTTTATCACAGCGATGATAAAAAACAAAGAAATTATCACCTTATTTACATTCGTTACTAGGGGATTTTTACAACATTGACAGTTAATTTTAACAAAAATTCATTATATTCTCTCATTAAATATAAGCTCGTGATATGATTAATAATCGAAGATATTGCTCGTGAAACCGAAACAGCACATTTCACTCGTCCTTCGGACTCGTAAAATCTCCAACTCGGTTTCACTCGAAAATATCATCAATGATAATCATATCACTTGTTATATTACGTATGATGATATCTGTATGTATGTGGATGTGTGTGTGTGGATGTGTGTGAGTGTGTGTATGAGTGTTTGTGTGTGTGTGGATGTTGGAAGGACGATTCCTCAAAAACTATAACACATTAGACTTGTTTAACTAAGTATTGCTCAATCTGATATTAATGGGAAGAGCTGAAACTGAAATGCTGTAAAGGTTTTTATAAAAATTGGACAGCCGGAAGTAGTAGTTTCTTTAAAAAAATGCTTCCAAATATTATTTTTTGTAAATTTTTGTTATTACAAATATTGAAGTACATAAAATTCTTCATCTAATACACTTTTAATTTTGATTATATCTTCTATCGATTTAGAGATAAAGAAAATATAATATGCAGAGAATTTATTTTAAAATGCAACATTGTTCATCACTTCCATGGTTACTCACTATTGTCAACAAATGACAGCAATGTAAAATTTGTCCATTTTAAAATGCAACATTATAAATAGTATTGTAGCACAGGAGATACCTGCAAAACACATCACAAATGGTGTCAATTCTTATTACGACCGACTAGAATTTTGCCTCAGAGTGATTGCGAGTATTTTTTAACATTTATTGCATGAAAGTTATGAATTTTTGTAAGCTAAAGTTTTTTAAAGATGTACAACATTCATGTTTTGATTATTTGTTAATCGTATATAGGCTAATTTATAGGAAATTAGTTTTGATAATACAAAACTACAAATTTTGTATGTTGCATTTTAAAATGGACAAATATTGCATTGCTGTCATTTTTTGACATTAGTAAATAACCATGGAAGTGATTCGTCATATATTGCATGTTAAAATAAATTCCCTGTATAGAATAATTTGTTGCAATAAATCGAATAGTCCAGACTACATCAAGGAAAACAGTTGTCAAATTCAAATGTTTGTATATGACAGATAAATGTCAGTGTCAAAGATCAACAGTTTTACTGACATTATTGAAAGCTTTTCCTGGGAAGTAGGTACATTGACTATTTTTTTACTGAATTATTAATTAATATTTAAAGTTGTCATAGTATTATATTTTGAACATTTCAGAAGAGTAGGACAAGATTCCTTGCAAGATTTCTTATAGAATTAAAGAATAGATATAATTAAAATTATTTGTGTGTACAAGAAATGTTAAATTCGATAGGTACTTATGCGTAACAAAATGGAAATGGCGAGAGATATTATGCTGGCCACAATAAATTTTTATTCGTTCCCATAAGAGAATAAATGCTACATATTTACCAACATAAATAACTTGAATCACCAGTTGTACTTCGCAAAACTGAGGTTAAAATTCGAAATGCAAAAAGTAATTCTCTACAATTTTAAATGTCTAAAAATAAATATTTACAAATGATTTGAAAGATTAAAAGGTTTGAAATAAGTATAATCTACAATAGTCTGTAATTCTGAACGAGTTCTACTTTATAATATAGAAAAATATATTAAATAAAATAGTTTTTCGCAACACTAAGTACAAATAATAGTATTAGAGACAATTCAACCACTGATATTTACTTTGTGTGTTTAAATTCGCTGAATAATCAATGCTCTGGCATAGGGAAGTTTGTTGAATATTTAAAATGTGAAATGACGAGTGTTTGCCGACCTAAAAACTGCATAGAACTGTGTACAAAATTTCCAGCAAAACAAGAGAACCGTTTGTAATCAATATAAAATCTAAGACGGCCATGAAGAAAACAAAGCAAGCGATAGAGCGCAACAAACTTAAAATTTCGATCACGTTGTTTCGTTGTAAGACAGATCGCATGCAAAACAGAATGCAAGCAAGGCAGATAGGCGGGGAACAGAGGAGGAGACTAAATAATAATAAAGAAAAAAACGACTGTCGTAGTCGTGGAGTGCATGTTGCCTTGAGAATGGCATAAATTTTAAATTCACCGTCCGTTTTACTCGAATTCACGTAGCATTATCAGACATTGCGTGCAGGGTGACACACACACGGACACACGTGCACGCATATCATACCTGCACGTCATACGTCAAACAATCGAATAACGAAAAATGTATGACGGCCGACACAGCCTTCTTGATGTCGGAGAGAGGTACGGCCGGGGAAAGGAAAAACTGCGGATTCTCAACCGCGGAATTGCCCGGAGAAAAAGTTACGTCCACTACAATTTCGCGAGCCGGAATGCGCTACCTTATGCTTATGCTTTTATTACTTACTTTCTTTATGCCCCGGCACTTTTTATGCACATGCACCGAATTTAATTGACATATCTTCCATAACCCACACGCTTTCAAAGAACAATGAAAAAATATTACATGTAGCATTCAATATTCTTTCATATAAGTATATAATTTTAAAGGAATAACATATACGTATATATGATTTATTATTTTAGCAAACTATTATTAAATAAATACTGTCTTTTCCCATACACTAAAGTTCTAAGGGACGTTTTCATAATAAATTTATCTTCACTTTAACACTTTAAATTAAAATTAAAGTTGTATTCGTTTTCATAATATAACTATGAAAATAAAGTTTTAAAGTAATTTTAATTAAAGTCTTAAAATGAGCCTGATTATGAAAATGGCCCTACATCCTACGACGAAACGTTTAGCCAAGTTTTCTGAAATTTGTTTCCTAAAGAAAATGTAATACCTAGTATTAAAAAAAAAAAATTATTTATTGCTTTATGTAAATTCTTGAATAAACTTAAGACCAATAGGTAATGTAAAACAAATCTTTATTTCAGTTTTTAACTAAAATGTTTTTACCTCCCGCTACCCTTGGTAAGGGAGGTATAGGGATCGTGCTAAAAATCACATATCGAGATTTTAGTAAATGACCACGTTTTAAGGTCCCTAGAATCCAATTTTAACATTTTCACGATGATGTCTGTATGTGTGTATGTGTGTGTGTATATGTGTGTGTGTATACAAATTTTGTTAGCACTCTAACTCAAATACTATCATTCAGAAAATTCTGACACCTTGTATTTCTACCATATTCTAATAGGAATAGAAGCCATTAGATTTTGATGTAAATCGGTACTTCACTTGAAACTCATAATTGTTTTTCTTCAAAAAATACCATTAAATCCCATTTTTTCGCATTTAATGTCATTGGAAAATTGTAGATTATTTAATTTTGTACAGGTATACATTAATACTTTTTCTATATATTTTACAGATAAATTTAAAAATCATTTTTCTTTTTTTAATCCCGAAGCCTAAGATAAACACAATTCCTTTGTTACACAGTTTATTTTTCAAATGAATGTAACTGACAGGTAAACGTCATTGTCAAAATAGTAATAACTTCAAATTAATAATAGTGACATATTAAATAATAAAGAAAATCGTAAATAAAGCAATAGTTATATGCAATAGAACATAATATAGTTTGAAGCATTTCTAAATATGTACGTAGGTATGTATTTAAATTAATAAAAATTAAATAGCGGGAGGTTTTGTGTTGGCCACATCAGATTTTTTATTATTTAAAATATAGCGGATTTTTAGTTTATACATTTTTATTTTGGTCAACAATCATCATTGGTTGTCCTTTCCATATAAATAGTAACGTGCGTGCTGCCGGCGCCACTGTTCGAACGGGTTTGGACTTGTCTCCGGCATAGTTACCGCGCGTGCAGCTGTGTAAACAAACGAAGAGATAAGCTTAATTACTGCGCGCCACTAGAACGTTTCTGATTATATTCTAGGGTATTCTAGAGATCATGCGATATAAAATGGGACCGACGCTGTGCGAGTTAGTTACGTTTGAAATATGATACGAGTGAATCTACAACCAGCAGTCAGTCTGATACGAGTCAGAGTCTGAGAGAAGACAGTCTGAGTGAGAAAACAGTGTGAGAGATAAGACAGTCTGAGAGAGGAGACAGTTTGAGAGAGGACAGTCTGAGAGACAAAACAGTCTAACGGGAAGAGAGTCAGTCTGATAGGAAGTCAGTAAACACACAGAGAGTCTATAACAGTCGGCAACTGACCGGCAGTCCTAAGATTGGAACGCGTAGTGAAATAAATGGAAATTGTGAAATAAATAGTTAGTGATATAAATAAATATAGTAAGGTAAATATTGTTTAAATAAATAATTTTATGCCTGGTTCGTTTCACCAACATTAAATAAATCTTCGAATAGCTTATTCGTCGAATAAAAGAAAAATATCGCATCGAATTCATAACACAAATGAAGGTATTTATTCTAGCTGCCATATTTCGATGCGATATTTTTCAGTTATTTGATGAATAAGCTATTCCAAAATTTATTTGATGGTGAAACCGAGAATTGGTGTTAAGTGTTTAATAATATTCTTAGTCTTTAATTAGCGTTTAATATTAGTTTGCCCATAATTTTAATTATTCTTTCTTAATTAATTCTTGTCTAATAAACTGTTATTTTAATTATTTCTTTGATTTTTACACTTCACCCAAGTAGATAAACATTACAATATTTATTGATATAACAATTTAATTTGATTTTGACTGACGTCATAATTGAAACTTGAAAATTATTTCTAAATTTTAAATAGCACAAAAGTGACCTCTATGGTGACTTCTCTCTATTATTGAAATCTGCGAATAAAAGCAGACTGGCACACCCAGAAATGGGCAATAAGAAAAACCGTGATAATATATTTATCTTGTGTTTATTATGTAGTTGATAGCGTTCGATTCCAAATGTGGTTTGAAAAATGTAGAATTTGTTTTTCATTCTCCGTGCAGATAAACCTCTCTGTTCTCTGGTTCCGCGGCAGGTTGGAATTGACTAAAAGCAATTTCAAAACCTCAAAATATATACGTAAACTCCGTCACGAAGTCTCGCACACTAATTCCACCCCAGTGTCCTTTCCTGTTGGGTCGAGTTTCGCGTGGCTCGCTTTGTGGAAAGGTATATATGTCCATTGGGCGTTTCTGAATTATTCTTTTCTGTGCTACATCGTGAGTCTATGCAAGCAATATGGGCGGGAACGGTACACTCAACTCAGGAAGTTTCCCTCCCGCTATGGTATACTCAGTCAAATGAGACTGTCTTGCTACACGAACTCTGGGAGTTTTTTACTAATTTCAGTTTCTCCACATTCTACTGGGTTTCTTGTAGCGAGAACTCTTACACAACGGTACGTGATATTTTCTATGTTGACTTCTACATGAAATACTTTTATTTAATGTACATACTGTGTTTAACAAAAACTTTGTGTGGATTTATGAAACGAGCTAATGTTAACATGAAATATATTTTTTACTGAATTATACTTTCACGTGGGCAAATGCATTTAACATGTATAATGTAAAAGTAAACTTATCACAAAACATGTTTCATTGTTGAATTTATCAATACAATGAAAAAATCGAGTTTATGTACAACTTTAATTACTGTTAACAGTACCTAACAGTAAAATCATTCAGCTGAAATATTTTTATTGTCATTATATTGAAATCAACAAACTGCGCTCTACCTAAATTCGTTTAGCTTGAATTGAGAATTCAATTTTATACTATTAATTAAAGCCTCATATCCACCGAATGTTTTATTGCTTAATGCAAAATGATTAGTGCATAAGATAATGCATTATAACAATTAACTATTTCCAGCTATTTTGTTTAGTGACTAATTCAACAGAAATGTCACATTTTTTTCCCTTATTACTTCTTGTCTAGCAGACTGCATTTGCAGCAGCAATTCTTCTTTTTTTAAATATGTGATATACATAATTTTCTGTATCTATTATAAAATAGATTGACAGTTGACAGTTCAAGTTAGAAGTTTGCAATCTTTTGTTTTTACGCATTATATTATATTATATACCCAATAATCAAAATAAAAATTGATAAATATGACAACTACAATGTGTTAAAAAAAACCTAACTTGAAGTAGGCAGTAGGCTATGAACAGAGAAAAAGTCATTATTCAATTCAAAAGTCAAGTTGTCAAAAGTAATCTTGAAATGTAATTTTCCCGATGAATATTACCTTTCGCCATTTCTTTATTTATTTCCATTTCTAAAATAAGATTCAAAAAGAAAAGTTCCGATTTCTTTAGATAACAATTTTGACAGTTAAAATGACATTTAATTAAATACTTTCACATTAAGGATATATAGCTCAACACTGACATAACTCAAAAATTGGCATTTTCGAGTTAGTTATAAAAAACTAATGTTTCGGTTATTACATTTTGCTTGTAGAACAACATATCTGAGCTACTAAAATTCATCGAGAAAAAGTTCTGTTGTGCCACTAATGTATTTTCACATTTAATGGTATAGTTTCGTTTCAACATTGACATCACAATTTTAAATTGAATAATGCTTTTAGCTTCATGAAGAGTATCATATTTATTTTACTAAATTATAACAATATAAATATTTACATTATATTAATAAAAAAATTATAATACCTCAAAACTTTTAAACTTGTTTTTTTAGAAAATATTTTTTTTTTAGGTATGTCATTGTTGCAGCAATTGAGCGATATGTTATTTAATATTAACAATGAGTTAACAGTCAGTATATTTGAAAAAATGTACCCCTCTGGTGCACTCTCCAATCCAGCAATGAGTGCCCGTGAGATGACACCTGGTAAACGCCCGCACGGTACAAATATGTCATCATCATTACCAAAATCTGTGTACAAAGCTGTTTGGCACACTCAGAAATAGGTAATATACCGTGATGATATATATATATCTTCTTCAGCTTTTCCCACTCGTTAGGGGTCGCTATTCTTTATTTTCTTTCTCCATTCATTTCTATTTTGCGTGTCGTCCTCAGTTAATCCCTTTTCTCTCATGTCTTCCGCAATACAATCCCTCCATTTTCTTTTTGGTCTCCCTCTGTTTCTTCTACCCTCTACTACTAAGTTGCTCATTCTTCTTCCAATATATTCTTCATCTCTCCTCATGACATGCCCATACCAATGCAAACGCCTCTCCTGTAACTTTCTTGAAACTTCTATCACTCGTGCCATTTCCCTTATACTCTCATTCCTTATCCTATCTTTTCTTGTCTTTCCCAACATCCATCTCAACATCCTCATCTCTGCCACATTCATTTTCTTTTCATTTATTTTCTTCACTGGCCAGGTTTCACTGCCATAGATCATAGCCGGTCTCACCACTGTTTTAAAAACTTTCCCTTTGATTGCTCCTCCAAGTTTTCGGTCACACAGTACCCCAGATACTCTTTTCCAATTCATCCATCCTGCCTGAATCCTGTGGTTTATTTCTCTCTCTAGTCCACCATTTTGATGTATATATGATCCGAGGTATTTGAATTCTTCCACTCTAGATATTTTCTCCCTATTGACCTCCATCTCTCCTATCTTGTTATCTCCTCCAAACCACATATACTCAGTCTTTGTCCTGCTAATCTTGAGCCCTGCATCTTCGATAGCCCTCCTCCATCGTTCTAGGTTTTCATTTGCAGTTTCCTTAACTGTGTCCACTAACAATATGTCGTCAGCATAAAGCATAGACCAAGGGGCCGGATCTCTTATTGTTTTCGTCAGTACGTCAACTACGAGATTAAAAAGGTATGGGCTTAGTGCTGAACCTTGATGTAACCCGACTGTTACAGGGAATCTTTCCGTCATACCCACACTGCTCCTTACTCTGGTATGTACCGTGATGATATATTTATTTATTTATAGTAGAAATAAATAGTAAAAAATTAAAAGAACATGACAGCTACCGGGATTTGAACCCGGGACCACTACCTTGCCGGGGTAACGCTCTGCTACTAAGCTATGGCGGACTCTTATCACGATGTATGTAATATACGCAATTATTATTATTCGCAAAAAAGGAAAATCATATCAGCCATCGTGATGATATGTTATTTTCATTTTTCACAATTTATTTCAAATATGTTCTTTGTTCAAAGCGTACCTACTCCGAGTTACGTTTTTTTTTAACACACTGTATGTATAGTAGAAATTTTCAATATTCTTTTCTGTTTGATATAATATTTTGGATAAAAGTTAAATAACAGTTTTGTAGTTGATTTAGTGTTTATAATTATTTATTACCCTTATAATTAAGGAATACACCTGATTATACTCATAACAAATTAAAACATCAACCTACACAAAAGTAAACAATTAAACATCATAATGGAATATTGGAAAGTCAATATTTATTTTCAAAGTCACATAAATTACAAAACAATTTTCTTATATTCTAATGAACATATCATTTGTAGTATTGCAGTATATTTTCCTATGAAATCGGTTATATATGTCCTTACTAAACTATAAAGATATAATTATTGACTTTAAACTTGTAATTTTTTTTATAAACAACAATAATCAAATATATAACAATTACTTAATAAGTAATAATAATTGTAGACGAAGACTACAATCTTTTTAATACTATACGTACAAATTTAAAGTGTGTAAAGTGCAGTTATATTCGCATAAATTTCTCCTGAATTAATTCAGACACAGCAATTTATCGTGAATAATTAATACGTACGAAATAAACAAATAGATAATACATATTCATGATGTAAATGTAGGTACCGGGTTATTTACCATCAATATATAATTTGAATGTCAAGGAACTAGTCACAGAACCTACGTGTGAATAGAATAAAAATAAAAACTAGCTAAATATTTTATTTCTCTCACATGAAATGCTCGTGGAACATCATAAAGAGTTTAAAAATATATAATTTCATACAATTTATATTACATGAGAGAACAACATAATATTATTCATTTCAAAATATATTAAATCCTTTTATTAAAGGATTCCGAAGTTGAAATTAGATTTTAGTATGTTGTACAACAGACTTAATGCCATTAGCATATTATTATAAAAAGTTTTGCTCATAAAAGTATACTACCTAGAAATAAAACATGAAATAATAGGCATAAATTATCAGCAACACAAATCTAAATAGCAATACGATTCAAGTTTTTTTGTTCTCGATAAATCATACGCTATTAAATAGGTACGTATTACATATGACCACAGACAATGTACAAAAGATTAATATATGAGTATTTACAGTAAATTGATTTAGATATCAATAATTAATAGACACACGTCTAGATAGTACAAATTATATTACAGGATTTTTTAAATAATAATAAAGAGCAAAGACACAGTTTAAACAAGACTCCCTGATTTTGAATCTAATAACTAGAACTACTCTACTCTGTTTTTTAACCAGAAGGAGTAAATGTGCTGTGTGTTACTGCTGTCATTCGTTTATGAATTATTTTAGATAAAAAAAAACTTTAAATAAAAGTTATGGAAAAATTAATTGTGCACAACGTATATATGAAGTATTTTTCTCTAAAATAATTCATAAACGATTGACAGAGTTAAAACACTGCACATTTACTCATCCTGGTTAAAAAACACAGTATTTGGCTTCCAAAATTAAAATGCGCCACTGGTGGCAGATTTCTGAACTGAGTGAAGTGTACATGTAAACAAAAACAATTAAATAAAAGTAAGGCTATGTAGATAGAAATTAATATATGTCCAACTACAGCAATGAAATATAATCTAAATAAAGGAAATCAAATATTTTTTATTTAAAAAACCAATATACTGTTAATTAAAATGACTAAAATACTCTTAACCTACAACTACTTACTAAAATTAACCCTGTTAACTAAAATATTATTAAAACTATCACTAAATTGTTAGTACAAGAAAGATCAAACTCAATTCTACCGAAATTAACAAAAAAACACTATACTACATCTCAAATTAAATTAAAAACTACGAAAATTAGTCTGACACCAATTGAACTCTTATGGAAGCCAGCGAAAAATGTACCATTCGTTTGAATTTTGACGTTTGACGTCAGCGCCATCTCTTGATAATTTGGAAGCCCAATAGTAGATTATGCTTAAAACTATTTACATATATGAGTAAGTCTAATTACATAATTTGAATATGTTGTCAATAGTTTTTCTATTTTTATTTTTTTAATACTGTATTCTAATGTATTTAACATGAGTGATAGGTACTATTTTGTACATTTTTCTGTAATTCTGTTTTGCAGGGTCAACTTAAGTCTGGTTACTAGGTGTTTATATAGGCAACCGCAAAATCAAAATTTTATCCGTTAGGTAGAAATAAAACAAAATTTATGTTTGGATACTGTAAATTTATTATAATAACTGTTTTGTGGTAACAGCTTAGCTGTAAATGAAGGTATTAGAATTAGTAATGGATAATTATGAGCATTGTGAATGACAAATAAAATTTTAACTACTGTGTTGAAGATTAAAACAAAATGAAGATGATTATTATATTTTATCTACAACAGTGCGTAAAATTAACGTTTAGTTGTTAGTTTCAAGTTTGTAAAACGGTTTTCTGGTAGCAGAGTATCATAAATCACGGGTTGCCGATTGATTAAATTTTAAAAACACGCTAAACTTGCAAAACCCAGGTAAATAAGAAAATGCTCCTTTGGTGGCACAAAATTCTACTAATGCGTAACACTAGATATTGAAAAATAAGCTTTGAAAACTCGCACAAATAATTGCAAATAAGAGAAATAATCAACAAATTTGGACCTATTTCTTGGAAGAAGTGCTCACAAAGACAAACTTCCATTGGCTCTGGGAAGAACAAAACTTAATAAAACTAAAAACACAAATGGATAACATACTTAAGGCAAACAACAACAATATTTCCTACAAAATTTTGTTTTCATGGCAAACTTCTCATTTAATATTGTGATCCTAATTCTCAAATAAAAACCTTTTCTATATTTATTGAGTTTTTAGATTCTATCGTAGATAAAATATTGTACGTTACTCATACGTAAAACATCTTTTGTCACTCACGGGTATTAAAAAAAAAATACTCACTATGCTCGTGTTTTCATTGACCCATTCGTGACTAAAGACTAGCTTTAAGTACTTGTATCGTAAATAACTATTAGTACGATCTGATAATGCCTTCATCTGACCCAATAATTTCCAAAAATAATCATGCTCTGCACATAGAAGAAGAATATTTTGTTTGTGAGGATGTTTACATCAGGGACCTGAAAATGAACCCGAACCTGAACCGAAAACCCGAATTAACCTGAATATTTTATTAATCTGAACCAAATCTTTACTTTTCACTGCCAATAAACCAGAACCGAATTTAAACCGTTTTAAATTCAGATTCGATTCAGGGGTTGGATCCCAAGACAACGTTATGATACCGTACCGAAAAATACCCTTCACGTTTCATAACTTTCACATATGATTTTAAAAATAATAGATATAACCGAAGAAGCGTTATAATTTTCTTTTTCTTGAACCGAAACTGAATCTGAACCGATATTTATTTCCTAAACCTGAATCATAAATACATTTCGACTCAGAATTTTTTTGTTAAAAGGTTATTTTAGCTGATCAGCAGAGTGCACCACAAAGACCCCCAAGAATCTTGCACTCAAAAACAGTGTTACCACCAGTCACATTATGTTTCAAACGACAAAGTTCCATCGAAATTTTTGATAAAATTTGTGGCCCAAGAAGAACAGTAAAACGGTCATATCCTTTAGAAAAAACTGTTTCTCAAGATCTTTCAAGATCTTGTAAGACGTTCCAGCAGTCCTCAAAATGATGTAAAACATGAGATTCGCGCGGGACTCTACAGCCCGCATTATTGAAATATTCATTATAAACAATTCATATTATGAAAGAAGAAAGAATGATCTACAAATTAACTGTAAACTTTTTCAAAATTTATTTTAGGGGCCACGTTATGACTACTTGAATAACAACTATTTTTGATAGCTGATATTATCAGTCCTTTGAAAAATTTCGTGTGGAACATATTGTTGCTTTGTTTTATGTTAAAACACCCTAAAAATTTATACTCAAATTACTAGAAATAGAGGCTGATGGGTGATGAACACTATTTTGTAGAATGTTTATTAATTTGCGCTCATAGTTCAGTAGTAAAGTCTTAGCTAATCCCTACCTTCACTTCGTTACACTTCTCTACCTCACATATATAGTAAGGGACGTATCAATACTGCATCTTTTTTATGGGGTCCCGTGGCCGCGTGCCAGAGTGTCTGGTCGCGAACCTGGGGAACCGACCGACGCCAAATATTTGGAATTTTAAATGGCACGAAAGTGACCCCTGTGGTGACTCTCCACGCCAGCAATGAGTGCCCGTGAGGTGACGCCTGGTAATCGCCCGCACGGTACAAATATGTCATCATTACCAAAATCTGCGTTAAAGCAGATTGTGGCACACTCAGAAATGGGTAATATGCCGTGATAATATATTTATTTATTTATCTTTTGGACTGTAGTTGAATCATGTGCATATTTTTGAGCGTAACAATTGCCTTATCGCTATAGGATCGTCTAAAAGGGCAATTTAGCAGAGTGCACCAAAAGGACCCCCCAAAAATCTTGTATACACTCAAAAACAGTGTTACCATTAATCATATTGGCTGGTAGTGCGAGCTCGGTTTTAACTAAAACACTGTTTTAAGGAATGTCAAATTTCATTATTTAATAACAAAAGTAAATAATATCAAATTTATCAAAATATGATTTTTAAGCATAACATAGTTTGTATTCAAACAAATATTTAAAAAAAAATCATTCTTTAAACATAAGGGTGAAATTAAATATTGAAATTTGAATTTGACATTTCTAAAAATAGCGTTTTAGTTAAAACCGAGCTCGCACTACCAGCCATTATGTCTCAAACGACTAAGTTCCATCGAAATTTTAAACAAAATTTGTGGCCCAAGAAGTTCATATAAAATTTTCCTTACAGACAGTAGAACGTTCATATCCTTTATAAAAACTGTTTCTCAAGATCTTTTAAAGATAAATATTTTCCGTAAATTGACTCAACTTTAAAATATGAGCATCCATTTTTCGTCGTAAACGATTTTCATTTACGGAGCAATGGTCCCACCTAGTCCATCATCCCCAAATTACAGCAGAGAGCCCGGCCTGCACACCAGCGCTGGTGCGGTGGAAGCAGAAAACAAACGGCGCAACGTTTATTATTCATCTGTCTACACCCACTTGGATGTACGCACGGAGGAATACATTAGCTGCCAGGCCAGGGAATTGATTTACGCCGCGAACACACGACATTCCTCTCGGATGTGGCGGTGCCGGACCTCCGCCTGCTGAAGAACGCCAACGCCCCCCCAACATCACTCAAATTCGGACGACGAGGGCAACACAAAATATTTTCCCCAAGAGCTATAATGTAAAGACGTTACACACGAGCAATGATATCGACAACCAGTTGACAATTTACAATTTTTTTTATGTATTTTGAGCAACTTTAGAAAACAATACATTGCATTTTAGAACCAATCGACAAAAATTGAAAACAAGGCTAAATAAGGAGTAATCAAAAATAACTTAACTTAACATAAATTTATTTCCTGATCTGATACTGTTGACAGTGACATTTGAGTACATTTTAAATTTTTTATTCAATGTACGTACTTTCATTTCTTTACATTCGCCGTAGAGTAATAATTTAAAGCATTTCAATTTCTCAAAATTCTATTAACTGTCTGGCCCCTGTAGTGGTAGCACGCACTTTAGAATTCTATCATAGAAAGCAGGCAAATACGATTTTACTTTTATGAATCTTGGTAGCACGCACTTTAGAATTCTATATTCATTTTTGGATTCGGAAATTATTGGATTTTATACTATTAAAATAAAAAATATTATGACAGTCGTATATAATAAATGTATAAATTATATATAAATTGGCTTTGAATAGAACTGTGGCAAAATAATGACGTTACTTTGACACTTTCACTTCAAGTCGTACGCTTGCAGGCGAATATTTTGAGAAACGCATGCTACCAAATTTTCGCTTCGTGGCGAAAAGCGAAAACAAATGCCTCTTTTGATAGAATTCTAAAGTGCGTGCTACCACTACTGCTTTGATATTAACCTATTTGTATTTATTGTTAAAATGACATGTCAAATAGTATTTCCGCCTTCATCTGGTATTATGCAAACTGTGAAACAAAAAGAACCCAAGAATTGTTATTTTTGATCACTATGTATCAGTTATTGCTATCGATTACATTTGGCAATTTGACAGCTGACAGTTGATATCGAAAGTTTCTTTACAAGTTTAATATGCTACTCTTTCGTATACTATTGAAATATCGCATCGACAAGTCAATAAACATTATTTAATGTTTGAATAAATAAAGTTTGGTCGTTGCTATGTAGGAAAGTATTTCTATGAAGAAGTGCAACCCTTCGTCGTCAATTTTCAGTTAGTGGGCACGAGCAATTTGATAGATCCCTATTATTATTTTTTATTTTTGAAAGTACACTTAATATACATACATTTAATATTATCATTCTATTACTGTGTCTATACCATATAAGTTGCTACATTTCTATTGTTTCTAACATCGTATACTCCACCTGCATTCTTCTTCCTATTTCTTCAGTTCTTACTATATCCCAATAGATTTAAATAAGCAACTGAACGACAAATGTTAAACCAACTTAAAGACCAAAAATAACGATTCTGTAATTTTCTATACCACTATAGAACTGTAACTCTCAACAAAAGCGAATCATTTTTTATTGTCAAACGATAATAAATGTATTAGTAAACAAAAATTGTTGCGATTTTACTCACTTTTACATTTCTATAACATTATAGAAAATTACAGAATCGCACTTTAAATTTAATTTTTAATTAGTTGAATTTGTAATTTGCGAGAATTAATAAATTAAATTAAAAGAACAAAATATGTACCTGAATTTTTAAGCGGGCAAAAAATGTCGATTTCCCAAAACATCTGTCAAAGACCACTAAATACACAACTTTTTTGGAACATTAAAATTATTATTAATAATGTACCTACTTTCTTAATTATTCTTAATATATACAATGTACCTCTACATACATGACCCGAAAATGTTAATTGATAATTATTTTCAATATACGAAATATAATATCCATTGAATTCTACCTACCTATACCGCTAACTGTCGTGTAGTATACGGTAATTTAGACAAATTATACATCAATAAATAATTATGAATTCTTCCCACTACGATGACTAAAGTGTATAAGTGCTCCATAAAAATCATTCACTGGACTTTTACGAGAAATAAATTTAAATTACCTGAATTTCAACGGTGCAAGCTTTCATTGCTAATGAAGCGACTTTTGGTTACCTGCTTTTTAAATCAACCAAATGTCGGAACTCTATTAGCAGTAGCAACCGAAATAGTTCAGTAATTGCAGAAAATTTCCAAAAACTTAATAACAATAATTCAATAACGACAGAACAATCATGCCATCAAGTGCACCAATTTGTGCGTTCATCTGTTGTCAAATGATTAGTCGTCAATTGTCAAGGATGATCTTCGACTTTTTCCAACTTTCTCACAACGTTACTACTAGGTCAATTACCCACAAAACAAGCCTAAAAACCCCAAATTAAATAATACTTCCAATTAATCGACAACATGCTGCACTCACTTTACAGATAGATAAATAATGCGTATTAACCATTAGGACTGAAATGTCCGCCTTCTAGTTTATCACGCTTGCCAACATCATCGCCAACAAACTCCCTAGCCAAAGAGCACAGTGCTTGAGCTCTAAAACATCTCACAGGTTAAATAATGATGTGTTGTACGGTTATGTTTAATTACTTTGTGAACAACAAGCCCAGTTTGACCGCGGTCGGTAGTATAGCGCCCTACCGAGTTTTATTACCGACTGAGAAATAAAACAGGTAAAAAAATGAGAATTCTTTCCATGGAATATTAAATTCGAGTACCCTTTTGTTCATTCCTTGATTGTTAATTTTTTATTAGAATCTGTTTTATTTTTTAGGCACAATCGTTAAGATTACAGACAAGAGTTTTATTGGTTCAAAACTCATGAAGCGAGTTTTTATGCGTTGTTTGGTTTAGCAGAAATAATTTGTTCTAAATTAAATGTTGATACGAAGATAATAAAAGTTATCTGAAATGTGTTTAGCTCTTTTTTGTCTAGGCTGTGTGCGGTAGCTTTTGTCTCAGACCGACTTTAATTCTGAGATGCGACACGTGGCGGCTGCTTTTCATTTGTTACTTTTCGGAGAATTATTAATGAAGAACAAATTCCGGAGGAATTGAAATGTTACGCTGCGGGGTATGAGGCTTAGGAATCGGACTATAACGGACATTAAAACGCGAATATGTTTGAAAACTTCCAGTTAATGACATTAACAATAACTAGACCGTAATATTTGCTATTTCGGAACTGTGTTCACCTCATTTCACCTGATATTTTCTTCCATTTATAATCAAATCATTTCTTAACTTTGTCGAATCTTCCACAATAGAGTATTGTTTAAAATTAAATGTCAAAAGCAATGTATGATAATCGCAAAACGTGTTTACATATTTTCCCAAGCAAGATCTACGAGCCTGTACAACACTTTTCGATTGAACTCATATTTAAAAAAATCTGTTGTGGCCAGCACAAGACCTCTCGCCATTTCCATATTAGGCTATATAAGTATTGTATTGCACTTCGCTTTCGAACCGTCGTTTTATAAAAAAATTAAAGAACTTTACTCAAATATTGTTTTTTATTGTATTTAACATATCTTCTGCACACATATCATTCTAATTATATCTATTTTTCATTGTATGAGGAAGTTTCTAAATGTCAGAGATTCTTCCAATTCATTAACCAGATTGGCGGTATTTCTGATGGATATATGCGTTTTACCACAATTTTACCTATAATTTCAAATATTTAATTAATAAAACAATAAGAAAGATTAAATATACTTCCCAGAAAAAGCTATCAGAATTCAGAATGTCACTAAAACTGTTGATATTTGACATTGACATGTCTCATTTACAAACTATGTTATAAACATTGGAATTTGTCAACTGGTTTCCTTAGTGCCTTAGCCTCTGCAATTAGTCAATCAAAAAAACTTCCAAAAAATTATATTTAGAAGAATTTTTCTAAGAAACTACTACTTCCGGTTGTTCAATTGTTACCAAAACCTTTTCAGCTCTTCCCAAGAATGTCAGATTGAAGAAACTGCAGTTAAATATTTTTTAAGTCTTATAGTTTTTGAGGAATCATCCCTCCAACATCCATACATACACACACATCCACACACACACACACACTTACACACACATCCACACACACAGACATTTTAAAAATGTTATAATCGGATTCTAGGGACCTTAAATCGTGCTTATTCAATAAAATCTGGATATGCGAATTTTAGCATGAATCCAACACCTCTTAGCGAGAGGTAAAAAAAACGTTGTTACCACGAACTGTGAAGTTTCTCTCCGGTTTCATGCATATTTATTTACTAACAATTAATACTTTTTGAAACAAAGATTTTTTTATCAAATCTTAAATCTTGTACTGTCCAAAATTCCGATAATTTCCCAAGCACTAACATCTACAGTAGATGTCAGATGTTTCTTGAAGAACATTCGTCGTACCTATATGTAGTACACCTATAATTGTCAGCTTCTACAAACGAGACCGCAAAGTAAAATGGTAAAAAACAACTTAAAAGAAAATAAAAGTAACAAAAGTGAAGCATTCGCGACCAAATCGCTTTTGATTTATTCACAACAAAAGAATGAAGGCAGTGTGCGATTTATATACCAGTTCTTCGTATGTATTTATTCCTTATATGAACAAGATCTCAACTACCGTTGCACATAACCTCACTTGCACTGCTGATGTTGCGCATGCGCATCAGTGGCTCGCGCCTGACAATGTGAGAATATAGAGACGTTTCGTTGTGTTGGCAATAACTTACGCTGACAAATGAGGTGTCAGGGTTGCCACTACTGTTTTTGAATACAAATACAAAATCTGGCGCGATTTGCAATTCACATTATGTTTTTGATGCGGCCAGTTTTTGCCCGGCCGGCAACAACGAACCATGTGGAACTGCAACGATCAAAGACACCGATGAATTCGATTGTTTTTCTGCTGGGAATTTATTTCCTTTTGTCAACTGTTCTTAACCTAATTTCTGATTGGATTTTCCGAGGCGTTTTCGTGTAGCCGATGACAAAACAGCAATATTATTGATAGAGTATTATTATCAAGATAATGTAAAAGGTTTTAAAAAAAAAACATCAAAGTCTTGTTCACACTGTTCTAATTTATTTAATGTGACCGGTTTAGGTTACTTAGTAATACTAGCACTAGTGCTGCAAAAAGTCGCTTTCAGCATGAAAAACAAATCAGAAAATTGTATTTTTAAAGAAGGAGTAACAAATATATTGTAACAAGGCCTTATGTTTCCTGGAAGCAACCCCAGTCTCATGAGTAATAGGGTCCTCCACTATATTTTTTAAATATTTTTTTACAAAACTTCATCTAAGCTGAATGTAATTAAGTCTTTATTGTTATTCGTTAAGCCGTAATAATTTTTTTAGTATTCTGTGACGTAGATATAGAGACGATTTTGTTTTCAAACAGTGGATTTCGCTAATAATTGAAGTCACATAAATTTATTTTTTCAACACTTATAAAATGTATAAATATGTTAAAATCGCCCCTGTGGTCAATAATTGGAAATATGGGTGAATAATAAGTAATTTACGGCCGATTTCACCACCGATTCCTAAACCGTTGCCTAGCAAGGAATTTCCTAAATTTAAGAACTGCCTAAACTGATACTTATCCATTTTGGATATCACCAAACAAAGCAATGCTTAGCTAGGAATTACTTACGTGGGCATCGGATTATTAGTTACTTTTGTGATATTATATTTGCACACTGGAAATAAATGAATAATTTTTATAATTTATGACATTTGTCAATTATATTTTTCAACATTGACATTGGAAATTATGTGCAGATATTAATATTACGTTAAGGTATACAAAATAATTAAATTTTTAAAGAAATTTTCTTTACATATATATTTATAAATTTGTAGGTATTACAGAAGTGGAAATATAAATAAAACAAAGATGAAAATGAACAAGAAAAAAAATGTAAATGGCGAAATATAGAATAAATACATAATACAAAAACAGAAACTGAATCCTATGATTTCAAGTAAAAATTTAAATATGAAAACAGGAACGCATATTAATAATATTTGGCTATGGCATTTTTGAATAAATTATGAATTTAATTATATGTGAATACCCACTGTAATTTCCCAAAATATAAAATAAAGAATAAAAACGATATATCTATGTAGTTACTAATTAATTTTATATCATATAAACTCGTATAGTTATATAAAATTCTGTTTTTCTAATGGACATCTTTTCCAAAACTATTTTTCGTCACAGAATTCAAAACAATTTGTTCTTCCTTTTCTATCTTGTGCATATCTTTCTATTTCTTCGTTATAACTATCAAAATATTCAATAAAATTTTACAATTTTCATTTTGAAGTGTCAGCTGTCAAACTTTAGGTAATTCTTAGCGATTTGGGCATCGGAAAACAGATACCTAGCTAAGTAATTCCTAAATCGAGATAGGCAATGCTTAGCGGTTGGTGAAAACGAAATTTTGCTAGATAATGCCTATGTGGTGCACATCGGGTACATAGGCAATACTTAAATTTTAGGAATCGGTGGTGAAATCGGCCATTAATGTCATAATTAATAAAAATACTACGTATATATTATAGTTAAAGATTTGATTACCACTGAAAGCCTATGTCATTCAACATATCTTTTACTTTCATACCAACGCTTGTAATCTGTCATGGCATCGTAAATTTCAACTAGTATTATTTGGTTTATTTCTATTGTTTTATTGTTGTTATTTTCTGCATTTATATACTTGCAAATGGATTCCGTATTTTAAAAAGGCGATAGCAGAAGGTTTGAAAGTTGTAAAAATTTGGAATAGAATAAATGTGTGACGTAGATATAGAGATGAGGAAATGGTAATAAAAACTAGATTATTTTAGAAACTAATAATTATTTTTAAACTTTGATAGTCCTTAATATACAATTTTAAGGTCTAGTTTTAATATAACTGACTCTTGTTCTAATTTGTTATTACGGTGGAGGACCCTATTATTAACACATTATATTGATTCTTACTGCTTTGACACCTTTGTTTATATTTATTTGAGACCTCTGCTTGAAAATGAATTCGATTGGTTTTTTTTTCTGCTGGGAATTTAATTCCTTTTGTCAACTGTTCTTAACCTAATTTCTGATTGGGTTTTCGTGTAGCTGACGACAAATCAGTAAAATTATTGATCGAGTAATTAAAGTTTTAAAGCTTTGAATATTTAAAAACTACTTTTAATGTAAAATAAATCACCCTACACTGTTTGGAACCACTCAATGTAATATTTAAAACACGCCATGTCATTTCCTGAAAACTGACAAAATACCAAAAAATTCCCTCTTGGAATACAACGCCAGTATGCATAGTTCTCGTGAAATTATTTATACGATCGTAAACAAAAGGCTGTGCGTGCAGCAATTTTTTTACGATGCCATAAAAATTTAAATATTTTTATTAAGTTATATGTACATTATTTCCTCTTGGAACAGACATGACAGAAACATATTGTTTATACATGAATGAATAATGATATCTCACACCGGCAATTAAAACGGATGGATTGGTGGTATACGAATTGTAAATGCAATTGTTTTATTCATTATTCTGTGCTCACTTACCCACAATTGTCTTACCTACATCAAATCTATCTACATACTCTCAATTTAAATTACATATATTTTTTTCTCTAGAGATTTATGATAGTAACATACAGTAATTTTTAATTTCAAGAGTAATTATATAACTTTTATCAAGAATAATAAAGTGAATCTTACAGAATAAGATAAACAATTTTTTACAACTTTTATTCTAGTTTGACTTTATAAATAATAAGTGAGTTCAAAGTACACACTTATAGGAATAATATATAGAACTAAATACCGCATGTATCTACAAGAATATTTTGAAAAAATAAAATAGATTAACAAATATACTTAAATTTGTATGGTGCATGCTGTAAGCCAATTTACTAGCTTTGTATTTCACAGAATGTTGTAAAAGAATAAGTAACAAAACTATATGCCACGAATATCATTATTTTTGGTTGATTACGATGATCGACTGATTTCAGAATGTAAAAATGGAAAATAATCAGACATACAGTCGTTTGTAAATTATTTATTTCCTGGCCGACATTTCGACTTTAACAAAAGTCTTCTTCAAGGCTAGAAATAGTCAAAATTGTAAAGTAGCAAGTGGATCCCCTATACGACCCATTGGAAAGTCCAGGTGAAAATAGTAAAATAAATAAATAAATTAATAAATAAATAAATAAATGTGTTGCGTCTGGTCAATTTTTAAAATTTTTAAAAAATAAATTATGCTGGAGCGTCCTGAACACATGAAATATGTAAAATCAAAAAAACTTTTGAAAAATTGTAAAATAAAAACGTGTATCACCACAAGTACAAAATTTTTTTTTTGTTTTTTTTTCGTACTTGTGGCGATACACGTTTTTATTTTACAATTTTTCAAAAGTTTTTTTGATTTTACATATTTCATGTGTTCAGAACGCTCCAGCTTAATTTATTTTTTAAAAATTTTAAAAATTGACCAGACACAACATATTTATTTATTTATTTATTTTACTATTTTCACCTGGACTTTCCAATGGGTCGTATAGGGGATCCACTTGCTACTTTACAATTTTGACTATTTCTAGCCCTGAAGAAGACTTTTATTAAAGTCGAAACGTCGGCCAGGAAATAAATAATTTACAAACGACTGCATGTCTGATTATTTTCCATTTTTACATCATTATTTTTATTTGTTTATTGCATAGCCTTCTTCAATATTCTAACATTATTTCTAATTTTTATTTCCATTTTTCCCAAAATTATTGTTATACAACATATAATAATCTATATCTAATGGACTAAAAAATACAGGTTACCACGCTTTATGCTATGCTCCACCGTTTGAGAATCAGTTGTTGAATTTTCGGTTTGTTATTACTGATAAATTACCCCCTTATTCTTGATCATGTTTTTATGTATCTACTTCCCATTTAAGTTAAGATAAAAATGTTTCAAATAACAGTTGTATAGGATTAAATTCTACCTAAATCGCACTAATGAAATTTTATTTTGCATACAAAAAATACAGATAATTATATTCCACAAATATTTTTTCATAATTACATCTAAATCACGCTGCACAGATTTTATTTAATTTTATTTTATAACCTGCAAAATCGAAATTCTGATTTGCATTTCTTTGTAATTTTGTTTAAATTCCACGGCTAACATGACAAAAACTAAGCATTTTTTATAAAATTTTAAATTGAATTTATAGGTTACTAAGCATGCGAAATAAAATCTGATTGGTGATTTAGGTGCAGAATTTAATTCTCTACAACATTTATTTGAAACATTTTTTGTCTAAAATTAAATGATTTCCTATGTTAAACGCCTATGATGCGCCTTTTTAATTAACACCCTGTATATAACGTTTTTCTCTAAAGACATCTGTTCACCCAAAAAAGCACTGGTATTTTAAAGGAACACTATGCCTAACCGTTTTCAAATAATTATAATCCAAAGTATTGGAGTGCTTGGGACGGGAGGTCTGCCAAATGTTTAATAATTAAACTTTCTTATTTAAAATAATTATTCAAAGGATACATGGCTAAAACGTTTACATTCTTTCGTGGGACACTCTGTATTTCATAGTTGGTACTAACAAATCGACAATAATTCTGAATTACTCCAAAAATCAGTTTTCTAAAATCTTGCGTGGAATAAGTGTTCTCAAAACAGAGATTTTAAAAGTAAAACTAAAACATAAGAGTTTTGTATTATTGCATAGGCGGGTTCGGTAAACTTGCATTCGTTTCAGAAACATTAATTTTCCTTGTTACAAAAATAACGATTTCATTAACATGAAGTTAGCACTTGGTGACCATCATCAACGATACACCGTCATTACCGAGAACTGTGTATGAATAAAAATCCGTTTGATTTATTTATTTAATTTTTATTTAAAATAAGGCAACCACAAATGTTTCAATTAGAATTTAAAAAATAATCTACTGGCATATAAAAATATGTGCATCGGCAAATATACAAAGTCCAGGAATGTAAATAATTTATTCCACGGACATGTTATACTGGGAATATAATGTCATAACATCGCCGTGCAATGATCGGAATTCCTGATAGCAATTCTTGTTCAATTTGTGAAATAATCCAAATACGTATCTGTCCATGCATGGCCTACTAGTGCTATTATTACTTATTATTTACAGGGGATGCGGGTAAGAAGTGTTGTTTTGTTTTAGAAATTTTGTTTTTCTTGCTCTTCGTGTTTGTTTTGATCCACCGGCCTACTTGATTGTCAGCTGTGGTGGAATTAATGTAGTTTCGTAATTAATGAAGTATGTGTGTACATATGTTTTGATGTTCAGGTGTTCGGGCTCTAGTTATAAATGAATTGTGCTTCAGTTAGTAGCTGAGGTTGTTAGCATTTATTAATATTGTATGCGTGATTTTTAAAGCATATTATAAATTCATTGTCTTAATTATATTTGTGTTTACGCCCTTTGAAGTCAAAATGAAGCTATAAAATTATGAATACATATTCAACAGTATTTAAAATCATATTTATTCACACATTTAACTATTAAAAATATAATTTATTCTATTTTAGTCAGCACTCAACCAAAAATATAGAAAATGAAGAAGATTCCGAACTCGTGTTTATTGTTGAGAGTTATTACGATGTCCGGCATCGTTTACATGTTGAATAATCTTAACCATTGTGTGATAAAGAAGCCCCAAAAGTCAATATACCCCACATTTAGATAAAAACTTTCAAATTTTCAAAAATCTAATTTTTATGTATCTAGATACTTCTGAATGTGCTGATTCCAAATTTTGAAACCGCAGGTCGATATCTCGTTTCGTTCTCGAGATATTTAGATTTAAAATTTTGCTCAAAACTGCCCATTTTTGGGTATTAACCCAAAAATGGGTCGAGATATGAATTTGGCGACATCACCATTCGATTCTACGGGCAAAAATACATAAGTATAGCAATTTTCATAATTTTTGTCCAACCGGTTCATTTTTTATGAATAAAAACTTGAAAACCCTTGAAAATGGCCAAAATCTGAAAAAATCGTAAGGGGTGTACCCCTTAGATTTTTGCGATTTTTGGCCATTTTCAGTTATTTTGCTATAGAGATTGTATGCGGCGTTCAAAAATTCTGAAAATTGGTGTACTTATGTAATTTTTCCCGTAGAATCAAATGGTGATGTCGCCAAATTCATATCTCGACCCATTTTTGGGTTATTACCCGAAATTGGGCAGTTTTGAGCAAAACTTTGAATCTAAATATCTCGAGAACGAAAAGAGATATCGAAATGCGATTTCAAAATTTGGAATCAGCGCATTCAGAAGTATCTAAATACATAAAAATTAGATTTTTGAAAATTTTGAAGTTTTTATCTAAATGTGGGGTATATTGACTTTTGGGGCAATAATTCGAAAATGGGTAGAAATATAAACTTGGTAGTAATATTATTTTTAGAGTATTTCTATATGAGTATACATAATGTAGTATAATCATGTGATAATTTTATTGGATTTATAAAATATTTTCCAAGGAACTTTCACTATGGAATTTGTAAAAAATTGTATTATGTTCGTGTTACGATTTTACTGAATATATATAGAATATTTTCCAATGAAATTTTGGTAAATTAACGGAAGGTCTTGTGCTGGCCACAACAGATTTTTTTTAAGAAAGACTGTTAGGAACTTCAAATAAGAGAACTTCCGGTTGATCATTTATAACCAAAATCTAATCAGCTCTTCATATGGATGTAAAGAAGAGGAATGCGAAAGAATTATAATTTTTAGAATTGTAGTACTGGAGTTATCGGCGGAGAAATTTTTGTCACACACACACATACATACACACTGACACACACACACACACACACACACACACACACACACACACACACACACACACACACACACACACACACACACAGATATACATACACACATTATCGTAAAACTAGTAAAGTCGTATTCTAGGGACCCTAAAACGTGTTTAATTATTAATCATTAAAAACTCCCCACCAAATTTTTTTGACCAAAGACATTACCTTCCTTACCTAAAGGTAACGCAGGTAAAAATCACAATTAAATGTATTAGAATAAGTACAAATTTGTTTGCAAAAATATAACAAATAGGTAAAAAAAATATATATTTAAAGCAGTAGGTAGATGTGTAAAAAGTAGTATCGTATTGTGATAAGTAGCGTATTAAAATGTATATGGGTACAAATACAGTAAAGAATTGATTAATACATCGTGACAGCAAAAGGCTACTGTAAAATTGCATATTTTGCACGATGAAAAATTATGAACAAATATAATAAAACATATTTTCTGATATAAACCGAACTTAATAATGATAATTATCGGAATTTATTATAATATTTTCATCGGTAACGTATAATTTTGAAATACGGCTGCGTATCAGATCCAAGCGCAGTGGACCAGCTCCACTCCGCAGACAATGAGCCGCGGCCAAGACAAAGACGGCTGATTGGGAACGTGTTTTTTTGTAATTAAAAAAGAATATGAAGGGAATTTTTCGACGCACCGCACCGCACAGAAACGGCTACGCGCGATTCAAAAAAATGCGCAACAAAGATCACCGCGAGATATTTTTTGATGGTGTTGAGTTAACGTGCAAATATTTTTCTATAGCAATTGTTTTTGAGAACATTGTTACTATGTACGTGAGTTTAATTATCGAAATTGTTTCATTACTGCTAACAAAAACTTCCGACATAACTCATAAGCAACGGACACTAAGAATAGTTTTCAGAACCATTCTTTAAATAAAGAAACAAAAAGGACAACAAAATTTATTTCTCACAACTAAAATTTATATTACTATAACCCCCCGGTTTTACAAAGGGCGGTATAAATTTACTTCTAGAGTAAATGTATTTAAATTAACAAATTCAAATCAATTTTTATCATTTTATGGCATTTATAACATTACTGTCAAAAGTTCGACTGTCATTTGAAGGAATATATTTTATTTACTTCGGAAGTAAATTTATCTGTCGTTTATAAAACCGGCCATAAAAATGTTAAAATAGGAGAATCCGAGACTTTTCCTAACTTTTGGCCATCCTGCTTCCAATATTAAGTAAACAACAGTAACAGTACAAAACAAACCTGTCTCAACATATAGTGAAATGACTTTACTTCACTGATGATGCAGTAAACTCCGACCGGCTACGGTAGAATTAGTAAAAATTTAAAAATAAATATTATTTTGGTAAATTTAACTATGAATGGATTAAATATGCATGAAATGTGTCTGCCTCCCAACTTTCATTATCATATTAAGAAAATTCCTGCTGTGAATGTCAGCAAAAGCCAGTTCACTCTAAGTTGAAACAAACTATACCATTTCTATCATATAAAATTGCCAGAAAATATGTTTATCTATTGCTAACAGTAAATGTTCAATTTTTGTATTTTTGCTTCTGTTGTAATATACCCAAATCATTCAAGCAGCCAATGCACGTCATTAATAAAAATTGAATAAAAGTAACTAAATGTGTGACGTCATGTACTGGTACGTTTGCAGAGGTTTTAGAATCTTTATGAAAAGAGTTATACAGATTGCAATCTCTATTATCGACACGGTCATGAACTGTTACATCTACAAAATAAATACTATATTTTCGTCACTGTCCATTTCTATTTAAATTATTTTATAATACTAACCTTATTTATACTTATGTATGCCATATAAAGGCAATAAATAAAAGTGAGCCGAATTTCAAAGAAATATACCGAATTCTTCTGATTGATTAGAAGTGCTACCTTTGACAGATTCACAGATTTTGTGTTTGCGTTAACGGTCACGTTGCGTCGTTGCGCTGCGTTTAACATTACTTTATTATAAATAGGCCTTTAAAACACACAAAAATGTTTCAAACACGATACAAATACTTTTCAAATAATAACTTTGACAGTATGAACATATAAATTATCAATGTTGCCAACTCTAGCAACAATTAAACAAATAATATGACGTTGATGTACATTATTTATATATTATTCATGTCATATACGATATACGATAAGTAATGAACTCTACAATTCATCTTAATAATAATTATATAAAGCTATACACTTTTTGACGGTTAAAAATGATTAAAATTTTATATCATTTTTCACTATTAGTGATTTTAATGTATTAAGGTTTTTACACAAAGTGATGACGTGCATTGGCTGTTTGAATGATTTGGGTATAGTAAGCTTTCATGGTTAAGACCTCGTCCAAGAAAAAAAAAAAATTTTTATAAATCATTTAAAACAATTCTAAAATAATAAAAGTGAAAAACAAAAAAAACAGTAAAAAAAATCAATAAATATTTTATAACGAAAGCAATATGTAACGACAAGTAGCTGTTTGTACTTTTAACAAATAAAATAAGTAGTAAAATATGATTTATGATATAATTATTATATTAATTGAATAATAAACATTTTGAAATATAATTATAATAGGTGTTTACAATTACTCGAAATATCAGAGATGTAGCATTTATTCTTACATAATCTATTTTTCGGGCTGCGCTCCAAAACCCTACTCTATAGAGTACAAAATTACACAAAGCGTTAAAAAAAAAAACTAATAACCTTACTCTCAGAGTTTACTCTTAATTTGTTCCAAAACAGCCACAGATTACTCCAAAGTACTCTGCTATCGAGGAAAGTACAGAAATTACTCCACATTATTTTCAAACATGGATGCTCATGATTCTCAACATATGTTATTTGCCTTCTTAATGAAGAAAACATGCGTTTGGTTGAAAATGAATATAAGTAAACACATTGGCCTGTATTACGAGCACACTTTTATAATAAAAGCGCTTTTATGGAACGCACTTTCACATTATATTGAGGAGAGTGCTCCACAAAAGCGTGCTTGTAATACGGGCTTGACATTAATGTTGTAGGTAATTATAAGCAGTTTTATAATTTTTTTTAAAATTATTTTTAATTTAGTTTCAATGTTTTACTCATAGGGTCGCGTGGCCGTGTGCGTATAGTGTCTGGTTGCCAATCTGCAGATTTTTAATTGCACAAAAGTGATCCCTGTGGTGCACTCTACACACCAGCTATGAGTGCCCGTGAGGTGACGCCTGGTAAGCGCCCACACGGTAAAATATATCAGCATCATTACCAATGTCTACATAGGTATGTTGTAGATACTGGCACACCCAGTAATGGGTAATATGTCGTGATGATATATTTATTTATTTATATTTTACTCCAACAAAACTCTCATTCGCTTCAAAACACACTACACTCTTAAATTACATCATCATACTCTAACACCTACTTACTCCAATATTAGGTCTCTTGATTTTGGATCGCATCCTCAATATACACCTTTCAATAGGGTTAAATAAAATGTTAAAGATACTTAGTGGTCTTAGTTACTCTACCCTAATGAAAATATAAGCGCATATCAAAACGTCGGTTTTGTAAAAATAAATGCTATACGATTGCGATTTCAAGTAATAGTTAACACCCAATCTAAACCACAGTCGAAAAGTTTACCCTTTTAATTATTATTACTCAAAAACGTTTCATCTGTATCTGTATTTGAATCCTCTAACCTCACTTTTCCAATCTCCCGCGTTTTCTGTCAAGGCAAACGACAAAATGACGAAATCAACTCGAAGATTCCTTGAAAAGGACTCTAGATCGCGTCTCGTTCAAGACACTTGTGGCAGAACGCGGATTCCACGTAAATCACGATCTAATTACCACTGGCACTGGCCTTGGTTCACAACTCGCTCAACACTTGCACCAAGTTTCACTGCATTGGAAAATAGATACCGGAGTGAGGTTAGGTGTAATTCAAATCGTGAACACGTGGATGTGATCATGATTACGAACGGAGATGATTTATAGAGGATTGTTTTTGTTTTCGTAGCTTGCTTGGTATGAAACATGTGGGAAGGTATATTTTTTTTTTCATAACTGATCTAAATATTAGAATTTTTTAAATTCCTATACAGAATACATACAAAGTTTCACTAAATATTTTAATGCTATTTAAATATGAAAATATAAAAAATAATGCATTACTGTTATTGTTTGAAACACTGTTTCAAAATTTTAGAATTATGTACAGTACCGGATAGAAAAAAAAATAGGACAAGTAGAAAATTCAAGTAAACTTTCTTCTATAAGATTTAGTTGCTTGAATTTGGCTTTACAATTGTAAACATTTGCCACTTTGATTTGTCAGAAATTGAATTGTCGAATCGAAGTAAAAAAAAAATCTGTTTTGGCCAGCGCAATACCTCTCCCCATTTCCATTTTATGTTCTATAAGTATTGGATTCCACTTCGCTATCGAACCGTCGTTTTATAACAAAAATATTACAGATCTTTGCCAAATATTGTTTTTATTGTATTTAACATGTCTTCTGCACACATACAATTTTAATTACATATCTATTTTTCATTGTATGAAGAAGTTTCCAAATGTCAGAGATTCTTCCAATTTATTAGCAAGATTGGCGGTATTTCTTATGGATATATGCATTTTACCTACAATTTTAAATATTTAATTAATAAAACAATAAGAAAGATTAAATGTACTTCCCAGAAAAAGCTTTCAGAATGTCACTAAAACTGTTGATTTTTGACAATGACATTTATCATTTACAAACTATGTTATAAACATTTGAATTTGTCAACTGGTCTCCTTAGTGCCTTGGCCTCTGCGATTAGATTATTCTATATATTACAGTGTCTTTATCTCTAAATCTATAGAATATATAATAAAAATTTTATATGTATCAGATGTAGAATTTTATGTTCTTCAATAATAGTAACAGAAATTTTCAAAAAATAATATTTACAAGATTTTTTTTAAAGAAACTATTACTTCCGGTTGTCCAGTTGTTACCTACATCCAATCAGCTCTTTCCAGGATTGTCAGATTGAGGAAACTGCAGGTAAATATTTTTTTAAGTCTTATAGTATTTGAGAAACCGTGGTTTCAACATCCACACATCCATACACGTTACATCGTCTTTACAGCTTTTATTTATTATTGTATACCCTGCACATTCTTCTGTTAATAGTTTCAAAACGATACAAACCTTAATTATAATTTAAATTAACATTTCATTTTTTATGCTCGTGCATTCAAGTTTTATTTAATATAACCAAAATTGTAAAATTGGATTTATGTGAAATTATTCGATTAGCAAAAAAAAGCGTGCAGTTGATATACATACATCATTATATTCATATAACATAGTAAAATTTTGAAAATAATATTCCATTAAATGTACTGAATTTATAGTATCAAGACGATAAAATTTCCAGTGAATGTTGGGTTCTAATATCAGCTTAAGTAAGAGGCAAATTTACGAGATTCTGCATATATGTTCAAAGTAATAGCAACCGCAAAATAAAGTATTACACACAGTATTACATAAAATATATAGCCAATAAAATTTCAATAAATCTTTAATTACTGCCTCGCGGTAAATGGTCGTTTAATTAATAAATTCATGTATTTTACGTAAATATCCATTAGATATCTTCTTAATAAAAAAGTATTTTATAGGGAGACATTATTCAAATATTAACTAATATTTATTTATATTACTTATTATCAGTCAACAATAAACTTTCATTTATGTAAAATGACGTAAGTAAATGTGCTTTTAAATATCGTTAAAATTACCAATAATAAATCTTATTCAATTGAGAAATTGCTTTTATGGTAGGTACGTAAAACGAAGTATGTTAATTGCTTGAAAAAGACGAGGTGCTACAATGACAAATATATAGAAGTAGAAGGTAATGCCAATAATATATCTGAAATATTTGTAGTTAAAAATAGTTCACATGTTTACAACTTCACGTAATTTTATAGAGGTAATTGCTGTTGCAATGACGAAACGGTAATAAAATTGATCTTCATTTATTCTCATTCTAATGGAAATAATATATTTCTCAATTTCACACATATTTTATATCCATTTATCATAAATACCTACATCACTTATATTTCTCATACTATTACCTAATAACCGAGTGATACCATTTTTTTTAAATCATTTCAAACCGTATAATACAATTTAATAAGTACATCCAGGATTACATCTTTTCATAAATTGCGAATATAAACAAAATATAAAATACATATACTGTTTGTTTTTCATATTATTTATACGCATAGAACTCCATTACAAAATTCAAGCAATAACATTTAGGGATTTCTATTTCTAATATTTTAACAAAAAATCTGTTGTGACATAAGCAACGAATTTAACATTTCTTGTACACAAAAATAATTCTAATTATATCTATTCTTTCATTCTACTCTTCTAAAATGTTCAAGATGGTTCCAATTCATTGACGGGATTGGCGGAATTTCTTAAGGATATATGTACTGTTACTATTAATGAAGGAAAAAATAATTACTGGATTTCAGTCAATTATTAAATATATTTTCCGCCTCTACCGGTTTCGACACCTCATGTGTCTTCTTCAGGAGCTACAATAATATTACAGATTTTGAAAAAATATTTTTAAAAAATACATATATAAGACAATATATGTATCCATGTTTTACAATCTAAAAAAATTTTCACGTAAGTTACACATGTTTGTATTTTTTAAAAATATTTTTTAAAAATCTGTTATATTATTGTAGCTCATGAAGTGTCGAAACCGTTAAAGGCGGAAAATATATTTAATAATTGACTGAAATCCAGTAATTTTCTTTCCTTCATCACCTTTCCAGTTAAGAAGTTCTTGCAGCCAGCCGTTACTATTAATATACATATACCTACCTACAATTTTAAATATTTCATTTATAATTTAACAAGAAATATTAAACGTATTTCCCAGAAAAACTGTTGTATTTTGACACCGACAATAATCTGTCAATTACAAAGAATTGAATTTGACAACTGATGTCCTCGGTGTAATCTGAACTGTGCGATTTATTGCAACGGATTTTTATATATATTATATTTTCTTTATCTCTAAATCCATACAAGAAATAATAAAATATTTAAGTGTAGTGGATCGAGAATTTTATGTTCTTCAATATTTGTAATAACAAAAATTTTCAACAAATAATATTTAGAAGATTTTTTTTCAGAAACTACTACTTTCGGTTATACAGTCGTTATCAAAACCTTTTCAACTCTTCCCATGAATGTTAGATTGAGGAATACGTAGCTAAATTGGTCTTTAGTCTTATACGAGTAGAATTTGAAAAACCGTGTCTCCAACATCCAGACACACACACACATCATCATCGTAATAATGTTAAAATTGGATTCTAAGGACGCTAAAACGTGCTTATTCACTAAAATCTGGATATGCGATTATTAGCATGAATCCAAAAGGTACCTCTCTGAACGAGAGGTAAAAAAAGACATATACATACTTATTCAAATATCTATTTCGACTTGCGTAGGTAACAATTAACAAATTTATGTAATTATTTTGTTAAAAATCAATTGGCAGAAAACTATCCTCATCTTCTATTTAAGTATAACAAACGAGAAACGGAGCATTACAATCAATAATACAACTAAACAATTAATTAGGCATATTAGGGTGACACCAGAGCTAACAGTTTTTCAACCCCACAAAACTAGCGGTGATGGTGTTCATACAGGTACAGGGGTACAAAATATTAAGCACAGTACTTGAAACTATTTACCTCTACATTGTACTAATCAATAAATGAATAACAATTTAAATAATGACAAATATGTAAAAATACAAATAGAAATATTGTCAGTCTATTTTGACAACGTGAGTTTTGTAAGAATATATGCTTATGATGATTTAATACCTATTTGAGTAATATTTATTCCTATTTTATCTAAATAAATTTATTTTTATAGTATTTCTACAAATGATAAGAAATTTAAATTCAAAATTTGTAAACACTATATCTGGAATAATATTAGCTTTAACATAAATTTACTAAATAATTTCTAGGAATATTTAAGGTTTCAAATGCTTCTGATAGTCTACCAACCAAATCAGTTTTTCAAGTAGATATAAGAATAAGAATAATGAATACAAAATTTACAGAAAATTACATATATTACAGCAAAAATATTAAAATAGTTTCGGCGAATGCACTTTTGATTGATATAAATGACTGATCAACTCCAATTATTTTGTTTTGTCATTATTCTAATTTTTTTACCTCTCGCTAAGAGAGGTATTGGATTCATGCTAAAATTCGCATATCCAGATTTTATTGAATAAGCACGATTTAAGGTTCCTAGAATCCGATTATAACATTTTTAAAATGATGTCTGTGTGAGTGTGTGTGTGTGTGTGTGTGTGGGTGTGTGTATGTGTGTGTGTGTATGTATGTATGTCTGGATGTTGTAGTCACGATTCCTCAAAAACTATAAGACTTAAAAAATATTTAACTGCAGTTTCCTCAATCTGACATTCCTGGGAAGAGCTGAAAAGGTTTTGGTAACAATTAAACAACCGGAAGTAGCAGTTTCTTAGAAAAAATCTTCTAAATATAATTTTTTGGGAGTTTTTTTTTATTAAATATTGAAGAACATACAATTCTCCATCTAATACACTTTTATTATATCTTGTATAGATTTAGAGATAAAGACACTATAATTTATAGGGTAAACTAATCGCAGAGGCCAAGGCACTAAGGAAACCAGTTGACGAAAAATTGTGGTAAAATGCATATATCCATCAGAAATACTGCCAATCTGGTTAATGAATTGGAAGAATCTCTGACATAGAAACTTCCTCATACAATGAAAAAAAGATATAATTAGAATTATATGTGTGCAGAAGACATGTTAAATACAATAAAAAACAGTATTTGGGTAAAGTTCTGTATTTTTTTGTTATAAAACGACGGTTTGAAAGGGAAGTGCAATTCAATACTTATATAGCCTAATATGGAAATGGCGAGAGGTCTTGTGCTGGTCACAACAGATATTTTTACTTCGTATCGCTACAAAAACTATGCAACTGTCCGTTTATTTATAGGTTAGTGACACAAAGTAGTAGAAACGATATAGTTTTGATACTACTTTTCAACAACAATGAATTTTCATTTTGGTTTGAGATAAACTATTTTGACACTGTATACATAACTATTACAAAACTAAAAACATTTTGAAAACAGTTTCAAAGTTGCATTTAACTCAGCAAATATGCCATTCTAGCACGATTTTGATTCCTGCATCTCCCTTACCTACTTTAAGCAGCAGGAAAAATTCGCTATTAACAATTTAAACAAAACAACACAAAGCAAAATATTTGCAATGAACACTAAACTTTCAAAAAAAAAACTATAACAAAAAAAATAGTTGATGACATTTATCTTCCCTTGCCCCTTAGACAAAACCCCATTTCGCCCTCGCTGCACTATAGTACACTACTCTGTTGGCCATAGCACTCTGGATGTAGTGTAGCTCGACAAGTAACAAAATACCCTGTCGATGGAGCTCGTTATGGAATAAGGTCGTATGTCAAAGGTTTTCTGTTCTCTGTAATTAGCGATGCACCACCCTCGCCGTGCCCGGCCCCACCGTCGCCCCCGCAGTCGCCGCCCACTAGACGCGAGACGAGTGCCAACGTGGCGCCCTCACAGCCACTACAACCAATGTCTTACTAGAGCAGCAATGCCAACACAGAAAATTATTGTTATAGTCCGAAACATTGACTATGTCGGGACCAGCAATAAAAATATACCTAAATATTATAATTACAACAAAGCGGCATATCACTCACTGCTTGAATTATAATATTAATAGATGCCAAACGAGCCATTATTCGCGACGCTCTATCCAATGAAGATATGCAGGAACTACATATTTCATTCTCATAAGAAATTATTTCAAACAAAAATAGCATTTATGTTAAAGAAAAAGTAAAATTACTTTACTATAAAGAGCACCAGTTAGAAGTAAAAAGTACGGTGCAATGTATGCACTGGTTTCTATACATAGGTGGATAGTGTATAGCGGCCAGGACAGCGTTTTGTGACTATTTGAACACCGCCATGTTGGAAGATTTTGGCAAACTTTGGTTAACTTCGAGTTTGCACTTAACTATAAGTTAACATACTCGTACCGTTTTTCAAATGTTGGTTAAGATTTAACTTGTAGTTTACTTTTACCATAAGAATAGGTTGTAGTTAACTATAAGTTCTAATTTGACTAATACTTCCTAACCTTGTATTGTGACATTGCGAATTGTATGTGTATATTATTTATATATTATTGTTTATTTGAAAATGAACGATTATGAAGTAAACGTATTTAGTGAAGATGAAGATGTACCAGTTCGACGTCCCAAAATAAACAGACAGAGACCAATTTTTTTTTAAGAGTATGATCATTTAGATTTTTTCAATCGCTGTAGGTTGTCAAAAAGGACTGTGGAAATGTTATGAAAAATTTTTAAAAGCGAAGAATAAAAAGTATAGTTTAAAGATTACTTTAAATTTAATATTACGTAATTCATAGACTGAAATATAATTTTGTACAAACGCGCCTTTTGCCCACGGAGCGGCACTTACTTTAACATTACGTTACTATTAAAATAGGTACTTACATTTGTTAGCTATATTAAATCCTTCACAACATAAATTATTAGTTTGAATTTTTGAAATCAAAATATGAATATATTCAAATTTTTGACAGATCATCAATGTTGCCAACATACTTCAGATAATGTCATTACCAACTTTGAGTTAACATACAGTTTAGAAACTATCAATTCAAATATGATTGAAAAACACTTCTTAAGTATACTCAAAGTTAACTTGCAAGTTAAGGTCAACTAACCATAAGTCATAACCATCGATTGTAAAACTGGGCCATAGTAAATTTTTCGACAAATTTTATGGTGTTACTCGGAATTTCTCACTGCGAACATTTGAAAATTCACAATTTTTAAATTTAACTGCTCATATCTTTGTAGTTATTAAAGATATCGTTCCGACTTTTTCAGATTATTATTTATTTATGTTTTTAGAATGTGCTCATGTAATAAAAATATCATATTTGTTTCTAATTGATAAGAAAAACAATAAAAACTAACATTCGAACATGTTTGTTTTGGATTTTGCAGCACAAAAAAAAACACTAAGCGAGAAACTTTTCGTCCTTACGAAATAGACCCTAATATACAGCGACAAATTTGTAGTAAATGAATTAAAGAAGTATTATATTTGAATTTTTTTTCCAAAATATCACCGGTTTCGTATAAAACGATTCATTACCGATAACTGTGTATAAAACAGATTGGCACACCCATACTAGCACACCCAGTAATGGGTAATATGTCATGATATATTTATGCAGTTATATATACATAAGTAAATAAAATATTACTTACATTTGTATTTGTTGTAGATTTTATTTCTTTATAATTTTGAAAAACCATATTAACAGCGTTACAAACGTGGTTACAACTGCTAAATTGATTTTTTGAAAGTCTAAAAATGACAATTAAAATTAGAGTTTTTGGAGGTTTTGGCCGTATTTTAAAATAAAATTTGAGTAGTTTACCAGGGTTCTCCAAAGAAAATATTTTTTTTTCTTTTTTAGATTTCGGTTAGAATGCTCATAGGATTTTGACATCTTATTAAACATATGAATATAAGCCCAAAACAGATAAACATTTAAGTTTATAAAGCTCCCGGGAGCAGTCAAAAGATGGCATTGCTGTACGATCCAAATATCAACCATTTTAGTTTTCACTTCTGAAGTGCGGTCTTAACACACACAATTTTTTTTCTGTTATTAGTTATTACAAATATGTGTACAAAACATTAAAGAGTATAATAACAGTCTTTAAAATCTTTATTTGTAGTAATATTTCAATAATATAGTAATAAAATCGTCATTTATCTATAATGAGAAATAAAAAAGACTTGTCGGCATATAACAATAAACCATAAACATATTGTATAAATATGAATTATTTATTACATATAAGTACAATATTTAATGAAGAGCATAAAACGTGAGAAAATATATGTATGTATTCTTTATATGACATGAAACATTTATTATGTTTATTTGTTCAACTAATTTATAATAATGAAATTAATTTCTTTACAATGAAAGGATAACGCAAATAGATAAAATAAAATACGACACGTTTGCACGGAAAAGCAAGAAACCATATCTTTCATAAACGAATATTTCTTCATAAAATATACAGTAAGAACATGACAGCTTACAACATAAAATTTAATTAAAACACATCGCCAGCAAAGATAGAAAAAGAAAAACAAAAATTCTACAAAAAGAAGTACATTTACCAGTACATCAGAAATTTAAATAAAAAGCATAATTTCATTACTAACCTATTTACAACAAAGCTATTTGCTCGACAAAGGATACCAAGCCACATTATATGTCAATAAAAAATTAATAAGCCCTATTCACACCACACCGATACTGATATAGGTAATGAGGTACAATTTACTAAATAAATAAAATTACTATCACGATACACACATACGAATGTCAATAAATGGCCTCCATTTATATATTTCATTCACTTACATACTGCTTAATTAGGTATTACCATTTTTATTGTAGCTATTTGTCTGTTTATTATTATAATCGACAACTTTGCAGACACACACAGATTTTATTACTTCTGCTAGTATACCATTTAGTCTACTAGATACTTAATTCGTAAAATGTGGCAAATTATCATAATTAGCACTAGACAATTTTATTAGACTTGCAAACAATGCTTGTCAAAGCCGACTGTTATTTTCCAATTTGTAATATGCTAATGTACCAATACTAGAGATCTAATGTTTATTTGTTCAACATAAGCCTTATTATGCTATTATATTAATTATTATCATTTATAAATTAATAGTTATTTATGTATCAAGTTCTACTTTTTATCACAAATATGGAATTTAGTTGCCGAGGCCGTTAAGCCGAGGAAAATAAACAGTATGAGTGATAAAATGAAACTTCAGTGGCGAGTTGCATATTAAATTTTATTTGAAATCGAAAATTTGTAAACATGAAGGGAATATTTTATTTTTATAGGTTATGATTATGTAACTGACGGTCTGACACTCAACATTAAGGTTATCGTAAAGAACACTGAAAATTGTGTTTTATTTCAGTCTTCTTCATCGGAATTGTTTACTTCCTTCTTCTTGCTCATATTTTTTGTCATTTTACGTACAAATTTACTATTATATATCGTACACCTACCCAAAAATATGTACAATAATTATTATAAGGTTAACAACATCGCATTTGTTTGAAATCGTCGTATAATGGATTACTTTAATGCCGATTTCTGAACTTTCAATGACTATTTTTGTGTATTTTAGTGACGATGCCTTCCAAGTACAAAATTTTAAAAAATATTGTTCATTAAATATGCTCAAATATTTTACAATTAATTATTGAAATTTGCGTAATATTTTGAAAATATAAAGTGGTCTGAAATAGAATATGACGTCAAAGTTCATACAGTTTAACATGTAATAAACTATCGCTTACGTTTATTTATATACATAATGGACAAACTGAAACTGAAACTTCGGTTATGTAAAAGAATAAATGCTGAATGACAATGACAGAGATTTCGAATAAATGTTAACACCAATTATATCTATATAGCGATTTATATAAAAATGTATACGTACATTATGTGCCCAAGCCTATCTTGTAGCGAATCTGAGAACTCGGGTATCATTATCATTACCGAAATTTGTATTCGAAGTAGATTGACACATCCAGTAATGGGAAATATTCCGTGATGATATATTTATTTATGTATACGTCCAAAAACTCTGCCAGATATATTTAGAAATTTTGTATTAAACTTAGTGTTTCAAAGTTAGCAATAAAACATTGATTTTTCGAATAACTAATCACCTTCAGTCTTCGGTTAAATTACAAAAAGAAAAGATTTGACAAAGAACAGGTTATGATTACTGATTGCGCGTATCATAAAAAGTTTTGTAACAATATGAGTGCTATAAACGTTGATATCAAATAAAACCAATACCGTTTTTATGGGTAACCACATTGTAAAGGTGGCTGCACATTAGCCCACCAATGAGAACGAAAACTTTGGTGTTGTTACATTTAGGACCGATTTTATAAAGAAATTTAATCTTCACTTAAAATTTAGTTGTCAAGTAAATTTAATGAAATGAGCAAATTCTAATTGGTTCCTCTGTTCTTAAAACATTTAAATCATACTGTCAAAAAACGCGTTGCATTTTTTCATTTCATTAAATATACGGTGGAAGTAAATTTTAAGAGAAGATTAAATTTCTTTATAAAACCGGCCCATAAACAAATTAATTTGGGTTCCGTTAAGTGCTTTATCACAGCAATGAGTGCTTTATGAATATTACCGAACTGTTTTATTCTAAAATAAAGAATGATATAAATTTAAATAGAATTTCAAATGCAGTAATTTTTAGCAATACTTTTCCTGAAAAACTAGTGAGGTAGATAAAATATTGAACAATACACGTTTGATTAAAGTCAAACAAAAGTCTTTTGAATGCTGCAGAACTCGGCTCCCTGCCTCGTTTTGGTAATCAAAACAGTTTCGTCAAACAGGCCGGAATCAAACTAGTACCGTTAATATCTATAATAAAACTATTTGTACCTACTAAAAATTTGTCTAAAACATTAAATTTATATGACTATTTTTTGAAATTTCTTAAAACCAATGAAATGTTTCTTTGCGTGTCACGTGTTACCGTTTTAACCAATCCTACCTGTATTATAGCGAAAATAAAGCTCTAGAGATTATTCACGGGAATAATTCCTGTAGCTTTTGTTTTGTCAGATAGTTGTCAACAGATAAATAAAATAAACGAAAACCACCGATTTGATTTAGTGATGTTTCTTGTCATGAAATAAATCAAAAAATTATAGAAACCACATCTAGCAACACCGGTAATTAATAATCACTCAGTATGAAGGCGATTATTTATATTTATTTTGCTCTGCCAAAGTTATGTTTTAGTTGTCAAAACAGACTTGCCAACTGCACTATGTAAATGAATGAAGCTATAGTTAATTACGACAGTAGATGGCGACACAATAGCAAGACATTGGCTTTCCGTTGTTTGAAACAAATTTATAGATCAAAAAATAATCAAATTAGATAAAATTCGAGAGGTCGGCAAATTATAAAATAATTCTCCAGTGTCTTTCTCAAACATGTTGGTATTTGGCAATAGTCACGAAAGCCCGTAGGCTTTTTCGAAAAATCTGTCAAATTGTTTTCAATTTATTCTCATTCTCTTGTTATATTACTACTAAAAATATTTGTTTGTCGACGTTAAAGTGAGGTTAGAAATATTCTCGCTCCTGGGCCATTGTACAATCGCCTTTAATCCATTGCTCACTTTATACGTAGGTCGTTTATTAATAAAATGTTGATTACGTCACATATACTTCAAGTCATTTGTCATTTATAATATCATTAGACATTTTACAAAAGATGTAAACAGATATTTTCTTCATATTTAAACATATGTATATTGAATATCTTATTAAATCACAAAAAGTAAAAATGCAAATCACAATTACTTTTATTATTTCTCCTGTGAGTTTGAATAGAAAGTATAAGTTTTGAGGGAGACTGTACTAATTAAAAGGAGGATTTATGAAGCATGAACTCCCCTAGTAGTGTAATAGTCAATTAGTAGAGCGCTAATCGGTGATGTTTCTTTATGAATACCAACCCTGCGTGTCGTAAATATTTCAATTTGGTGTGCGAACTCCGTCGCCTGGTTCTGTCCCCTTCGATTATATATCTTCCTCTGACAACCAATATGCATATTTTCCACCCAATCAATTCCAGCGTCAAGTTACACAACTCCATAAAAAGATATACATATAGTTCTCTACGCTATTCATAAACAAAAGGATTCCCTGACCGTCTAGTTTCAGTTATGTACAATAAGTTTGCTAGATATGGTCCGTATTAAATGTACAGTTAAATGTTGTTGAGTGAAAATTAAAATAGCAAATTTCCATGATCCTGTTCTTAGGCCGTAAATCAGCAATGCCAAAAATTAGCGTTGTAATTGAATTGTTCATATAATTAAATTTAGTATAGAACTAAATACTAACGTTTATAATACCGGCGCTTATTAAATTAAATTTAAGATATTACAAGATAAATGATGTTACTGTTAAATACCTTGCGTCACCTTTAGGTAAGGAAAGTATTGCCTTTGGTCAAAAAATTCGGTAGTGAGTTTTTAATGAATAAGCACGTTTTAGGGACCCTAGAATACGATTTTACTAGTTTTACGATGATGTCTGTATGTGCGTGTTTACATCCATATGAAAAGCTGATTAAATTTTAGTTACAATTGGTCAACCAGAAGTTCCCTCAGTTTTTCTTGAAAAAACGCAGTTAAATATCATTTTTTGATATTTTATGTGATTATCAATATGAAAGATTATTTTATTGTCTATACGGTTTGATTATACATTTTCCTTCATTTTCAACAGATATAGACTTAAATAAATATAAAAAAATTAACTTTCATATATCAGCCAGCTTTGCTAAAATCAAATAATTCAGAGATACCAGTGTCAAGCGCAATTTACATAGTGGATGTTCTTGTTATAATTTTATTGGATTTATAGAATCTTTTCGAAGGAACTGTCGGTATGGAATTTGTAGAAAATAGTTAAATAAATCATCACGGCATATTACCCATTTCTGGGTGTGCCAGTATCTACAACACATGTAGACATCGGTAATGATGACGATATATTTTACCGTGTGGGCGCTTACCAGGCGTCACCTCACGGGCACTCATTGCTGGCGTGGAGAGTGCACCACAGCGGTCACTTTGGTGCCATTTAAAATTGGAAATATTTGGCGTCAGTCGGGATCGAACCCGGTTCCCCCAGGTTCGCGACCAGACACTCAGGCACGCGGCCATAGAAAATGTTTTCCAAGGAACTTTTGGTATGGGATTTGTACAAAATACATACATAGAATTGTCGGAAGGTAATGTGCTGGCCACATCAGATTTTTTTCAGTATTATTTAAACTTTAAATCAAATACTATTTATTTATTTATTTATTTACCCAACAGGAAAAAACCCAATTACAGAGTAACAAAAACAAGAATAACTAATAAAGCATCAGTACATACATAAATATACAATAAGACTAAAGAAAATGTATATAAGTAACAATGAATATATACTACACACATAGTTAACATAATTTCGAATGAAATGGCAAATAGTATGTATTTTTAATCATAAAATGATATGATGATACCCACAGATCTGTTTTTCTAATCAATTTTTGAGGTATGCCCCCAAATCTCCATATACAGTCGATGACATGAAAGAAAACAGGGTTGAAGGGTTAGCAGTATATTTTACTTTGACTTGTTATACGTAAATCGTGAACCGCTCCAATCAAGAATAGAAAATTACACCGAGGCAACAACCATAGTTTAGCAGATAATCATGATTAAGTGGAACACTCTCCTTTACCAAATCGGATTTCTTTCGAGTCATCGACTTTACATATTTGTTTCTTCTAAAAGAAATTAAAAAAACCTCGTACAAAATAATGTCGATCATTTTCTATATTCCACTACAAATATAAATCAGATACAGAAATTACAAAATTGTTGAACAGTGCAATTGAGTCAGTAATGCCAATGGATTGACACTGACATAAATATCTGTATAAAAAAAATTATATAGTTTAGCTAATCGTAAATTACTAGCTTAATAGAAAATATTTTTTTCATTTTAAATTCACTAAAAGAGGAATTGAGATATGCATAAATGAAAATTGTAATCTTCAATAAAGATGAACATTTTTAAGAGCATCAGATGTATGTAGTGGAATAATTCCAAGGAATAATTCAAGTAAACAGCATTGTTAAAATCTCGAATTACAAAGAATTAATATAAAATTAAAGAAAGCTACACACCTTCCCAATTCCATATTCAGAAATTACAAAGCAAGTAAATCGAACCGCGCATAAATTATCTAGAACCACCTTTATGTATTTTTAATTTTCCCGCCGGAATAATAACACATCCGGTTCTAACCGCGATCGTCTTGCTTTGGTTTCCTTTGGTGCAACTTCCGAAACGTTCATACTATAATTTTCCCACTAATGAGAGGTTCAAATCTTTTAATGACAACGCAAAAATACAACGGGGTGTATAGTGATATTAAAGAAGTGGAAAGAGAATTATTAATGTAAATGTGAAATGTACGTCTGGGGAGTTTTAGCCTGTGCGGGTGGCAGGCGTGTGCATAGCTCCATATCGATTTGACAGTGGTAATAATTCATGCAGTGACATGTCAACCGCAGAGAGCAATGCCATTTGTTGGAAGATATATAGCCTGTATGTATATATGTGTGCGCTATGTACGAGTCGAGTACTAGCCCGCGTGACCTACGTGAAACAAACGAATGCGCATAAAATGGGCGGGACGACGAATATATCATGATCCAGTAGGACCTTATTAAATATTAATTATTGCTGTATAACGCGCGTTTATTGATATAACCATTTATAACCAACCCCCAACTTTTCATGGTAATGAGACCACTAACATTCTAAATAAATGTTTATTGTTTTGGTTGTTATGACGTATCAAATATTCAAAATAAGTAATGTAGCCAACCACCAGAGCCAAAATTACTGTTTGTACATTCATAGTTTTTATTTAAAAATAAAAAAACTGTAGATTCGCAAATAAATTAACTATTATACACAATATAGCAAATTTAAATAGCAATTATGCAAAATGATATAGGGAAGTTAACCGATATAGATTCTTGGACTTGGCTTGAAGCTTGAAAACATGGTTTGGCTTGGCTCTAAAAAGCTTGAAACGTCAAGTTTTAATAAGCTTAAAATTCCAAATTTCATTCTAAATTCATTAGCTTAAAATGTCAAGTTAAGCTTTATTTAAAAAGCTTGAATTTTCAAAATAAGCCAAGCCCGATATTTTAAAAAAGCCTGAAATTTCACGCCAAGCCGAATATTTTTATAAGCATGATATTTTACGTCAATTCAAGCCTTCAAAAAATAAATCACTTAGTTGAAAAGAAGATTTTTTTAGCTTTTCGTAAAAATTGTTGACAACGAGTTTGACAAAACCATAATTTCATAGAGGTAACGAACTTTTTCAATGCTTCGGCATGTTTGTGCGAAAAAACTGAAGGTTAGGAAGATATCTGGTTATATCAACTATAATTTTATTATATTCTAACAATCTATCATTCTTTTGACATGCACTTTACTCAGTACTAAAACTCTATTACTTTTTTAAAATGTGTTATTCTTTTATCATATTATTTTTTTACTAAATCTGACTGCACTGTACTCTGTACTAAATCTTTTATTAAAATTTGTTACTCTTTTTTAATATGTAAATATTTTTTCGTGGTAAACATACTAAAATTTTATATTTACTGTGTCTTATTTCTTAATATTTTCATTCTTCAAAATTTATACAAAAATTCAATACGGAATATTTTAGTACGGCCTATTTCTTAGCCTTTAAGACAAACCTTCAAGTGCGAATAATTTATGAATCTTGACCACTAAGAAGCTACCCAATCCTCTATACTCTATAAAAGGCTATAAACCCTGCATAAGTCAGTTCCTTAGATCGCTTCACACAATTATACCCACCTTCGTTTATTGGCAGTTCACCTAGCTTCAATTTTTTTTAAAAGGCAGTTTTACAGCATATAATTCATTCTGATGATAGCCAAACCGAAATTACAGAAACTTGAATTTTCAAATAAAAAATAATTATTTTATGTTTATCTAATATTTCAAATAAAAATCTAATTAACTTGATTTTAAACACCAGGCCCCAAGTTTCAAGAGATAAACTATTTATATTAAATAAATTATTTTCATATGTATTTCACACTACAAACTGAAAAACATAAATTGATCGATTAAGCCCAATCATCAACAAAAATTAATAATAAACCAATGACCACCTAAAAGGTTCAAAATTAGGCCCGTAGATGACTATGGCTACGAAAGTTAAAATATATGTCCAATAAAACGAAAAAACGAATAATGTTTTTCTATGTCGAATTTATGTCAAAATTTCATGGGAAAGACTAATCACATTTCTGTAAATGTTTGGTTAGGTAGCCTTGTAACTATTTCTATATTTCGGTATAATCAACGAAACCAAATATATTTCAGAGGTAATTAACCTTACAGATATCACGAAAAAGCCAAATCATTTCTCAATCTACTACAATCGAGACGAGGAAAAATTCATCACAGCACGCAGTTTTCCTAATGCAGAGTTACTATCTTACATAGGTTATCTTACATCTCTGAAAACAATAGCAGAAAAAGTAATTTATACGAGAAGTTCATTACTGCGCATGCGTTTTAATTAATCACGGGATAATAAAGCCGAACTGAGAAAACTCATTTGCTTGGAAAATTGCAAACCGGCTCGCACAGATGTAACGGTGATCTCTGTTGTTTGCGAATAGATCATACGCAACCATCTCACTCATACTCGTGTATGTATCATGGGCAAATGAGCAAAATAAAACTCACAGTTTGATGCCTTGGTTAATAACGCGAAAAGAATTAACTTCTCAACACTTTCTTGTAATGGCTTGTGCATGTGAAAGATGAATCACTTTTTAAAGTTTTGTTTCGGTGCAATAGCTACTTGATCTTGAACGTGAACTTCAAGTGAAATGAATGATTTCATTACAATGTAATGTATATGTTTGCAATATTAGACGACAATGTGTTTACGAGAAATTTATTATCAAAATAAACAATACTTTTAAAAGATTGATTCAATACGTACATTTCTACATCACGTATCTCTATTTGAAATTCTATCTATTTTCAATCGTTCAGCTATAGCTTTTTTGAAATCCAAAATCCATTTTCAATTAGGCAAAAGTAGTGGAAGACCCTCGGGAGAAGCCCATTATAAATATACTTACATTTGAGCTTAAAATGAATTTAATAATTAAAAATTTAGTCCTAAAATTTGTAAACATTTTGCTAACTCTGATGGTGAAAAAAATCAAAAATTGACAGTTCGCTTAACAGTAGTACCAACTTATAAGGCCTGGTCCACAATTGAATCGTTTGTCGGTTTTCGCTTGTCGTAAGTCATTGAAATTTAAGTTGGTAATGCATTTGTTTTGTAGTGCGAAAGTATGGTTCACATAAAAAATTAATGCATTTGTATTTACAATACAGGGTAGACACGCCTACTGAATTTGTATTATATCCTATATTCATTATATCAAATAATGTTTCTTGTGCCAATATGACTTATTTCATATATATATACAGGGTGTTAATACTAATACACCCGAAAATGGTAGTTAGAACTCATTAAAATAAACAACTTTTCTTAGTTCCAATTTTGGATTTGGTGCCCCGGTTTGTAGTTATTGAAATTCTTTTGTTTTTCGAAAAATCGTCATAACTATTGAAATTTTTTTCTTTCAAATTTACCTTTAGGCTCTCTAAAACATTTCGCATTTACAATAATTTTTTATTTTTTCAAATGACAAAATGGCGATTGATCCAAAATTTCAATACATGATTTTTTGATAACCACCATCAATTTTCGAAAGTAAAACATTTATAAAATCCTTAAACTATCTACTACAACATTTGTCCTTAACATTTTTTTCAATCTATCCCAAAAAAGTTATTGCGCACGCGTACGGCGTTCGACAACGACAAAAGACTTATTGTAGAACAAGCCTAACCCTGAAAAGTCCCACTTTTTGTCGGCTTAGTCCGAGAAGTGATTGTTTTTGTAATAACCATTTACGTTACAATGAGGTCATGCACGATTTTTTTTTATAATTTTAATCGATAGAGTAGTGAAAAATAATAGACCCGTATTTTTTATTTTTCCTCAAATCGATCTTTAATCATGAAAAAATTGTAATTGAAAATGACATTCTTTAAAATACGGCTGAAGACCCCCGCTTCGTCCCTTGTCCAATGACGTCACAGAGTGAGAAGCACGACCATTTTGATTTTCACATTGTCTTAAACGTCAAAGTGACATTTAAAGATAACCTAAAATTTATGAAAGTAAACATGTCGATGGAACGTTGTTTCGTGCCAAAATAAAGAATAAAATAATATTCTGGAATATATTCAATGTCTCATATGCGTTTATAACCTCCTACCGTCTAATTCAAAGATTCAAAAGTGAAAGAAACATCTGATGTAACGTAGATAATTTCACGCCAAATGAAAATTATATTTATAATAATAAATAGAACGATATTATATTAATATAAAATAGCATATTTAGATATGTAAACCTCAATTTATAGTTTATATATATTTTTCTTTTAGAAATTATGTGTCCATATAAAATGTCTGTTTGAAATGAGTCTGAACTTCGTTCGTAACGTTGTGACGACAAAACATGGCTGGTTTTTGCAACTTTTTAAAAATACCATACTTTAAAACAATTTTATACAACAAAAAATATAAATAAAAAATAATTTAATCATACTGATCGATGAATTAGACTATCCTTTTTCGATTTAAACAGAAAAAAGGTACAATTATTTTTTTTTGCATGACCTCATTGTATCAAGTGAAGAAAACAACATGAAATAGATTATCATACAACAAATTGCTAATCATCAGTATTATTTAATGTATCTTTATCTTATTACGAATGTGACTTTAGAATAACAAAAACAAAATACAGTAAATCTAGGAATTTTTATTCAACAATAAAATTGGTCGTAATTGAACAATATATTTATTTTATTGTTTTTTTATCGGAAAAATTCTTGAATATAGTGAAAATAATAGTAAAACTAATGCATTATTCTCTGTTTATTGTTTTTCGCGGTATAAAATATTATAATACATCCATCTTGAAATGACATTTATTTAACAGTTAGTGGGAAAAAATTACCTCTTAAAACTTATTTCTTCAAGTTTTATTAGCTATAAAACTAAGGTATGCTTGGTCAAACATGTTCTCTTATAAAGCAGATAAAAAATCCCACATAACTCCTTCTCTATTTTATCATAGTAGTGTGTCTGAAATGCCGACGAATATTTGGCCATTCGGTATGCAAAACGAAAAAGTCCCTACTTCATTAAAATGAGATAATTTTTATCGTTAATGGAGATGTGGACAGTTGGATGTTGTGTACAAATTTGTCAAAACAATTTAATTAATTTAAATGAGCAGACCTGATATTTTAATTTATTTTTATTACCTGAAACAGAAGCTGGACATAAAGAAGACATTTTATTTTATGGCTTCACTGGTTTATTTTATTTGATTTACAACCAAGAATTTGTTTCAATGTAGTTCCTTTTAATTTACTGACACAAATAATTTATTTTGAAACAGGTTTTCACAATAGATGTTTTCAAAATGATATAATAATCATATAAAACGCATTATGACATTTTATTTGAAAACTGAAACTAAAATAAATCTACTCAAGTTTAACACGTTATCTACCGTCTACCAGTGTATTTTACGATGACAAATAAAAACAAAAACTTTTTTTTTAAACAAAATATAATTTTCTTCTTCATGTTCATTAAATAAACGCAAAATTTCTACAAAAACTTAATAAGTTCAAGTATTTTTTTCAACAAATTAATAATGATGAGTGTACACACTCTTTACAAGTGTCACTTTTTAAACACTAGTGCGTGAAAAGTACATGTCAGACACTGTAGCTGAGCAACATACACATTCGGTTAATCTACTAGCCAACTAATAAGAACAATATTTGCAGATATCTGTACACTTACTATGGAACGCCGTTTTAATATTTATCCTATATTTAAAGATATGTTAAATTATATAAAGACGTCATTAAATGAAATAAAGACGTCTTTAATTCATTTTTGGATGTTCTTATAATATTTTTTGATATCCAAAATGTTTTAAAGACGTCTTAAATTCAAATATTTATAGATATCAAAAATTCTTTTTTAGATATCAAGAATTGAATTAAGGATATCAAGAATTAAATTAAGGATATCAAAAATTGAATTAAAGATATCAAAAATTGAATTTCGGACATCAAAAATTCAATTCTGGATATCAATCTCCATATGTAACATGTCCAAAATTCGATTTTTTGACGTCCTAAATTAATTTTTGATATCAAGAATTGAATTATGGATATCACATCTCCGTAAATAACATGTCCAGAATTCGAATTTCTGACGTCCTAAATTCATTTTTGATATCAAGAATTGAATTATGGATATCACATCTCCGTAAATAACATGTCCAGAATTCGAATTTTTGACGTCCTTAATTATTTAAAGATGTCCATAATTCAATTTTTGATGTCTTTTAATAATTAAGGATATCTGAAATTAAAAAAAGTACTACTTTATACACTTGTTACATAAATAACTATTTTGCACTTTAGAGGTATGACCTACTGACTGCTATTAAACTCATAAGCGTTTATTGTTATTCTAAATGTAAATGAAATCTGTCAAATAAAATAAAAAATACAACAATTTATTAAAAATAGGACATGCCGTATGTAATATAATCTATAATTTATTATACACTGCACTATGCAATTAAAATATTTCTGTATATTTCTGTATATTATGTATAATATAAGCATAAAACATAGTTTAGAGGTTTTGAGATACACGCTTTTAGTAATAAAATGAAAATATATAAATGGTTATTATTTAATCAAATAAAAGAGTTTTAAGAAATGCTATTACTATATGCGGTTTATTGTTTACATTTATTGTCGTCGGCTTTACTTTGATCGCTGATTTTTATATAAACTATTCACTTTATACATTGATTCTCCTTTTAACATTAGTGTAACCTTAAATTTAATAGTATTCATAAATCCAATTTTATTTGCTATTTGCAAGTAGCAATAAATAAAAGTTTCATACGCTAATCAAGTTTCATGCCGGAAATTCCTTATTTCATTTCATCCAACACGATTTTTTTCTTGTCATGTCTCATGATGCGTCGGCCATCTTGACGTTATCACCAACAGCAACAATGTTACCGGGAACTTGTACACGTTAGTCATTGGACAATTTTTATCTGTTTCCGTCGACAGTAACTTCGAAGAACCGGTCACTGTCATGTGACTGATTTCATTCTGTCATTGCAGGAACATGCGTCGTACTTGTTATGTTGTTTTATGGAATGTATTTTCGATTGTAGTCGCCATTTTGTTGTACGTTAAAATGTGATGTCTTGAGTTGCTGATTTCTTTGGAATTTGAGCTTGTTGCAACAAGAGGAAAAAATTGTTTGAAGGTTTTTTGTTCCTCTAATGCACGCTTGTAAAGAATGTTTACAATATTGCAATTTATTTGTCAATCTGTGTCAGGAGAAGGTTAAGATTTTTTTTTTCTTGTTTCAACTCAACGCGCAATTCTTTAATATGTTTTAAATGTTGGTATTTTGTATACTTGTCATGTCGTAGGTACAAATTCACATCATCACATCATATATCAAGAAAAAAATGCAGTTTTCACAAAAATGTTTCATTTAAATAAATATTACTATTCTCTACTTTAGTAACAATAACAAATTATAACGTTGGTCATTTATAACAAAACTAGATATTAAAACAGTATTACTGAGTTTACATGCAGTTTTAAAACCGTTTTTAAAACGTTTTTAGTTTTCAAAACGCCATGTATACAAGGTCAAAACGGTTTTAAGTTATCTCAAACCAAAACTAAAATTCATGAGTTTTACATTAAAACTAGTTTCACAACTACTTATTCAATTCTGATATTACGCATGCGTAGAAACATAGCATAGCGTTATTGCCGTTTTGTTTTCATAACCTACAAATAATATACTGACAGTTGTGTAGTTTTAGAGCACAGTGGCACGAAAAAAAAGGAATAATGGCAAAACAAAGAATTTGATTTGAAGAAGATGTTTTCAAATTAATCTGTGGGCTTGCTTTGAAAATTTTATGAAAACAGTTTCATGTAAGTATTTTAATTGAAAACTGAAACCATTTTGAAAACAGCATGTAAACGTAGAACATGATATACAGGATATTTTTTTATAAAAATGGAACTATTTGGCATCACTGTAAAGCTAATTTAAATCATGTACTTCCACAAAATAAAAAAAATCTGATATGTCCAACACAAAACCTCCCGCTATTTAATTTTTATTAATTTAAATGCATACCTACGTATTTACTAAAGCTGCAAACTATATTATGTTCAATTGCACATAACTATTGCTTTATTTACGATTTTCTTTATTATTTAATATGTCACTATTATTAATAAGAAGTGATTAATTTTTTTACAATGACGTTTACTTGTCAGTAACATTCATTTGAAAAATAAACTGTGTAACAAAGGAATTTTGTTTATCTTAGGCTTCAGGATTAAAAAAAGAAAAATGATTTTTAAATTTATCTGTAAAATATATAGAAAAAATATTAATGTGTACCTGTTCAAAATTCAATAATCTATAATTTTCCAATGACATAAAATGCGAAAAAATGGCATTTAATGGCATTACGTACACACACACACACACACACACACACACACACACACACACACACACACACAAACATACACACAAACATACACACAAACATACACATACACATACAGGCATCATCGTGAAAATGTTAAAATTGGATTCTAAAGACCTTAAAACGTGGTCATTTACTAAAATCTCGATATGTGATTTTTAGCACGATCCCTATACCTCCCTTACCAAGGGTAGCGGGAGGTAAAAATATATACATTCAGGACATTTTCGCTCCAAAAGTAATATTTTTACAACCACTCGGTCAGTAAAAATGTGAAGCGTACCAATTATTTTACAAAACTTGATAATATTTTGAATAACAAATTGTTTCCAGTTATTAATCAATATATTGTTTCTTAAAAAACCACATACACTCATTTCCACATCAAATAAATTATTTAAAAATTGGTGTTCACTTGTACGTATTATAAAATTAAATTCATGTCAATGTTCAAAAATAAATCAAATAAATTTTAAAAAGTAAAGAAACTTTCGAACTTATAAGTATGAAAATAAAATTATTAAAATGATTGGTAAATATGTCTACCTACTTCATATTTACTGAAAAGAATGAAATTACATGTTGTAAAATACATTCGTCAACAATGAAAACTAGAAACATTAAATCAATATAAAACTGAGTTGTTAAAAATAAAAAATAAATAAAAGAATGTCTGTTTTTAAAGTCACCTGGTGTATAGAATTATTTATTAATAAACTCACATTCATCAACTTCCAAAAAAAGTTTCCTAATAAAAACTAGACAAGAAAGACCTATTTATCATTTTGGCACCCGTGACAAGTTTCAAAATTCTCGACATTCAACAGTATTCCTATTCAGAATTAGTTTTTCATTCAGCAAAGTCAAGTGGCAAAAAGTTACACAATAAAAAATCTCCATCGAAGCTACTGTTCACAATTTCATTAATATACCTCGGATGCGCTTTGTTACACCATCGTCTCACATAAATCTAGAAGGCTAGTTTACAGAAACAAGCGAAGGTTTTCATCTGGTCGACTACCAACGCGGCAATTTCAAATTTCACGGCGGCAATTACGAATTCGATACATATTATTACTGCTCAGTACATTTTTAAGCAGTTCCAATGGATTTCAGGAAAAAAGGATGCTCAGCTACGCACTGTCAAAATTTTATTGATCAAAATTTTCGATAGTTTTTTTCAACAGGTGCCTGACGCCGAACAAAAGAATGTAGTGGATAAAAGAGTTCGTTATTTTTTTGTTTAGTGTAATGTAATTATTGTTCTGTCGTTTCCTGTTGCTGTTAACGTTGAGTGTGTTTTGTTCGCTAGAACATCACCTACTTCGATCGGAGATTAGTCTTTTCTTTACATTAGTTGATTTTCATTGCTTTCAACAGATTACGATATTTCAATTTTTCTATTTCATAAAAGCAACATGCATGATTAGATTTTCTATTACTTTATTTTAAAATGTCAACCAGTTTCATATAATTTCAACATACACATATTATTCAATAGGGAATTTCAGCGATAAAATTTTAGCATCTCTTGCGGTGATGATACGAACTATTCAGACACTATTCTAAATATTTAGATATGTTAGAGTTGAAAAATAGATTTAAAAATCATAAAGGCTATATGATAGCATAAATAGAATAAAGTATTTTATATTAAAAAAAAAATCTGATGTGGCTAGCACATTACCTTCCGTCAAATCTATGAGTTTTGTATAAATCCCATAGCAAAATTTCCTTGGAAAAGATTCTATATATTCAGTAAAATTGTATTTTCTAGAAAGTCCATATCGAAAATTCATTGAAAAAGATTCTATAAATCCAATAAAATTATAAAACGAACTTACACTATGTAAATTGCACTTGACACTGACATCTGTCAATTAGAATTATTTGAATATATCAGATGTTTTCATAATTATATCAAAGCAGGTTGATTTATAAAAATTTATCTTATAATTTCTTTAACTCTATATCTATTAAATATGAACGAAAATGTATAATCAAACCGTATAGACAATAAGATATTCTTTCATATTGATAACCAAAAATGTCAAAAAAAAAATTACTGCGTTTTTGAAGAAAAACTGTTAAGAACTTCAAATAAAGGAACTTCCGATTGGCCCATTATAAACAAAATCTAATCAGCTCTTCATATGGATGTAAAGAAGAAGAATAGGAAAGAATTATAATTTTTATAATTGTAGTATTCGAGTTATCCTCGGAGAAATTTTTGTCACACACACACACACACACACTCACACACATACACACACACACACACACAAACGCACGCACACCAACGTAAAACTATTAAATTCGTATTCTTGGAACCCTAACATGTGCTTATTCATTAAAAACTCAACACCGAATTTTTTAACCAAAGACAATAAACAATACCTTACTTAAAGGTGATGGAAGGTAAAAATATTACACGCAGTAATTACATATGTTCAAAACAAAAAATGTTTTAAAAATAAATGCCAGTGAAATCCAAAATATTTCAGTATCAGTTTAGACATTTCTTAAATTTAGAAAGATCCTTAAGTAAGCATCAGTTTGTAAGGTAGAGTAGGTATTAAAATACCTATCTTCATATGAATTATTTTTAAACGAATTTAAGACAATTAGGCGTGCGACAAATAAATATTGCCGCTATGTCGATGTGGTTCGGAAATATGTAGCTAGAAGATACAGACTTGTAGCAGTGATTGTTTAAGAAAATCACCAAAGGTCAGAAACTGAGAAGTGGCACTGAATCAATTTATATGTCGTTTATCATAAAAATTATTACCTTGCAATATCATAACGTTCTAATAACTTGACAAAATTGTTATTAATAAATTAATAACATGAAATTATAGCAGCAACTTAAAATCAGTACATGCGGTTATTATAGACAAACTGTCAAATAAAAACGGTGATTGATGTATTCAGAATAAAAAGTAGTTTTTTCCCTAACTCGGTATCTCCTTTTAATTACCGGTCGATTATTTATTTATCACGTTTGATTAATTACGCGTTTTCTTCATTAGTGATTAAACGTATCTACAGTGAAAGTCAATTTAATCCGAGCGGTAAATGCTCCATATGAAATAGTTTTGCATAAATGATTAACCAAGAAAGTAATAGCGAACAATAAACTCAAATTTTAATAACAATGCGAAATTTACTCAACAAGAAAATAGATGAAATCCACGCGGTTGCCTTCGAATTATGGAAAAAATTACTACTTTCTCGAGAGAAAATATAAGAAGCCCAAGAATTACACCTAGGTCGTAAATTGTAATTAATATAAATATTAACAATCACACTAGGTATTCCAATGAACAAATTGCACCAATTTTTATAATTCTGGAATGTTTCTATCATTTCTAAATATTTTCATAATTAATTTTCATATTTCAAGAGAAAATTTTTAAATGAAACTTTAATACGTTTATAAATATATTATCACAGCGTTCCGTCCAGAAAAACCTAAATTTAATGTATTTTGTACAAATCCCAAAGCAAAAGTTCATTGGAAAAGATTCTATATATCCAGTAAAATTGTAACACGAACATAATACAATTTTTTACATATTCCATTTTTTATGGCATTTATCTATTTTTATTGCAATACTTTTATTTCTAAAAATTCACACAGTTGTACAAATAGGTACTATAAAAATGCGTACACTTACGTAACATTCTCTTTACAATCAAATAATATTACTACCAAGTTCATATCTCTACCCATTTTTGAATTATTTCCCCAAAAGTCAATATACCCCACATTTAGATAAAAACTTCAAAATTTTCAAAAATCCAATTTTTATGTATCTAGATACATCTCAATTTTGAAACCGCAGGTCGATATCTCTTTTCGTTCTCGAGATATTTAGATTTAAAGTTTTGCTCAAAACTGCCCATTTTTGGGTAATAACCCAAAAATGAGTCGAGATATGAATTTGGCGACAACACTATTCGATCCTACGGGCAAAACTACATAAGTATACCAATTTTCAGAATGTTTGAAGACCGCATAGAATCTCTAAAGCAAAATAACTGAAAATGGCAAAAAATCGCAAAAATCTAAGGGGTACCCCTTACGATTTTTTCAGATTTTGGCCATTTTCAGGGGTTTTCAAGTTTTTATTTATAAAAAATGAACCGGTTGGACAAAAATTATGAAAATTACTATATTTATGTATTTTTATCCGTAGAATCGAATGGTGATGTCGCCAAATTCATATCTCGACCCATTTTAGGGTTAATACCCAAAACTGGGCAGTCTTGAGCAAAACTTCAAATCTAAATATCTCGAGTTCTAAACGAGATATCGACCTGCGGTTTCAAAATTTGGAATCAGCGCATTGAGATGTATGTAGATACATAAAATTAGATTTTTGAAAATTTTAAAGTTTATATCTGAATATGGGGTACCTATATTGATTTTAGGGTAATAATTAATAATATATGGTAGAGATATAAACTTGGTAGTAATATTATTTGATTGTAAAGAGAATGTTACGTAAGTGTACGCATTTTTAGAGTACCTATTTGAACAACTGTGTGAATTTTTAGAAATAAAAGTATTGAAATAAAAATGGATAAATGCTATAAAAAATGGAATATTTAAAAAATTGTATTATGTTCGTGTTACAATTTTACTGGATATATATAATCTTTTCCAATGAATTTTTGCTATGGAATTTGTACAAAATACATGAAATTAATGGAAGGTCTTGTGCTTGCCACAATAATTTTTTTAAACAAAATTTAGATTTTTGAAAATTTTGAAGTTTTTATCTAAATGTGGGGTATATTGACTTTTAGGGTAATAATTCAAAAATAGGTAGAGATATAAACTTGGTAGTAATATTATTTGATTGTAAAGAGAATGTTACGTAAGTGTACGCATTTTTAGAGTATTTGAACAACTGTGTAAATTTTTAGAAATAAAAGTATTGAAATAAAAATGGATAAATGCTATAAAAAAGTTCATTGGAAAAGATTGGGTTAGCACTCTCCTTTAGCTTAGTGATCGTCTCTAGTAACCATGGCAATAACTTGCATCCTTTTCTTATTAATGTATTATTACATAAGTCTCTCTTTATTTCATTTTTAATTCGGGCCACCCTATTTGTCACAAAATTTAACGAGCCGTTTTGAAACTTTATGATATTTTTGAGTTACATTACTTCATTCTAGTAAATAATTCTGCATCAAATGAAAATCCCTGTATGATTGAAAATCTAGGATGAAAATCTCATATCTCATGTCTACCGCTTATTTAACTCAATATACCCTTTATCATTAGTTAATTTTGTTGCCATTCTATAAAATAATAACAACCAAAAGGGCATATATTACAAACTAAATATTTCTGAGAGTTTTTTTGTGTTTTCTAAATCCTGTTGTATTATACAGAAGAAGTTTTGACTTTACGACGGCGATTTTATCCATTATATCAATTTAGAAGTACCATCTAAACAAACAAAGAGTTTAGGATAACTATTCTAATAGCTCATTACAATGATGGTTATGTTCTACATGTAGAAGTTTAGTAGGTGCTGAAAGGTTAAAATGTGGGAATGATCCTCCCAATCACGTTGATTTGTAGGGTGTTTCGCTAATGGTAATGGTAAAGTGGGGTTAACAACATCAAAACAATTACCATAAACCAAAACAAAGTGAGCAAGACACCAACAAAGTGCTGGAACCGTTAACAGACTGTCATCGCGGACAAAACAAATCTAATTGAAAGTGCATGTAGCAATAGCCTGCATAAAACAAAACATCTACGAACCAACAGCGACTATCGCGCCAAAAGCGACCGGAAACGGGCAGACATGTGCGGCCCGTACCCAGCACTTCCGGCAGCTAGAACAAAATGGCGGACATAACGCCGACTAAGCGGGCGCATAAATAAAACTGCACAAAAATGGTATTGGAAGCGGGAATAACCAGTACAGAAGCGAAAACCGTCATGTCCATTATGAAATATTTTAATGTTGTTTTAATTGAAATACATTTTTTGCGCGTACACTGCAACATTTATCATGAGGGAAATAAATACAATAAAATTTATAGCAACCATTGAAAAACAGTTGATGCACGGTTCGAATTTTATACACGTGTGTACTTTTGTATCCTAACCTTACACTCAACAATAGGTGAAAGATATGTCTACAGCATCCCGTACATATGAAGTTCTTAACCTTTAACCGACTAAGGGCCAGTTGTACAATCTCCGGTTAGAATTTTAACTGGAAGTTAAATAAACAATATTGAATCGGGTTATTGACAGCAATGATCAATTTGTCATTTGACAGCTCATTTCGTTTCAATTTTGTTTATTTAACCGACAGTTAAAATTCTAACCGGTTATTGTACAACTGGCCCTAAGTGGGGTAACTTAGTGACCCCAGGTATACATTTTACTTGATATTTCTTTGAATTTTTTTTTTTCTTATGTTGAAGTTTCATGTAATCCTCCATTCTGTCGCCTACTTTCTGGTAACTTATCCACGAACTATTAAAAAAAATGTACAGAGTAAAATAAAAATAAATAGAGCAATTCCACCACGCGGAACGCTAGCCGCCAATAGAAAGAGGGGTAGGTGCTTTCTCTGCACACGACAGAATGACTAAAAATTACGCTCATATGCTCAGTGTCAAAAAACACAAAAAAAATTTAAAAAATAAATACTTTTTCTGAAAGCTGCGCAAATGCCGCTTAATGTTTGCTGAGTTTTTCTTTTTATTTTCGAGTTGATATTTTTGCACACTACATAATAAATATGTTTTAGTTAATGAAGCTTTAATAAACCTATTAATCATATATTTTAGGTTCATACATTTATTAAGTAATTGTTACATAAAAGGTCACTGAGTTACCCCACTTAGCAGTTTACATCGAGTAGAAACACTCAGTTGGTTAAAGGTTAAGTGTGTACCTACCTATATACATTTTAGGTTATAGCTATTTTTTCCAATAATTGATACAAATTTAAAATTAATTATTTCGAGAATTAAAGAAGACATAGATCCGTCAATTTAAAATTATGTTGAAAAGAATATGTATGTGTTATTTTTTCAAGAGCATTCTGTATTTATTTATGAGTTATAATATTATACAAGTGTCAAGCTAGAATTATTGACAATATCTAAATAAATCAAGTATAGGTACCTATGGATGCATTGCACAGTAATTGCCCTATGACGTTATATTAAGTCTGTCATCTAGCGATATTTTAGTAAAGCTTTGTAGAGATGATGCTCTGTTGCCACATAATTGATAAATAATTAAATCAGATTGTATTAATTAAAAATTATACTAATAATGCCAAAACAAATAAATTATTGCAGTTTTGGATTTGAATATGATATATCCAATAAAGAAAAATGAATTTTGTGTCAAAATTAAGTTTTAAACAATAGTAAAATTTAATAATAAACGCAACTGGCAACAATGGATTATCTGTCATGTAATGAATCTGCTTAATTTGTGAAGCGTTGTTGAAATGTTATAAGTTCAAAAAATAAAAAAATATTTCAAAACTATGGAACAAAAAGAAGTAAAATGTGTTAAGAAATACAAATTATTTCGAAAATATTGTTTCGTAGTTTCTTGTAATGCGCCATCCCAATTATTATCGTATCATAGATTTCTGAAGAACCCAGAAATGAGAAAAAAGTGGTTCATTTAATTAAAAATTAATACAGAAGTAAAGTAATTCACATTTGTCTGTTGTAAACATTTTAAGGAATCTGATTTCATACCAAGCTTTTTGAATTTAAAACTGACAACTATTTCATTTTATCATCTCTATGCGCAGAAAAACAACTGCGTATTGAAAACGTCTCATTTTTTACTATCTCTCTCACTTTGTGCAATGCATCCATTGGTAAAGTGATGAGTTTGGGACGAGTCCCAAATAAGCATTTTTTGTATGAATGAAACATAATATTTTTTCGCAAACCGTTTAACTAATGAATTCCATCATTAATTTAAAATGGAGCATATAACATTCAACTTATTTTATCCGTACAAATTTAAAATATGACGCTGCTATTTGAATAATTAATGTTCCAAAAAATGATTTACTTTTGTATAATCGCCATAGTGATATAAACAATACTTAAATAGCCCACTTTTTTACAAAAAAATAATGACATAATAGCTCAATTACGTAGGTACGGTTGGCAAAAAAATCATTTAAAATTAATTAGTCATATTTTGATTCTCTTTTACCCACATAAATATGACGATTGTGACAACTATAAACTTCACATATTACGCAGCACTAACGCTTACTTTGCTTAGGCTACTTTCAGATTGAAATATAAAACATGGATGCTACTAATCTATTAAAATTCAAGTAGATTTATCCGGATTTACTAGTAGAAATCTAGTGCTAGTATGTTGCATATTTCTTGTAAAATTGAAATAACATTAAAATACTCAATCCTAATTCCTAAATCATGTTTTAGTCAGACATTGTACTTTGAAGTTTCTGTCAATCAAAATATGTTCAACATACATCATGTGAGCCACTTGTTTAGTCAGAGTCCAAAATACTGAAATATTTTGAAAATGATGTAATTTTGTATGTAGAATCAAATGTCGAAGTCGACAAGCATGTATTTCCAATCATTTTTGGGTTATTGCCCGAAAATGGAATTTTTAGGGTCTAAGTTTAAACACAGGAACTAAAAAATATTTTAATTTGCGGTTTAAAAATTTAGAATCTGCGCATTGCAATATAATCTAAAAATATAGAAAGCAGATTTTTAAAATTTTTGAAAATTTTCCCCTAATGCATATCGTTCGCTGTCAGAAATTCTAAATCACTGCATAGATATTATTTATTTTTATTTTGTAACGAAATTCTGACAATAAAAATGATATGCATTTCTTTGTAACTTTGTTTAAATTCTACTACAAATGAGCAATATTTATGAAATATCAAAATGGATTTTACAACAATTAAACAGGTAAAATGAAATCTGATTAGGTGTAGAATTTAATTCTCTACCAATGTTAAATGGCACAAAAGTGACCCCTGTGGTGCACTCTCCACCCAGCAATGAGTGCCCGTGAGGTGACGCCTGGTAAGCGCCCGCACGGTACAAATATGTCATCATCATTACCGATATCTGCGATAAAGCAGATTGTGGCACATTCAGAAATGGGTAATATGCCGTGATGATATATTTATTTGGAATATTTTTGTCTAAAATTAAATGGGAAGTTTTGTGCAAGGAAAAAGTGTTTCCCATGTTAATGGCTATTTTATGGTATAATTTAAGATTTTTATTAATATCTACTTGTTATATTTAAAATTAAAATGGGAGTAATATTTATTTTGATGGTTTTTAAATTAATTTTTGTAGTTATCAACGCAAATTTTGTTGGTTATGTTCTTCCATTTTATATAACAACCAAGGACCACCCTTAATATAACACGTATTTACAAGGAAAGTTGAGTGTCTCAATGAAGTAAAACCGGCTCTGGATAAAGCAAACATATGTAGGCTTAGTCTAGATAAAAATAGATACCCACATTAGAAGGAATAGCACATGCCCCGTTTGCTATTTAGCGCAAAAACGATGACTACTTATACGCACACTTTTTAGCGTCTAATACACTTTCCCTTATTAAGCCTCGAGCCCGGTTCGGTTTGGTTTCCCGCGGCAATTTATTTCATTTTTAGTATTTTGTGGTGAGCAGTTGCCAGTTGCTGTTGGTAATGAAGATAGAATTGTGGAACAATCAACAGTTCTTGGCGATGAATGAGCTACGATGACCTTGTACTGTAATAGTAATTTGGAAGGCTGTAACGATTAATTAACTATTTTAATAATATAGCGGAGGGTTATAATGAACGGCATGGCTTCATGAATCGTTACATATATGTCGAAGTACGGCTTTCGCAACGCAACACAGGTTAGCTGTTAGCTATCAGTGACAAGGATGATGCATTTACTTTTCAGAATAAAAAACAAACTATGAATCATTTTATGAAGGTGTCAAATCACTGTTCAATAAAATGCAATACCATTTTTATATTTTTTCTAACACCTACTTTTATTGTTATAGGTAGGTACTTTTTTTGTACTAATTTTACTTAAAATGCTAATGTAAGATTATTAAATTGTACTAAATTATTAGACATATTGCCTAATGAAATAATCGGGCCTATTCTACTCATGCCCATATTCATAAACACTCGTAAAAATTTTAAACAGTTCGTTATAATTTTTATCCAATAAAAACAGTCGACATTGAAAAAAATAATCGAATTTTTATTTGTCAAGTTTGATGCTATTTGTCAAATATTATAACTAGCAGTTTTGAAACTTTACGAGTGTTTATGAATATGGACATCAGTGGTTAATTTTCAACTGGTTAAAAAATTTAGCCAATCAAGTGTGCTAATATAAAACAAAAAATCGATTTTTAGTTGTCAAATCAATATCATTAGGATAATTTTGTTAACCAGTTGTTGAAAATTTACCCCTGAATTACAGAATGGTCCCGATAATCTAATTATAATTGGATAAAATTAAATTCTTTATTATTTTTTAGGTACTAAAAATTTAATTAAAACAAAAAAAATTAATCACAATTTTTGATATCTATTCGCGCAAGACGGTGTGATGTCACAACAATTTTAGTTGTTGCTCTACTCAATAAGAAGCGCATACCTATACAGGATGAGACCTTGACCTATACGCATAAATGTGAGGAATGATAGTTTGTGATAGGTAATGACAGATAATGAAAAAGAAATTTAGTAAAAGTTGTTTATTTACGGAGATAACGAATAAAGTTTGAAATTTTTTAGTAGCAATAAACTAATAAAAAATTAATTAACTAGGGTGCTGTGCATTAGTATCATAACAATTGTTCGAAGTTATTCCCTTCATTTTCGATGCACATTTACGCGCGACCAATCCATGATGTACCACATGCACGGATGATGTCTTTGGGGAAACCTTTGTGCATAAAGGCGCGCTGCAGCTACTGAATTTTGTTCTACTTCTCCGTACGCTAATATCATATCCATAAATTCTGCGTTGGTGAAATGATGCGCCATAATAAAAACTCAAATATACGAAAGATTACGAAATAATGACAGACACAATTGAAAACAATTGCTATGACACTAATGCAAAGCACCCTAGCTGCTACTAAAATAATTTCAAACTTTATTCATTATCTCCGTAAATAAACAATTTTTACTAATTTTTTTTTTTTCATTATCTTTTATTACCTATCACAAACTATCATTCCTCACATTTATGCGTATAGGTCAAGAATCACCCTGTATTAAAGAGTTGACGTCACATAATTTAAAGTGTTAAAATGAAAATTATATAAATTAACCATACACATTTGGAAAGAACAAACTCTAAAATTCATCATTTTATTCAACCTTTAAAAAAATAATTATCGAAAAATGAGTTACGGACTCCATTATAGGTCCATCAGTTGCATAAAACATTAGCTGGTGACATACAGAATGTAACAGAAATAAGTACATTAAAATTAACCAGAGATAGAACTCGGCAAAAGCAACTATATTTCTTAATAACTTTTTGTCGAAATCGCAATTTATTTAAATATTTCAAGACATATGTATTACTGATACCTACACAAAAAAGTAAGTGACTGACAGAATTCGACAAGAGGAACAATATTTCTTAGCAACACTTTTTTTGATTTCTCAATTTTTTAGTATTTTGAGGCAGGCAATAAATATTTTTTACAAAATTTTTGAATATTTTTTAACACATGTTTACAAAAAAAGTTACTAAGTAATATTTTTCCTCTCGACGAGTTCTATCACTGGTTAAATTTAATGTACTTATTTCTGTGACACCCTGAGCCTGTATAGTTGAATTTAGGTAAACGAAGACATCGCAATGAAACCATTTAAGCATTGGAAATACTGCCTGCATATTTCTCCATCATTTGATATAAAATGAAGTTTGTTTATTTTTATGTCCTACCTGTGTCTGCGTGAGGCCAAGACTTGCAGCGAGCTCTGCGCGTTCTGGGAGCGCGAGGTACTGCGTACGCTGGAACCGACGGTTGAGCTGTTGCAGCTGCAGGCTGCTGTAGATGGTCCTCGGCTTGCGCATCTTCTTGCCCTTGCCGCCTCCCGACGGCCGCTCCAGCGACAGGCACTTCTCTGCATCATCAACAACCACAACAAGACATTAGAGTACGAAAACTCACACCAACAACAACAACACGGCAGGTGACCTGGCAATACATCCTAAGTGATTTTAGATACATTTTACGTGAGACTTTTAAATTATAATTTAAAAGTCCAATGGCCGATTTCACCACCGATTCCTAAAATTTAAGTAATGCTTATGTACCCGATGTGCACCACATAGGCATTACCTAGCAAAATTTCGTTTTCACCAGCCGCTAAGCATTGCCTATCTTGATTTAGGAATTACTTAGCTAGGTATCTGTTTTCCGATGCCCAAATCGCTAAGTATTTCCTAACGTTTGACAGCTGACACTTCAAAATGAAAATTGTACAATTTTATTGAATATTTTGATAGTTATAACGAAGAAATAGAAAGATATGCACAGGATAAAAAAGAAAGAACAAATTGTTTTGAATTCTGTGATGAAAAATGGTTTTCGAAAAGGTGTCCTTTTCATTAGAAAACAGAATTTTTATTACGAGTTTATATGATATAAAATTAATTAGTAAATACATAAATATATCGTTTTATTCTTTATTTTATATTTTGGGAAATTACATTTGGTATTCACATGTAATTAAATTCATAATTTTTACAAAAATGCCATAGTCAAATATCATAAATATGTTAAATTTTTTCTTGAAATCATAGGATTCAGTTTCTGTTTTTGTATTATATTTATTCTATATTTTGCCATTTATATTTTTTGTCTTGTTCATTTTCATCTTTGTTTCATTTATATTTTCCACTTCTGTAATACAAATTTATGAATATATATATGTAAAGGAAATTTCTTTAAAAATTTAATTATTTTGTATACCTCAACGTAATATTAATAATATCTCCACATAATTTCCAATGTCATTGTTGACAAATACAATTGACAAATGTCATAAATTATTAAAAATTATTCATTTATTTCCAGTGTGCAAATATAATATCACAAAAGTAACTAATAATCCGATGCCTACGTAAGTAATTCCTAGCTGGGCATTGCTTTGTTTGGTGAAATCCAAAATGGATAAGTATCAGTTTAGGCAGTTCTTAAATTTAGGAAATTCCTTGCTAGACAACGGTTTAGGAATCGGTGGTAAAATCGGCCGCAAATCTCCTAACAACTCATTTTCGCCAAAAAAAAATAAATAAAAGAGGTATTGCTAGTACAGGAAACTTTGAACATGACCAGGTCACCCCCGATACAAAAAATATAATAATGTTACAGCTATTATGGGACTGGGGTAGTACCATATTTCAAAGTAAATATAATAATTAAAAAAAATTTTCGGAAGGAAATAACTACTCTCAGAATAAATAAATTTATTTAAAATCGTCACTAAAGTGCACAAAAAAACTCAGAAATTGGCACTGAAGTAATCCATTACGATTTCAAGCAAATGCAGTGTTGCCAACCGTATAATAATTATTGTACATATAAGATAATTTGGGTAGCTGTACAACATATAATAGTAAATTTGTACGTAAAATGACAAAAAATATGTGCAAGAATAACGAACTAAACAATTCCGGTAAAGAATATTGAAATGAAACATAATTTTGAGTGTCCTTTACGATAACCTCAATGTTCGGAGGTTAGCAACATCGAGTGTCAAGCTGACAGTTACTTAAACATAACGTATAAGAATAAAATATTCCTTTCATTTTCACAAATTTTCAATTTCAAATAACATTTAATGTGTAACTCGGCACTGAAATTTCATAAATAAATAAATATATCATCACGGCATATTACCCATTTCTGGGTGTGCCATTATCTACAAATATGCATGTAGACATTGGTAATGATGACGATATATTTTACCGTGTGGGCGCTTACCAGGCGTCACCTCACGGGCACTCGTAGCTGGTGTGGAGAGTGCACCACAGGGGTCACTTTTGTGCCATTTAAAATTGGAAATATTTGGCGCCAGTCGGGATCGAACCCGGTTCCCCAGGGTTCGCGACCAGACACTCAGGCACGCGGCCACGGGACCCCATAAATAACTACTATTTTATCAAGTCATCATTATTAGAGACAATATATTCTTTAATGGGTTACATAAAACCTTAAGTAGTGCAAACATTTTCAAACCAATTCGTTTTAGAACAGACTGAATAGGGCAGACAAGCAGAGCACGATTCAAACTGTAAATAGAGTATTTGTGTTCAAAATGATTTTTTTAAAGCTAGAAATTGCACATGCAGAGCATTAAATAATATAACTAGGAAAAAATAATCTTAAATCATATTATTAACATAACAAGTATTTATTTAGAACCATTTACTTGCAGATGTAAAAATTGCTTGTAATGCAGCCATAGTGATGAAATTATATTAAGTAAATGGAGGAAAATTGATTGGCTAAGATAAAGGTAGTGTAAGAAGAAATAACGTGCTACCAGTTATTTTTTAAACATTTTTTTTTTGTTTTGTACATAATGTAACTACTTTACATTTTTCATGTGATTTTAAAAACGGAATAAAATTTACACCTATCAAGCTATCATACAGTCTTTATGTTTATATCTTGAATCACTTCGACAAATTCGATACGCAAATCTTATACTCATTGATTTTTAAATCTATTTTTCAACTTTACGTATCTAAACACACAGCTATTTAGAAAAGTGTCTGCATAGTCACCGCAAGAGGTGCTAAAATTTTATGGACGAAATCCCCTCTTCACGCGACACATTTTAATCATATGCATCAAAAAGGCAGAGAAATTCTTATGCCACCAGTAGCACATTTATGTAAGGCGAACCAGTAGCAGATTACTGTTATGTAAATTATGTATATAGTTCATCCAAACTTCAGAGAGTAATAATTGTCAGAGTTATATTATACAGCAAAACAGTCGAAGTTAAACAAATTTTTAGATGAACAATCTTGTACCTTTAATTTCAATTGATTTTCATGACTGTTTCTGGCATCAATCTTTTTATTTAATTATTTATGAAAATAATATATTATTATATTTTTTTATTACTATGAAAAATATTGTATAAATTTTCATTATAATACTTTTTAAAAAATGTAAATTCTGTTAAAGTGAACTATTTCCTATTTAGGTCCGATATTTTCATATATAATTAAACTGTCGGTTACTTTAACTGTCGGTTATAAGAACAATGTGGCATAAAAAATTGACACATGTGTAATTTTTATAACTTATGTTATAATATCGATGCTACGTTTTTCTTCTAACTGACAGTCGAGCTGACAGTTAAGTTAGCAGAATATTTAACTGGTAATGGAAAAATGGAAATAACGGGCCTTAAAGTAATAAATATAATTGTCCATTGGAACAGAAATTAGAAATATTACCTAATTTTGCTTATAGATTCAGAATTTTATGTTCTACAACTTTTATTTGTAGGTTTGTACCTATAGTTATTTTTTATACAGGACGATAAAATTGTATTTTATCGACGAGCAGAAAGTTTAATTCACGAGCGATTTCGCGAGTGAATTTTTTTCGCGAGTCGATAATTTAATTTTATCGTAGTGTGTAAAATTCTATTTTCTTCTATAGCAGATTTTAAAGAGCAAAAATTAGAAAAAAATATATTAAATTATTTAAGAACAATTTAAAAATCGCAGTAGCGTGGTAGTTATAGAATTTGTTTGAAAACAATTTCATTTTATTCATGTTTATACAATTGAAGTTATATATAATATGAATCGCCAAAATGTATAATTTGTTTTTATTTAAATAAAAATTGAAGTTCTTTATTGTTGATGTTAAAGTATTATTTTATCTACCCTTACGGTTAAAATGTCACTTAGTTAACTATTTCGAGTTGAATAAACCACACTTTAAAATCTGCTATAGAAAATAAAATAATTAAGAAAGCAGAAAATTAAAAAAAATTATTATTTTTCATGTTAAAGTCCTATGTTCGGCTTGCCAGTGTGTATGTACATACATATATTAATGTTTCTCATACAGGCAGATTTAACATATTCATAACTCTTATCAATTTTTACTTTTGTAACTCTAAACAATGAATGAAGTATGACTTTGAGCAATTGATATTGATATTATTATCTAACACGTCAATGTTTTAATTCACGTATCTATTTAAGATATCGAAATACAATTATAATACATCAACTAAAATGAATTATCTCTTTCATTTTTTCTCAAGTACAGAGCAGAAATAAGAGGGGTTATGTGCCTTAAGAAACGCAATGCAAGATAACCGCCATATATTAATTGACAACAATTGGAAATCTAAATTGGAAACCAATTAATTTGGTTAGTTGTATCAGTTCTCAAATTAATATTTATGTGATGTAGTATCGTTAAAAAGCAATAAAATGAAAATTGGTAGATCCCCCCCTATATTTCCGTTATAAAAAAATGTTTCAGTTTTTCAGAAAGGAAGTAAAGTAACAAATATAATAGCAGAGTCCTCATACAATTATATTTATTTTTAATGAGAAATTCCTCTTCTCCATCCATACTAGTGTCCATCTCCCATGTCCATGTCATTGTCACGTAACATAACCTCCTCTGCACGCATTGGTAGCGAGTGCGCATGTGTGGAACCCACAACCACGCAAACACTACAGTGGACATACGGGAACACAACACACAGAACAGAACATACAGTTACAGTACACACCAGCATTGCTGCATACTGCATGCGGTAACCTAACCACTGAATACGTTATTAAATGTGCGTTTAACCTGTCACTAATTGATTACTAACTATCGATCAATTATCTGCCTCATAAATGCCACATTCATGCCAATTCAGGATGGATAATGCATTGAAATGGGTTTGAAGGTTATGCCAACAGGAATTAGGTTAATGTTCGACCTTATTCCAAAGAAAACATGAAGGAAAAAATATATAGTTTAAACTTGAATAGTATAGTAGACAAGGTGTACCTAGCTCAAATTTGTACATGTTTGATGGTTAAAAGGCCTTTATTTTGAAGGATAGTCCTTTCTTGACAGAAAGTCGTTCTTAAATTTTATTTATGCACGGACGTATCATAATTTGATAATTAAACACAAATTTCTTTGGCATAAACGATATTTTATAGCCCGCGGGCCTCATTATAGCCCGCCGGGCTATAATGAAACGTCAATCCAAATTATAATCTACAATACAAACAATTTAAACAGGCACCATGAAAAGTTTTTATTACAAATCGAAAATTTTTATACTCTTTAATGCAAAATGAAAAATAATCTTGTGATATTTACATGGAAAGCACAGAGATACACAAATAAAACTCAAATAACAGAACTAATAAACAAACAATAAACTGTTGTTCTCCGCTTTCATAGCAACACTAGATACTGGATGTACGTTTATAAATTCTGTTCGCTACAATTTTTCTAACACTCAATTTGAAAATTTTCGTCCGTGCATAAAGTTTTGTATGTACCAAGAGCGCGCAACTTGCTTTTATGGCCTTTGACGTGTTTTTATCCCTCGGCTTACGCCTCGGGCTCAAAATCCCACCGCAGGCCATAAAAACCTCTTTACGCTCTTAATACATAAATAACTATTATAGCAACATTTATCTGAACTGTAACTTTTAAAATAAATTCACAAGGATATGAGTTCTTACATTTTTATATTTTACAGTTATTCAACAAAGAAGTATTTTACACAAAACAATAACGAATTATTTTTTAAAATATTTTTATCTATTTAAGACATATGAATCGAAATCTTTTTGTATTTGTAAATATCTCCAAAACCTTATATTCATAAAATTATTTCCAGCGTTCATAATTTTTACCTCTCGCTAAGAGAGCCTCTCGCTAAGAGAGGTATTGGAATCGTGCTAAAAATCGCAAATCCAGATTTTAATGGATAAGCATGTTTTAAGGTCCCTATAATCCGATTATAACATTTTTACGATGATGTTAGTATGTGTGCGCGTGATTGTGTATGTGTATGTGTGTGTATATCTGTGTGTGTGTGTGTGTGTGTGTGTGTGTGTGTGTGTTTGTTTGTTTGTTTGTGTTGTGGATGTTGGAACCACGGTTTCTCAAATACTATAAGACTTAAAAAAATATTTAACTGCAGATTCCTCATTCTGACCTTCCTGGAAAGAGCTGATTAGATTTTAGTAACAATTGGACAACCGTAAGTAATAGTTTCTTTAAAAAAATCTTCTAAATATATTTTTTTGGAAATTTTTGTTATTATAAATATTGACGAACATAAAATTCTCCATCTAATACACTTATATTTTTTAATTAATCTTGTATAGATTTAGAAATAAAGGCACTGTAATATATAGAACAATCTAATGTGGTACATCGCAGAGGCTAAGGCACTAAGGAAACCAGTTGACAAATTCAAATGTTTATAACATAGTTTGTAAATGACAGACGTCAGTATCAAAAATCAGTTTTAGTGACATTCTGAAAGTTTTTTTCTGGAAAGTACATTTAATCTTTCTTATTGTTTATTAATTAAATATTTAAAATTGTAGGTAAAATGCATATATCCATCAGAAATATAAATATATCATCACGGCATATTACTCATTTCTGGGTATGCCAATCTGCTTTATCACAGATATCGGTAATGATGATGACATATTTGTACCGTGCAGGCGTTTAGCAGGCGTCACCTCACGGGCACTCATTGCTGGCGTGGAAAGTGCACCACAGGGGTCACTTTTCTGCCATTTAAAATTCGAAATATGTGACGCCGGTCGGGATCGAACCAGGTTCCTCAGGTTCGCAACCAGACACTCAGGCACGCGGCCACGACACCCCCATAATAATCATAGTGCAGTGTTACAAAAATCCTGCTAACCATTAACATTCCTTAAACCTATTTCTTTCATATCATCGACTGTATTAGTGACATCTATTGAAAGCCCCCCATGGTACGTTATTACCAAAATTTGCTATAAGCAATGTGTAGAAATAATTCATAATATCTATTTATCCAAATATTTACCTTAATTCACCCTAATACATCGAGTATAACGGAAAAATTCCCTATACCACTCATTCGGTCATCAAACATCTGTATATTGAAACAAAAGGTGAGGGACAACGAATCGGCATCACTTCGCCTGTCATTTGTTATCCACTTTACGAGGTTAGGGTCCGGGCGCCCAACGACAACGTTCCGTTGTTACGTTCGTTCGCCCTTACGACCAAGACTGTGTCCTCAATCGCCTACCTACATGGGGGTAGCATATCACCTCGAATGCGGAAGTCACTATGTTGGTATGAGTGTTTTTACGACCATGTATCGATAACGGACATTTTATTTCTTCTTTTCGCATGGACGCTTTCCCAATGCCCCGCTAGTGTTGTGTTTTGTTACTGAACTGGAGTTGCGATATTGTTTTATCAACAATGGCTGACGTGATCTGGTTTTGTGCTTTGTTTTTTGTTTTCTGATTAGTTTCTAATCCTCGAAGTGGGGCTATCGCCATTTGAATTAGAAATTTGCACAAAAGAAAAGAAGAAAACTCTAATGTAGAGAATTTGTTTAACCTGTGAAATAAGCATGGTTTGCACATTAAAACTCTTTGAACAAGATTTAATACAATTTAGATCAAAGAATGTTGTGCAATTTATGTAAAATAATCAATTTTTTTATTCTGGAAAGAAATATTAAAGAACGACTTTTATAATTTTATGCTTTTTTCTAAATGAGTCCTTTATAATATTTGTTTATATTTGCGTCTTTTATATACTAAAATATATTTAAAAAACTGTAATGTTGTAGTTGGTAATATTGCATTGATATTTATTCAATTATTTGAAATTTCATTTCAATTCTGATTTATGACGTTTGAAAATTTAAGTAAATGTCATGTAGTACCAACCTTCTAAATCATAAAATTGTGTACCGAAATGAAGGCTATTTCGATACGCAACTGGGTTTCATAATGACCTCACTATGAATGCAAAATATTAAGTTATTTATCGGTCATTTGATATTAGTTGCAAAAGTTGAAAATGTGGTTTCGATTCATGATTTATAATTTGACAACTTCGTTAGTTTTTAAGTCAGCCTTAAATCAATTTGACGGTTTTTAAGTAAGTACCCTAGTAATAAATTTGACAGCTTTGGCAGTTTTTACGTCTCCCAGAAAAAAAAGCATTCCAAAAGAAGATTATATGGCAGTTTTTAAGAAATGGAAGGAAAGAAGTATTATTGAAAGGAACTACATACTTTTAACATAAGTAGGTATTTAAAATAAAATTCTAAAAAATATGACCATATATCTTTTTTAATTATTTTAGCGTAACCCCCTTATCAGTTAAGGATCAGTATACACAACACATGTACTTCGTGTATGGATTTTGTGAAAAAAAAAACCCTTAATTACAAAACTTAACGCATTAATTTATAAATATATTACGAATATATTTTTATTCTAAAATCTCGATAGCAGTTAAAAGTAATTTCTAACAGAAGCAAATGAATAAATATTGTGCATAAAATCTATTATAGTTATCGTTAAAACTGTTAATGACTAGAGGTAATAAGTTTTAATGTGAATATAATAATAAACAAGGATGAAAATTAGCCATTAAGCATTAAAAATTAATCATAAATCAATGTAATAAAAATACAAAAATTAATAAATTAATTTCGCATAAATCTTTTGAAAACAATAGATACATACTTTATTGCCCACTCATAAAATTAAATATTTCATAATGTTTGAAGAAAATGTATATTATCTGCTTCAAACTTGAACAATTATATACACGCATACTTTAATATTCTATAATAATTAATAAATACAGAATATTAAAATTAATATCAGCAGAAAGATATTAAATATATAATTCCTCCTTATAGAAATGAAATTTCAACTATATTAATGAGTATTTATTCGTTTTTAGTGAGCTACGATTTAGTGAAATTCTACAAGAATCCTGCAAATAGTGCATTTCGAAATATTTCTATTTAAGTTAGTCCTTGTAAAAAAATATAAATAATATTTGTAATAAAAATTGGTGTGCTCGTTTTCAAAATTTGGCTTGCCATGAACAATAGGGCTGTTGCAAATATCCATTTGAATTTTTGTTTTACAATTAAATATTGAAGTTTGTGTAACATTTTGAAAAAGTCACGTGATCTGAAAAAGAATATGACGTCAGAGTACATACAGTTTAACATGTGACAAACTATCGCCTACTTTTAGTTATATAAATAACGTAAACTATTTTTCCTATTGTTTTTCATGACTATTTCTGGCGCAAATCTTTCTATTTAATTATTTAGGAAAATAACAATAAATTATTATTATTTTTGTTATTACTATGAAAAATATTGTATAAACTTTCATTTAAAATTCTTTTTTAAAAATGTTAAACATCAGGCTCCTTGAAGGAACGTCACAGATGAAATTCATATATTATGTACCTACAAAATGTCCGATTTTTAAGCCTCACCATTGGAATCTCTGTTATATAAAGGGATACAAAGTCTGTTAAATTAGGGCAAAGTTGACACCATTTAAAAAAAGTGTAGGTCTATTAAGACACATTTCACAGATTGTCCTAATGCGTAAGAGTTGTAATTAATAACTAAGCGTAATACGTAAAAATATTTATCATATGGCAACGTTTACTACCATTTTTAGCTTTGCGTAAGGCTTAATGCTTAAGAACTAACAGCCCGATTCACAAAAAAGTTTAAGGTAATACTGATTTTTGGATTAGTGAATTCTATTCTATTGCGGTAATTAAAATTTAATTTTCATGATATTATCAATAAAGGTAGATAATAGGAATAGATTAGACTATAAGTTATAAACTGTCAAAATTAGAGTAGAATTCGCTAATCCAAAAATGAGGATTAGCTTAAACTTTATTGTGAATCGGCCTGTAAGAGCAACGCGTAAGAACAAAAGATTGCAAACTTGAACTGTCAACTGTCAGTCCATTTTCTAATTATTAAATTTTTAATTTTTCGTTGTGGATATAGATACAGAAAATGATGTATATAACATATTAAAAAAAAAAGAAGAATTGCTGCTGCAATGGTAGTCTACTAAACAACAAGTAATAAGGGGAAAAAATGTGATAATTCTATTGATTTAATCACTAAACAAAGTAGCTGGAAATGGTTTCCTAGTAAATTGTCGTAATTCATTAAGCGATATTACTAATCATTATGCATTAAACATTAAAACATTCGGTGGAAATGAGGCTTTAAAGTCTGAAAAATCCTGCAACCTTAATAATTATTTTAGATTAAACGCCTATTTACCTACATAAAAATATAAACAATAATTCACCTTTCTTCAAAAAATATTTTTAATTACAACATGTACATTTCGACGGCATTTTGTAGTAGAATTGATGAAGACTGCTTTGCAGTTGAAATGTACATTTTGTACTTAAAAATATTTTGTGAAGAAAAGTGTATTATTGTTTATATTTTAATTAATATCTTCACGTAACTCAAATACTTATTTTAGTGCCTATTTATATATTTGTTTTCTGGAAATATTCTAAGTTTTAATTAGAAATACCGACCAAAAACTTCATGCCTCTTCCCAAAAATGTCAAACTTTATTTCACCTAACCTCAAACCACATTTTCGTGGTATGAGCTTCTGTTCTGTGTACATTTCCCGTTCCCGTCGCTCGGCTCGAGTTTCGCCGGTTCGCGCACACAGAATTGTCAATTAACCGTTAACGGAATATAACCACACGGTACGCGGTGCACTCGGCCCCGTTAGCCACGGCAAAAAACTCGGTTCGGTTTGTTCCTGCCTTCACTGCCGTCACATGCGAGATAGGATGGAATGGAAGCAAGCTTTCAACCGACGGAAGGCTGGTCTGGTTCCAACTTGTGGGAAATATTTTCAGAACAACCGTACACCAAGCACAGATGATGATAAAAAGGAAAAATAATTGTTCTTGGAAGTACAGCAGACAAAACAACGAAATTAAATTAAATATTAACCATGGCTGAGTAGGCCAATCAGCTTAGTACGCAGATTTCGGTAATGATGATGACATATTTGTACCGTGAGGACCTTTACCAGGTGTCACCTCACGCTCACTTATTCCTGGAGTCGGAAGTGCACCACAGGAGTCATATTTGTGCCATGTAAAATTCGTAATATTTCTGTTTGGGGTCGGTCAGGATCGAACCCGGTTCCCCAGATTCACGACCAGACTCTTGGATTTCCAACATAATATTAATAGTTATTTTGATTCATAGTACAAATGAGTAAAGACATATTTTATCCACAAGTGGATAAAATGTCATAACATCAAGTGCTATATTAATTTTTTTTCAACGCCTACCTTTAAAGTCTTATTGATTAAAATAAAAGATGGTATTTAACATTATTTAATATTGGAGTGATCAAAAATAACTGATTTAGTTGGCAATACTGGAACAATACTTGAAATTGGTAAGACTGATACATAAATTTATTTCCTGTTTTTGATAGTATTAACAGTGACATTTGAAAATTTAAATTTGGGTTTATTTAATTTTTACCTACCGCTACCCTTGGTAAGGGAGGTATAGGGATCGTGCTAAAAATCAGATATCGAGATTTTAGTAAATGACCACGTTTTAAGGTCCCTAGAATCCAATTTTAACATTTTCACGATGACGTCTGTATGTGTGTATGTGTGTGTGTGTATGTGTGTGTGTGTGTATGTGTGTATGTGTGTATGTGTGTGTGTGTAGGTGTGTGTGTATGTGTGTGTGTGTGTATGTGTGGGGATTATGTCTTCACTCTAACTCAAATCGGATAACCGGAAATGGTACTTTACCTGAAGCTCATAATGGTTTTTCTTCAAAAAATACCATTAAATGCCATTTTTCGCATTTTATGTCTTATGCAAATTAAAGATTATTGAATTTTCTACAGGAATACGTAAATACTTTTTCTATATATTTTACAGATAAATTTAAAAATATTTTTTTTATAAGTCGCGTAGCCTAAGATAAACACAATAATTCCTTTGTTACACAGTTCATATTTCAAATGAATGTAACTGTCAAAAAACTAATCACTTCAAATTAATAATAGTGACATTTTAAAAATAGTAAATAAAGCAATAGTTTTCTGCTATGGAACAGTTTGCAGCGTTAGTAAATACGTAAGTATGTATTTAAATTAATAAAAATTCAATAACGGGAGGTTTTGTGTTGGCCACATCAGATTTTTTTTTATTAAAATGGTTGTTGTTTCCCTTACCAACGTACTTTAATTTCTTACATTACCCATAGAGCAATATCCTTTTAGCTGTCAGGCCCCTGATATGACATAACCTATTTGTATTTATCAAATTGACATGTCAAATAGTATTTCCGCTTTCACCTGGTGTTTTGCAAACTGTGGAATAAAAAGATCTCCAAAATTGTACTGCCAACTGCATCATTTATTTTTGATTCCTCTACATTTGTAGTTATCAAAATAAGTTCTGTAGAATGCCATGGATATGTATTTTCTTTTATTCACTTGTTTTGTGATTAGAGAGTCACGAGCTTGGCTTGATGGTTTAAAGATTGGCTTGATTTAGCTTGAAAATCAAGCCAAGCTTAGCATTATAAATAGAGTGAAGTTTGAAGCCCAGGCCAAATGAAGACAAAAATTTAAAAAGTGTGAAATTTCAAGCCAAGTGAAGCCTAAGACCGACTTGGTTGATGACAAGCTTTTCCCAAGTTTTTATAAAGAATTATTGACAAGTACATAGTTTAATATTTCGGCACGTTTATGACAATTTCTAAGGAACTGGGTTTATTGCCTGCGTAGCAGTTTACTTTGCTTCAAAAATTTGTAAATAGTAGAAACCAATGGAAATAACTCATTTTGACTATTCTTACTTCAACAATTTTGAAATGTATTACTCAAATTTAACAAATTTATAAAAAAAAATCTATAAAATGAGTTAATTTGTATTTTATGAATAATTTACTTCTGAATTTTTACCTGGATAGTCTGAACGGTATGTACTATTTTATTGTTTTGTAATTGTATGATGATAACTTGTTATTGTTTTTTGAATTATACTTGTAAGACATAATTGTAACACAATATTTTATTATAGAATCCTCTAAAGATGGTTTTAACTATACTGACTGTATATACACAGTATGGCCAATAGGGGGATCGATTTTGATAGGTCGGCGCGAATTTGCCTAAATATGGCGGATATTATGTAGACAAAGTGACATATTGAGATTTGTTACGTGAATTATACGTGAATTGAAGGTAAATATATTATATTTATATTTTAGATAGTGCAAATAATTAAATTACACGTGTATTTGTATATTTATAACTCAAAGTAATATATACATATTTTTTAACATCACATCTTTTTTAGGTTAACTGTCAAAATTACTAAAAATGTCTAATATTAAGGTATATATTTTAGATGCCTGGTTGCGTGGCGGTTGGTTGTGAAAACAGTTCTTCGAAAGGATTTAAAATGAAAATAAATATTGTTTCCATTTAATATACTCTTTCATTAATTGTTTATCGAATTTTGTTTAGTTATCACATCATAAGAATTCAAATTTCCCGCGCATTTTGCCTAAATATGGCGGCGTTTGGCCACACTATGTATATACAGTCACTATAGTTTTAACTAAACCGAAAGATTAGCGACATTCGAATTTAAAAATGATTTCGCTCCTGTCCAAATTCCGACTTATCCTTTTCAAATTTATTTTTAAAAAAATTGGACTTTATTGCAACCATATTATATAATTGATTCAGTGTGAACAGAGATTACATATCTGGTTTTAATTATTTATTTTGTTTTTATTTATTTATTGAAATATTTAGGGAGCCTTTCAACTTCGGAGGTTTTTTAGGATCCGGTACATTGCTAGTATATTTTATGTATTATATTATGTTTTATTATACTTTACATTTGCATAGTTATTTTATATTTGTTTTAGTAGATTAGTATTTTGTAGGTATGCTATAATATTTTATTTAAATTAAAATATTAATGAGTTTAGAGTGATTGTGTATAGAGGAATCGATAGAAACGATCGAAAACACGCTAAAACCAAATCGAACAAAATTTTACTCAAAAGTGGATTTGTATTACTGCACTTTTAAAATCAGTAACTACGTATTATAATCACTTTTCATTCATAATATCTCATTGCAAAATATAAGATGAATCTTCAGTTACGAAATATTTAGTGCAATGAATGGTGAATATGGAAATGCATGGGTGGCATGAATCATGGATAATTTGCTAAATAACTGTAAATATACTAAATAACAAAATTTAATTAATTTGCTAATCATACTCTTGAACTCTTGCTCATTAGTACAGTACATTTAAAAAATAGATACGTATGGGTAAATGTCTTTCAAATTATATGTATTTGGATAAAGAATAAAAAATTAATTTAACTGTATAATTTTGTAAAATATGAATAATTACCTACTTATAGGTTTGTTGACCACAATACAATTAATATTTAATGTTACCACAAAACAATAACCTGTCAATTTTTTTGGCTAAGTTCTATATTTTATATCAAAGCAATGCTTCACACATTTTCAAAATTTCTGGTGACAAATATTTCCCAATTTAACAATCTAATTATTGGGAGAATTAAATCAATTTAATTTTAGATTGACTATAAACTGTCAAAGCCGTCAAATTATATATCATGATACAATAGATTAAAAAATTTATTAACTAAATTCTATTTCTAACTTAAACTTAACTTTCGCAACTTAATTTCATTGACAGATAAAATTGAAGTGCACATTTTGTTTTCTACTGCCTACCCGATTTTCTCATTCTCAATCATTCTAGTGAGACACTCGTTCATACTTTTTTCTTTTCTCTACTGCTCTTCAATTTTAATCTAGTTACGTAGTGTCTAGTATTAGGTTAGTGTACAACCTAGAAAATTTATTCTCATATTTCGTAAGTACAATATTTAAAAGTACCGTCGGAGAAAATTCTCACAGAGAAAAAGCACCTAGAGTGTTTTGTATTTTAAGGACGAGTTTCGGGCAGATTCTTCGGAGTGTACTGCAGTGCTGACACGCGAAACTTCCTTTTGATTAATTATCTGAAAAGTGTCGGCCCTGATTTTTTGTTTATTTATTATTAGTCTTAAAATGTTTGCTTGTTAGTTAATACTTGGAGAAAATGATGGACTATTTAGAAAGGATGATAATTATTTGTTCTTTACTTTTCTTTTTAACTAGTTTTGAAGGTTTCTTTGAAACTGACCGACGAGAATTCGAGAAGAGTTATTTTTGGAGGATGAACTAACTGTACATAAAATTTAAATCATTTATTATTTTGACAGATACGGGAAAGATTTTATTTTCACGAATAACATCTTGGATAAGAATGCAACTAAGGTACCTACTTCGGAACCCCAATAAAACGTTTGCATATTTAAATAGCTTCAAGCGATTTTCAACTTTCATAAACATACAATGTTCACTGAAAAGAAACTATAATTGCGTAACACGCCAAAATTTGCACAGTAGCAACGATTAGTATTAATAAAGAGGATTTAAAAGTCATTTGTTTAAATGCTTGCTGGACAAATGACAAAAATTCAGAGAATAAAATTCTGAATTTTTTGGATGCTAAAATTTTTAAAATTACGTTCTGGCTGCCCAATTTTTAATTAAAAAATCTGATGTGGGCAACACAAAACCTCCCGCTATTTAATTTTTATTAATTTAAATACATACCTACGTATTTATTAACGCTGCAAACTATTCCATTGCATAAAACTATTGCTTTATTTACAATTTTCTTTTTAAAATGTCACCATTATTAATTTGAAGTGATTAGTTTTTTGACAGTGACAGTTACTGTCAGTTACATTCATTTGAAATATGAACTGTGTAACAACGGAATTGTATTTTTCTTAGGCTTCGGGACTTGTTAAAAAAAATTATTTTTATATTTATCTGTAAAGTATATAGAAAAAGTGTTAATGTATTCCTGTAGAAAATTCAATAATCTTTAATTTTCATAACGACAAAATCCAAAAAAATGGCATTTAATGGTATTTTTTGAAGAAAAACCATTATGAGCTTCAGGTAAAGTGCCATTTCCGGTTATCCCATTTACACCAAAATCTAATGGCTTCTTTTCATATTAGAATACGGTATAAATACAAGGTTTCAGAATTTTCTGAATGATAGTATTTGAGTTAGAGCGAAGACAAAATCCCTACACATACAAACACACACACACACACACATACATACATACATACACACACATACACACACACACACACACACACACACATACACACATACACACAAACAGACATCATCGCGAAAATGTTAAATTTGGATTCTAAGAACCTTAAAACGTGGTCATTTACTAAAATCTCGAAAAGTGATTTTTAGCACGATCCCTATACCTCCCTTACCAAGGGCAGCGGGAGGTAAAAATGAACGTCATGTAAACCATAAAACAAAGTAACCTGACAAAAATAGGTATCTACTGACAGTTTGTAATGCTCATTTCTTGAAATAAAGCCTACTACTACGACTTTAAATTAAATTTACTCGGGCATTAAAAATGTAAATATAAAAATTTTGAAACCCCAAAATTCAGAATTTTATTCTTAATCTCAAATCTCTAAATTTAAATCTGCGGAAGCTTAGAAGGGCCACGAATATATATTTATTTTCAAGAATTTACACTCTTTAAACAGCAAATTTACACTTTTCAATTGTAAATTTGCAATTTTAAATTTACACTTTTAATCTATAAATTTACACTTTTTAATCTGTAAGTTTACTTTTTCTTTACACATTTTACATACCTATCATATTTGGGAATACACTTACGGTTTATAGTGTTCAGCCTGTATATATAAATAAATAAAAACAAATAATCTTACATATTTCGGTTATAATCAAACATCTTCAGAGATGAACAACAAATTGCCAAAGAATTATAAAAATGTGGAAATATCTATTTTTACATTTATATTTGCTGATCAACGAACGCCATGAAAATTATTAATATCAAAACAAAGTTCAAATTCAGTGGGTTTTCGTTTGCAATCTAACCTCAACGAACCGTCGGCATGCATGTCAGCATCAGTGTTGCCAACAGTAAAGCGCAATAATAAAAACCGGGATGTTTTATGAAAGATGTAAATTATAATTTTATTATGATGGTAGCTGAGTGTGTTGACTCTACACAAACAACAAGCATTTGTTTCGCACGTTATACCTGCATATTAGTGGACGGCGCATATATTAACTAATGAAGTAATTCGCGTATGACTACCACACTAAGTTTTATTTTAATTTAATTAGACCGTAAATTTAACACTGTACTCGTAAAGTAAAATATTTATTTACTCATTATGCCACTGATATATAATAGGGTTGCTGTTTGTTTGTTTCTTCAATGCACTTTATTCACCACTTAATCAGTAAATTTAACAAACGTCACACCTACACATGTAGTTTAAGTTTAATATCGAAACACAATATAGCCCCTATTCTATTCTACAGTCACTGTTAGCGTAACATCGTGTTTATTTTTCTATCATAACTATGTTTTACCTATTAATATTTTCAAACATCTTTTTAATTAAATTATTAAAGACAATTTAAAAAATCTGATATGGCCAGCACAGTACCTTCCATCAATTATATATATTTTGTACAAATCCCATACCAAAAGTTCCTTGGAAAAGATTCTATATATCCAGTAAAACTGTAAGACTGTAAGACGAACATATACTATGTAAATTGCACTTGTCACTAGCATCTGCCAATTAGAATTATTTGAATATATCAGGCGTTTCCATGATTACAGCAAAGCTGGCGGATTCATGAGAGTTAATATCTTTATAATTCTATAACTCTATACAAAAAAATTAGAATTTTTAAAATTTTAGTATTGGAGTTATTATCTGAGAAATTTTTGTTAGTCACCCACGGACACACAGGCAAACATACAGACATCATCGTAAAACAAGTAAAATCGTATTCTAAGGACCCTAAAACGTGCTTATTCATTAAAAATTCTCCACTGATTTTTTTTGGCCAAAGACAATACCTTTCTTATCTAAAGGTGACGGAAGGAAAAAAAAGTATTATTAAGTGCTATAACTATCGATATTATTATTATTCAATGAAATTATTTACTTCAGCATTATTTCGAATAAATTTCATTAAAAGGAATATATTTTAAAAGCATGTCTCAACTTTGTGGTTATAAATCGAGTGTTAACAATTACTCAAAATCAGTCAAACAACATTTATTCTCTTACAACACCGACGTATCGGTGCACTCTTGCACATTCTTTTGTGTATAATCATTCAAAAAAAACACACACACACACACACACACACAAATAGTATATACAGCAATAACATCGACATTATTACACTTACAAGCTCTTACAAAATATTACATCTCATGTACCCAAAATACATTCGTTCTGTCTTTACATTCAGTTTTACAACATCGTACAAATATTCATAACAAGCACATATTATGTACGTCAGTTTTCTCTCAAAATTGACAACAGAATAAATCGGAAAACATTTCGTGATATCGTCAACAAAATTGAAAACTAAAAAAGCCCAATATCCTCGGGGTCTGATTTTTACAAAAACTGAGAATTTGCCAGCCCTTATTTTAAGCAATCATAATTCAACATAACCTAAACGAACCTAACATAACCTAAAGTACTGTCAGAAATAAATTTCATACATAATTTACTCAATGATGGAGCCATGGAAAAATTTATGGCTTAATTTTATGAATGAATTGTATCAAAATCAAAATTTCTCGATATTTATTGTAAGATATAGGTATAAATAAATAATTTTTAAAAATATTCAAAAGTGAGGTTAAAATCACTCCTGTGGAGGGCAGGTGACGTCATTCTGGAATGGTCTACTGTAGTAACGCTGCCGACATTTTTGCCGAAAAATACTTTTTTATTAAATGTTCCTCCTAATACACTACAGTTAATGTGGAAGACGTCACGTTTGTACTATTTGAAATTAGAAAAAATAATACCTAATAATAAATTTATTTTTACCTCCCGCTACCCTTGGTAAGGGAGGTACAGGAATCGTGCTACAAATCTCATATCGAGATTTTAGTAAATGACCACGTTTTAAGGTCCCTAGAATCCATTTTTAACATTTTGACGATGATGTCTGTATGTGTGTATGTGTATGGATTTTGTCTTCGCTCTAACTCAAATACTGTCATTCAGAAAATTCTGAAACCTTGTATTTCTCTCCTATTCTAATATGAAAAGAAGCCATTAGATTTTGGTGTAAATCAGATAACCGGAAATGGCACTTTACCTGAAGCTCATAGTGGTTTTTCTTCAAAAAATACCATTAAATGCCATTTTTTCGAATTTTATGTCTTATGAAAATTAAAGATTATTGAATTTTCTACAGGAATACATTAATACTTTTTCTATATATTTTACAGATAAATTTAAAAATAATTTTTTTTATTAGTCGCGAATCCTAAGATAAAAACTATTCTTTTGTTACACAGTTCATTTATCAAATGAATGTAACTGACAGTAAATGTCACTGTCAAAAAACTAACCACTTCAAATTAATAATAGTGACATTTTAAAAAGAAAATAGTAAATAAAGCAATAGTTTTCTGCAATGGAACAGTTTGCAGCGTTAGTAAATACGTAGGTAGGTATATAAATTAATAAAAATTAAATAGCGGGAGGTTTTGTGTTGGTCACATCAGATTTTTTTGGTTAGGTATGTGTATGTTTGCATATTAAATATAATAATGTTTCTCATGGCATAAAATTATATTATTTTAGTAACTGCGTATATAATCTCAAAATTATTCTGCGTTTTATGACCGAAACGTACATGTGTATAAGTGTGGAAAATATGACAAAAATGTTATGCTCATAAGAATTTTATTATTCTTGTCTTAAAAATATTATTACCCACGTTAATAAAAATAAAAGCATATACAATTTTATTACCAAATATCCACTGTGCGTATCTCTAGCCACGTTAGCCTCAATGTTAGTAGCTCGAAAAAACTTTCAACGAATATAAACTTTATAGCAGATAATAAAAAATCTAATAATATTGATGCAATCACTTAGATTGAGACTGTCTCTAAGCTTGTTTGCTTGCAAACTATTTGGAAACGACGTGACAAGCAAAAAATTTTCAAAGAAAAATTTGAATTTATAATATTTCATATTTATTATTAGATGATGTTTTAATAAACAAAACTTGTTGATGTTTTCTGAAGAAAAGAATATTTGATGATCTATGAATTGATCAAATAAAATGAACTGATACGGCAACAGAATTTATTATTTATTATCAGTTATATCTCCCCTATGTGGTAAATAAATAATATTGAACTCATTATAGTAATGTAGATAAATTAAATTATAATTTGAATCTCGAAGGTAATAAAAAAAATTGGAGCAGTAATACAAAAACAAAATTTATTTAATTAAATTGTTTCACACATTTACTGACCGTAAGGTGACGCCGGGAAAGTGCCCAAATTGTACAAACTTTGAAGTGTCAAAAATAAGGAACTATCTGTTAACTGTCAGTTAAAACGAAAAATTTCGGATTAATAAATTGACACTTGTGAATTTTTACCTCTCGCTAAGAGAGGTATTGGATTCATGCTAAAATTCGCATATCCAGACTTTATTGAATAAGCACGATTTAAGGTCCCTAGAATCCGATTATAACTTTTTTTTTTGCTGTCTGTGTGTGTGTATATGTGTGTATGTGTGTGCGTATGTCTGGATGTTGCAGACACGATTTCTCAAAAACTATAAGACTTAAAAAATATTTAAGTGCAGTTTCCTCAATCAGACATTCCTGGGAAGAGCTGAAAAGGTTTTGGTAACAATTGAACAACCGGAAGTAGTAGTTTCTTAGAAAAAATCTTCTAAATATAATTTTTGGGAGTTTTTTTTTATTAAATATTGAAGAACATAAAATTCTCCATCTAATACACTTAAAAATTTTATTATATCTTACATAAATTTAGAGATAAAGACACTATAATTTATAGAGTACACTAATCGCAGAGGCTAAGGCACTAAATATCAACAGTTTTAGTGACATTCTGATAGCTTTTTCAGGGAAGCATATTTAATTTTTCTTATTGTTTTATTAATTAAATATTTGAAATTATAGGTAAAATTGTGGTAAAATGCATATATCCATCAGAAATACCGCCAATCTGGTTAATGAATTGGAACAATCTCTGACATTTAGAAACTTCCTCATCCAACGAAAAATAGATATAATTAGAATTATATGTGTGCAGAAGACATACAATAAAAAACAATATTTGGGTAAAGTTCTGTAATATTTTGTTATAAAACGACGGTTCGAAAGCGAAGTGCAGTACAATACTTATATAGCCTAATATGGAAATAGCGAGAGGTCTTGTGCTGGCCACAACAGATTTTTTACTATTTATTCTAATAGTGTATGCTCACAAAAAAAAGCTAACTCGAAGTAGGCTATGAATAGAGAAACGTATGTTTGATCATTATTCAATTCAAAAGTCAGGTTGTCAAAATTAATCTTAAAATATAATTTTCCTGAAATACGCTGTAACAGACATCAAAAGAATATTGTCATTCGCCGTTTTCTAATTTATTTCCATTTCTAAAATAATATTCAAGAAGAAAAGCATTAATTTCTTCGTAAAACATTTTTGACAATATCTAGTGTCAACATTTAATCAACTTCTTTTAAATTATGGCATACCTTTCTCTGTTTCATAGCCTACTCCGAAATTAGGTTTTTTTAACACACTGTATATCGGTGCTATATTTTTAATTTAACTAAAAGTTAACAGTTTAACCTGATATGAAAATACCGGGCCTAAATAGTATTTTTTAGTGCCTATATTAAAAAAATTAGTTTATAAATGTACCATTTCATTTTGCTAGCATTATCGATAAAGAAATTTGTTACAAAATTATACATTTACATTTTATCAAATGTTTAATATTTATAACTACCTACATAAATTTAAAATATTTTAATCACCAGTGCTGTAGGTACATGGATATTATATAAGGAGGAAACGAAATAATAAATATTTTTCTTCAATTATATGATACATTCTTCACTTATTGATATTTATTAAACAATATGAGAAACAAATTTTGTTTATCAAATAATATATCATCATTTCGTCATGTGCCAATTTGTTTAACTCAAATTTCGATTTATTTTTTTGTTTTATAGGAAGTTTATAAATTAATATTTTGTACGTTATCTCTCTCTACTTAAAAATACGTCAGAACATTATATCGGCCGGCAATATTTCACAAGTTCTTATTTATAATACTTATCAAACTTGCATCAATTTTCGACTCCACGCGCCGTTATTTTAATTAATTTTAATTTCACAATCCAGAAATTAAGACACAACTGCAATCACCTCCAAGAGCCTAAAATACCGTAAGGTTATCGCAGAGATTAGATATTAAATCAAAAATTAATCAAACTCTCCAACTCGTCAAAAATTCCAGGTACTCGATTTCAAGAGTCACGGAGAAGATTGCAACAAAAATAAAAATAATCAGCAGACACTTGGCTTATCGGCGTACGTGAAAAACATAAGTAATTTCCTAAATCATAGCCACCTGGAAATAAATGATAATAAAACGCATTGTCAAATACATATCTGTTTGCTAATATTTGTTTTACTCTCTGCAAAATACTAAAAACCTAAACTAAATTTAACTAATTGATAATGAATATTTAATTTAATATATGAAAAAAATAAGCAATTTGCTAAATCATAGCCACCTGAGAAATAAATGATAATCGAACGAATTGTCAAATGAATATCTTTGATATTAATACAGGGTGTTAAAAAATAACTGTCAAAAATTAAAAGGGCGTATAGTACTTACCAAAATGAGTAAGAAAAGCTTAATCAACATTGGTCCGATCTTCAACTGTTTTTGAGAAAGAGGCCGAATTAGAATCGAAGAAAAACAGACAAAGATAATGACTAAACAAAATTTTGTCTATGTCAGTAAATAAACCTTAAAAAAACAATAAAATTTTATATGAAATATTTTTTTGACTTTCTATCTTTTCGAGATAGCAGAGGTAAACCCCGAAAAAACTCATTTTTCACTAACTTATATCTCGGAAACTATTAAAGATCGAACCCATGTTGATTAAGCTTTTTTACTTATTTTGCTCAGTACTATATGCCCTCATAATTTGTGACATTTTTTAACACCCTGTATGCACAGTATTCACCATAAAGATAGTGGCCTTATTACCAGCGCATTTTTATAATAAAAGCGCTTCTACGGAGCGCGCTTTTACATTCTTATGAGGAGTGTTCGCCATAAAAGCGCTTTTATTATAAAAGTGAGCTAGTAATACGTAAACTTTTAAAAAAATTCTATTACTTTTATGGAAGAAGAGGATTACAGGTAGATATTGTAGAACACTCAATAGTACTTTTACTTTTAAAAAACGACTTATTATAAGCGATATTGCGAACTTATATAAATTAAATGTTTTTGAAATATCATTTTATTAAATATCATTTTTGTACAATCAGATTACCAATTTTCTAATCTTACTGAATATAGTCTTGTTATGATTTGTAAATACTGATTCATATTTTTTAAACAATTATATTAATATACAGGATGAAATTCAAAAGATGTAAGGAATACCATTTTTATGTTCAGGCAAAAATAAAATTTGTATAAAATAAAATTTAATAATTTAAGTTATTTTAATGGAAAAATAAACTTTTTTCTAAAATTCTTCTCTTTCTAGAGAGTAAATGAAAATATTTAAAGGTTGTTATACTGTATTCGTTTTACTCTACAAAATACTAAAATTCAAAACTAAGTGTTGGTAAATTGATAACAAATATATAATTTAAAATTGTTTTACAATACAATTAAGAAAATTTATAACGTGTCTATATTTTAATTTCTTAATAAATCTTTAACATTTTGTCTTGCATTAAATAAATTTTGATACAAAGTATATTATATTTATGGCTTGCTTAAAAAACGATACATAATTTTGCTCTTGAATGAATTTCGCAATATCAATAAATTTGATTATAATGAATCAGTACATTTAATTAGATAATATCTACCTACGTAAATACACAAAGTTCACTTAAATTTGGAATGAAATCGAGATAGATATTATCAAGATTCAAGATCATATAAAAAACTGATCAAGTGATCATGGTGTGTGCAATACTTAATATTTACGGAGAAATCTTGGGATTTAAAAAAAATAATCATTGGAGAAATCGAACTTTTAATCGAAAATAAACATTTATTTCCTATTTTTCTCAAAAGATAAGAAAAAATAAATACCTATACCAATATTTGAAGACTGTTCACATGTTTGATTTATAATTAAATATTTGTTCACTTCACATTTTATTATTTTAAATCGCACACTTCATAAATGACTACACCGAGTGGTGATTTTAGTTTTGTGCATTTTCCTGCTCTGTTCATGTTACAACAAAAACTAATTAGACGGCAATGTTGTTCAGAATTAAAAGTTGCATACAAAATCGATATAACATGTTTTATTATGTTTTTGTTTTCTTCACAACTTTAAAAACAAATTTTACAATTTCTGTTAATCAATACCAATAGACACAACTTATGACATTATGGATTCAATATATAAACATAAACAATATTATTTTATTTGCATTTAGACATTTTTTTTGTAAAAAATAAATCAAATAATGAATGTTTATTCGAATGAAAAACTTTTGTGTTTATCATAAAGAATTTATGGTGAAAATAGGTTTAGGAGAATAGGGGATTTATTTTCCTTGAAGTATTTACAAATAATTTATAAAAACCAGAAACGAAAACTGATGCTATGGCTATTGATACTAATTACAAGAAATTTTGAAATTTCTTTTTAAAATTGTGACGAAACCAAAAAGTTAATAAAAATATAAAATCAATTTTGTATCTAAAATTTTAATTCTGAATAACTTTACATTAGTTTTTGCCGCAAAATGTACAAGAAATTATAAAAAAAAAATATTCATATTAAATTTATTATGTTCATTCCAAATTGCAAGAACCCGGTATAGTATGTAGTACATGCAGTACGAGTATATTTGTATTATAAAATTTGTTACTTTTCGGCAAAAGAATACTGCAAAATCCACATTAAATATATTCATACGCTCTCACTATATTTTAGCTTTGAAGACAATTCATAAATTATGATAATAAAAAATACCAAGAAGTAATTTTAAATAAATATTCCACCAAACTCGGCAATGTATAAAATGGATGATAATAAATTTATTTATATAACTTTAATAATAAAATAAATTTGCTTAATCGTTCCACTGTAAGATGACATAATTTTTTTTTTCTATAGCAGATTTTAAAGTGTGCTTTGTTCAACTCGAAATAGTTGACTAAGTGACATTTTAACCGCAAGGGTACATAAAATAATACTTTAACATAGCAAGGGTAGATAAAGAACTTTAATTTTTATTTAAATAAAAACACATTATACATTTTGGCGATTCATATTATATATAACTTCAATTGTATAAACATGAATAAAATGAAATTGTTTTCAAACAAATTCTATAACTACCACGCTACTGAGATTTTTAAATTGTTCTTAAATAATTTAATTTATAATCGGTTTTTCTAATTTTTGCTCTTTAAAATCTCCTAGGTAGGTATAGAAAAAAATAGAATTTTACACACGACGATAAAATTAAATTATCGACTAGCGAAAAATAATTCACTCGCGAAATTGTTCGTGAATTAAACTTTCCGCTCGTCGATAAAATACAATTTTATCGTCTTGTATAAAAAATAACTATTGTTTAATTTGTTAATTTAACTTACGTAATGACTGTAAACATTTATAGGATATTTGAAAATTAAAATCGTCGGATTGGCACTTTTGGTATGTGGCATTTCCACTAATATAAATTTTAAATTTTGAAATTCCGGTTGTAGACTACTACAGTATTTTAGGGAAGTGTGTGTAATGTATACGTTTTCGTTCTTTTCATATAGCTCACCAGGTAAAAACGGCCCTTACATTCACAGTTTTGTAACTTGAATAGTCTGTTTTTGGCACTATTGTACGCGGCATTTTCAGGCACTTGTATATTTGAAGTTCCTTTGTGCAACTTACCATCGTCTTTGGGTGAGGGTGGACAGTTAGGCGCGTAAGATCCTAGGTGGTAGCCGGTGTATGAATTCTGGTGCATGGGTGGAAAGGGGTACGCAGAAAGCGCTCCTCTAGGGCTAGGGAATCCGCCGTCGTGCGATGGAGGGCCCCCGTGGTTTGTCGACGGCGCGTTGAAATGATGCTGGTATGACCCCCGAAGAGGTCCGTAACCATGCTGCTGCAACTCGATAAAGGCGCTTTTGGATACCGGCGTCGATGTGTTCGACTCATGCGGCGTCGGTGGCCCGATGTGCGCTTCGCCGCCGCCCGACATCGCGGGGGTTCCTGGAGGGTCCTCCGACGGGCCCCCGAACGGGGACCCTAGATCCGTAAAGTTCAACGTCGTGAAACTTTTGTTCTCCACCTTGCAAATATCACGCGCAAACGCGCAAGAAGTCAAAACACTAATCCTTGCTTTGTGTCAAATCAGCAAAACCAAAAACAATCAAAAACACTTAATGGCATCCTCCACCAAACAATAAAGTTTAACTATCAGAATTGTGAAGCTTGATGAAGACTATCATTCATTGTTGCACTTCCACGAGTTTAATTATAATCCAATAACGTAAAATAAAATTAATGTCACCAACACAAACACTGTAAAAGCGTCGCGACGGTGGTTGAATCCTTCCGTAGGTAGCGTTGATGATGACACCAATTGTCCAATCAAACAATCACCAATCTACTAAATTATCAAAATCAACAGTCGAAAATTTGATTTAATGGTGGCACATTACACACATAATAGTCATTCCCGTACCGCAATGCGAAGTAATTCATGTAATTCTCACTATAATTGCGTAAAAACTACACCGATATTAATCCCGAACGAAATTACACGAAAATGAGTACATATGTCGTTTTTTTACGCGACCAAATTGGTCACCCGGCCGAACCACATCCACTACCTACGAGAGTAGATACGATAATGACGAATAATCATATAATAGTCGGCTATGGTCGGTTGGTTGTGCCTCTTGCCGGTAGATTCCACTAGTGTACGGCGGGAGCTCGCCAAGGCGGAGAAACTAACGACTCCCATTGGTGGTTATTCTCTACGGGGAGGGGCCCCAGCCGGTTTTTATGGCGTGGGGCGGTGTCTGTGTTTCTCTCCTGGAGGTAAACACGCCCCAGCAGACACTACGGCGCTGGTGCCTCTTTGTGGACGTGGAATACCCTCAACCTTCATAAAATGTTTTTTATTAAATAATGCCGCGTAATGTGGGTATTTAACAGCCGTTATACTGTCAATACCCAGTCAATTAATTGATTGATTTGAATTAATATTAGCACACGCAAATTCAATACTTCATTCATACTCAATGTTCCCTCTCTGCTACTCACATATATCGATCCACTCCGCAGCAAGAGTCAGCATTATTCGCACAAACTCTTCACTAGCAAAACACCTCGCAACGCACAAATCTCATCCAGTGTCCAAACCAAGAAAAATTCAAAATTTGAGTCCCCGATGTTGCACTTTTATCATCCTAATATCTAAACCCTAAATTTATATATCCTAAGGCAGTGTCCGATGTCGCATTTTGGCATTTACTATTTAGGATTTAGGTCTTCTTCACATAAATACAACTCCGAATGGCACACTATAGTGCTATCCATTGGTTTGTATGGTAACACTTTAGAACAAAAAAATGAATTACATAATTCGATTCAATTTGATGCTTTAGAGTAAAATATTAATATTATATTTCATAAAAATAGAAGCTAAAAAGCTATTCTTTGACAGTAAATTTGATGTTTTGTACAAATTATAGCAACGAACATAACATGATTTTGAAATATGCTTTCAGAACTCATTATAAATAAAATTAAACAATATTTGGGTTTAGTGCTGTAGATTTTTTATTAAAATTAACAACGTTTCGACAGCAAGGTGCTGTCTTCTTATTATTAAAACCTGAAGAAGACAGCACCTTGCTGTCGAAACGTTGTTAATTTTAATAAAAAATCTACAGAACTAAACCCAAATATTGTTTAATTTTATTTATAACATGATTTGTTTAATTAATGCGCGTCAACTTCAATGCATAGTGTGCTTCTACAAAACCCTAAAATCTAATTCCTAAAATCCTAAATAATCACTAGATTTAGGGTGTATAAATTTAGGATTTAGATATTAGGGTGATAAAAGTGCAATATCGGACACAGCCTAAATAATATCATTATTTAGGATTTTAGAAATAGACTTTAGGGTTTTGTGTTGTAGGAGCACACTATGCCTTGAAGTTGCTTCTCACTAATTAAACAAATCATGTTCGTTGCTATAATTTGTGCAAAACGTCAAATTTACTGTCAAAGAATAGCTTCTTAGCTTTTATTTTGTGAAATATAATATTAACATTTAATCTCAAGCATCAAATTAAATCAAAGTGTATAATTCATTTTTGTTGTTCTACAGTGTTGCCATACAAACCAAGGGATGTTATTAGTGTGCCATTCTGAGTTGTATTTATGCGAACAAGACCTAAATCCTAAATACTAAATGCCAAAATGAGACATCGGACCAGAAAAAAAATTAAATCCTCATAAGGATGGTTTAGACTTCAACAATTTCTCGAAATACACCTCAACATTACTTAATCTAATCCCAAACTCACGCTTGTAAAACTTGGACCGAGTTTTGTATGTTCGGTTAGATTATTATTGTTATATTTACAGAAATATACTAGCTAAGCTGTTCAACAACGGTGCTAAGTTTGGGTTTTCTATTATTTTGCAGAAGTCCCGAAAATTTCTAGTAATAAACCAGGCCTCATGGGCATTAATTTTTATTAAAACAATCCCGCCATCTCCCGTTCGGGACTGTATCTGCGTCTTTTATTATAATACAGACATATAACTATCAATATAAGATAATACATTGACAACATATACGCACATTTTTTTTTAAATCGAGAATTATTATTAATATGTACATTAATTTAATTATATTATTATTTTCATTTTACGAATGAAATTACATAAATATTTTATGATATTAATAAATTTTAATCTACGATTAGGTAGCTAAGTATAGTTATACAGTGAATGGATTAATTATTTTAAGTATAATATTGAATGAATATTTTATAATTTAAATTCGTTCTATGTTGTATGCGTGCTGTGTACCTACTTTCGGAGTTATAATTTCTCGGTTCTATACGTGCCTAGTTATATGTATATTTTAAATAAGTATAGTAATTATGTTTATAATTTATATTAATTTAATTTTGAATAAATGATAATAAACACTCATATAATATCAATTAGTTATAAAATATTTATTATAAGTGTTTATTTATTTCTTTATATTTTGAGAGTTCAAAATATGATCTATACTTATTACTTATATGTAGGTATATAATTTCTCATTTTAGGCGATAATGTAATTATTAAGTAGCGCAAATAAAAATCATGCAATATAATTTTGCTGTTAATATTATTTGACATAAGCATCAATAATAAGTAAGTATATTTTAATGAAAAAAAAATATTAGTTAATATTGTTATTGATAGAAAATATGTATATTTGTGTCTATTTTAGTCGTCTATGGATCGTGTTGCTTATAAAACTATTGTTATTTCGTTTTTTAATAAAGTTAGAATCATCATAAAACGGCTAGCAGAGATACATTTAAGAAATATCATTTTCTTTATGCAACATAATTTTTAAATTATCGAAGGACTTTTGTCATTTATTATCTTTAACTTTATATCTCTATGCACAATTGTAAATGACAATTTTAGCTATATTTTACTTATGTAAGTTACTAGCTCACAGAATACCCACCTATGAAATTTTTTTCATACTATACCTACCTGCTAAATTTTTTTAATCACTTGATTATATTATTATTTGTTAATTATACTTGTCTGGTACTTATTAATGAAATAATAAAAAAGTTCATATTTTTTCAATTTTTCTTACATATCTGTACATATCCAAAAATTCTAATTTTCAGCAAACAAAAAATTTTCGCATTTAAAAACCGTTCATTGTATGGCAATGGCAATTTTTTCTTTATATATTAATTAGGTACAAAATAAAAGTGTTCAGTTATAAATTTTATTTTATGATTTCATTAAAAAAAATAAAAAACGACAACATAAAATCATAAAATTTGACTGAAATCCAGTAATAACTTTTCATATATTTCAGATTTTATTATTTTGTAAATAAGAAGAATTTTCAAACCCTAAGTATTTTGAAAATTCAGAGGGGGACTGTTCTACTTCTTGTAGAATTATAAACGAACACTATTTTTGCGTTCTCTGCGTTTTGTTTTCGACAAAACTTTGTTGCTCAAAATGTGACAAATAAACCAATTTATATTTTCTTAATTTATACAATTATTTTTTAATTTATATTGTTTTTTATGTCTCATGTCAGATAATAATAAATTTTTACCCAATGTTCGTTGAGGCAATTTATATTCATAGATTCCAATATTTAAAAATAAAAAAAATACAAAAAAGTCTCCGTACTACAATAATTTTAATCCATTTTAGGAAAAATAGCTGTCTTACAAGCTTACAACCCAATAAATAATTTTTTAATCCAAAAATGAGAATCATTATATTGCGTTATTTTATGGGGTAAACAATGGAAATATTCATAATTTCATGACACAAAAGTCTCCGCACGAGAACCAAAACATTTAAATAATAAACTACTTATTCATGTTTTAGAGACAAATATGATATTTCGATGGGTTTATTTTGTTTTTTCCACGCGTAACTGAGCGACGAACCATTGAATCTACCAAATTTTTAATCACAGTTGGCATTCGTCTGCCATTCTTCTTGTAATTTATTTTTATATTCTTTTTTGGTTCATATTCTTGTTTATTCAAGACTTTTCCTCACTTTCCAAATATGGTTAAAGTTCGGAGACTGCGTGGAGGATGAGTAAGATTATTTTTAATATTGTACAATAGCTCTCTTACACTTTGCCAATTACTATCTAAATACAAAAGATTTGCTAATATTTAATTGCTTTGCCAAAACTTTTGCAGGGAGCTGATTTTCTTCTTTTATTGCACGTAATAAATTATTTTTATTTTATTCAGTTCGCGAAGTTTTTGTTCTTGCCCTTTTCGTATGATTCTTATCTAAACATCAGTATGATTCTTATCTAAACATCCACCACTTTTAAATTTTGTAAATATTCTTGAAACTGTAGACGGATTTAGTCTTGGACGTTCAGGAGATAAATTAGCAAGGATATCACAAATATTTCTCAAACTATAACTAGTAATAATATCAAGTAACAATTCATTTTTTTCTTTTTCTTCTTTCGTAAATATCTTTAAACCGTGATGTCAAGTTCATTTGACATTTAAATGTCTTCAAATTTTATTTCTTTACAAAACTGCCTGAAACTTACATAAAACATGTAAAATATTTTTAAAATATAATAAAATATGCTTCAAATTTACGTATTTAGTCTAATTTTGACGTAAAATGTATTTAAAGTTTGACGTTTGAGGTTGTGTCTCAGGAATATATTTTCCTTCTAATCTGATTGTTGACAGTTTGAAGGTACCTAATTGTTTGTCTGAATCAAAGAAACATGTTGATGATACGTGGACTGCTTGTGGAATATTCATTACAGTATAAAAGAAAATATCTTTATTAAACAATATGGTAATAATATTTTACATTATCTACGTAAAAAATTCTCAAATAATGTCAATGTAAAAAATATTGTTTTACGCGTAAAAAATAACGTATAATACGTATTTTACGTGCCCATCCATGTTAATGACAGAATAGTAAATATTGCATCTTAGCTGAAATTCGAGGTATATACCTGTATTTATTTTAAAGATAATTTATGAATTACAGGATGTACTAAATAATAGCATAAAAATTTAATGCCGTTTTACGATAATATAATAGCTACAATCAAGAGTTGACCAATCAAAATCACTATGATTTCCTTCTCTAAATAGTAACAAAATCCCTAAATACCGGGACCACACTTGTAGCTGCAAATAAACAAAAGTCGCTAATTTCCGCTGTCTATCGCTTCGCACAAAGACTGCGGCTCTGGGGCAGATTACAGCGGAGCCCTACAGGTAGAGAGAGGCGCCCCGCTGGGTTTAACGGCGCTAGGAGGGCCTAAACGGCCTTAACTGATTAACTAAACAACCATAAACATGAGTTGTGGGCCCCAACAAGTCGTCGGATATGGGACGAGGTCTCTATACACGGGCCAGCGCACCTGAACAAAGCTACCGACACACACGCGCACTCGGCAGAGGCAGAGGTAGAGGTGACATTGTATGGTGGTGTACAGCCGAGGAAGATGCCTAGCAATTTGTGTCATTATATAGATAAAATATTCTTGCTTATTAAAATAATATACTAACACTGTGACATTATAATTTGTTGCTAAATTAACGTTTAACATTGTTTTGAGACTGATAAAACAATTTTCCGTTGACTGTTTATTAATAGGATTAGGTAGTCTAACATGACATCATAAGCAGAGGGCAGTTGTGATTTTAACCTCACTTTTGAATATTTTTTAAAATTATTTAATTTTATATCTTATGACAGATGTCGATAAATTTTGATTTTGATACAATTAATTCATAAAATTAAACCATATTTTTTTTCCATCGCTCCATCATTGATTAAAATATGTACCTATGCAATTTATTTCAGACAGCTGCTCCCTTCTTAATTCATTTGTTATGGATTAATCTATTATTAATGTATGATTTTTTATTAATAAACTATTTTAGTGAGTTACCATAGATACCACATATCAATGCTGAACAATTTTCAAAACTTGTGTCAAACGTTACTAACTTAAGGAAAATTGTCTTGGAATAAAATTAGATTTCTATTTCAGTAAGATACACCAATGAAAAAATATTGTAACTAACACGTCATCAAACATTAATCACCCTCATCAACACACTTGATAGTTAAATAACTATTACTTATAATTTAAAATATCATATTATTGTTTATTTGCCAGTTGATATAGATGTAACAATCTGCTAAATAAAAAATAAAAAAATAAAAATAAATGGTTATATTCATATGTCTGTTCCATATAGGGCTCTTTAAACTATTGTGGAATGAAATTGAGCATCGGCTCATTTTTGTTAGAAAATGTACAACAACAATATCAATATATTTTATTCAATTTTGACGTTTTAAAATGTTATTATTAACTCCATAGCAACAACTATAAGTAACACTTTTTTCACATGTGAATTAAAAAAAAATTTAAATGACTCAGAAAATTTTAACTCACTCTGCAACAAAAAATGCATTTAAAATTAACATCAAGAACGAAAATAACACTTACCACATAATTTATCAGACATTATAAGCCCTTTTCATTATTTTTTAAGACATAAATGACAGACAATGAAGCTTTTTAAATATGGCTTGACGTCTATCAGCGACGATTGTTATGCTCAGCCTACTAACTGATCAGTTTTTTATTTTGTCAAAATTAAATGTTATAATGGTTTTTATTATTATTTCGTCAAAATTGAATAAAATATTGTACAAACCACGTGAGCTAAGAATGTCTATTCACTCGAAGAATTTAACTAACTCGCCCTTCGGGCTCGTGAGCTAAACTTTCTTATCATGGATAAACATTAACATTACCTTAGCTTACTTGGTGTGTAAATATCTATTAAAATATGACCAGCAAACACTCAAGTTTTTGAAAAAAAATCCAGCCCAATGAGTTTTTCAGGACATTTCTAATACTGAGTTTTCCATTTTGTTGAAATTAATATTACTATTATTCAAATAATTATACCGGGTGTCTACTTGAAATCCGTTATATAGGGAACACAATGTTATTTTTTTCATTTTGCTGTTGTTTCTGACGCATTGATTTTAGAGAAAAGTTTTACCTAAACAAAAAAAGTTGTTCAGAATTAAAATCTACACACTATGACACTAAAATTAATCACAATTTCTTTTTATTTTGCGGAAAAACACAAATTAAAATTCACAATTTACAGCATTTTTCAGAGTGCCATTAAATTTCTGCTGTTTTGTTTTTCTTTGACATTAAACTTTTGACACATTATTATTATAATTAATTGTGAATCTTATAATAATATACCATTCTTGAATAATTTTATCTTTTCTTTTTGTGTTTAATTAAACTTCTAATAATTGTATAAATTATTAATTGACAAGCGTAGAATTATGAGAGCTGTCAAATAAAAGATTAAACATCAGTAATTCTATGGCACTTTGAAATTTGCTGTAAATTACGAATTTTAATTTGCGTTTTTTCGTAAAATAAAAAGAAATTCTGATTAATTCTAGTCTCATATTGTGTAGTTTCTAATCCTGAACAATTTTTCTCTAATGAAAAAATAACATTGAATTCCCTATACAACGAATTTCAAGTGGACACTCGGTATGGTGTTGTTAACATAATACAACAAAATTTTCATAAGTATATATTTTTTTCAAATTCGGTGTTCTTACGAGTATAAGCACTGTTAGCATGTTGTGAACAAGGTCTATATGCGCAATGTTTGATATATACAATCAGGCAAATATCGTAACACACAATAGACAAACTGTCAAAATATGCAATTTCAATTGGTAGTGGAAAGCGCTACCAACATAACTGACAAAAAAAAAGACACCAAGTCATATTTTTAACAAGTATTTTTTAAAAATCTCCTTAGAAAATTACCTCAATAGAAAAAATAGTATAAAAAACATGTTTCATAAGGTCAGTTAACGCATTTGTCCTTTGTAAAACTTGGATTCATACATTAATAGATTGCGTTATAATACTTGCTTTTTAATATGCTAAAATTATTATGATATTGTTGATTTGTTATATCCAGCTCATATTTTATAAATTATGATTAATTTGCATTCATTGGGTTTATTTATAGATTTCAAAAGAACTTTTAAAAAACCAGAGTGGTTATGTTATGTTATCTAGATAAATTTGTATTTGTTTATTACTATATATAATGAAGTGAAAATTCTCTTTGGAATTAATACGAAAATTTTGTGTCTTATAGTTTGAAATATACTATGCATATTCTGTATGCACTCACCACTACAGCATAAATTCAGTTCCAACTCAACTTATAATCACAATAAAATTGTTAGATTGTTACTGAAACAAAATGAATTCTTTTAATATCTTTCTTTAATCTTATATTCCAACAAATTTACGATTCACACTTTTTGATACCAATATTATTACCCAAATTAAATAAACATATCTGTAATAATAATCATTTTCATAATGAAAGACGATATTTCGAAATAAAACTTATTTATTTAAGATTCACGAAAGTGATAAAAAGAAACAAACAAAATTACATCTAATTTTAATAAACTCCTCTCATAACCTAAATTGATAGCATTAATTTCAATTTTCATCACACGCACACTGCAAAATATTAGGTACGAAAAAATAGTTTGTTATTTTTCGCACATAAACTGTCATTCCATTGTCTCCCTGTACATAAAAGTGTCAACTGCGTATTATATTGCCTATTGAAACCTTCGGTGATTCTAATGGCCCTCAAGTTCACAATACCTTTAGTACTACAGGTAGCAAAATAAACCATTGTCACTGTATTGTGTTCATGGCCAACTACTGAGTTTTATTTGGATAGATGTGTATAGGGTGTTATCGAAACTATTATCATATAGGTGTACACAGATTAATGGAGTTTTCAAACGAGCAATAAACTGATATACTATGATGAAGTTAATAGAGCTCTAATAGACGATATCTGTAATCTGTAATCATATATTTGAATAAAAAATACAGATTTTGAGCAGAGCAAAAAGAAAAATTAATTGTATGCATAGTTTTGAATATGTATTCAGTTTTTTTTATGATCAAGAATAAAAGTCAATTTCTGTGGTAGCAAAATTGTATATTATTCCCCTAGAGAAGTTTTTATTATTTTTGATGACACTTATGCCCGGTTTTATAAAAGCGAATTAAATTTTTTTCGAGGATTATAATATAAAATATAATCAAAGACCCTTATTTCAAGTTTTTAACAGTTTTTCTTTTAAAAAAAACGCAGTTAAATATTATTTTTTGACATTTTATGTTTGCGCTGCTCTATACGATTTGATTATGCATTTTTCTTCATATTCAATAGATATAGAGTCAAAGCATTATAAAGAGATTAATTATCAAAAATCAGTTAGCTTTGCTATTTATCATGGAAACATCGGATATATGCAGAAAATTCTAATTGACAGATGTCAGTGCCAAGTGCAAAATCAAATATGGCAAGTACCTATAGGATCAGAATGTCGGGAGTACGAGAAAGACGAAAGAGAAGATGGGAGGACTGTATCGCTGAAGACATGAGAGAGGAAGAACTATATGAAGAAGATGCGTTGGACAGAAATAAGTGAAGGAGAAGATTAAGAAACAGTTACCCCTAATAAAATTGGAGAAAGCTAAAAAAAAGGAGGGAATTTGTCAAGTGCAATTTACATAGTGTATGTTCATGATATTATTTTATTGGATATATAGAATCTTTTCCAAGGAACTTTTTCATAGCATTTATCCATTTATATTTCAATACTTTTATTTCTAAAAATTCACACAGTTGTTCAAATAGTCTCAAAATGCGTACACTTATGTAACATTCTCTTTACAATCAAATAATATTACCACCAAGTTTATATCTCTACCTATTTTTGAATTATTGCCCCAAAACTCAATATACCCCACATTTAGATAAAAACTTCAAAATTTTCAAAATTCTAATATTGATGTATCTAGATACTTCTCAATGCGCTGATTCCAAATTTTGAAACCGCAGGTCGATATCACGTTTCGTTCTCGAGATATTTAGATTTAAACTTTTGCTCAAAACTGCCCATTTTTGGGTATTAACCCAAAAATGGGCCGAGATATGAATTTAGCGATATCGCCATTCGATTCTACGGACAAAAATACATAAGTAAAGCAATTTTCATAATTTTTGTCCAACCGGTTCATTTTTTTATGAATAAAAACTTGAAAACTCCTGAAAATGACCAAAATCTGAAAAAATCGTAAGGGGTACCCCTTACGATTTTTGCGATTTTTGGCCATTTTCAGTTTTTTTGTTTTAGAGATTGTATGCGATGCTCAAAAATTCTGAAAATTGGTGTACTTATGTAATTTTGCCCGTAGAATCGAATGGTGTTGTCGGCAAATTCATATCTCGACCCATTTTTGGGTTTATTTTAACAAGAAATATTCAAGTTATTTATTTTTATGAATATCTTCCAAGGGTGAAATAATTTTGGATTTTGTTATGCATATCTTTAGGGCACTTTTTTAAGTTTGTTCAAATGGCGATGCTAATTTTTTTTACTACCACTACCACTACCTTTTCACAATAAATTTTTAAAAAAACTTGCGTAAAAATGGCAATTTCAGACTAATTTTGCATTATTATTTAATTGTTTTTTTAAAGAAGTGTGTATCATGATTAAATTTTAAAAATAGATATTATTTATTAACTGAAAGATTTTTATAAACGAGCGTGAAGCTGTCAAAATTTTTTAAAAACAATTTTTCACAGGGAAATTGCTCATAGCAGCTGTAGACACGTGTTTCGCTCTTATTAGAGCTCATCAGTACAGCATAGCATGTTAACAGATGGACATTAACTGGAAATAGTGAATAGAAAATGAACAAATTGTAACAGTAGGTACCTGTAAGCAGCCAAATACACATTTGTTGCTTTGAAATAAGTTCCACCATTTCTAGATAAATATAACATCGCAGCAGAGGCAATACACGACCACCCACCAGTCACCGCTACCTATTTCACCTATTTTCACTATTTCCAGTTATATGGCAAGTACCTATAGGATCAGAATGTCGGGAGTACGAGAAAGACGAAAGAGAAGATGGGAGGACTGTATCGCTGAAGACATGAGAGAGGAAGAACTATATGAAGAAGATGCGTTGGACAGAAATAAGTGAAGGAGAAGATTAAGAAACAGTTACCCCTAATAAAATTGGAGAAAGCTAAAAAAAAAGGAGGGAATTTGTCAAGTGCAATTTACATAGTGTATGTTCATGATATTATTTTATTGGATATATAGAATCTTTTCCAAGGAACTTTTTCATAGCATTTATCCATTTATATTTCAATACTTTTATTTCTAAAAATTCACACAGTTGTTCAAATAGTCTCAAAATGCGTACACTTATGTAACATTCTCTTTACAATCAAATAATATTACCACCAAGTTTATATCTCTACCTATTTTTGAATTATTGCCCCAAAACTCAATATACCCCACATTTAGATAAAAACTTCAAAATTTTCAAAATTCTAATATTGATGTATCTAGATACTTCTCAATGCGCTGATTCCAAATTTTGAAACCGCAGGTCGATATCACGTTTCGTTCTCGAGATATTTAGATTTAAACTTTTGCTCAAAACTGCCCATTTTTGGGTATTAACCCAAAAATGGGCCGAGATATGAATTTAGCGATATCGCCATTCGATTCTACGGACAAAAATACATAAGTAAAGCAATTTTCATAATTTTTGTCCAACCGGTTCATTTTTTTATGAATAAAAACTTGAAAACTCCTGAAAATGACCAAAATCTGAAAAAATCGTAAGGGGTACCCCTTACGATTTTTGCGATTTTTGGCCATTTTCAGTTTTTTTTGTTTTAGAGATTGTATGCGATGCTCAAAAATTCTGAAAATTGGTGTACTTATGTAATTTTGCCCGTAGAATCGAATGGTGTTGTCGGCAAATTCATATCTCGACCCATTTTTGGGTTTATACCCAAAAATGGGCAGTTTTGAGCAAAACTTTGAATCTAAATATCTCGAGAACGGAATGAGATATCGACCTGCGGTTTCAAAATTTGGAATCAGCGCATTAAAAAGTAAAGTAAGATACGCAAAAATTAGATTTTTGAAAATTTTGTAGAGTTTATCTAAATGTGGGGTATATTGACTTTTGGGGCAATAATTCAAAAATGGGTAGAGATATAAACTTGGTAGTAATATTATTTGATTGTAAAGAGAATGTTACGTATCTAGATACGTAAAAATTAGATTTTTGAAAATTTTGAAGTTTTTTCTAAATGTGGGATATATTGATATTTATTTATTATTTTTTAAATAAATTGTAACATAAGCTAACATAACCATTAGTAGTATTGTTCAATTCTGATTAGGTATGTTTTTCGGGCAATACCCAAGTTCGGGTATAGAGTGTAGCATAGTATACTACAAAAATACCTTCATATTATAAAAATCTCCTTTTTTTCGATCATAAATTCAATCGGAATGTTTTTTTTTTTTAGATAAAGAACGCTTAATGGATACATTAAAGCCCTTAAAGTCACATTTATTTATATTTATACATCCTCAAACACTTAAAATCAGTTTAACGACGATTCTCCCGAAAACAGAACAAACAAGTCGATTGAAATTAGGCACGGGCAATTCAGCGATCGTTAGGGACACAAGCCTGATCAGCGTGTAAACGCCGGTCCAGTGGCGTGGGTGCATTCCGTGTGCGTTACTGGCCCGCACCCTACCACCATGCACGCCACTGGGCAGCCAGCTTCACTACACCGGCGCGCCGAGTTGGAGATAATTAATAAATTAGCCTTTTGACGGCGCCAGGTCGGCAAACTTAAAGAAAAAAATAATACATTTTTAACAGGATATCTTTAAAAGCATCAACGCCTTTCTAGGCCGTATAGTCTTAGGGAAAAGTGCTCATTTAGTTTTATGTGTTTTATTTTGCATTGTGCTAAAAACTAATGATCCGTGCTGCAGTGCATAGTAGAACATAGTTTTGTAATAGCATTTCAAACGCTTTACATAGTAACACCGTTTTGTTGTAACATAACATTTTTAAATGGTTTATTCTTCTTCTAAATTATATACCAGGATAGCAGCTCGTTGAGTTTAATGTAAAGGGTACTTTAATATAAAATTACGTGAAACAAAACTAAATCATTGTTCGTACATCCGCTACACATTTGATGAATCGGCCATTGTTGAACTAATTTTTGTAGTGAGCGCAACTTCTCACGTGCTGTTGATGTTTAGCATATTTCAATTAATGTTGTATATTTTGATGTATCCTGTAACATTTAATTTTCATTTTAAAAATTAATTTGACTAAGTAAATAAGTAACCATCTTTAACCTTACTAAAAATCTTAATTTGTATTTATATATTATATCTTGTAGTCATCATGGGGTCCCATGGCCGCGTGCCTGAGTGTCTGGTCGCGAACCTGGGGGAACCGGGTTCGTTCTCGACAGGCACCAAATATTTCAAATTTTAAATGGCACAAAAGTGACCCCTGTGGTGCACTCTCCACGCCAGCAATGAGTGCCCGTGAGGTGACGCCTGGTAAACGCCCGCACGGTACAAATATGTCATCATCATTACCGATATCTGCGATAAAGCAGATTGGCACACCCAGAAATGGGTTATATGCCGTGATGATATATTTATTTATTTATTTATCCTGAAGAAGTAGAAGTAGGCTACGAAGCGTCGATGTTCGTCAAAAAATAAAAAAACCATCTACATTGACTGCATTCCTGTATATTCTCTTTCTCAAAAATCATTTTCCTCTAATGTTTTTTACTTTTACCTAACTAATATAAGTGTAGAAACCTAACCTATATATTTTGCAGATGAAAAACATTGGTAAATAAAATAAACAGGTGTCCCAATAAAAACGGCATACCCCTTCGATGGCGCTTTTATTCTGATACACCCTGCAGTTTTCTGATCAAGGGGATCAGAACTAATGTATAAAAAAGCGTATTCCTCAGATATTTTGTGTCAAAAATGTCATATGAACATAAATCCTATATTCTTTTCGATTACGGAATTAAAAGGAACCAAAGGTTATTTTTAAAAAAAAAATTTTAACAAGAAATATTCAAGTTATTTATTTTTATGAATATCTTCCAAGGGTGAAATAATTTTGGATTTTGTTATGCATATCTTTAGGGCACTTTTTTAAGTTTGTTCAAATGGCGATGCTAATTTTTTTTACTACCACTACCACTACCTTTTCACAATAAATTTTTAAAAAAACTTGCGTAAAAATGGCAATTTCAGACTAATTTTGCATTATTATTTAATTGTTTTTTTAAAGAAGTGTGTATCATGATTAAATTTTAAAAATAGATATTATTTATTAACTGAAAGATTTTTATAAACGAGCGTGAAGCTGTCAAAATTTTTTAAAAACAATTTTTCACAGGGAAATTGCTCATAGCAGCTGTAGACACGTGTTTCGCTCTTATTAGAGCTCATCAGTACAGCATAGCATGTTAACAGATGGACATTAACTGGAAATAGTGAATAGAAAATGAACAAATTGTAACAGTAGGTACCTGTAAGCAGCCAAATACACATTTGTTGCTTTGAAATAAGTTCCACCATTTCTAGATAAATATAACATCGCAGCAGAGGCAATACACGACCACCCACCAGTCACCGCTACCTATTTCACCTATTTTCACTATTTCCAGTTAATGTCCATCTGTTAACATGCTATGCTGTACTGATGAGCTCTAATAAGAGCGAAACACGTGTCTACCGCTGCTATGAGCGGTTTCCCTGTGAAAAAAATTTTTTTTTTAATTTTGACAGCTTCACGCTCCTTTATAAAAATCTTTTAGTTAATAAATAATATCTATTTTTAAAATTTAATCATGATACACACTTCTTTAAAAAAACAATTAAACAATAATGCAAAATTAGTCTGAAATTGGCATTTTTACGCAAGTTTTTTTTAAATTTATTGTGAAAAGGATGGGTTTAGTACTGCGAAGTTCAATTTTAAAATTGTTGCAATTTTGAAGTTTGAATCAAATGAACAAAGACAAATTATTCATTGTTGGAAAGCTAAATAAATTCTCTTTTCAAAGGTGTAATTTTCCAATATGGCGACCATATAAAAATTAAAACTTGGTCTCAAAATCCAATGGTAGTAAAAAAAATTAGCATCGCCATTTGAACAAACTTAAAAAAGTGCCCTAAAGATATGCATAACAAAATCCAAAATTATTTCACCCTTGGAAGATATTCACAAAAATAAATAACTTAAAATTTACATTTGCCCTTATATCTAGTGATAAGAATTTATTTTTTCACAAATAACAAAACACCATTAAATGGTCTCCTATATTGGGGAAACTTTTGTCTAAATTAATCGACTTCATGGACAAGTTTTCCTGGATACAGAAAAATTGACTGTCTGGTCGAGCAATAAAACTATAAATATTGTAATTATGACCAAGCGGCATACCGCTCACTACTTACATTATATTGGGTGTCAACGGGCTATTATTTGCGCTGCTCTGTTGAAAAGAAGACATGCTCTTTATAGTAAAATAATCTTATTGTTCCTTTAACATAAATGCTATTTTGTTTGAAATCATTTCTTACGAGAATGAAAACTGCAGTTCCAATAATTATTTCAAACAAAAATAACATTTATGTTAAAGGAATAGTAAGATTATTTTACTATACAGCATTAAGAGTAGGAAGAAGTACCAGGCGATACATGTCTTCATACTAAAGGAGCTGAGCAAATAATGGGCTGTTTTGTATTCAATATTATAAAGCAAACAATAAGCGATATGCCGCTTTGTCTTAATTATGATATTTGTAATTTTATTGCAGGACCCGACAGAGTCAATACTCACCTCAGGAGATAATGTTATTATTCTCTCGATGTTTTATTTAAATTGCACTAAGAGAAAATGACGTATTTTTCTCCCTAGATGTATAATCCTATTTTGTTCTCTCAGCAATAAAAGCGTACTTTTAATTCTCAAAATATGTTGTTTTTATCAACTTTTGCACCATCATAGAAAAAATATATCCACAATTAAGAAAACAAAATTTTAATTTTTGCAAATACAAAGTTAAGAACTTTTTACCTACATGAAAGTTTTAAATGTCTAAGGTAGGTACACCTATGATTTGCCCTGAAACAATTGGAAATCACTACTTTCGTCCTTCAAACACAGACGTTAGTTACCACCCAGCCTCCTACGACCTAAAGATGGACACTACACAGTGATTTTTTCTTCTGCGCGGCCTGTACTTAAAACACTGTCGAACATAAGTTTTCTCAGTCGGAATTATGTGTTTCACGTTTTATATATTTGTGCCGACTTTTATGCTGCACCTTACCACCTAAAGATTACTTCACACTAGGAATCTGCTCCCGTATACACAAGTATTCTAGTATAATGAATTTTAAAGGTGAGACAGCCAGGTAAGAAGGCGTCAACACAACGTTGTCTTAACATAAATTATTCCGCGGTTCTAAGACCAAAGCGAGGTTAGTTCAGGTTAATTCTCTGTGCAAACATCTTGAAAAAGTTAATTTATCAGACAAAAGTATCACTTTGAATGCTACCGGTTTAGATCCTAATCGGTTGATTGATATCGTTGTGGTTTTATTGCCAAATGTAGCAGATTGCAGATTGCAACTGAAGATAAATGATGCTCTGTTAGAAAATGACAACACTACAACCAGCTAGAGCTAATGGATTAATTTGCACTTATGCTACACACTTTCAGTTTTTGCGAAGATAAAATACTTACTAGATTTTTTCAGAAATACATAACTGAATATTTTTCTCCTATTGCAATTTCAATAATAATTATTATACATTAAAACTGATTGTATACGGTTCTGTTTCTCTTTTCTTTTTTTCCGTTTTTCGGATTAATTTTTGTAGTTTGTATTTCTATGATAAATAATATTTTTACATATGTAATTGAATTATATTGTAATCTGGTTAGGTGAAAGATCAGCCTTGGCTGAACCTCGCCATTGGGTTTCTTTCTCAATAAATTATATTATTATTATTATTATTATTATTATTATTATTATTTCTAAGATTTTCTATGTAAAATAAAAAATAAACATTAAAACGGTATGCACGAATAAGTTGTATAAATTTAAGCACTTACAAATTTAATATAAAACCACACATTGATGGTTGAAAATTACACGTATTTCGTAACATAACAACAAGTAATGTATTGTGACTATGTAATGATGTTACAAGATACACATACAGAATGTCCGATTTTCAAGAAACACCATGATGCGAGATCTCTGAAACTATAAGAGGTTAAATTAAGGCAAAGTTCTAATCTAATTAGTAAAACATTTTAAAGAGGTATTTCTTTTTCCCGAAATATTCGTGTCACTAAATAAATGCACAAAATCAAATTTTGCTAATTTTTCTTGGCACTTCTTTAAGACACTTTTTACCTCTCGCTAAGAGAGGTATTGGATTCATGCTAAAATATCCAGATTTTATTGAATAAACATGATTTCCTAGAATCCGATTATAACATTTTTAAAATGTCCCTGTGTGTGTGTGTGTGTGTGTGTGTATGTATGTGTGTGTATGTGTGTATGTATGTGTGTGTATGTGTGTATGTGTGTGTGTATGTGTGTCTGGATGTTGGAGGGACGATTCCTCAAAAACTATAAGACTTAAAAAATATTTTACTGCAGTTTCCTCAATCTGATATTCCTGGCAAGAGCTGAAAAGGTTTTGGTAACAATTGGACAACCGGAAGTAGTAGTTTCTTAGAAAAATTCTTCTAAATATAATTTTTTGGAAATTTTTGTTATTACAAATATTGAAGAACAAAATTCTCCATCTAATCCACTTAAAAATTTTATTATATCTTGTATAGATTTAGAGATAAAGACACTATAATATATAGAATATTCTAATCGCAGAGGCTAAGGCACTAAGGAAACGACTTGATAAATTCAAATGTTTATAACATACTTTGTAAATGACATATGTCAGTGTTAAAAATCAACAGTTTTAGTGACATTCTGATAGTTTTTTTGGGAAGTATATTTAATCTTATTATTTTATTAATGAAATATTTGAAATTATGGGTAAAATGCATATATCCATCACAAATTCTGCCAATCTTTTCATTGAATTGGAAGACATATAGGAACTTCCTCATACAATAAAAAATAGATATAATTAGAATCGTATGTGCGCAGAAGACAAAAAAACAATATTTGGTTAAAGTTCTGTAATTTTTTGTTACAAAACGACGATTCGATAGCGAAGTGCAATACAATACTTTATAGCCTAATATGGAAATAGCGAGAGGTCTTGTGCTGGCCACAGCAGATTTTTTTTAATTTGCATACGTCGATTCTCAAATTTTTGTATCACTGTTAATTAAGGCACCAATTATTATTATTTGCTCTTGTTACATTTCGTCACCTTTAGGTAAGAAAGGTATTGTATTTAGTCAAAAAATTTGATGGTCAGTTTTTAATGAATACGTTTTAGGGTCCCTAGAATTCGAGTTTACTAGTTTTACGATGATGTCTGATGACAAATTTTTCTCCGACGATAACTCTAATACTACAATTCTAAAAATTATAATTCTTTCGTATTCCTCTTCTTTACATCCATATGAAAAGCTGATTAGATTTTGATTATAACTGATCTCTTAAAGTTCTTAACAGTTTTTCTTGAAAAAAAGCAGTTAAATATCATTTCCAGCCCTAACACTTGCGCCAAAACCATGTCTTATGTCTTGTATTTTAATAATTATACTATAACATTAATATGAAACTTACAATGAATAAGAAATATATAAACAAATTTATGGGTATCATTATAATAATTAGAATAGGTACATATAATTATTGTTTTCCATTTGAAGCAATTTTAAAATAAGTATAATTTCTATTTTGCGAAAAATTAAAAAAAATGCCGGCAATTTCTGAAATTATTGAAAACGAATACATTGGCGCACGTTTTCAAAGACGTTGTGTTGTGTATCGGTTCGGCATAGTGAAAAGGAAAAGGCAATAGGCATATTTAATTACAAAGCACGCAACGGAGTTGCACCGGGCCGGAGTTTTGTTTTGTACGAAACTTTTACTTTCTTGTCACCTGTCAATCACAGGAAGACCAGGGTCAGGTGATGGTGTCCGTGTCTACGTCTGCACTGACTCCACGATCGAAGGACCCCACTCATGCACCTGATATACTTTCACCGGAGGGCGAATTACCTACTTCTACTTTGGAGTAAAGAATAAAATTCTGCAGCGAATGATCCTTTGAATATTGGAGTTAAAATCTTCAGAAATAGTCATTAAAATAAGAGAAATTGTTATTATAATAATGTTATTATTAATTGCATGAAAAATGGGCGAACTTACAATATGACGGAGATTGTGTTATGGACAAAGGAAGTATTGTGATAATTACAACACCTGATTCTAACTCCAGAAAAACATGAATACATATTTACCATCAGATAAAATAATCGTATGTGACAATATTTTAGTCCAGTCATTAGGTAGAAAAATAAGGGTTTATTCCACAAAAGGTCGACTATTTCTGATTTTTAGATATATATTTAGGGGTTCCGCCCCCCCTCGGGGGCCTGTGGCTCGCTATCTATTGGTTATAAAAAAAAAATATTAGATAAAAATTGTAGGAAATTTTATTCTTAACAAATTCAAAAATAACTATTTTTGCCCTAATGCAAAAAACCGCTTTTTTGCGTCTTTTTTCTCAAGTTGGCGGTGCTTCCCGAAGGCCCCCATGCATTTTTATTAGGACCCCTAAATATATAATATTACAATATTTACAAACTATGTTATAAACATTTGAATTTGTCAACTGGTTTCCTTAGTGCCCTAACCTCTGCGATGTACTACATTAAATTATTCTATATATTATCTCTAAATCTGCAGAAGATATAATAAAAAAGTGTATTAGATGGAGAATTTTATGTTCTTCAATATTTGTAATAACAAAAATTTGTAAAAAAAAATATTTAGAAGATCTTTTTAAAGAAATTATTACTTCCGGTTGTCTAATTGTTACCAAAATCTAATCAGCTCTTCCCAGGAATGTCATATTGAGGAAACTGCAGTTAAATCAGAGCTGGGCAAAGTACCTAACAAATGTACTTGAGTATTGAGTACGAGTACTGATAGTAAAAAGTACTCTTGAATATTTTTTTTGAATATTTGAAAAACCGTTCTGCGCTGAGTACAGAGTACAAAAATTACTCAATACTCAGAGTATTGAGTACTTATGATGTCATCATAGTAAATGCGAATAATTTTATTTAAATGTTTATTGTTTATCAATGCAAAACAATAATAAATTAAATTATTAGTTACCGTTACATATAAATACAAATAGGAAATAGGATAGGTACTAAATAAATAGAGCTGAATTGTATTACTTTCAAAAATAATCTGTTTTATTGTGTTATTACTTTTTTTTACGTTTGCAATAAAAGTGTGAAAAAAAGTGTCGTAACGTTTCATTATTTCACGCGTTTGCGTTAAAAAAGTGTACTTTTTTCACATTGTTATTGTGTTAAAAAAGACATACTTTATAAATTCATTTTAATGAAAAAAAGTGTACTTTTTTAACAGACGTAAAAAAATTATAAATAAACTTAGTAGTACATTGTTATAAAATCATATAATATAACTAATATAATTTAATATTAATAAATTATTTGGGTTGTAATAAATCTTTATTCGCCCTTAATAAAACTAAATTTTCAAATAGTTCATCATTATTAAAACACATTCACTTAGATAGTATGGACCAATAAAAAACGAATGAACGGAGAAGCAAAGTAGGTAACAACTAACGTAAAACGTAGTTGCGAAACCATAACTTATAATTTGAAAAAAAAACATAGAGTAAAAGTATTTGAAGTACTCACAATTCTAAAAATACTCTGAGTACTTTTAATGTACTTAGAGTACCATTCAGAGTATTGAGTACGAGTACTATAGCAAAAATCTTTAGAGTATGAGTATAAGTATTGATATTTCAAATGTACTCAAGTACGAGTACAGAGTACCAAATTTGTACTTTGAGTACTACTTTTGAGTAATGTACTCGAGTATTGCCCAGCTCTGAGTTAAATAAATATTTTTTAAGTATGATAGTATTTGAGAAACCGTGGTTCCAACATCCACATATCCACACATCCACACACGCACACACGCACACACGCACACGCGCACACACACACACACACACACACACACACAAATGTTATAATCGGATTAGGGGCCTTAAAACGTGCTTATCCACTAAAATCTGGATATGCGAATTTTAGCATGATTCCAATACCTTTCTTAGCGAGAGGTAAAAATGGACACTTACACAAATGCATGTAGCAACATAGCTTAGATGTAATGGTTGCTAGGTTACGACAATATAAATAATAATAATAAGTTTATTTGCCCAACAGTTTTACACCAATTACAGGACAAAACAAGAAACAATGAAATAATATGTAACAGTACAAAGAAATATAATATTGAAACATAAAAAATCAAGCACAATAATATATAAGTATTAAAAAATAAAATTATAATGATTGCAATGTTTTCAAAATTGTATTTATTTTATTTGGCGGTGTCGTGAAAATGTCAAATTCATTTGCATAAATATTTGCATTTTTACACATCACGTACACTAGAGATTTGGTCAAGATATGTGTTCGTGCTTTACGACAATAAAAAGTGTTAACTTGGCGAGATGCTGGACGTGGTATCTGAAAATTTATATTTTGCAATAAGAAGGCGTTATCTATATTGTATTGAATTAATTTAGATAGGAATATAATTGATTGAATGTCTCTGCGACAACTAATTGATTGGAAGTTAAATGTTAAATCTTTGTAACAAATTATTATAATCAATACCTCTATCTGGATAAATCCCATCACGTTTGTACGATAAAATTTTAGGAATCTTTCTTGAACTTTTTCAATTTCATTGATATAGTACTTATAAATTGGGTACCATATTAATGATCCATATTCCAGTTTAGTTCGAATAATAGAATTGAATAAAGTGATAAAGTGATAAATAAAGCTGTTTTCAGCCATTCACAGTACAGAGACAACGGGTAGGGCTTTGTTTGTATCGAAATGTTCTATCTCTCTCTTACGTGTGACATCAATTCTGTAAGTGTCTATTGAACCATAATTAAGTATTACATTTTGGTATTTATTTCCAGTCCGACTTTCTTTGTTGCAGATAACTATTTATCCCTAGCTATTCTTTCTAATAACACTGCCGGGTTTAAGTCCTACCCCTATATTAAATGTAGACCAAGTTCTGTAGTCCTGTGCGCCCTTGCCGCGAGCTAGGGTGGAACACCACCTATCCCGCGGTTTATCTTGGCGCCGACCGGCTCAACACTGTTTTGGGACCAATGATTACACCTGAATATTTGCACGCGAGCTATGGATTTAGGAAATAACGAGGTCGATACTATGCTGTAGGTATAGTAGAAAGAAATAAAGAAATGGAGTTTTATGTATCGAGATGTTTTTACATATGCGGCATACTTGTAATTAATATATTCGTGCTGTACCATAATATTTCATTTTATGAACAGTATAGCTATATTTACTCCTTTCTCTTAATACTACGGTATGAGTAAACAAAACATTGTCGATTATTTTTGCAGTAATATTAACAATGTATTAATAATTGTAAACTTAATTTTTCTTTCCCGGCACATCAGATTACCAAATCCTGCTATCTAACCAGATAATAAAATAGATATCTAGGATATTTTATAAATTTATATTTTTTCCAACTCCTTCTTTTAAAGTAACACTTTATATATTGGAATCTCGTTACTAAACCAAGATTTTATTGATGAAAATAGAAAATTCACAAAAGGAGTTATGTTCGTAATAATCAAGAAAACCCAAATGTCATTATTTAATTTTAATCAAAACAGACCTTGAACCTTTAAGCTTAAAAGTGATTGATATATTTTATATTCGTAATAATAAATTTGGAAATCTGAATACATATTTTAAATTAAATATATTCATAAACCAACTTTTACTTCGTAAAAATTTTACGAATTAGTTACCTCATGTCATTATAGTTTTTTCATGATAAATAATATAGGATACCCGTGTATAATAGTATATTATACGCCAAGGTTGAGAAGATAATCATTATTGACCCAGCGCCAATATTGTAACCCGAGTGTGAAACCCGAGGGATACAAGGCGCCTGGTCAATAACGATCTTCTCAACCGTGGTTTATATACTATTTTTTTCACTACTAGCACATAAATCCTATTTGAATTTTTCTTATTGATAATAACAATCATTTTGACATGAATAAATACGTTACTTATTTGTTAATATTCACAAAAACAAAGTAGGCTGCATTTGTTTTTATCTGACGTTTCGCTCATTTCGCTCGTTTATTATTTAATGAAAACACTTTGTGCTCTTACTGTCAGCAGCCTTATTAGTTTAATATTATTATTAAAAATAAATTAAAAAATACAAAAAAATAGTGATTTATTCATTTTTACATCTACACATGTTTCACATTTTCACCAAAACAGCAAAATGGCCAGGCGAGGCGGCAGCGTAGGTCAATTTAAAATTCAGCGGCAAATTTAAATTATATTCTTGACACCTTCTAATGAGTTAAATAATATTTGGATTTGGAGGCTTGAGTTTGATTAAAAAGTAACAGTTTGCATTATAGACCTAGGTTAATAATAAATTATTATTGACCTAGGTTACTATGGTTACAAGCAAGCGGTAGTGAAAAACAATTTCTCATGTCAAATAAAGGTAAATAATAGTGGGTTCCTAGCCTAGTAGTGAAAAAATTTTTTTAAGAAGAATTAGACACATCAAAAATATGTAATACGCTTAAAAAAAATCAAAACGTTTAGTAAAAGTCACTTGTGGTTTGTGGTATTAGTACCTATACCTACATATAATTTATTTTGATTTCTTAATCATGAAATCAAAAAATCTGTTTTTTTAATATTTAATAAAAGATAATTAAATTATTTGAAAAAATATATTTTTATAATCCGATATTTTTTATTTTTATTTCCGTACCTCACGAATTAAAAAATAAAAATTTCCATTATCTTACCTTATACAGAACTGTCATCTTTTTATTGTGTCAAATAATTCCTGAAACAAAATAATTATTATTAATTTTAAGAATTTACAAATAACATTTTTTTAATTAAAATTGTAACCTAAAATCTAAACTGATAACTGGTGAAACGTTAAATGACAAATAGTCACAAGTCACGTGATAGATACTGATTATTTAGATCCAGTTTCAAAATCGAACATAAACCAGAGAGGAAATTGTAAATTTTAAATCAAGATTTCTAACTGAAAATTTATAAATGAAATTCATCATAAACCAGCCTTAACTCATTTTCAATTTTTGTGTTGCATGTTTTCCCAAATTTCCAGGCACCACTGTTCTTAGTCTGATCCTGGATATGTCACATCTAGTTGACGTGACAAGTGGTCAGGTGAGCGGGTATATTACAGTTAATACCCTCAGTAAAGATCCAAAGGATGAGCGCCTTATGCCAATACTGATCCGACAGATAGGACAACCCTTTAACTCTTTGATGGATAGCCGTTGCAAATTTCTCGTTTAGGAAAACAGAATACACTTCAGTGTTTAGGTGTTTGGAAATCGATAAATCAAAAAGATTAATGAAATTGATGAAGTGTTGAAATTATGTAAGAAAACATGTTAAATAAAACATAATCGATAAGTTTATTGTAATAAATTGTAAATTATTGGATTGTTATATTAGTTTTGTTCCAGTGGCGGACTAACTTCTTCGGGGACCCGGGACGGCCTCTAATGCCGGGCCTCTTGTATTGGAACGTATACAGTGTTTAAATACTTCAGAAAAAAATTAGATGCTAGATACTACATGATCAGTTTTTATTTTTAAAATTCACAAAATTAATTGCACTTTACAGTAAAATTTTTGAAAGAAGTCCGATCAATGCCATCTACGAATTTTAATTAAGATTTTTGCTGTCAAATTTAGTAGTGTCTTTTACATAATTTTTATGAGGTACACAAGATATTATGTACCCTTATAAAAACGACACTACTAAATTTGACAGCATAAAATCTTAATTCATAGATGCAATGGGGTCATTTCAAAAACAATAATTGTCGATTATTTTTAGAAAATCATGAAATCCATCTCATTTAATAAATATAGTAATAAAAAATAATTTGAAATATGCGACTTTTCATTCATAAAATTTGCTAATAAACTTTCGCGCTTTTAAACAAGGACTAAATTTGTGACGACACAAATTCATACTCACACAAAGACAATTCTCTCTCACACGCACACGCTTCACAACATGAAACAGTCACCTAACCTAAAAGTGTGACAGCTGACAGCAAAATATACAAGAGAGAAGATTATTATTACTTTCTATTTCTTTAAAAGTACTAGTGCAGTATAAGGTACGTAAATAACCATTTATTTAAATAAATATCAAACCAAATAATCATATTCGTACTTGTAGTTCTGAATTAAACCGGTAGAGCTCGACTGTCGTATCCGTGAATATGTATCGTCAGCCGTTGAAATATTTGAAATTAAACGCAACTTTTAAAAAATCATATCTCTGATTCTAAAGACTTGTAAGATGTAAAACATACACATATATGTTTAATTTGACCTATTTTTTCAAGAAAAAAATAAATCAGAAAATGTGAAATGACCCCATTCGTAGATGGCTTTGCTCGGACTTCTTTCAAAAATTTTACTGTACATGAATTTTTTGACTTCACTCTGGTTCTAGTACAGCATAATAATAAAACTACTACTTTAATCGACACGAACTTGAACTTGTGGAAATGTCAAAACTTCTGAAAAATATAAATGAGGATATCTCAAACTAAAAATTTCCAGCCGAGTTGGAAATTATTCTGTATGAACATAGCTTATGTTAATAAAAATTTTAGCACATATACACTTTTTCAAAATGTATTTCGGAAAGCATCACTTAATCACCAATTTCTAATATTAAATTGATTATTCTGAACTATATTTGATGGTATTCTGAATTACATTTGAGAAGTTCTGATATTAAATTGATTATTCTAAATTAGTAACGCTTTTTGAATGGTGTAGTAAAACACATAATCGGTATAATATCAAGTATGTATGAATGCATGAAAATTGTTGTGTCCTTAAAATAATTAAATTCAACATTCACATTATCATCATTTCTCCGTAATTACACCCTTATCAGATAATATGGTTGTTAAATATGTTATTGCGTTTTAAAGTGATAAAATGTATTTTTATTGTATCGCACAAGTCGTTAACAGTAATTCCTATTATTTATATCTGTAAATGAATGCCTATTGATAATACTACAAAATTCACTATTTTAAACGTAATTTTAACAATTTTAAACATTTTATTTCAACTTCATTATTTTATTAATAAAAATCTGTTGTGGGCAGCGCAATACCTCTCGCACTTTCCATTTTGTTACATAAGTATCGAATGTAACATTTCTTGTACACACAAATACTTCCAATTATATCTATTCTTTTATTCTATAAGAAATCTTGTCCTACTTTTCTAAAATGTTCAAGATGGTTCATGGTTTCAATACATTGACGGGATTGGCGGTATATCTTAAAGATACTATTACTATTAATATGCATACCTACCTATCTACAATTTTAGACATAATTAATAATTCAATAAGAAGTATTAAATGTACTTCCCAGCAAAAGCTTTCAGAAATGTCAGTAAAATTGTTGATTTTTGACAATGACATTTATCTTTCAATGACAAACATTTAAATTTGACAAATGGTTTCCTTGGTGTTGTGTGGACATTACGATCGTTTACAACAGATCATTTTATCTCTAACAGCCCGATTCACAAAAAAGTTTAAGCTAATTCTCATTTTTGGATTAGTGAATTCTATTCCATTCCGGTATTTAAAATTTAATTTTCATGATATTATCAATAGAGGTAGATACTAGGAATAGATTAGACTATATTTTAAGATATAAACAGTCAAAATTAGAGTATAATTTGGTGATCCAAAAATGAGGATTAGTTTAAACTTTTTTGTGAATCGGGCTGTAAATTTATAGAAAATATAATAAAAATTTTAAATATATTTGATGGAGAATTTTTCTTCAATATTTGTAATAACTAAAATTTTAAAAAAATAATATTTAGAAGAATTTTTTAAGAAACTACTACTTCCGGTTGTCCAATGGGGTATTCCACTCAATTTTTTTTATTATTTTAAATAAAACTTCATTCTGTTTTGAAGCAATTCATAGTATTAAAAAATCTTAATTGTTCCTAGTTTAACAGTATTTTATTTTTGAGAAATCAGTGTAACGTCACATTTCCCCTATACTTGTCTTTGTCATACACACTGCTCCGAGTGCGCTGCGAGAGAAAGATAACAATTGTATGACGTCAATTTGCCCTTTTAGCAAATGTGAAATATCTCGTAAAGTAATTATTTAAAAAATGTTTTCATTCTTTTAACTATTATTTATTCAGCCATACTTTATGTTAAATTGTATTTTTTTAAATTTTTTTGTTATGGTGGAATACCCCATTGTTATCAAAATCTTTTCAAAACTCATAAGCATTAAATTCAAAAATTAAATTCATTTATTTTCACGGCAACGCTTTGGTAAATTGATTTTCGAATATGTTTATTGAGCTGTCACAGAAAAACCTAGAATTTTGAGTACTTTAAAATTAATTTAGCGAAATTAGATAAAAATTTTCTACATAATAATGTTTGATGAACATAATATATGATCACACTTTTCATAACTGTTTATGTAAATAACTAATATTCACAATCATTATAGTAATATACCAATTCCGAATATTTTGGAGGTTGGGAAATACGTCATTCCTAACTTTAATGACAATCTCTTTCTCTTGGGTTGGAAATAACAGATTTCACTTCCATTTCTTGAGTTAGAAATATTTATGTAAATGTTGCTTATCAACTTTTCCATATAAAAAAATCTGTTGTGTCCAGCACAAGACCTCTCGCCATTTCCATATAAGGCTATATAAGTATTGTATTGTACTTCTCTATCGAACCGTCGATTTATAATAAAAAATTACAGAACTTTAACCAAATATTGTTTTTTATTATATTTAACATGTCTTCTGCACACATATAATTCTAATTATATCTATTTTTCATTATATGAGGAAGTTCCTATATGTCTTACAATTCATTAATCAGATTGGCGGTATTTTTGATGGATATATGCATTTTACCTATAATTTCAAATATTTCATTAATAAAATAATAAGAAAGATTAAATATACTTCCCAGAAAAAGCTATCAGAAAGCCACTAAAACTGTTGATTTTTAACACTGACATATGTCATTCTCAAACTATGTTACAAACATTTGAATTTGTCAAGTCGTTTCCTTAGTGCCTTAGCCTCTGCGATTAGAATCTGCTATATATTATAGTGTCTTTATCTCTAAATCTATACAAGATATAATAAATTTTTTAAGTGTATTAGATGAAGAATTTTGTTCTTCAATATTTGTAATAACAAAAATTTCCAAAAAATTATATTTAGAAGAAATTTTCTAAGAAACTACTACTTCCGGTTGTTCAATTGTTACCAAAACCTTTTCAGCTCTTCTCAGGAATATCAGATTAAGGAAACTGCAGTTAAATATTTTTTAAGTCTTATAGTTTTTGAGGAATCGTGTCTACAACATCCAGACATACATACACACATACACACATACACACATACACACATACACACATACACACATCCACACACACACAGACATCATTTTAAAAATGTTATAATCGGATTCTAGGAACCTTAAATCGTGCTTATTCAATAAAATCTGAACATGCGAATTTTAGCATGAATCCAATACCTCTCTTAGCGAGAGGTAAAAATAGATAAACAAATTTTAAGAGAGCTGTAAAAAATATTGGCCCTGGGTTCAAATCCCAGTGAGATTCATGAATTTTCCACAAATCCGTCTTCGTTATTTATAATATTTGCAAATAAAATTATTTTGTTGAACATTCATCTATAAATTAAATACATCATTTCGCAACCATTGCACCATCTTCTATCTCATCATTAATTCCATTACTTGTAATAAACACACATCAAATATTGCACATTGTACACACCCTCACATTCACATACATTCCTCCATGCTTACACACTCACACACACACTTTCTTGTTGGGGTCTTCGTTCGCCCACTGACGTGGAGAGTGAAGTGATGTTAAGAAATCAAGGCGGCGACGGCGGTGTCCCAAAGACGCAGGGAGTGTTCTGGTGGCGCCAGCTTACAGACATTCCGACAAGGAGAGATAGATAAGGAACAGCACAAGAGGGAAAGAGATAGTGGGAGAGTTAGCTAGTGCCGACTGCCAGAGTAGGCTCTGGATGGAACAATTGATGTGTGCGATTAACATTTGTTTGTGTATGTATGTGATTTAAATGAATGATTTGGGAAAAATTGTATGGATTGTTTAATGCAAAGATGAGTGGATGGAAATTGATTTCGGTAGCTGGATGTTTGTTGGTTTTATTAACTTATTAAAGATTGGAATTAAGTTATTTTAAATGTTAGTAACGTCGATACTTTTTAATTTTTTACCTCTGGCTAAGAGAGGTATTGGATTCATGCTAAACTTCCCAAATCCAGATTTTAGTGAATAAGCACGATTTAAGATCCCTAGAATCCGATTATAACATTTTTAAAATGATGTGTGTGTGTATGTATGTCTGGATGTTGTAGACACGATTCCTCAAAAACCATAAGACTTGAGACCTGTTTAACTATGGATTCCTCAATCTGACATTCCTGGAAAGAGCTGAAAAGGTTTTGGTAACAATTGAACAACCGAAAGTAGTAGTTTCTTAGAAAAATTCTTCTAAATATATTTTTTTGGAAATTATTGTTATTAAATATTGAAGAACATAAAATTCTCCATCTAATACAATTAAAAAATTTATTATATCTTGTATAGATTTAGAGATAAAGACATAATAATATATAGAGCAATCTAATCGCAGAGGCTAAGGCACTAAGGAAACCAGTTGACAAATTCCAATGTTTGTAACGTAGTTTATAAATGACACATGTCAGTGTCAAAAATCAACAGTTTTAGTGACATTCTGATAGCTTTTTCTGGGGAAGTATATTTAATCTTTCTTATTGTTTTATTAATTAAATATTTGAAATTATAGGTAAAATGCAAAATTCCAATCTGGTTAATGAATTGGAAGAATCTCTCATATTTAAGAACTTCCTCATACAATGAAAAATAGATATAATTAGAATTATATGTGTGCAGAAGACATGTTAAATACAATAAAAAACAATATTTGGGTAAAGTTCTGTAATTTTGTCGATATAAAACGACGGTTCGAAAGCGAAGTGCAATACAATACTTATAAAGCCTAATATGGAATTTTTACAAATGTTTTAATAGACATAATAATTGATCTATTTTAACCTATTTAAATGTATTAATATACAGGGTGTTATGTAAGTAACTGTACAACACTTAACCTATGGTAGAACTGACCTCATAGATAGTAAATCTGACAATAATTTTTGTTTAACATGCTTTGTACAAGAACTAGATGCCTTTAAAACTGATCAATCACGTCAGAGTTCAAAAGTTTGTCAAAAAATGGAAAGAATGTCACATCTGTGACAAATGGCATTATAAGAGCATTGTCATAAGTCTATTTGGAAATAATAATAAGCCTTCAGTAATGTATCTGGATTTTTAATACTGACATTTTTCTGTCAATTACAAACATTTTAATTTTTCAATTGGTTTCCATGGAGTTGTTTGGGCTGTGAAATTCATCACAACGGATTATTTTATATAATTTTAATTTTCTATCTCTAAATCTATAGAAGATATAGTAAAAATGTTAAATGTACCGGATAGAGAATTTTATATTCTTTATTTTTTATATTAACAAAAAATTCCAAAAAAAATTTAGATTTTTTTTAAGAAACTACTACCAAAATTGTTTCAAATTTTCCCATTAATGTCAGATTAAGGAATACGTAGTTAAGTTGGTCTTTAGTCTTATAGAATTTGAGAAACCGTTCTTCCAACATCCTCCCACACACACACACACACACACACACACACACACACACACACACACCACAAACACACACACACACAAACACACGCACACACACATACACACACACAGACAGAGAGAGAGAGAAAGAGAAAAAGAGATCATTGTAAAGATGTTAAAATCGGATTCTAGTGACCTTAAAACGTGCTTAATCACTAAAATCTGAATATACGATTTTTAGTATGAATCCAATACCTCTCTTAGCGAGAGGTACAAATTCCAATACACAGATTAATTGAAAGAATAAAGACAAGTGCCGATTTTCGTTATTATAATTTTAAACTTACAGCTAAAATTATAAAGTTGTGAGTTGTGGGCGAACCGCAATACCACTTTTTGGTGTGTAAATTGGAAGTGAAAAGAAAAGATCCTGAATTTTACTTCCGGTTTTGCAGGAAGCGATATCATCGTTAATTTTTAAAATGGAATGCTATTTACATTTTTATATTTTCTGAAAGTTTGCCATGCTATTACATTTATTCACCTTCTTTGTTGGAGAAAATATTTCAACTTTTATCTGATGTGTCATTGTTTCTGATTGTTTCGAACAACTGCAACTGTTTAAGATTCAATAAGAAATAAGAAAATCTTTGACAAGTTAAATATATTTCAATCCTCCCGTATATTAAATTCATTTATAAATGAAGTTATAGACAAATATAGAAATGATACAGTGCAATCCGTGTGGTGATGTCGGTTTGGTGAAATCTGATGTAGTGATTGGTGTGTATTGATTTGCGTGCATGGCATGGCAACCACGAACACGTGCACGAACCGCGAACAATCACTCAGCGGTTCCAGGAACCGTCCACGTTCTCGTTCTCGTCTACGTCGCCTGCAGCTTGCACTGCATCACGCCCAGAGACCTAGACTGACTACAACAAGCCGCAAACTTACTAACATCCACCAAAAGAATTAGAAGAAAGGACAAAGGATGAATGTGAAGAATATTGATAAAGCTGTTTGAGAAGATTTTAAAGAAATACGAATACCTACATCAACAGAAATTGAAATATTCGTATCTGCAGTTTGATAAGCGTCTTCTTCGAAAAAAAAAATCCTAATTTTAATGTTAGTTTAAATTTATTTATATAAAATAATCTATTATATAATGAATCATGAAAAATTATAATGTTTATAATTGATAAAATGTCAAAATATCAGTGTCAAATATCCAGAAACATTACTGAAGATTTTTTGGGAAGTACATTTAATATTTCTTATTTTATCATTAATTAAATATTTAAAATTATAGATATAGCTGCCGCACGTGAAGTTGATACTGTCCTTGAATGCGAAAAACCTAAAATTCGTACATGAACAAGTCAAAATGTAATAGTAATTATAATATGCTATTGTTATAACGAGGAAGACTCCGTCAACATCTATAATTGGTATAAAATATATATCAGCGTCAACTAAACACCCTTCAGAAATACCGTCAATCTCGTCAATGAATTGGAAGAATCGCGAACATTTAGAAGAGTAGGATGAAACTTGTTCATAGAATGAATTGAAAAATAAAGAATAGATTACAATTTTTAGCTATACTACAAATGTTAAATTAATACTTACATAGCCTACTAAGGAAATGGTGAAAGGTATTGTGCTGGAAACAGCAGATTTTTTTTATCTTGAAATATATCCCGCTCTGGCAAAATTACGTTTCTGGCAACCCTAACTACCATGAAGATCACGTGGTGAACATAGAAATGTTTGATTCTATATATTCATATTTATAAAAAATATCTGACAAGCGTGTTGCTTGTGTTAAGTAACGAAAAATTGATCTAATATAATTTTGAATTCAGGAATTAATATTATAAATTGTCAAAATTGTTCAAGGTAATTTCATATTGTAAATAATTAAATAATAACAATTTTTATTTTGTCAGCGCGCTAAAAAGAACTTTGTTGCTCGCTCCTCAGAAAATATCACCTTTACGATGACAAATGAGAGCATAAATGTCTTCAAAGCACTCTTAGAAAAAACATTAATACCTGCTATAAATTGTGCGAAAGAAGTAAAATAAATATTGAACTTATTTTTTTTTTTCATAAATAAAAATTTACCTTGTATTATACAAGTATTTAAAATTATACTTTTCTTAAACTAGACATTTAAATATATGACAAAATATATTTATCTGCTCGCGAATCTGGGGAACCGGGTCGATCCCGACCGACGCCAAATATTTCGAATTTTAAATGGCACAAAAGTGACCCCTGTGGTGCACTTTCCACGCCAGCAATAAGTGCCCTTAAGGTGACGCCTGGTAAGCGCCTGCACGGTACAAATACGTCATAACGATATATTTATTTATTTACGTTTAAAGCAATTTTTTGTAAGTGTACTTTCTAGAAGTTTCTTTATATTTGATATAAAAGGAATTTTATTTGGATTTCCTTCAACATTTGGTGAAATAAATAATAATATCAATATCATTATAAAAAAATCAAGGACCTACGCAAAATTAAAAGTGTACTCAGTACTTCAAAACTAAGAAACGTAAACCATTATTTTACATTGTATCCTCCAGCTCTCATTAGCAAACAATATTAAATGACTATGTTTATTTATAAATTAATTAATTTCGACTGTTATTTCCAGTGTATTACAAAAATAAAAATATTTTTCATTACCATTAACACCTAATATTTCAAACAGGAAATTAATGTATCAACAGAATGACCATTGCGGAAAACATCAAAGTGAATGAAATAATTAAAAGCTCTCACTTAATGCGGTTTGTGGTTTATGATTTACATTATTCTCAGTAAAGTCAACTATAACTAAAACGAGTGAATAGTGAATCTCCTGACAGCTTCATAGAAATTAGAGGCGGTTACCCAGACACTAAATAGAAAAGTAAAAAATGAAGCAAATATGTAGAAAACACTTCACGTTCTATGAAATATTAACCCATATATGGTTTAACGAAATAAATCAAATCATCGAACCCGCCAAAAACTGGGTTTGGTTTAGGTTCAGGTTAATTTGTTTTTACCTCCCGCTACCCTTGGTAAGGAAGGTATAGGGATCGTCCTAAAAATCACATATCGAGATTTTAGTAAATGACCACGTTTTAAGGACCCTAGAATCCAATTTTAACATTCATGTCTGTATGTGTGTATGTGTGTGTGTGTATGTATGTGTGTATGTATGTATGTGTGTGTGAGTGTATGTGTAGGGATTTTGTCTTCGCTCTAACTCAAATACTATCATTCAGAAAATTCTGAAACTTTGTATTCCTATCCTATTCTAATATGAAAAGAAGCCATTAGATTTTGGTGTAAATCGGATAACCGGAAATGGCACTTTACCTGAAGCTCATAATGGTTTTTCTTTAAAAAATACCATTAAATGCCATTTTTTCGCATTTTATGTCTTATGAAAATTATAGATTTTCTACAGGAATATATTAATATTTTTTCTATATATTTTACAGATAAATTTAAAAAAATTTTTTTTCATTAGTCGCAAGGCCTAAGATAAACACAATTCCTTTGTTACACAGTTCATATTTCAAATGAATGTAACTGACAGTAAATGTCACTGTCAAAAAACTAATCACTTCAAATTAATAACAGTAACATTTTAAAACGAAAATAGTAATTTAAGCAATAGTTTTCTACAATGGAACAATTTGCAGCGTTAGTAAATACAATAAGTACGTAGATATGTATTTAAATTAATAAAAATTAAATAGCGGGAGGTTTTGTGTTGACCACATCAGATTTTTTGAACGATGAGTTCGTGTGCGGTTCTTGTTCAAGCATTAATAAAATTTGAGGTTTTGTTCCGGGTATAGGTACTGGGTTCAGATAATGAAAATTGAATTAATGTTTTTTGAATGACAATCTTTATATAGAAATAATTAATTAATTCAGTTTCGGGTTCGATCCATAAATAATATTCAGTAAAATTATAAATCAAATGTTAAATAATAGAATTATCAGTAAGTATATCAATATTTAAAGTTAATTACATAATAAAGAAAAATGTTTCAAAATGTTTTCTATACTATTATATTTGCGGAAATAATGATAAAATATTATATGAATACTATCAAATATTTGAAACATCATCAGCTAATAAATAAAATGACCATGGATATTACGATTAATACAAACATGAATATGAATTGAATTTCCATTTGATAAAACCATTCGATTATCAGATTACTGTAAATAAACATATTTTATTCAAAATCCTGAAAAGTTGATTGTTTTAAAATTTAACAATATCAAGGTTGTCGAACAATGGAACATGATTGAATCATTTCAAAATTTGACCTTAGAAATCATAATTTATGTCAAGACACAAAATATAATAAAATAATAAAAGCTTTGTACATAGAAACCGTTCACAGACTCCCAAATTTTAAACTCTAACTACTAATTAGCTGGTCACAGAAGTTATCTGACTGCTTGGGGATTAGTTGGCAACGGTCAGAATAATTTCCAACTTGGCTGGAAATTTCTAATTTGACATTACGCATTTTTATTTTAAAGAAGTTGTCAGTGCCAAGTGCAAAATCAAATATGGCAAGTATAGGATCAGAATGTCGGGAGTACGACGAAGGCAAAAGAGAAGATGAAAGGACTGTATCGCAGAAGAGTTGAGAGTAAGAACTGTGTGAAGAAAATGCGTTGGACAGGAATGAGTCAAAGAGAAGAGTAAGAAACAGTGACCCCTAATACAATTTGAGAAAGCTGAAGAATAAAGAAGGAATTGTCAAGTGCAATTCACATAGTGTATGTTCATGTTATAATTTTATTGGATTTATAGAATCTTTTCCAAGGAACTTTTTTATAGCATTTATCCATTTTTATTTCAATACTTTTATTTCTCAAAATTCACACAGTTGTTCAAATATTCTAAAAGTGCGTACACTTACGTAACATTCCCTTTACAATCAAATAATATTACTACCAAGTTTATATCTCTACCCATTTTTAAATTATTGCCCCAAAAGTCAATACACCCCACATTTAGACAAAAACTTCAAAATTTTCAAAAATCAAATTTTTATGTATCTAGATACTTCTCAATGCGCTGATTCCAAATTTTGAAACCGCAGGTCGATATCTCGTTTCGTTCTCGAGATATTTAGATTCAAAGTTTTGCTCAAAACTGACCCATTTTTGGATAATAACCTAAAAATGGGTAGAGATATGAATTTGGCGATATCACCATTCGATTCTGCAGACAAAAATTCATAAGTATGGCAATTTTCATAATTTTTGTCCAACTGGTTCATTTTTTATGAATAAAAGTTTGAAAACCCCTGAAAATGGCCAAAATCTGAAAAAATCGTAAGGGGTATACCTTAGATTTTTACGATTTTTTGCCATTTTCAGTTATTTCGCTTTAGAGATTGTGTGCGTTGTTCAAAAATTCTGAAAATTGGTGTACTTCTGTAATTTTGTCCGTAGAATCGAATGGTGTTGTCGCCAAAATCATATTTCGACCCATTTTTGGGTTAATACCCAGAAATGGGTAGTTTTGAGCAAAACTTTGAATCTAAATATCTCGAGAACAAAAAGAGATAGCGACCTGCTGTTTCAAAATTTGGAATCAGTGTATTGAGAAGTATCTAGATACATAATAAATAGATTTTTGAAAATTTTGAATTTTTTGTCTAAATGTGGGGTGTATTGAGTTTTGGGGCAATAATTTAAAAATGGGTAGAAATATAAGCTTGGTAGTAATATTATTTGATTGTAAAGAGAATGTTACGTAAGTGTACGCAATTTTAGAGTATTTATATATGAGTATACATAATGTATATTCATGTGATAATTTTATTGGATTTATAGAATATTTTCCAAGGAACTTTCTGTACGGAATAAAGAAGATTTCTGTGTACTTTAGTGACGATTTCATATAAATTATATTTATCATCAAACTTCTTTTTATTTGCAAAAATAAATCAAACTATTTCTGATGCACTACATCATTTATCACTTGGTGACATGGTCAGTTTGCAGTTTGCGATTTGATATTAATCAAGTAGTGCATCTGTTATGTGTTCATGTGTTTCTACAGCTTCTGCGATCTATGACTAATGTATATTATCGTTTGACACAAGTGCCACATTAATGTCGGCTTGCTCTACACATATGCACTTAATCCAAACGCATGATCTGATCACTCACAGATGATCATTTACGCATTCACAGGGTATGAAAATTGTTGCACACGTCATATGCTGTTTTGTGCCAAGACATTTCGGTCTTAAATATTGCAAACAATGAAGACATATTTTTTTTGTATTTTTTTACTGACATTCGTTTCTTTTATATTTGAAAGAAATCTGAAGTCGTAAAGGAGTTCCCAAATGTATTTCGTTTAATTTTAGTCGCGACACATGAAAAACAAGTTTTTGTTAAAAATATTGACTCATAGTATGATCACGGTTTTAACTAGAACACTGTTTTTAGAAACGTCAAATTAAGATTTAAATATTTAATTTCACCCGTATGTTTAAAGTACGATTTTTTTAAAAATATTGATTTGTATACAAACTGTTCTGCTTTAAAATCATATTTTGATAAATTTCATGTTATTTATTATTGTTATTAAGTAATGAAACTTGACATTTCTTAAAACAGCGTTTTACTTAAAACCGAAATCATACTACGAGCCATAGAGATTTGATTAAAAAAAAAATTGTAATAGGATTTTTCACCGAATGTTTTTAATCTTTTTTCTGATAATATATAAATGTCTAGCGCCCATATTTCAAAACGGCTCGTTATAATTTTTGACAAATAGAATCACACTTGACAAATAAAATTTCTATTTTTCTTTCTATGTCGACTGTTTTCTGTTTTTATTGCATAAAAACTATAACGACCCGTTTAAAATTTTATCAGTGTTTATGAATAGGAGTATTGGTGTAAACACGATGTTAAAATTTGAGTTCGTAAACTTGATATGAATATTTAAATGTCTGAAATTATTTGTGACGTTATAATCCCGAGTTGGTTTTGCTTCTCAAACATTTAATTCTAAGGGTATCTGCATTATCTGCATTCGGCAAAAATTTTCATTTATATTTAACACGTTGACTGCTGAACACAATTTTCATAATAATGCCCTAGGGCTAAACTTTTTTTTACAAGAAATCTTTTTTAAATTTTTACAAAATATATTCAAATAAACTAAGTAATATTTTCCAAATACAAATTAGGTCCTCAAGGATCAACAAGGATATGACGTGTGTACACGTCAAGCGCACTGAGCGTATTATTTTTTGCGATAAGCTAATGACGTGTATACACGTCATGAATATTTTTAAAATTTTAGTGTCAAAAATAAAGATATACGCATACTAATTAAGACTTGTTTATTAATAAGACATTAATTTTTTTGTTACAAACGAAATTATTTACATTTTTACATATTCTTATGAAATTCGCTGAAACAAGGCACAATGCACAAGGCAGGATTTTTCGGACAAGCTGCACAAAAATAAGCTGTTTCTTTCCTAATCTTATTTTTCGAACACATTTGACATCTTCGGCAAGTAATTCGTCCCGATTTTGAAGGGGCGTTTTTTGTAGGGACATGTTGCTTTCCTTGAATTGGTGCAGTGATTTCAGGTTTTGCGGGTACTAACTCGTCTAGAACTTGCGTTCGATAATCGTAATATGAAATCTTTGATTTCATATATTTTTTGTAAAGAAAAAACGAGTTTAGCATAATCATTTGTAAAATATGTATCCCTAGTTTCTTGTACCACCTCAATTTCTTACGTTCACAAGGGTAGTATGACTGCAGTTGATCTTGTCAATCGACTCCCCCCATGTATTTATTATAGTCATGTATAGCTTGGATCCGCGATATCATCGTCTGAATCATATAAAAGCTTTTCGAGCTGAGTATCAGTTAATGGGGGCGCATAGTCTCGTTTTTGAGTGATTCGCAACTTTTTTTCAGTAGAAGGGCCTGCTTCACTATTACTCATGGGTAACTCAAACTGATATATACTTCCACAAAATTATACCTTTCGTCACAGGCTGACCGATTATTAAACACCTAACAGCAACGCTAGCTGTTCAACACTGAATTGAAAACTAAATAAAGCTTGACGTGTATACACGGCATGCGCCTTCAACAACATCTGCGCATGACGTGTATACACGTCATGCGCAGTCAACGTGTTAACTGAGTTTTTTCAAGAAAAACTGTTAATAACTTTAAATAAGAGTTGACCAATTATAACCAAAATCGAATCAGCTCTTCATATGGATGCAAAAGAGGAGGAATGCGAAAGAATTATAATTTTTAGAATTATAGAAATTTTAATTACACAGACATACGTACAGACATCATTGTAAAACAAGTAAAATCGTATTCTAAGGACCCTAACACGTGCTTATTCATTAAAAACTCACCACCGAATTTTTTGACCAAAGATAATACCTCTCTTGCCAAAAGGGGACGGGAGGTAAAAAAGTCGAAAGTTGTAATCCGACTTAAATTAGTTTTCGAGTTAGTGTCCAAATCCCTTTTCACAAACTCATAATTTTGTGATCGTATTAAATAGAATCTATACCTAAATCATTCAAGCAGCCAATGCACGTCATCACTTAGTGTAAAAACCTTAATGCATTAAAATCACTAATAGTGAAAAATGAAATAAAATTTCAATCATTTTTAACCGTCAAAAAGTGTATGGTCTTATATAATTATTATTAAGATGAATAGTAGAGTTCATTACTTATCGTATTCGTTTAATTGTTGCTATAGTTGGCAACATTGATAATTTGTATGTTCATACTGTCAAAGTTATTATTTGAAAAATATTTGTATCGTGTTTGAAACATTTTTGTGCGTTGTAAAGGTCTATTTATAATAAAGTAATGTTAAACGCAATGCAACGACACAGCTTGACCGTTAACGCAAACACAAAATCTGTGAATCTGCCAAAGATAGCACTACTAATCAATCAGAAGATTTTGGTATATTTCTTTGAAATTCGGCTCACTTTTATTTATTGCCTTTATATGGCATACATAAGTATAAATAAGGTTAGTATTATAAAATAATTTAAATAGAAATGGACAGTGACGAAAATATAGTATTTATTTTGTAGATGTGACAGTTCATGAACATGTCGATAATCTGTATAACTCTTTTCATAAAGATTCTAAAACCTCTGCAAATGTAGCAGTACATGACGTCACACATCTAGTTACTAAAATTCAATTTTTATTAATGACGTGCATTGGCTGCTTGAATGATTTGGGTATATCATAATTTATAATGAAATTTGTTATGGAATAGATGTGAAAACGTTGACAATACCTGTCGGAAGGTAAAAATGGCGAAACATAGAATCTACATTGATTTCTGTTCTCGAATTTGTGTTAAAAATATATAAAGTAGAAATATAAAGGGATGGAGTTAAATCTGGCGGATACTATGTAAAGCGTGTGAGTACCTATATCTTGCGTAGGTCAACGTAACTGATACCGTGGATTAATCTGGTTGGCATTTAGATTACGGAGTCGATTCACTTATCGCTAATGCACTTAATGACGCCAATTTAATATACCGTTTCTAAAATCATCGCATACATATATCATACGGTTGAAATCGGCATAATTTATATGCTCAATTATTTATTTAATTCTGTGTTCTGTTCTGTTCTGGGCAGCTTCAGAGCTCCGCTCCGCTATGGGAAACCATGTGTGAAATTTCACGAAAGCTAAGCTGCTCCGAGCAAACGCAAAGACAACAAATTACACACGAGGATCTCAAGAGGTTTCCGGAACAATTTAGAGTTTTAGTTCTGTTTCACGACATATACATACATCCTATCAGAGACGCCAAAACTTTTCCAAATGATACACTAACTAATTTCGGGCGATTATTTACTTCTGCAAAGGGGAAACAGATTCTTAAAAATAGCGAACGTTTAAATTAATTAGTTGGAGTAACGATGATCGACTGGAGATTGATGTGTGGAGAAGAAAATAAAGTAATCGGAAACTGCAGTCAGTACGGTTTTATTTTAAATTATTTAATCAAAATTAATTTTCTTGTAGAATTTGATAAAAATATGATGCGACCAACACATTACCAGCCGTCAATAGACACTTACAAAATTGCAATTTGCACGAGCGCCTCTAACGGCAAAGCATATAGAACCCACGGTTGCTATGGTTACTACGTCCAAACAAAGACCTGTCATCAGCCGTAGACTCTACACTCTAGCCATCGTTTTAGTTGAATAGTCGAATGATCTTCAATATTATCAAACAAAAATTTGCCCCAGACACATCTTCTGGTTTTAAACTCACAAATCACAATAAAGAATTAGTTTTAACACTGAATAACAGATGCGAACACAATGACAGATAGGAACAGGGAACGGGACGTAAGACAACGAGGGGAGGTTTGTTTGGATGCATGATCTTCTATCTCTCTCTTGCAGTGACGTCAATTTTATAAGTGTCTATTCTATGTGCGTATGTTATATACATAAATTCAAGAAGACTAACGTTTTAGTCGAAACGTCGGCTTGAAATAAATAATTTCACTACAGACTGAAATAAAATAAATAAATAAATAAATATATCATCACGGCATATTACCCATTTCTGGGTGTGCCACTATCTACAACACATGTAGACATCGGTAATGATGACGTTATATTTAACCGAGTGGGCGCTTACCAGGCGTCACCTCACGGGTCCTCATAGCTGGTGTGGAGAGTGCATCACAGGGATCACTTTTGTGCCATTTAAAATTGGAAATATTTGTCGTCTGTCGGGATCGAACCCGGTTCCCCCAGGTTCGCGACCAGACAATCAGGCACGCGGCCACGGGACCCCAAAATTTAGTATTAAAGACTTTTCTATTTATTGGACAACAAATTAGATTTTATTTACAAACGATTAACCGGAAATGATACTTTACTACAAATTGCTTGTCCGATTATTTTTTCTTCGGGAACCCTCATCCATTCCTCAATAGATTATCGCTCAAGTCATCAATAAAGAAAGTTTCTTGCAAAAGATTATACAGAGTGACAGTGAAAAACGGAAAACTCAAAATAACTTTTTTATTTATAATTATTTTTTTAATTATCTTTATGTATATAATAATAAGCGACTGGATAAGTGATAGATAAAAAAATGAACTGGAATTCAGTCAAAATATAATATTTACTCAGTCAAAAGCCAACGTTTTGCTTCCTGTTGAAGCTTCTTCAGGATAAATTATGAGAAAATATAATGTTATAAAAGTAATTTTACCTATTATACACATACTTAGACTGATATTTTATAATAATTTATTACAGTGTGTAAAATCAACCATTTATATCTCGTCAAACAGTTAACTAATAAATAAATAAATAAAGCACGCCATAAATAAAATTATAAATCAAAATTAAATAAAATAGAGTAATAACAATCTTATCACAATGGCGGCTACTGATTTTTTTTTTCTCTTTACAGAAAATGAGTAGATTTACATTGTCGTTGGTGCAATTATCAGCCTATGGGTTTATTTAAAAATTTTGCAAATTCTACAGTAGATTGTACTGTACTAAGGTTTGGATGTCGGTTCTAAAATTTACGTTTTTACCTCTCGCTAAGAGAGGTGTTGGAATCAGGCTAAAAATCGCGTATCCAAATTTTATTGGATAAGCACGTTTTAAGGTTCGTATAATCCGATTATAACACTTTTACGATGATGTGTGTGTGTGTGTGTGTGTGTGTGTGTGTGTGCGTGTGTGTGTATGTATGTGTACATATATTGGAACCACGGTTTCTCAAATACTATAAGACTTAAAAAAAACATTTAACTGCAGTTTCCTCAATCTCAATCAAACAGCTAATTAGATTTTGGTTACAATTGGACAACCGAAAGTAATAGTTTCTTTAAAAAAAATCTTCTAAATATTATTTTTTGAAAATTTCTGTTATTACTAGTATTAAAGAATATAAAAATCTCTATCCGATACATTTAAAATTTTTATTATATATTCTATGGAGTTAAAGATAGAGACATATAAATATATAAGATAGTAAATTGTAAATGAAAACATTACTGAAGGATTTTTCTGGGAAGTATATTTAATATACATTTCTTATTTTATCATTAATTAAATATTTATAATTATAGTTATATATATTACATATACCCTTCAGAAATACCGCCAATATCATCAATGAATTGGAAGAATCTCGAATATTGGAAGAATAAGAGTGAATAGAATGAATTAAAAATATAAAAATATATTAAGAAGATATGTGTTTTTGTGTGTATCAGAAATGTCAAATATGTACAATACTTATATAGCCTAATATATAAATGGCGAGAGGTCTTGTGCTGGTCACAACAGATTTTTTTATTGTATATGTAGCATATTTAGTATAAGACGTTTATGAAGGAAAGGTTTTTGATCTAGAATTTTTACTCCTTCAAAACTGAACACACTTTCGACTTTGAAGTGTGTGAATGTGTTATATTTGCAAAATTTCACAACATGCCTGCAGGAGATAACAATAAAGAGTACTAAATCAAACGCACGTGTATTTGGCGACGGTGCTGCCATCACCAGTCGTGTTAGTTATCAATATTTATCATAAATTATATTCATATTTCTATTTCAACGCATATTTCTTTATCACTATTTATCACATCTTCACACACCATCAAATTTCTTCTCCTTCTCGTCCTTGTCTTAAGGAAGAGTGTTCTCATCCTCTTCAGTGGCACAAGACGGATGCTTATCTCTGTCCTTGCCCCTTGCCTCCATCTCTAACCGATCTGTGATCGAGTGAGGTGATGTCTTTGCGAATCCCAAACGTGGGAACTTTTGTTCTTCTCTTTGCCTTTTGTTTTATTTTACTTGCCGAGTCCGAGAGTGCAAGTAATGGCCACAGAGGCGCTAATTGCTGTTTTATTTCGGAAGCTTAATGGATTAGGATTAGATAGCTTGTTTGATAAAATTTTCGGCGAGGAACGGTATTCCTTTGTACATATAACATATATAGTAAATGGAAATCACAATACAATATTTTTCAGTTATTTTAAATTTTGACGCACAACTGTATTGTAATTGTTTGTTTACATTTTATTTACCATGGCGCAAAATGAAAGATTACAACCTGCAGGCAGTAAAGGGTAAAGCAAAAGTACGCCGGGCGGTAAAAAATATGACAAAAAAAAAAACAAATAACGGTGAATAATATTTTATTTGTGGATATTTATAATATAGTTGGATATATTACTCAACAAAATTCCCTCCAAATGAATTGTCTCTGAAGATTTATTTAACTGGAGATTCAACTGATTTCTGTCTTTTTCAGTTGCAGAAATTATCATGGTCTTTAGCACCAATAATCAGTCGAGCTGTTTTATTTTTTACTTCTACAGAATCTTCCAAATAACCTGCGACTGATGTGCTTCTCCATGCTTGACATTTTTAATTATTTGTTTACACAAAACAAATGGTTACCAATACAACGCATTACCTAAATGTTTCTTGCCATAGCCATCTGGCCATCTAATATTTTTTACATAGCAACAAGCTTTTAGTCATGCAATTAAAAATTACGTTTCATTTGGTTTCAGTTGTGCGTAAAACGTTGTACGTACCTCAGGCCGAAAGATGTTTACGCCCTTGGACGAATAAATTTCGTCCGCAGGCGTAAACCTTTTCTTTCGACCATCTATACGTAAGTAACTATAACACGTATTGAAAGTGTTAGAAATACGAGGTGTGTAAACTTCTTACGGCCTTTTAAATTATTTTTACCTTCCGTCAGCTTCAGGTAAGGAAGGTATTGTCTTTGGTCAAAAAAATCGGTGGTGAGTTTTTAATGAATAAGCACGTTTTATGATACCTAGAATACGATTTTACTAGTTTTACGATTAATCTGTAGGTGTGTGTATGTGTGACAAAAATTTCTCCAACCTTAACTCCAATACTAATTCTAAAAATTATAATTCTTTCGTATACCTCTTCTTTATACACATATAAAGAGCTGTTTAGATGATAATTGGTCAAACGGAAGTTCCTTTATTTGAAGTTCTTAACAGTTTTTTTGAAAGATGGTATAGTTAAATATCATTTTTTGACATTTTATGTGATTATCAATATGAAAGAATATCTTATTCTCTACATGGTTTAATTATACATTTTCCTTCGTATTTAATAGATATCTATAGAGTTGGAGAATTGTAAAGAGTATAATTGCATAAATCAGCCAGTTTTGCTATAATCATGGAAACAGCTGATACATTCAAATAATTCTAACTGACAGATGCCAGAGTCAAGTGCAATTTACATAATGTACGTTCGTGTTATAATTTTATTGGATTTATAAATTCTTCCAAGGAACTTTCGGTATGGAATTTGTAGAAAATAGTATATGTCCATGGTACAGTTTTACTGGATATATAGAATCTTTTCCAAGGAACTTTTGGTATAAGATAAAATACATAGAATTGACGGGAGGTAATGTGCTGGCCACATCAGATTTTTTAAATACAATTTAAAGATTGTTGCTATGTAAAAATAGTACATGGCCAGGTGGCTATGCCGGAAAACAATAAGGCGATGCAATTTGGTTACATGATTTTTTTAAATGTCACGCTTGGACCTTGGAGGCAATTTCTAAAGAAATTCCTCAAGCAAAAGTGAAGCTTTAGCTTTATCATTCACCGGGCTTTTGCTCTACTTTACCGCCCGCAGGGTGTAATCTTTCACTTTCCGCCATGGCAACTAAATAAATAAATATAAATATATCATCACGGCATATTACCCATTTCTGGGTGTGCCAATCTGTTTTATCATAGATATCAGTAATGACCAGGCGTCACCTCACGGGCACTCATTGCTGGCGTGGAGAGTGCACTACAGGGGTCACTTTTGTGCCATTTAAAATTCGAAATATTTGGCGTCGGTCGGTATCGAACTAAGATGTAAACAAACAATTTTAATGCAGTTATTACTTCCTTGTACGAAGTAAAGGAAGTATTGTAATCGCGAAAAATTTCGTTTTCCAGATTTCAACGGAAATATACATTTTTACCATCCCTGAATCCATTTTGACTAATTTCGTCGTGACGTCTGTACGTACGTACGTACGTATCTCGCATAACTGAAAAACGGGAAGCCGTAGAAAGTTAAAATTTTGTATTTATGACTGTTGTAACATCTAGTTGTGCACCTCCCTTTTTGGTCATTACCTAACTTTTGGAAGTGGTACTTTACTTGAAGCCTATAGTAGATTTTAATGCAAAACTATATTAAAATATAATCCAAAACTTTTCAAATTTGGTATATAAGACTTTTATATCAATGGGAATAACATAATAGATTTTAATTAAAATGGTCTACCCCGGAAGTGGTACTTTACTTGAAGCCTATCATAGATTTTAATGAAAAACTGTATTAAAATATAATCTACAACTTTTCAAATTTGGTATATTGTACTCTTATATCAATGGGAATAACATAATAGATTTTAGTTAAAATGGACTATCTGGAAGTGGTACTTTACTTGAAACCTATAATAGATTTTAATGAAAAACTATACTAAAATATAATCCAAAACTTTTCAAATTTGGTATAATACTTTTATATCAATGGGAATAACATAATAGATTTTGGTTAAAATAGTCTAACCGTAAGTGATACTTTATTTGAAGCTGTTATCAGTTTTTCTTGAAAAAAATAGTGTTATTTTGATTTTAATAATAAATGCTTCAAATAAAAGTTTTACAGAATTGAATTCTGCGTCGAAAACATCAAGTATGATTAAATTAGTTCTTTGTATAAGCGAGATATGTAAATTTAAAAATGATGTACTTTTTGGTTTCTGTAATTAAGTTTGCTATGAATTAGGACAAAAAATACGTGCAATTTTATGATTGAGTCTGTTATAATACATATTTTAATAATTAACAAAATATGTATAGTGTAACAGGCGTACAAGGAAGTCATGTGGTGTCCGCATCAGGAGTGGGATCACGTAAAAGTGAAAACTATATTGCGATTATCGAGAAGTGAAAACGATATTCGTTTCCTTAGCGATCACGTAAAATTAGTCACTCACTACGTTTTCAACTTCGGTTATTTCCGTAAAGTGACTACGTTTTGTGAAAACGATATCGTTTATAGACGAATGTTTTTGTATTAAATAGTAGTTTTGACAGATAATTTATATGAATGTCATTAAAAAATTTAATCTAGTATCAAAACGTATTATTCTGGCATTTCGTTCATAATAGCAATGCTATAATAATTAAGATACCATTTAAGACTGCAAGCAGACAAGATTGTTATATCTAGTTTTTATTACGTTTTGTATTTCAAGTACGTAAAGTATGGATGGGCCACATTTAAATAACGGCGCATAGCCTTCGGGCAGGCTGCGGAAAATGATCAATTCATAAATTTGAATTTTGTGTAAAAACTACAAAATATTAATCACAAAACACAAGCTAGAATCGTTATCTCTGTTGCTTCGCAGAATGCAATAGTTATTAAAATTTCCTTTCTTGGATTTATTCTTGTAATCAATATTCTTGGTCTGGAATCAAAATATGCTTTATTGTAATCAACACTTTTATAGTTACTAGAATATCAACAATGCCAGAAAATATTTCTTTTAGGTAGTTCTTTCTACTAACTAAGAAAATATCTAATCAACAAGATATCAATTTTCTATTATAATTTTTAAAAGAGTAAAAATATTGCTATAGTAAATCATACGCATTTGGTTCTTTGCAACATGCTAGTATTAAAACATTAATGAATTTTTGTAGATTCATTCTTGTAATCAATATTCGTTTTATAATTTTCGTATTTTATTATAATGATTTCATTTTCACCTTGCTAAAAAGAAGACCTTTCAAATTAAATATATTAATTTATTTTTAAATCATTTATAATGACATTTCTTTCCAAAACGTTAAATTTAACTCACTGCTCACTATATTCTTTTACTTAAATATAAGTTAATTAGAAAAAGATATATCTATACCCAAATGTATGAAATAAAAAGGGACGTAAGATACGACTATCGTTTTCACATGCTTTGAGAGTGTCGACTAGAATTCACAATTTTTCGGCCCAAAACGATATCGTTTTCGGTTTTCACTATTTACGTGATCACATTTTCACTTGTCGTCAGTCGCAATATCGTTTTCACAGTTACATGATCCCACTCCATATATATTTTAAATGTATTAACAGGAATGTATGGATTCTTTTGTTTTTGCTGCCCCTAATCCTAATTACACGAAAAATCTCATTTCACACTTCTTGTACAGTTTTACCCAAAAACTTCCTACATGTTTCCCCTATGTCCGTGATATAAGATTCCGCCAGCATTCTCACATCACATTGACATCCTCCTTGTCACTGTTCCTCGAATTGCTGTGTGTCGACAGGTGTTGATAGCCCTCGCCGTGGCTCCACGGCCCGCAACCCAACACGACAGTCATCTCCGTTAATGATCCCGCGAGCATGACGCAGCAATCGCCACTATGCTAGCGCCAAGCCGAGCCAACACCGGTAGCCACGCCAGATCCGTTTAATGTAATAGATTTGACGCCAGGACCAAAGAAAAGAAAGAAACGAATCATCGAGTCATTCCAAGGGTTTTGTTTTATGGATGGATGGATGGAATTCAAATGGTATGCCTTATTGCAAAATACTTGATAAAGAAGATTGTTTTTAATTTGGTATTCTGTTTGATATTTGGCGATAAACTTTTTACCTCTCATGCTAAAATTCGCATATCCAGATTTTATTGAATAAGCACGATTTAAGGTTCCTAGAATCCAATTATAACATTTTTAAAATGATGTCTGTGTGTGTGTGTGTATGTGTGTGTATGTGTGTGTGTATGTGTGTGTGTGTGTGTGTGTGTGTGTGTGTATGTGTGTATGTGTGTATGTGTGTATGTGTGTCTGGATGTTGGAGGGACGATTCCTCAAAAACTATAATAATAATATAATAATATATCATCACGGCATATTACCCATTTCTGGGTGTGCCATTATCTACAACACATGTAGACATCGGTAATGATGACGATATATTGTACCGTGTGGGCTCTTACCAGGCGTCACCACACGGGCACTCATAGCTGGTGTGGAGAATGCACCACAGGGGTCACTTTTGTGCCATTTTTAAAATTGGAAATATTTGGCATCTGTCGGGATCGAACCCGGTTCCCCCAGGTTCAAAAACTATAAGACTTAAAAAATATTTAACTGCAGTTTCCTCAATCTGATATTCCTGGGAAGAGCGGAAAAGATTTTGGTAACAATTGGACAACCGGAAGTAGTAGTTTCTTAGAAAAATTTTTCTAAATATAATTTTTTGGAAATTTTTGTTATTACAAATATTGAAGAACAAAATTCTCCATCTAATACACATAAAAATTGATTATATCTTGTATAGATTTAGAGATAAAGACACTGTAATATATAGAATATTCTAATCGTAGAGGCTAATGCACTAAAGAAACGACTTGACAAATTCAAATGTTTATAACAAACTTTGTAAATAACATATGTCACTGTTAAAAATCAACAGTTTTAGTGACATTCTGATAGTTTTTTCTGGGAAGTATATTTAACCTTTCTTATTATTTTATTAATGAAATATTTGAAATTATAGGTAAAATGCATATATCCATCAGAAATACCGCCAATCTGGTTATTGAATTGGAAGACATATAGGAACTTCCTCATACAATGAAAAATAGATATAATTAGAATTATATGTGTGCAGAAGACATGTTAAATATAATAAAAAACAATATTTGGTTAAAGTTCTGTAATTTTTTGTTATAAAATGACGGTTCGATAGCGAAGTTCAATACAATACTTTATAGCCTAATATGGAAATGGCGAGAGGTCTTGTGCTGGCCACAACAAATTTTTTATCTGGATGAAACGATTTTTTAGTTGTCTAAGTCATTCAGAGATTAATGCCCGTATTCATAAACACTCGTAAAAATTTGAATTGAATTGAATTTCATCCAGGGAATACTCGATTCATCGCACTTTTCAGCAATCCGTTTCTTTATTCGGTCGCAGCGGTTATCCATCGGATCCATCAGTCATTCATCGTGACGTCATTTTCAATTTCTGATGGAATTCAGCGCATGAATAGTTGTTGAATAAAGAAACTCACCCATAGACTGCAGAAAAATATTTCTTGTCAAATTTGAGGATTTCTAGAGACATGGTGCGAAATTTTATTTCATTTTCTATCACTTCTTTCAACAATTCTTTGTTTCATTTAGTTATTATTTTAATAATACAAAAAATATACTTTCGAATTTATTGAAGAATGACCAAAACCATCAACATAAACATTCTCATTCACACCACAACTTAAGATAATAACATCCATTTAATATCCAAACCACAAACACACAATCAGACTTCAGATCCAATATCTCTTTCGCATTTCAGTGACACATTTTCCACACATGAACTCTTCCATGTCCTGGAGCTTTCCAATCACCAATCATCACTTCAACTTTTCCTCAATCAACAGTCACAGCCTCCTGTACCTGGAGCAGTGAATGTAACGTCACCGACCACTGCGTCGTGAAGTAAACTATTATTTTCCCATTTCGCCATACTGACATGAACACATGGCACGATAGGTCGCCATACGTGCGAGTTTGTGTAAATGTGGACACTGCCTCTCACTAGATGAGATAATGGCAACTAAGTAGTGTGCAATATTGATGATGAGGATGGGTGAAATGGAGATGGCGATCCGCAGGCTGTTTAAAGTTTGAATTAGATGAATTATCTCGGATTTTTACCCGTTAATGTAAATTTCAGGAATGCGCCTTTCAAGCACACAGACACCTTTTTAATTTAATCAGCGGTTACTTGATTTCTAAAGTACAGCGTATGAGGGATGTTCACTTAATGTTGAGCATAACTAGTACGTCGTGATAATTTAATAATAAATATTTTAATAGAAATTCCGTAATTAATTTTTTAGACAAAGTCAAAATCCTAAAGTAAATTTTTAAATAAACAAAATCAATTTCCGGAAGATAATTTTTAAAGAAACTAATAGCGTTTTTTATTTATATACAAGGTGTTATCCAAATAGCGCACAGTGTTTAAGCGATAATAGAACATGCTTTCTGTAAGAACTGGAGGCCCTTAAAAGCGACCATTTACGTAATAGTTCAAAATTTTGTTAAAAAAATCTGTTGTGGTCAGCACAGCACCTCTCGCCAATTCCATTTTATGTTATATAAATATTGTATTGCACTTCGCTATCGAACCGTCGTTTTATAACAACAAAATTACAGAACTTTACCCAAATATTGTTACCTTCCGTTACCCTTAGGTAAGGAAGGTATTGTCTTTGGTCAAAAAATTCGGTGGTGAGTTTTTAATGAATAAGCACGTTTTAAGATCCCTAGAATACGATATTACTAATTTTACTTTGATGTCTGTATGTGTGTGTGTGTCCGTGTGTGTGTGTGAGAAATTTTTCTCCGACGATAACTCGCAAACTAAAATTCTAAAAATTATGATTTTTTCGTATTCCTCTTCTTTACAACCATATGAAGAGCTGATTAGATTTTGGTTATAATTGGTCAACCGGAAGTATTCTTATTTGAAGTTTTTAACAGTTTTTCTGGGAAAACCGCAGTTAAATATCATTTTTTGACATTTTGTGATCATTAATATGAAAGAAAATCTTATTCTCTATACAATTTGATTATACATTTTCCTTCATATTTAATAGATATAGAGTTATAGAGAGATTAAGAGAGGTTAACTTTCAAAAATCAGTTAGCTTTGCTGAAATTATGGAAACAGCACATATATTCAAAAAAATTCTAATTGACAGATGTCAGTGTCAAGTGCAAAACCAAAGTGGAAAGTATAGGATCAGAAAGTAACATAAGTAACAGAGTGTCCCTCGCATAAGTGACTTGCAGTTTCAATGCCGGGAGTACGAGGAAGGCCAAAGAGAAAATGGAAGGACTGTGTAGTAGAATATTTGAGAGAAGAAGAACTGTCTGAAGAAGATGCGTTGGATAGCAATGACTAAGTGTGAAGTGCAATTTACAGAATGTACATTCGTGTTATAATAATATTGGATTTATAGAATCTTCCCAAAGGAACTTGCAATATGGAATTTGTAAAAAATAGTGTGTTCGTGTTACAATTTTACAGGATATATAGAATTTATTCCAAGGAACTTTTGATATCGGATTTGTACGAAATACATTGAATTGACGGAAGGTTTTGTGCTGGCCACAACAGATTTTTTTTATTGCATTTAACATGTACACATACAATTCTAATTATATCTATTTTTCATTGTATGAGAAGATTCCTATATGTCAGAGATTCTTCCAATTCATTAGCTAGATTAGCGGTATTTCTGATAGATATGCATTTTACCTACAATTTTAAATATTTAATTAATAAAACAATAAGAAAGATTTAATGTACATCTCAGAAAAAGCTTTCGGAATGTCACTAAAACTGTTGATTTTTGACACTGACATCTGTAATTTATTCCTCAAAAACTGTAAGACTTAAGACCTGTTTAACTATGAATTCCTCAATCTGACATTCCTGGGAAGAGCTGAAAAGGTTTTGGTAACAACTGGACAACCGGAAGTAGTAGTTTCTAAAAAAAATTCTAAATACTATCTTTTGAAAATTTTTGCTATTACTGATATTGAAGAACATAAACTTCTACATCTGATACATTTAAATTTTTTATTATATCTTCTATAAATTTAGAGATAAAGACGATATAATATATAGAATAACGGGATGTAATAAGTCGAGTAGGCTAAACTACACTAAGGAAACCAGTTGACAAATTCAAATGTTAATAACATAATTTGTAAATGACAGATGTCAGTGTCAAAAATCAAAAGCTTTAGTTACATTCTGAAAGTTTTTTCTGGAGAGTACATTAAATCTTTCTCATTGTTTTATTAATTAAATATTCAAAATTATATGTATCCTGCATATATCCATTAGAACTACCGCCAATCTTGTTAATGAATTGGAAGAATCTCTGACATTTAGAAACTTCCTCATACAATGAAAAATAGATATAATTAGAATTGTATGTGTGCAGAAGACGTGTAAAATACAATAAAAAACAATAGGTATTTGGGTAAAGTTCTGTAATTTTTTTGTTACAAAACAACGGTTCGATAGCGAAGTGCAATACAATACTTATATAACAAAAATGGAAATGGCGAGAGATTTTATGAATGTTTTCTTAAAAACTTAAGTTAAAAATTAAGTTTAATGTTTTATAAAAATAAAACAGGTTCCACCAAAAATGTTGCAAGTATTAGTAAAATCTAAGAGAAGGAAACATACTCCATACTTCACAGGAAACAGATTTCACTAAATTATTTATTTTTACAGGATATGCGAAACCGGCAATTTACCGTCACGAATGGATTCATTCGAATTATAAAATAAATACATCTTCATGTTGCCCTTAACGGTTATAATGGTTTGCTCCGTTCAAATCATACGGATTGCACCAAATGACACACTTTGTTTACTATTTGATCTGCTAACCACAACCTGTCAAAGATCATATCTAATTACTTCATCTTCAACCAAGGCATACTCATGAAGTAAATCACTGATATTACATGAATTCTCAAAGAACAAAAGTTGAGATTAAACATTACTCGTAAATATTTTATAATAAAGACATCATGAAATCATGAAACGTCAACGTAATTTGTAACGTTAACAAGAAAATTGTCGGTTTAAGCGAATTGTTAGTGGTGTTTGTTCAAGTGTTCAACTCTAATGCTATGTCATTTTTTAATAAATTGCTTCGTGCAATTTCATTTAATTGAATTTGTGGTATACATTTACGAGTATTAAAATATTTGTTATAACTTATAAGATGTCAAACTATATGGAATGACTAAGAAAATCTGCAAAATTAATTCTAAATGGCTAGCTTTTAAAATGATCGACTATATTCACATAATAATACTCATATATTAGCGTAAACTTTAGTTTTCAATAAAAATCAATTTCATCCTCTTACAGTGTGTACAAATAAAATCCTAATTCGGAGTAGGCTATGAACATAAAAACGTATGTCATTTTGAAAGTATTTAATAAAATGTTAATTTAACACGATATATTATCAAAAATGTTATCTAAAGAAATCAAAGCTTTTCTTTTTGAATCCTTATTTTAGAAATAGAAATAAATTAGAAAACCGCGAATGATAATATTCTGAACACTTCTTTATTATCTTTTCCCCTAAAATACATTTCGCGATCAATTATTTTGACAACTTGATTCTTGAATTGAATAATGATAATACATACGTTTTTATGTTCATAGTCTGCTCCGAATTAGGTTTTTCTCTGAACACTGTATGATACCTATAGATTTTATCTTGTAAATCAGTGGCGCACCCAGTGAAGGGGGGCGGGGGGTTGCAATGGTTTATTTCTGGAATAATTCATTCAAAACAGGAATATTTTGTCACAGGTAGTTTTCATTTATTTAAAAATAATTATAACGGGTGGTCCAAATGAAAATTGTCAACTATTTTTATAAATAAACAATGTAAATGAAAGCCCAAACAGAGAAAATAGTATAAAATATTCGTCACTCGTTACAAAAAGCTATTCAAGCACTCGGTCGTTCGCCCACTCGTGTCCAAATTTCTAACTCGTGCTAGAATAGACTGCTTTCTATAATTGGGGTATTTAATATTTAATATGAAGGGTACAGGGGAAGAAGGTGGTTTGTCAAAAAATGTAAATTTTGCAGGAGACAGTTTTTAAAATTTTAAGATCGTGTCATTTTTTGGATAATGTCTTCAGTTATGCACAACTTTGATGCAGGATTCTTCACTGTTTTGTAAATGAGTACCTCAAATTAGAATATTTGTCTGGCATCCTATTTTGGTGGAAATTTCGGTTTTTTAATTTGACACCAAAATAAAAAGTCAAAATTTCACCAAAATAGGATGCCAGACAAGTTTTCTAATTTGTGGAATCTTGCATTAAAATTGTGCATAGCTGAAGGTACTATCCAAAAAATTACACGATCTTAAAATCTTAAAAACTGTGTCCTGCAAATTTTACATTTTTTGACAAACCGCTTTTTTACCCTGTACTCATCAACTTTCTTGATATATGAGAATGGACAATCCACCTTTTTGCTTGGTACCGCATGGACATACCCGCCTTCTTCCTCTGTACGACAAATTTTCCATTGGTAATAACTTCTGACCTACCGTGTTTTTGCCCAAAAGAAATATTCCACGTAAAAGATTCGGTATTTACCTACAAGATGGCATGAAAATCCTAATTTCAAATTTTTAGTGACAAACCGCTTTCTTCCCCTGTACTCTTCATATATGTAGTACTTTTTTGTCTTTTTTATTGTGAACCTCCCTATCCAAATTCCTGGGTGCGCCACTGTTGTAAATAGCTTGTTTTAATTTTCTACAATTTCAATTTTTAATATATATATATATATATATATATATATATATATATATATATATATATATATATATATATATATTTAAATACAATCTGAATGAATTATTAAAAAATATTTTAATAGCATATTTCAGTCAAATAATTAAAATATACCCCTACATATTATAAGTTTATTAAATATATATAAATTTATGTATATAACCTCAAGGACTTGTTTGTCTGCAGTAAAGAAAATGTAAAAAATAAAAGGAAACAGTCTCATAAAAGGACGAAGGATCAGTATGAAAAATATTTAATTTATTTTTTTATTGTATTCTCCGACTGCTTCTTCTTATAAACTGTACTGAATATAGAGTTACTAACATCTGACATTATGAGTATTTTTTATAATATTATCAGTTATTGTAAAATTAATCTTTATTATCCTTAAAGGAAATGCAATTCCTGTTAGTCTAGTTTGTCTAGTTCTAGTAGGATGAAGTTCGAGATTATCAATTAATTCGAGAACCAAGTTTTTGGTTAGACCGAAATATATGGTAAAATAAATATACGTATGTCATTTCAAATGCATTATCGTTCAAGGCGCATTATTATACCTACGCATAACAATAAAGTATGTACTCGTATAGGTTATTACATGAAAAATAGTTTACCTTTCATGTTCTTCCAATATTAAATAAATAAATAAATAATGTATTATATTACTATCCATGTTATTTATATTATAACAATGCGTTACAATATGAAACTGACAACAGAATTAACACGAAAACATGAAACTGTTGGCGATGTTTTTTTTTTGCTCTAAAGTTACAGCATTTTTTTACAGTACTGTGGCAACTACAGCGAATTTAACAAAGTTACAGTGCTTACAGAGTTTATAGAAGTATACAGAATAGAGGCATACCTAAAAGATCTTTCACAATTTGCCGATATAATAAACAGACGTGCGACGTGCCTACAAAATTATTGTCGTAAAGGTTACAATTTTTTCTGCTTTTCATTTAACTGTTGAAGACCCTGCTATTTCGAGGATGAGAGAATAAAACAAGACATCAGTGACAGGAGTGACAACAGATAACTACGCCAGTTATTCTTCCATGAAACCACAGTGATATAAAAATGCAAAAAATAATGTTGCTGCAAAAGTTTCTGCAAACGATGTAAAAGGAGACCGAAAGAATTTTATAAATGACATTATTGTTTTGATAACAAATTTACAACCGGAAGTAGTTAAAAAATTCTTCTAAATATTATTTTTTGAAAATTTTTATTTCAATTATTGAAGAACATAAAATTCTCCATCTGAAACACTTAAAAATGTTATTATATCTTCTATAAGTAGATTTAGAGATAAAGAAAATATAATATACAGAATAATTTGTTGCAATTGACAGATAAATGTCAATGTCAAAAATCAATAGTTTTACTGACATTACTGAAAGCTTTTTTTTGGAAGTACATTTTATATTTCTTATTGAATTATTAATTAAATATTTAAAACTATAGGTCGGTATATGTATATATATTAATAGTAATAGTGGGTACATGAATATTCTTAAGACATTTTAGAAGAGTAGGACAAGATTCCTTATAGAATGAAAGAATAGATATAATTAGAATTATTTTTTTCTTTATTATTTAATATGTCACTATTATTAATTTGAAGTGATTAGTTTTTTAACAATGACGTTTACCTGTCAGTTACATTCATTTGAGAAATGAACTGTGTAACAAAGGAATTGTGTTTATCTTAGGCTTCGAGATTAAAAAAAAAGATTTTTAAATTTATCTGTAAAATATATAGAAAAAGTATTAATGTATACCTGTAGAAAATTCAATAATCTTTAATTTTCATAATGACATAAAATGCGGAAACATGGCATTTAATGGTATAAGTAAGGTGCCATTTCCGTTTATCCGATTTACACCAAAATCTAATGGTTTCTTTTCATATTGAATAGGGTAGAAATACAAGGTTTCAGAATTTTCTGAATGATAGTATTTGAGTTAGAGTGTAGACAAAACTTCATACACATATACACACACACACACACACACACACACACACACACACACACACACACAAACACACACACACAGATCATCGTGAAAATGTTAAAATTGGATTCTATGTACCTTAAAACGTGGTCATTTACTAAAATCTCGATATGTGATTTTCAGCACGATCCCTATACCTCCCTTACCAAGTGTAGCGGGAGGTAAAAAGGGAAATAGCGAGAGCGAGAGGTATTGTGCTGGCCACAACAGATTTTTTTTTTAATATGGCAGCAGAAAATCGCTGTCACTACTAGAACTATTAGTTTTCAAAATCTTTTCCAACAGCCCACGTATTCGCTTTTGAATTTAATGAGGACGTATATTTCAAAACTAATTCAGGATGTGCTTTTCTATAAAATATGTAAGTGTAAGTGCTAAAATTTCCACCACATCATGTGGACCTACCAATTTATTTTTTGTTGCACACGGAATTTTTTTAGAGTGTACCATGCTCTAACATAACCGACACAAAAACCATTTAACTGTACATAATTTCGTGAATACATATTCAGAATCGGAACAAGAAATTACTCATATAAATTACACCTTGGCGTTATATTGTTTCCATTCTTTTTCATTGACAGACATACTCCCACCGTAGTGTCCATATACGTAACACACGAAAGAAAATCGAAGTGCAATTTATCATTCGTTGGTGGGTCCAACGAAGCTCGCGGCCGCGGCCGGCTTATGATAGATTAATTTTTAACAAAGCTATAATAGCCGTATAATGGCTGTTTGCTGTGTGCGTGTGCCCGGTCGTGTTTGGTGTTTGCCCACAAAAATGTACAGTCATATCGGAATAATTTATCACTCGTGTCGATGCTGTCACGGGCTAACACCTTAGCGATGGCTTACTCGCATCACACAAGAAGATGTAGGTGGAACAGAATTAGGGTTAAGATGATAAGTCTAAGATGTTTACAAGAATACAAGTGTTGGTTTAGGTTTCGACTTTCAAGGTTATGATTTATTTGTTCTAATAAAAATTGGGAATAATTTAAATGAATAACAAAATAATATTTGAGCGCCAACTCTTTCTTAATTTTATGTATTGATTATCAAAAAATTAATTTTCACCTCTTGTTAAGAGACATTGGATTCATGGTAAAAGACGCATATCCAGTAAATAAGCACAGAATCCGATTTTAACATTTTTACAATAATATCTGTGTGTATGTGTGTGTGTGTGTGTGTATGTACGTGTGTTTGTGTGTGTATGTGTGTGTGTGTGTGTGTGTACGTGTGGATCAGTGTTGGAAAGACAGTTCTATTCTATAAGACTAAAGACCAATTTAATTACGTATTCCTTAATCCGACATAAAATTGGAAGAGCTGAAAACATTTTGGTAACATTTGGACAACCGAAACTAGTTGTTTCTTAAAAAAATGGTCTAAATATTATTTTTTGAAATTTTTTTTATTACAAATATTGAAAAACATAAAATTCTTCATCTAACACATTAAAAAATTTGATTACATCTTCTATAGATTTAGACATAAAGAAAATATGTGTAAAATAATATGTTCCAATAAATCACACAGACCAGACTACACTATGTAGTAGTCAAATTCAAATGTTTATAATTGACATTGCTGTAAGCTTTTTCTGGGAAGTACATTTAATATTGCTTACTAAATTATGAATTAAATATTTAAAATTGTAGGTATGCATATTAATAATAGTAACAGTACATATATCCTTAAGAAATACCGCCAATCCGTCAATGAATTGGAACCGTCTTGAGCATTTTACAAGAGTAGGACAAGATTCCTTATAGAATGAAAATATAGAATTATTTGTGGATATAAGAAACGTTAAATTCGATATTATGTAATAAAATAGAAATGACGAGAGGTATTGTGCTGGCCACGAGAGATTTTTATTTAAAGGACCATGCCGGAAGTAGAGTAAAAATTTATTTGAAATTTAATTTTTTTAAAAAAAGAACATTTGAAAGTATTGAAAGTATAATACAGTACAACCCCGATTATCCGAGTCGCAATTATCCGAGCTCGAATTAACCGAGCCGATCTAAAGACCCAATATGCGAGGTACGTGCGTCTATGATCCGGATTAACCAAGCCAATCTAAGCCAATCTATCCGTATTAACATTAACCGAGCTTCTAAAATATTTCCATTTAAAGTCGTCGGGGCCGACGGGGACTCCCCTTGATCCGTGTGAGTGGTTCCCCTATTTATGTTTTTAGACTATTTTTAGCATGCAAATTTGCGTGAATGCAGTTCGTTATTGCGTTCGCTATAGAGAAGTATACGTACTCGCATAATTTGTTTGGTTGGAGTTCTAGTTAAGTGTATACGAAAAATAAATCCGGATTATCCGAGTTTTCAGGTATCCGAGAAGGGTGTTCCCCACGTTACCTCGGATAACCGGGGTTCTACTGTACCTATATACAAATTACATCAAATTGCTTCCGGGAACTTCTAGATAAGTTATTTTCCCTAACACTATTTTGGAAATTATACATTCCACAACTAAAAATTATGTTGGAATCAATGTCTTTTCTACAAACAATGTGGAATAATTCCGCACGCCATTTGGAATAATTCCGCACGGCTTTGGACAAATCAGAATCTGTTTATAGCAGCATATTAGCCCGGTATATTAAATATTTTGGTCCATTTGCTATGATTACGTCTCTTTGTGTTATTTTTATTATTATTTATTTATTTCTTAATTCGCGTTTTACCCAAATCAAATTTATAGTATATAATAAACGAATTTCAGAAATAATAATTGACTTTACATACCTAGGCTTTCTCCAATAGCCAAGATATCCATTATTCATAATTCTTAAACAATATTCCAAAATATATTTTAAATTCAGCATGAAGAAAGAAGTCAAATTTTTAAGTTATTGTAAAGAAAGTCAACTCTAAGATTCCTATCTCCAATCTTTAGAAGGTGAAAATATACGAGCAACAACACTACAGTAAGAGTGAAAATCCAATCATGAAAAAATGCAGCATAACGCGTCCATCCCTCTAAGAGGGTGAAACGAATTTGAATTGTTTCATTGACAGTTATGTATTCTCGAGCTGTTTGGGTGGTAAACCGAGCGAAAAGATAGCACAGGTACTAAAGTCAAGAGGCGAAAGCTCCGTGACTTGCAAAATATCTGCAAATCTATTTTAAAATAGCGTGTAGACTAGTTCTAATCAAGACAAATGGAGAAATTTAACGCTTTATTATTTTATTAGTCACAAAGTGAAAATCTTTTATAAAAATGACAGCGTATTTGAAGATCATTAATCAAAATTTGATTCAGATTCAAAAACTTTTCAATGGAGCACGATTTATTTCGTCATTTAAATAGGATTTGGAAACGTAATAATGATTAAATTAAAACGATATAATTTTATTAAAAATATGTGAATGACCTTCCGTTAATTTGAGGTATTTTGTACAAATCCCATATCAAAATTTCAGTGGAAAAGATTCTATATATCCAATTTTTGTATCACGAACATAATACAATTTTTTACAAATTCCATACAGAAAGTTCCTTGGAAAATATTCTATAAATCCAACAAAATTATCACATGAATATACATTATGTATACTCATATACCCATAAATACTCTAAAAATGCGTACACTTACGTAACATTCTCTTTACAATCTTATAATATTACTACCAAGTTTATATCTCTACCCATTTTTAAATTATTGCCCCAAAAGTCAATACACCCCACATTTAGACAAAAACTTCAAAATTTTCAAAAATCTAATTTATGTATCTAGATACTTCTTAATGCGCTAATTCCAAATTTTGAAACCGCAGGTCGATATCTCGTTTCGTTCCCGAGATATTTAGATTTAAAGTTTTGCTCAAAAATGGGTCGAGATATGAATTTGACGACATCACCATTCGATTCTACGGACAAAAATACATAAGTATAGCAATTTTCATAATTTTTGTACAACCGGTTCATCTTTTATGAATAAAAACTTTAAAACCCCTGAAAATGGCCAAAATCTGAAAAAATCATAAGGGGTACACCTTAGATTTTTGCGATTTTTGGCCATTTTCAGTTATTTTGCTATAGAGATTGTATACGGTGTTCAAAAATTCTGAAAATTGGTGTACTTATGTAATTTTGCCCGTAGAATCGAATGGTGCTGTCGCCAAATTCATATCTCGACCCATTTTTGGGTTAATACCCAAAAATGGGCAGTTTTGAGAAAAACTTTGAATCTAAATATCTCGAGAACGAAACGAGATATCGACCTGCGGTTTCAAAATTTGGAATCAGCACTTTGAGAAGTATCTAGATACATAAGAATTAGATTTTTGAAAGTTTTTATCTAAATGTGGGGCATATTGACTTTTGGGACAATAATTCAAAAATGGGTAAAGATATAAACTTGATAGTAATATTATTTGATTGTAAAGAGAATGTTACGTAAGTGTACGCATTTTTAAAGTATTTATATATGAGTTTACATAATGATATTCATGTGATTTATAGAATATTTTCCTAGGAACTATCCGTATGGAATTTGTAGAAAATTGTATTATGTTCGTGTTACAAATTGTTATATTCTGCATTAATTTACTTGAAAATGGATTCAAAAAGCGATAGCAGATTACTTGAAATTTGTAAGAATTTGGAATAGAGTAGATGTGTGCGTAAGAGGTAAAGAGAAATAGCAAGGACGTGCATGATGTAAATGTTAAGGACATTATTCGAGAACTATCATTCAATTTCTGCCTTTGCCAGTTTTCAATATTTGCAGAAAAACATTTCAAAGTTTGATTCTGTAAAAGCCGACAAACTTTAAATTTATTCTCCTGAAATATTAGAAATAATGACATATCTGCCTTTCGCATAACAGAATTACCTATATTGATACATAACAAATATTGTGCAAAATTACCTAGTGGTATATGAAAACAAAATTAGAAAATGTTTTTGAGCAATGCGGCAATGTATAACATCAACAACAACAATATTAAAAAAGTTAACTATTCGCAATAGTGATTTTAGTGAATAGACAATAATATTTAAATCTATTTTACGAAACCTAACAAACAACATATTCATGTCACAATTATATCACAAAAAATGTAACAATAGATAAGTTTGAAATGTACAAAACATTGTTTACAATCAAATTGCACATGATGATGAGCATGAGAGTGTCTAGGAGCGAACATAGCACGCGTCTTGATTATGCATAGCAACGCAGAGCAGAGGCACCGAGTGTTTTGCGTCGGCAAATTGGCTGAAAATTGAGCAAGATTATTTCAATTTTCGTAACACACAATGTGTAGCCGAGCAATTTGACCATATTACACACGGTGGTTATATTGTTTGTAAAGAGACGAGTCGACCATGTGATATGATGACTGACAGCATGCGAGAACGCGACACGGGCGGAGAACGGAATATTTTTATATAAGGAGTACTCAATACACTTTTATAAACAATACAAATATTATAGTATTTTACCGATTCCTAACCTTTTGGAGGTTGGAAAATTCCTAACTTTAATGACAATCTCTTGGGTAGGAACATCGACCTTTAAACTAATGGACCAAGTGTTTCCTATTCTTTTATTGTTAGAATAATGCTCCAACATAAAAGGATAGAAATATATATTCTGTCCTTCAACAATACGGAAGTTCTCAGTTAAAGTATACTGCGCATGCGTTCGTACTCATTGTACATCTTTTTCAGCCATATGTAAACCTCTATACATCGCTCTCTATCACTAAATAGTTGTCAAAATATATTTGACGTTTCGTGACTGTGTATTATTTTACTTTTTTGGAAAACATTTACAATTATTTCTGTCAACATATACGAATATGTATGTGAGGGTGTATATACGACAAAATAATGGGGAAACGGTGTATTTTGTACAGTCAGCAGTACGTACGCCGTTTAGCTGTGTCATTTCATATGTAAGTTCTTATTAATTATTACTTGTTCCCTATAATATAATATGTGTATACAATATATTGTATTAAAAATATATAATGAAAGTAATTATGCACAAAAAATATATATATATACTCTTAGCAATTATGCACCAAGTATAACAAGTTAGAAACAAATCAAATTTTTATTTTGCCGCGTTTTCTTAACTTCCGTACTGTTGAAGGATAGAGATACTGCGTCTGCACCGTTATGGCGACACAAGCGTTTTGCTCGTACGCTGCGTCTATTAGTTTAAAGGTCGATGGGTAGGAAATAACAGATTTCACTTCTATATCTTGGGTTGGAAATGTTTGCGTAGGGATCGCCTATTGCCATAGATCCCTATAGTTAAATAGGCTAAACAAATTTTATTGTCAAAAATATTAATAAAATTAAAGGTTATAAGTCATTGATTTATTCTGAAAATTAAGGATGATTGTGAACAAAATAGTATACATAACCTCGGTGAGAGTTTCATCACAGCCTCGCGCTTTATCTCTCCTTGAGGCCTGCCCTCGGCTGTATTGAAACATCTCCCACCTCGGATGTAATATACTATTACGCAACAAGTACAAAAAGTGGAACTATTTTGAAGGAGTGCTCTGTTACAGTGCAGGAAACAACCCTTTTTAACCTACAAATTTAATAATTATTCCATTTTTCACATTTGAAACAAATGAATAAACAAACAAAAATATATGTTTCCAATGAAATAAGGGTACACAATAGAGTATTGCACTAATTTTTGATTATTTTTTTTTTGTTTTTCATTATTAAAAAAATAATAATAAACACGTATTTTTTTAAATAGTGACCTATGAATTAGCACGTCATGATGACGTAGGCATATGCCTGGTATTATGGTAACACCAGTAGACACTAGATGGCAACCGAGTAATAAACTAAGAAACATTTGCTTGTCAATGTCAAGCAAGTTAATTTTTTTAAGCATTTCTATATTTTTGTGTTGGAAATTACATCTGTATATTTATTAGAATGTCATTGAAATTGAAAAATTTTAAAATAAATGCTATTGGTCCTTAATAGCCTCTTATTCCAATTTGGGTTCATGTGCTTATTGGTTCGTCTTCGTCATCTAGTGGCGTTTCATTATACGATTACTAATGTCAAATTTCAATGCAATGCAAAGTTTAATTGTAATTTAATATTTATAACAAATATGATTTATAACAGAAGTTATTTTTTGTTATTAGTGCATATAATACGCGGGTCACGCTAATTTTTTTTAGAATTTTATTTTAAATAAATATGTACAACAATAATACAATATACCATTGTTGCATTTCACTTCCTAAAAGCTCCCAACTAATCTGCTTTTGAAAAGCTTTTAAACTAATTTCTGAAAATCTTGCAAAATATCAATGAATTCACTTCTGGTGACTTAAAAAATGCCGAAGTTGTTAAATTAATTACAGAGGAACTTAAAAACTGACAAATTAATTTCACGCTGATTTAAAAACTATCAAATTATAGAATCATGATTTGAAAATGCGCTATGGTTAAATCCATATTTTTACTCAAACGATAATTCAAAAAATTGATTACCTAAGTTCTAACTTAAATTTAGCAACTTAATTTCAAATGATAGTGCAAAATTTTGTCTTCCACGGCCTTCCTAATTTTTTTATTTACAATAAATTCTAACGTGACTCTCGTTTTATTTGTACAGATTTACATTCCTTTCTTAAAATTACCGTGTGTGCTACCACTGCGTAGGTGGCCGTGATTTCCCGCATTCCCCCACTCTGTAAGCTCGCGTGTGTTTTTTAATGAATACCCTAGTAAATGATTTTTCTCGAATTATATTATTTATTGTCGTTGTCTGTCATTAATGCTCGTTATTTACTCGAGTATTTAAGTCGGATTATTATTGCCACGCAAAAGAACTTTATTACAGTTTTCGTTAGTGTTTTGTTAATTCGATAATGTGATTAAATTTGTGTGAACCTGGCTCAGTGGCTCCATGCCGTGGAGAAATTTCCAAACAAATTAAGTTGTGGCTATTATATATAATTGCGGCTATTGTGGATATTCCTAAATATGCTCTAAATGCTGCTCTATTGTTTTTATAATGCTATTACATGAAAGTTTGCTCTTTTCATGTCCCATTTATTAAAACAATTATTATGAAATAGAAGAAGGAGTAGCCATTGTAGTAGCCGCGTGCGTTACAGCGCAAGTACACTGCATGTTATGCAGTATTAAATTCACAGGAGGGTCAGGGGGTCTTAGAATTATTAATTAAACTTACATTTTATTTTATTGATTAACAATTGATGTACTTATAGTAAAAATTTTTAAAGAAGTCCGATCAAGGGCATCTACGAGTTGTATCTATGAATTAAGATTTTGTGCTGTCAAATTTAGTAGTGTCTTTTTCTTAGTTTTTATGAGGGTACATAATATCTTGTGTACCTCATAAAAACTATGTAAACGACACTACTAAATTTGACAGCATAAAATCTTAATTCGTAGATGCAATTCGTAGATGGCCTTGATCGGACTTCTTTAAAAAATTTTACTGTACAATTGTACATTTTTTATAGCTGATGATGGGCCACTTGTGCTCGAAGCGTCCTGAATAAACAAATTTTTAATTTAAAAATTGTCTGGGATCTTTAAGGCCTCTCGTCGAATGTATAAAAGATTTGAACTTGATCCTTCAACTCCAACCAATTAAATTTATGTTAGTAGATTATTTATATTGAAGCAATTAAAAGGATTACTAGTTTGCATTTTTTATTAAGTATCTAGTTTTTTTTTACAATGGGCTACTTGCGTACCTTTTTTTATTTAATATTTTTGAAGAGCAGGTAAAAACTTGCTACCCATATTTTTTCTTTTGAAATTTTTTTTATTAATTAGCTAGAAAAAAAAATAATGAAATTTGATTATTTGAATTCCCGCCATGTATGACGTAGAATTACGCCGCACCAATGAATGGTCGTAAAGCCATAACGTTTGTTTGTACGGGTAATGTAGATCTCATGTTTGACGTTTCAACAATAGTTTGGAGGTTAGTATTTTAGCTTGTCTTTTTGGTATCGATATTTTAAATTACATGTAACTAACTATATGTTTATTTGTGAAGTAATTAATACATTTGAGAGCCCAGAGAGAGAGAAAAATGAACTAATGTCAAATTCAAATTAAAAGTTTCTAGCACGCAATGCCATCTATACGTTACATTTTTAAACAGTTCCAGTTCAATATAATGACGTCACAGAAAATTTTCTTTCTTAATTTACTAAAAAACAAATAATTTAAAAAAATATATATTTTTATATATATTTTCAACATAACATTACGTATATAGTGATAGAAATCAGATCTTCAGTACCACGCAAGTAGCCCATTTTGAAAAAAAAAATCAAAATTTCTACTAATTTCTAGCAACTGCCATCGCACTTGTTCTCCTTTTTCAGGTTTTCATAAATTATTTTTAAACGTCAATATAACTTATGGAAAATTAATCCCGTATTCTTATAACTATTTCCACCATTCTTTATAACAAAGACACGTTCCTTATTCAAATAAACATCCGTTATTTAATTTACTTTTTATAAAAAAAAAAATATTGACTGAATATGAATAAATAGTAGTATTTATGTAACAAAAGTAAAAAAGTATAGCCTTATTTCACGAACAGGAAAGTTTGACTGAACGATCCGTAGGCGAGTCGTCAATTTGCATGAGTGAAATAGGATACTTTTTTTGGGCCCAGTAATCTATGGTTAAACCATGTCTCCCTATTTCTGTGACACTCTGTATACATAGTGTTTGCTAAACACCTTTTCGCCAAAGTAAATAATTATTAAACAGACACAATGTGTTTTTTTTTTTTCTAAGTAATAATTTTCATTAAATACGGAAACTTGTAATTTAATTGTCATGTTTACTATTGCATTTTTATTTAATAATATATTCATAGAGTAAAACTTTTAATTTCGCATTTCATCTTTCCTGTTTCATAATTAAATAAGCGTGAAACAAAGTGTGTACAATCGTTAAATTTCACATCTACCTAGGCCTTGAAAACAAAATTCGGCCAGTGTCAAAATTTCTACACTGAGTGAGCGCTGCGCTACTGTTTAGAGCGAGTAGGTACCTACCAATACCATTCTTAAGTCACGTGACTTTTATGTGTTCACGTTCCAGTAGCCGTTCCCTACCATGCGTTATGACGAAATTGACAATTGTCATTTGTGTAACAAACAATCGCCGACCGTAACAATTGTCGTTATTGTCGTGTCTTCTGATTACCTCATTTCAAACTGCGAGCTATGAAGCATACGAATTCGACATGCGAACAAAACAAAACTCAAACTGCAACATACACTACGTTTACTGTGTTTACACTAAACGTTTCATCCCAAAATACAATTACCTACGTTACAATATGAAATGATTTTTATTCAAATAAACAAAGGTCCGATTGCATAAAAAAAATAATCTCATTAAATTTTACTTCCAAAGTAAATTTAAAAAATTGAATAAATGCAATGCAATTTTTTGACAGTAATATTTAATGACAATTTACTAGTAAATTTAATAAAATTAACAAATCCGAATAATATTTTTGTTTATATAATTGTAATATATTAGTTATATTCGATATGGATATAAGTGAAGTATAGGCATTATTAACGCATACGTATTGTGATGCGTATTGCCCTACGAACTCGCAGGGCGAGTTAGGGTAATGACATAGTGCGTTTATACGAATATCGTATAAAATGAAATCTATCACTGCATACCATATCGCAGTCATTTTAGATATAGCCTTTGAGTGCTTTAATGAAATTGTTACGACACTAGAATTTCATTACCGCACTCATTGGGCTAACAAGGCCGAGTGCGATATGGTGTAACTTACCCCACGATGACAGGTGTATAAAATATACATATAACTACATTTAACTCAATGTTTATGATATCTATAACTGTTTTTACCTTCCGTCACCTTTAGGTAAGGAAGGTATTGTCTTTGGTCAAAAAATTCGATGGTGAGTTTTTAATGAATAAGCACGTTTTAGGCTCCATAGAATATGATTTCATTAGTTTTACGATGACGTCTGTGTGTCCGTGTGTGTATGTGACAAATTCTTCTCCGACAATAACTCCAAAACAACAATTCTAAAAATTATGATTCTTTCGTAATCCTCTTCTTTACAACCATACGAAGACCTGATTAGATTTTGGTTATAATTGGTCAACCGGAAGTACCATTATTTGAAGTTTTTAACAGTTTTTCTTGGAAAAACGCAATTAAATATCATTTTTCGACATTTTATGTTATCAATATGAAAGAATATCTTATTCTCTGTACGGTTTGATTATACATTTTCTTTCATATTCAATAGATATAGAGTTAAAAGAGATTAAGAGAGATGAACTTCCAAAAATCAGTTAGCTTTGATAAAATTATGATGCAGATATGTTCAAAAAATTCTAATTGACAGATGTCAGTGTCAAGCGCAAAACCAAAGTGGAAAGTATAGGATTAGAAAATGATATGTGACACAGTGTCGCCTCAAGATTGGAATTTTCAGTGCTGGGAGTACAAGGAAGGCCAAAAAGAAGATGGTGTAGCAGAAGATTTGAGAGAGGAAGAACTGTCTGAAGAAGATGCGTTGAACAGGAATGAGTAGAAGAGAAAAGTAAGAAACAGCGACCCCTAATAAATTATAAAATCTTTTCAGAGGAACTTTCGGTATGGGATTTGTACAAAATATATCGAATTGACGGAAGGTTTTGTGCTGGCCCCAACAGATTTTTTTTACTATTTTTATTATGACAGAAAGAAAGCCTCTACGCCAAACTTGTAGAAAATGAAAAAAAATAATGTTTCTTGCCGTAAATAAGAGTAAATATGAGAAATTTTTAAAGTTATGTATTCATAGTTTAGTAAAGTAGGATGTAAAGATTTCTCTTATTCTAAGAAAATTAGGATAATATGTTAGGAATTCTACGATAATAACATATAATATGGGGTAAATAGAACACATCTAAAGAAACCAAATGTATAAGTACAAATTAAACTGCAGAAGAAATTAAATTTATATTTATAATGTATTATTCTATTTTCATAGTGCATATTGTCGTAGAGCAATAAAACGTAGGTATTTTTTATTTACACATTGTTATAAAAAAAATTAACAATTTCATATCTTAAAAAAATATATTTGTGTAGGTATATTCATGTTTGTTTATTTTAAATTTGTGATGAAGAAATGTTAGGCAAAGGCACATTTGAGACTAACACATTACATTGTAAACAAACGAATTTCAGTGAAGAACAGCTTTTAGTTACACGGCCGGGCCGACTAATCGGCTAATAAAATGGTCAATAGTCGGTATCGGTTAATCGTAACCGTAGTCAGTACATCACTAATAATTATATTAACCGTAGTGTAAACGAGTAAAAACGCACTAAACAGCCCAGAACGGTAACCACATTCAAAAATAATTGCATTCCCAACGATATAATTTGCCCTATAGCACAACTAACAATCTACATACAGTTTCACGTTTCAATTCAATCCTACTTGTGACATCTAACGGAAAAGCGGTGAACCTCATGTTTCCCGCGCGTTATATAAACGATACATTACGAAATATGTCGAAGATGTCCGAGGAAAGATGCTTGCGTGATTTGACCGCGCCTCTTCTTTGCTTGCCCACTCAAACGTTGCCATGACAACCATGAATAATTGCCTGTTTCGTATTGGTGCATTTGTCGATTAAGAATACCAAGTATCAAAAAAATAAAACAAAAGACAATATGGCTGAATTTGAATAATATTCATAAAGAAGACCAGCGAGACAAAAATTGCGAATTTTAATAATAATTAAAAAACGTCTTAAAGTTATTTTTAACTTTTTGAGACATTTCTTATTTATTTTAAATGTAGATTTGCAAAAAAATTTAAAATATAACAATAGGTCCGTCCAAGTATTTGGCTTTTTAGAAGTTGTGTATTGCGTATTAATTTTGGAAACAAATAAAAAGAAAATATCTTTTATTTTTGATTCTAGCGACACTGACGTCACAGTAGTACGTAATATAAACTCTAGACTAGACTGACTACAACCGTGAGTAAAATACATACTTTGCGCACTCTTTACAATGTGTCACTTTTCAAGCACTAGTGCGTGAAAAGTAAATACATTGCTAGATAAGATAATAGGAAAATATTGTATGCAACTCGTGTGTAAATATCATTTTTTATCTCGTGCTATTCATCGCATTCGACCAATAAAGTACTACTTTACACACTCGTTACATAAATAAATATTTTACTGGAAACATATTTCGGTTCTCTCTTCTTATAGTGATGTTCGTGACATCACGACTTTCATGCCATGAATAAAAAAAAATTAATATTACATATTAAATTTTGAATAAAAAAAAAAAAATTAAAATTAATTTATATTTATGAAAATGCAACATTACTTAGTAAGTTTTTTACGAAATCGCAATTTATTTTTTGGAAAAAAAAATTAATTTCGGCACATGTACTGGCGAAAAAGAAAAAAAATAAGTTTCATTAACAAAACTCGTCGAGAGCAACAATATTTCTTAGAAACATTTTTTGTATTCTCAATTTTTTTAGTATTTTTAGCAGGGCATCGAACCCGCCAAAAACTGGGTTCGGTTTAGGTTCAGGTTAATTTGTTTTTTAAAAGATGGGTTCGGGTGCGGTTCTGGTTCAAGCATTAATAAAATAAAAAAAAAGCAGGTTCGAAATAATGTAAAATGAGAGCCGGAAATTACGCAAAACGCAACAAGAAATGAACACAATTTTCACGAAAAGTCAGCCCAGACAGCAACGCAAACGCCTAAGACGTCGATTATCGGCTGTATTTACTTTTCGAACTAAAAATTAACCTGAACCGGAGTTGAACCCCGAACCTGAATTTTAATACTCGGTTCGGTTTCGACTCAGGTTCAATTAAAAATATATCTGAGGTTCGGTTCTCGGTTTGGGTTCCCTAAGATGTTACGGTTTGGTTCCGGTTTTGGTTCGGTTCAGGTTTGGGTTCGGTGCCCTGATTTTTAGGCATAATGAATTTTTTTTTCAAACTTTAAAGATTTTTAACACGATATCTAGAAGGTTTACAAAGAACAGTTACTAAGAAATATTGTTGCTCTTGACGAGTTCTATCACTGGTTAAATTGAATGTACTTATTTCTGTTACACTCTGTATATTTTTTTTAATTCTGTAAGTACAAGGATAATTACCAGGCTTCACTTAACAAGCCCTTAAAGTTGAGGACTCACACTTTGGTTTTTTATAAATGTTTTTTACGTTACTGTAGTTATTTGTAGTTCCATGTTAATTGTACTCATCAAAGACAAGTTTTTTAATTTTTGACGATTTTCATTCTGTGATATGTTGTTTTTAACTATTTATTTATTTTTATTTATTTATTTATATTTTTAAATGTCCGTTTTGTATGTTCCGTTATCCACATGTAGTTTATTTTTTCAACTAGACCATTCTAGCCCTGATGAAGACTATTGTATAGTCGAAACGTCGGCATGAATAAATTTTATTAGTTGACTGCAAGTCCGAAGAATTTTTACTTCCTGTAACTATATCCAATAGATATGGAGTTAAAGAATTATAAAGAGATTAACTTTCATAAATCAGCCAGCTATGCAATAACCACGAAAACTAGTGATATATTCAAATATTCTAATTGACAGATGTCAGTGAAAAGTACAATTTACATAGTATATGTTCGTGTTATCATTTTATTGGATATATATAGAATCTTTTCCAAGGAACTTTTGATATGGGATTTGCACAAAATACTTAGAATTGTGCTGGCCACATCAGATTTTTTTTACACTAATATTAAATATAAAACATTGTTTTTGAAGAATCTATAAATTTTACAATGACAAAATTTTTTTTTTTAATGCAAAAATTATCTTGATTTAAAAGCCTATTTTATTCATTTCATGTACACATTACCACGTGCAGAATATAAATGTTTGAAAATAAACATCTGCTCAAAATTTATAGAGAATTAAAACATTATCAGGGCATAATAGTTGCTCAACTGTATTTTCTACTGTGGTAACCAACATAATTAGAGAGAAATTAATTTGGTTCGCAATAATTGATTTAATTACAGGGTATATATAAAGGTAATCGCACAATGTTTAATTAGTTAATCTGGCAAATTTGTATTTATAAAACAACCGTAAGTATGTTATTTAATATTATATTTGTAAACATTTATGTAGTTCATGTATCAAAAGTTGTGTAATTTGAAATGCAACCCACAGTACTTTTCAGTATCGTGGTACTGTATATCTTTTTAATTCGAGGGGCACAGTAGAAGTTATTTGGGTATCAGGTTGAAAACTCAATTATTTGTCATTTGAAATTAAATTAGGAAAATATATTAACAATAATAAACTTTTCTTCACAAAATACTTTTATTTCAATATGTATCTTCACGTTACTCATTTACTTAATAAATTAGGAAAGTTAGATTAGAACGTAGTTAATCAATTTTTAAAGTAGCGTTGTAAGTGGCAATATTAAATAACAACAAATAGTTATTTATGTAACAAGAGTGTAAAGTAGTACATTTTTAGTCGAGTGCGATGTTAGTACGAGTTAAAAAATAATATATACACACGAGCCATCTTCAAATATTGTTAGTGTTACTTGTCAAGTAAATTAACCGTTGCCTAGTAGCGTACTTACTTTTCTCACACTAATGCTTGAAAAATGCACTTTACACATTGTAAATATTGCGTAAAGAATGTATATTTCGCACGGTTTTAGGAAAATGTAAAATGGGTACTTTTAAGAACATTCGCCGTAATCACCTAATTTGACAATGTGCGCCTTTTGACTATTTTTTGGATTTAATAAATTACGGAGCTAAAAAATAGGAACTATACGTCTTATTTTTAATTATTTTAAAGTGATCTTTGTATTAGACAATTTCAAAATTACAAAAAAAGATAAAATGTTTTTAATATGAAAAATTTATTGACATAAACATAAATATCCAAGGTTTTTTAAATATTGTATTTATCATTACCGATGTCTATATGTGTTGTAGATACTGGCACACCCAGAAATGGGTTATATGCCGTGATGATATATTTATTTATTTATTTATAAATAGAAAAAAAGGTTAACAGAATCATTCATTTTCATTTCAGATAACATAAGAATTTCTTGAAAGATGAAATGGAAAATTTTTATTTCGATACTTCTATTTGTTGTGATAATGGAGCAAGTAGTTACAGGGCAAGAACTCCTGTTTAAAAATTTTGCCAGAACAAATAGGGCAAGCCGTGGACCAGATGAATTTGAAAAATTCTTTCTAAAGGCTTCAAAATCTGTACCAAGAATTGGACGGCGAGATTTTGACATGGTATGTGACAATGAGTAATGGAACAGCTTATTTTTCATCCTGAATTTTTACTTAAATCGTAGAATAAGATGCAAGATTATATACCACAAATAACTATTATAACAATTATGATTTTCTTTTAGGAAACTTATCTAAAAAATCGCCATTATTGTAGAACTGCTTTTTACCTTGATCCAGACAATAAATTTAGTACCCGTTGTTTACAAATGCTTGACAAGAAATTTGACCCGGAATTAAAAGGTAACAAAACGAAAATTGTTTATATTTTATTCATCTAATTTAATATCATATACCTACATAACCATTTGAGTACCAAAGGTCCATATATGTACGTCCCGAAGTAGTGTTAATATGATTAAGCTTTTTTCTAAAATTTTCGAAATTCCAGTTTTTATATACTTAAGCTAGGTTTCCACATGCACAGATTATTGGCGCTAAGCAAGCATTAATACAGGGTGTCTCAGGACGAGCTTACGCTATCTATATTTTAAATACTATTTAATATAATTTAACGAAATTTGGTATCTAGGGGTTATCCTACACGCCCGTTTCAACTAAAATATTTTCAAAGCAGTAGCACGGTTTGACCGGAAATTGACCTCAACTTTCTTATTTTAAATGGAATACGCTATATTTTATTTTACCATTGAATGCAGCGGAAAATTTTACATATGAAGCAATAAAAACATTTTACTCATGATCAACTACTTCCGGCGTTATTTAACTTTTTTTGATTTTTTGTCTGAAATCCGGCACATTTTCAAAACTCTGTATATCGGGAACGAGATCGAATTTTTATAATCTGAAAAAAGCCTTTTATAAAGGAGACTTTAAGCTACATTATCATAGAAGAATCCTCGATTATTTATAAAAATGTGACGGATATGTTACACCAAAATTTCAGTTGACAAACTTCAAAAAAGACAATTTTTTTAAATGGAAACCCCCGCCCCTTTTTATTACATAAATGTGTTCTACGGCAAAAAATAAGGGTACTTTATGTAACATGTCCTATGTTGAAAGTTGATAGAATTTCAGTAAATTAGAAAAACATGTAATCTGAGTATAATTATTTTATTAATACGGATAAGTAAGCCATGGAAAAAACAAATAAATTCTAAATACAAAACTATGATTAATTTAATACATATTCAAACTCTCCTCCATTCATATGTAAGCACATCGTTACTCTCTTCAATACTTCTTCTCGTGTAGCATTTTTTATCATCCGAGGAGACATGTTAAATGCTGTTCGTACCCTATGTTGGCAATCTTCTTTAGTAGTTAAAGGTTTTTGATAGTGGCCTCCTCGTTCACCCGATTTAACTCCACTTGATTTTTTTGTTTGGGGTTACATTAAAAACGTCGCTTTGAAAATATTTTAGTTGAAACGGGCATGTAGGATAACCCCTAGATACCAAATTTCGTTAAATTATATAAATAGTATTTAAAATATAGATAGCGTAAGCTTGTCCTGAGTTCCTGAGACACCCTGTATAGGAGCTCCAAAAAATACTTAATATTTTAGCTTTAGCAGAGTTTAGTCAGATATTATAAATACAGCTCTAGTCCCAGAAGGAACCTTACAAGAAAGAAAAAGGGTTTCATAATTCGTTGTGAATAGAGTGGCACACCCAATATTGGGTACCAAACTCTAATATGTTCTTTATTTATTTATTTATTTAAGGGCTAATTTTATATAATTTCAATGTACAAATAAAATCCAACTTTTTGACTATAATGATTGTAATATCATAACAACATTGATTCAAATATATTCATTCAAATAAACTGACTGAAAATAAATTTGCTAGACGTTTTTACTGGTTTTAATTTATTTTATTACAGATATGGCTTGGTCATGGTATGATTTAGCTGACAAAGTAGAATACCATCCAGAAATTTTCATGGCCCGTGGATTATTAGCAAATGATGAATTACCGAATGATAAAAGATTGACTAAGGAACATGGTACGGAACAAAATAAGGAAATTACGGAATATCGTCTACAACCAGATTCATAAACCAGTCCTAACATGCGAAATATAATTTTGTACAAGAAAATACGGACATACTGATCTTATTGCTAGGTTTATTTAGTGGTGTATGGTAAAACTTATGTATTTATTATTTATTGTAACATAAAAAATATACTTTAATGATAAAATACTGAAGATATAATTTAATAAACTGCATTGCACAAATTAAATGAATATTTTATTCTAAACACCTCTAACATATTTACCATCCCCCATCTTCCGTCACCTTTAGGTATAAGGAAGGTATTGTCATCGGTCAAAAAATTCGGTGGTGAGTTTTAAATGAATAAGCACGTGTATGAAGAGCTGATTAGATTTTGGTTATAAATGGTCAACCGGAAGATCTCTTATTTGAAGTTCTTAAAAGTTTTTCTTGAAAAAACGCAGTTAAATACAATTTTTTGTCATTTTATGTGATTATGAAAGAATATCTTATTGTTTATATGGTTTGGTCACACATTTTCCTTCATATTCAACAGATATAGAGTTAAAGAATTATAAACAGATTAACTTTCATAAATCAGTCAGCTTTGCTATAATAATGGAATCAGCTAACATATTCAAATAATTCTAATTAACAGATGTCAGCAGGGCATCGAACCCGCCAAAAACTGGGTTCGGTTTAGGTTCAGGTTAATTTGTTTTTTGAAAGATGGTTCGGATGCGGTTCTGGTTCAAGCATTAATAAAATTTGCGGTTTTGTTCGCGGTTCAGGTTCGAAATAATGTAAAATGAGAACCGGAGTTTACGCAAAACGCAACAAGAAACGAACACAATTTTCACGAAAAGTCAGCCCAGACAGCAACGCAGACGCCTAAGACGTCGATTATCGGCTGTATTTACTTTTCGAACAAAAAATTAGCCTGAACCGGAATTGAACCCCGAACCTGTATTTTAATACTCGGTTCGATTTCGACTAAGGTTCAATTAAAAATGTATGTGAGGTTCGGTTCTCGGTTTGGGTTCCCTAAAATATTACGGGTTGGTTCCGGTTTTGGTTCAGTTAAGGTTCGGGTTCGATGCCCAGGATGTCTGTGTAAAGCGTAATTTACTTAGTAAATGTTCGTGTTACAATTTTACTAGATATACCTACACAATCTTTTTCAAGGAACTTTTGGTATGGGATTTGTACAAAATACATCGAATTGACGGAAGGTCTTGTGCTGGTCACAACAGATTTTTATTATAGTACTAGTTGCGCTAAAATTTTGAAACTTGGTATGAAGATACAATTTATGTAGAAGCATGTTTTTACTCTTTTTTTGTTCATGAATCTCAACCAGAGGCTTCTCATATGGGCAAGCCTTACTAATATAGTGCACGTTCATGTTATAATTTAATATCTAAAAATTCATACTTTATGTATCTCAATCTTAATGAAAATCATGTATTTTAAAATAAAATTTCCATCAAATATATCATAAGTTCTCTGATATCCAGTTTTTTTAATAATCTGTACAATTCATAATGTTCACTATAACATTACCCACACCAATAATTGATACGGCACTTAAGTGCAATTTACCTTTGGAACGAAAAAATTACAAAGTTGCCGAGAAAAAATAATATGTACACGCACAAGTACCTTTTACTGGGATCAGTAATAACCAGTACCAGCTGTGTATGGAAAAAGTTCTCTCAGGATTGCAAAAATGACATGTAATTTCAAACGGGTAACCAAAGTGCATTACTCTCATTAAGAATGACGGAGAAATTTTCAAACGGCGATAAAGTAGAAACTGAATACTGAATGTTTCATAAAATTCGCTACTGTCGGAGTAAAAAAGTCAATAAGTCGATTTTTTTCTTCCGTCACCTTTAGGTAAGGAAGGTATTGTCTTTGTCGAAAAATTCGGTGGTATTTAATGAATAAGCACGTTTTAGGTCCCTAGAATACGGTTTACGATGATGTGTGTGTGTGACAAAAATTTCTATATCAACTACAGTTTTAAAAATTACATTTCATTCGTATTCCTCTTCTTTACAGCCAAATGAAGAGCTGAGTACATTTTGGTTATAATTGGTCAACCGGAAGTTCCCTTATACGAAGTAATTTTTCTTGAAAAAACGCAGTTAAATATCATTTTTTGTCATTTCATGTGATTATTAATATGAAAGAATATCTTATTGTCTGTATGGTTTGTTTATACATATTCATTAGATATAGAGTTAAATTATAAATAATTTTACTGGATTTATACATTTATAGAATCCTTTCCAAGGAACTTTCGGTATGGAATTTGTAGAAAATAGTACATGTTCGTGTTACAAGGAACTTTTGGCATGGGATTTGTACAAAATACATAGAATTGACGGTAGATAATGTGCTGGCCTCATCAGATTTTTTGAAAATTATTTACTACAGATTTTAATTCGATATTTTTCTTAAATTATGGAAATAATAATTGCGCCAACGAAGTGTTATGTACGGCTCTATTTTTTCAATAAAAAACAAAGTGTGAATTCCGGCACCTTTTTCTTCAAAAAAAGCACTGGTTTCTTCTACCTAGATTAAATTATAGTTGTAATAAACTATACTATACTGTATGAGTAATATATAATAATTTACTATCAAAATAAAATTTTCATTAAATATATAAATATGTAGTTGTATATTTTTAAATTTCTAGTTACTAATAATTCTCAATTTAAAACAAATTTTAAATAGTTGTTATATTGTTAACAAAATTCTGAAACAGTTATTTAGAGATTAATACATAATACTTATTTATAAATTAAACTGTGAAACAATATTTATATTTAACAGTTTGTTGAAAATAATAAAATAAATAATTAAAAATATTTGAACATATATTTTGTACTTACTTTATTTATTTAGTATTGTTTTTCACCATTTAAATGTTTATATCACAAACACAACACTCACTACGAAAATCAGTTCACTACTGAAGCAAAGTTGTTTATAGTTCGCTGTTTCTCATATTCGTCTAGACGTGTCTAATCTAGAAATTTGATTAACTTACACTTTCATACTCCCTGATATACTCTTTTGTTTTGATAAATATATTATTTAAAAATAAATAAAATATTGCAATATTTGATAAAATCACACATTTATTTCGCTTTTCTAATAAAAATTCGCTATGCACTGTATATAATAAATATATCTTAACTATAACTTTACGGAAATATATAATATATAACTTTCCTTGTCAAATATATATTTTTATACAATCAATTTTCTCGCTTCGCAACTTAACAAAGATAAAAAATTAAATTTTAGTTGTTCCTTTAACGTTAATACAAGAACAATATTTAGAAATGACAAATACTAACGAAGACAAATTATAATCACGGGAAAAAGAACAGTTTAAAATAATATACGCTATTTACAAAATATACATGTTTCAGGCGAATGGCAGTAATGGGTATAATTTTGTTTGAAATGATACAAAGTTACGACCAATTGCTGTGATTTCGATGACTACAAGTACAATTATAATATATCATATCTATTATTGTATTTTATTGCACGGATTATATTAAGAGGTTTCCAATATTACTCGCTACATTCAATAGAAAAATATCCACAAAATAAACAATTATTCAACGTTTTAACTGTAGCACTAAACATATAAAATCAAATCAAATATTTCTAAAAATAATTCCAATTAAAATTTAGTGCTCGAATGATGAATACTACGTCATACCACTATTCTTATTTGAAAATAAACGACAACTGAATATCAGCTAACAAAACACTGCGTTTTCAAAAAAACGTCTACAGAAGTGTTCCATAAAATGAGAAATAAAATCGTTCGAATCTAACCTAACATCGAACCGAATCGTATCGATTGATCAACTGATTGGTCATGGCTACTTTCGAGGAGAAAAGCGCGGATTTGTTGGACTGTTGATGAAACTTCGGAGTTCGTAAGACATGTCGATGCCGTGAGCGGTCGCTGTGTCTAGGTCCGACTTACGACAGATGATCATTCGGATGTCGCTATGAAGGTAGATTCGACCGGATTTAGAACTCATGAACCTGGAACGAAAATTGCGAATGTAACTACAGAATTTTCAAAATATGGAATGAATTGTAAACTATAGATTACAATAAAATAACAACTAATTGTAGGTGTATTTTCAATAATTTACAAATAATATTGCATTTAAAAGTTAAAATGTTTTAAACCATTTCTTTAAATGACATTCCCTGAACAATCGGAAGTAGTAGTTGTTTAAAAAATCTTCTAAATATTATTTTTTTTTAAATTTATGTTATTAAAAATATTAAAGAATATAAAATTCTGTATCCCATACGTTTAACATTTTTATTATATATTTTATAGATGTAGAGATAGAGTATTATAAATATATAAAATAATCCGTTGTAATGAATTTCACAACCCAAACAAATCCATGAAAACTAGTTACAAAATTAAAATGTTTGTAATTGACAGAAAAATGTTTGTCACAAATCCAGATACATTACTGAAGGCTTTTTCTGGGAAATACATTTCATATTTTATTATTAATTAAATATTTTAGAATTATTGATTCATATATTACATATACCCATCAGAAACATCGCCAATCTAAAATGAATTTGAATAATCTCGAACATTTAGTAGAATAGGGGGAGACTTATTTATAAAATGAATTAACAAATATAAAAATATATGAATAATAGATATACTTAGAATTTTTGTGTGTGTACCAGAAATGTTATATACAATATGTACTTATATAGCCTAATACAAATAAAATATTCACTTATTTCTTTCATGGTATTCTTCTATTAAAATAAAAAATATACAAAAATATAATCGTATTATTCTCAAAACAAAATACATAATAGGGTAGTTGCGAAAAAAATAAATGTTATTTTTCCCTATTAATTATGAAATATAAAATAATTCTAAACATATTAATACAAAAATTATTAGAAAATATAAAAATTTTCATTCACAATTTCCATAAAGTTCACGGTGGAATTCTTGTGACATAAACTATTAATAATTATATAGTTCGACCAAGTCTGTATGACTCATACAAGCTTGTTGTAATACCATGACAAAGCGAAAAAGTTTAATTGTGTTTTAATTGTACATACAAATATTTACAGTATAATTCCAAAAGCAAAATAATGGATACAAAAGTATTATTTTCCAGTACGTATATTTTATAATTATTTAGTTAATAATTTTGCCACTAGGTGGCTACACACTAGGGAATGTACGTGTAATTTTTAGTGATACTTAACCTATGTTTTACGTGTGGTACGACTGATTCGTGTTAAAATCATATTTTATTTTTCTTTTTTATATCAGCAAATTTAAGACAAAGTATTGAAACTAATGAATTTGTGTAAAAATGAATAATTTCTTTTGAAATAGTGCTTCTCTCAAAAATATAAAACTTTTCAGATAAACATAGTAGTAATGTGTACAGAGTGTACTGCCGGGAGTGTACCGCTAGGACAAGAAAGACTGTGATTGGTATTAATAGTACACGTCACACACGGGAAAATTTGAAAAAAAATTTATTGAAAAAATATATATATTTTGAAAAATATACAGTTGCCAGACGTAAAACATGTATTAAAGTGAATAACATGAACAATTCTTTCAGAAAAAAAATAAATTGGAAAATGCGAAACTACCCTATTACATTATATGAGAAAATGAAAATATGAAATTCTGTATCGAATAAGCAAATGAAAATAAATGTTTTTATTTAACATTAAAAAGTTAGGTACCGTATTTCAGAATCACTGTTGCAATTTTTTTCTGCTCACTACATTAGTCTTGTAAAATAAAAATTGTTTGCCAATTTAACCTTCTTTGTAGCTTTTTTAGATCTCGAGACAGCAATGGTGACCCATTTAAAATTCCCTGTATGGGAAAAAAGTGTGAAAACTTATATAAAAGGATTAAATTACCAACCCACTTGTTGGAAATTGGTATTATTTTATTAATAAATAAAGAAAGCAATTCAATAATATGTTCCTTACCTTAAATGTATGAGGTACCTAAGCCATTTCTGACTCCATTCGAGGTTTTTCTCTTCACAGTTGGCAGGCATGAAGAGCGTTCGCTGACGAATGAACGTTTGCGAATTGGGCGGCATATCTGACAGGTCATACATTATCACAAACATCTTTACGACGGTTCCCAACGGGTTGAACAGAGTTACTTGAATTGTTCCTGATTTTGGAACATTGTAACCCTTTTTACCCAGATTGATATGTCCCTGCAGTTAAAAATAAATATTAATTTCATGAGTCAACGTACTAAAACAAACTTATTTTCTATTTCCATATGCCAGAAAAAATATGCCGCGGGGATAAGTTTTTCAACAGGACAGCGATTCTAAGCATACTTCGAGAGTAGTAAAATAATTCGTAGGTCAACAATTCTTTCCTGGCCACTCCAATCTCCGGATTTAAATCCAATAAAACTTATGACAGAACCTTCAGTAAAAATAGGAGCACTTTTTCAATTTTGTAATTTTTTTATTCTTTGCCACGAGGAACTAAAAAATCACAATAAAGCCCTAATCGAAAAATTCTAAAATATACTTTTATAGACATTTTTTTAAAAAAGGAAAATAGGTTTTGCCTAATTTTGCCACCATAAAAGACAAAATTATAAATTTTGAATAGGGGTTTCCAAGTCTGCGGCTTTTAAAAAAATACTTATTGGATATCAATGTTCATCATATATAAATAATATTAAGGTATAGGCCATCCAGCGAATCAAGCGGTTTACGTCATAAATACAATATCACTAGATACAATGACGTCATATGTTAAAAAATTTACATGAGCATGTAAAACGGATTAAAATATGATCTGTGGGTTGTCTTCATAAATCCAAATCTTTCTTAAAAAGGTAACACGTCTGGTATAATTTTTTTTCCAGCGAAATCCAATTTTATTTAAAATATTGTGAATGATACTGCTTACGCCGTTATAAATACTTCATTCTTGTAGTATATGCAACAAACTATCCAGTATTATGTGAGATCCTTAAAAAAATACAGAATACTGCATACCATACAATTTCTCACTGTTTCTGTACATTGCGTATAGCGTTTGCCGCACGCTGTACATATAGATTTAATTTTCAAATTATTACTGACAAATAGACCGAAATATTACCTCAATATTACAATTCAGTGAAAGTAAGAGCCCACCAATCTATTTTTCATTTTCAAAATAAGTCAATAAATTAACGACAAGCTCTTGAATTTGACATGACAGAGCATTTGACATTTTGTCAATAAACAACGAAATCAAAAACAAAATGAAATCACAATACAGGCTGAAAAGTATAATGTAGACATATAATATTTAGTAATATACATGTTCATAATTACCAATATTAAAAAAATATAATCAAACGTCATTTTGCAAAAATTAACAAAATTTTACTTAATAATAATATTTCCAAATATAATTATTTCTATCAAAGGTTTCAAATACATAATAATAATAATAATAATAAAAAAACAATAAAATACCGTTAATTTAAAAATATAAAGAAAATTTCAAAAATCCCTAAACGATGACGTAAACCGCTTGATAGCCTATAACTATATCACTCATTAAATTATAATCTGATAGGAATGCAAGATTTTTCTTAGTTACCACGTATTACAGCAGTTATTATTAAGTAACCATGCTGAACAAATATACAAATGTTGGTATATTCGAATATATAAAGGTTTGTATATTCGTTCATCATGGTTACTTATAAATGCGTTTAGTTATTTTGTTTTATGTACTCAGAACTGCCAGTGTCATTTTTAAATCTATTTACGGAGCGTATAGAGTACGGTTATTTTCCTTTGAACACAGTATCGAGCACATAAATAAAAATGTAATTTGACTATGAAGAGAAAAATCATGCTTTGTGTATTTTATTATGTAAACATCTGAAATGACACTAACATCTCAGAGTTCACGGAAACGAATAATTGAACGCACCTATTATTTGACTACGCATTATTGAAATAAATATTTGACAAATAGAGAAACAATTATTTTATCACTTCTTCAGAAACTACATTGTTGCTAGCGAGCCAGTTTATTTTGAAATACAAGCACTACAACACACTACGGGCCAACGCTAAATTTATTGTTTACTTTTTAATTTCTTTTTTATTCATGATATGGTCTACTTGTATACAACAAGACGATTGAAAATTCTCGAAATACGCGACGTGTTGGCTGGAAACACCACGAGACCGAAGGTCGAGTGATATTCCCTTGTGTTGTATAATATATATATATATATATATATATATATATATATATATATATATATATATATATATATATATAATCGTTATTTTCTTAATGTTTATTACCCTAATATCAAAATGAAACTTTAGTGCATTTAAATCGAACGCTTAAAATTCAGTATCAGCCTAACACTAACATATGCAATTGGCTAATGGCCGTGCTAATGGCTGTTCGAACGCCTGGAACATACCCAACGTGTTAAAATTTAATATTTTAATTTGGCGTATTAGAAACTTTTCGGCGAAAATACAAAATGAAAAAAAACTTGGAAACACCTATTGTGACACTTTTGCTGAATGGGTGCAATATGTTAATTCAGTCGTTTTGTAGGAGTAATACTTAATTTATACTTTGTTCTGCAACTTACCAGATACGGCGTTGAAACTTTATCGTTATCCCCGAGTGTATAGAAGAACACAGTGACAGGCAAAACAACATGACGCGGGCAGAACGAACCGCTTGCTCCTAACTCTGCGCTAAATCCGTGAACAGTTGACACAGGCTCTAATCTACCATTCAAAACTGACTCTACGAAACTTCCTGCAAGGGTATACAATATTAGTTTCCGTGTCTTGTAGTTTATTTGCAAAATAACTTTACCTAACAATCCTGAACTTTGCCCTCTATGCTTATAACTAATTGGAGGAGACTCGCGCTGCTTCAAACCGTTGGTTGCATCCGGACTGCATGGTGACACAATGCTACAATCGCTTTCGCTGTCTTCGTCCGTCGAGCAGCTTGCCAGAGAAAATAATGCACTGGAAAAAAAATATTAATTAATATTTTTCAAGTGTTAAAGTCGTTAGAGTACATTCACAATCACTTCAGAGTATCCTGATTAATTTGCACTTGACGTGTAACGTAAATTTCGTGCAACGCGAATATGCGATGTCGCATCCTAGTTGGTATAGAGTGCGGCCGTCAGCTTTTATACAATGGATACGGGCCGGATCGAAACCACAGTAATGGTTATAGAAAAAAAATCTGTTGTGGGCAGCATGTTACATAAGTATCGAATTTAACATTTCTTATACACACAAATAATTCTAATCTTCTACCCTTTCATTCTATAAGGTATCTTGTCCTACTCTTCTAAAATGTTCAAGATGGTTCCAATTCATTGACGGGCTTGGCGGTATTTCTTAAGGATATATGTACTATTATTATTAATATATATACCTACCTACAATTTTAAATATTTAATTAATAATTCAATAAGAAATATTAAATGTACTTCCCAGAAAAATATTTCAGTAATATCAGTAAAACTGTTGATTTTTGACACTGGCATTTATCTGTCAATTACAAACATTTGAATTTAACAACTAGTTTTCGTGGTGTAGTCTGGATTGTGCGAATTATTTTATTTATTCTATATATATTATATTTTCCTTATCTCTAAATCTATAGAAGATAAAATATTTTTTTTAAATGTATCAGATGAGGAATTTTATGTTCTTCAATATTTGTAATAACAAAAATTTAAAAAAAATAATATTTAGAAGAATTTTAAAGAACTATTAATTCCGGTTGTCCAATAGGGTCCTCCATCATAACAGAAAATTGAGTAAAGAGTTAGTTATATTGAAAGTAGATAAGATAAAATCATGATTGAGACGATAAGTTTTTTAAAAATGGGGTATTCCACCATAACAACAAAATTAAGAAAATTTCAATTTAACATAAAGTATGGCTCAATAAATAATAGTTAAAACAATGAAAACACTTTTTAAATAATTACTTTACGAGATATTTCACATTTGCTAAAAGGGAAAATTGACGTCATACAATTGTTATCCTTCTCTCGCAGCGTACTCAGAGCAGTGTGTGTGAGAAAGACAAGTATAGAGGAAATGTGACGTTACACTGATTTCTCGAAAATAAAATACTCTGAAACTAGGAACAATTAAGATTTTTTAATACTATGAATTGCTTCAAAACTGAATGAAGTTTTATTTAAAATAATAAAAAAAATTGAGTGGAATACCCCATTGTTAGTTTTTGAAATATTAGTGATTTTAAGCATCTATACATCTACGTCACAACGATTGCTATCTTTCTCGCGCAGCCTCCTACAGAAAATGGTGCGAGAAACATAGCTATAGGTTTCTTTAAAAATCAAATGCATTTGAACTAAAAACAATTATGACTTTTTAATACTACAAATTGCTTCAAAATTAAACAAACTTTCATTTAAAATAATAAAAAAATTAGAGTGGAGGACCCTATTGTTATCAAAACCTTTTCAGTTCTTCCCACTAATATTAGAATGAGGAATACGTAATTAAATTAGTCTTAAGTATTATAGTTTTAGAGGAATCGTTTTTCCAACAACCACACGTCCAAATCAAACATTCAAAATTCTTAATTTTTTTTTGTAAAACATGGATTTCTACTTAAATTCCAAATTCAAAACATAATTATTAGAACTGTTACTCCCTCATAATAACAGAATGGGTGTGAAGTCAATTTTCACCTATGAAATGTGAATCCTAATAAAATAAATTCTTTCCCAAAATGGCCGTAAAACGCTTTTCTTCCAAATATTCCACAAATAGGGAAACAATAATAAATTGTTATTAAACAACCTTAAATGGAGACATACAAAAAAATGTGAAATACATAGTCAAAATTGAAGTGATGTTTACAGCGCCTCTAGTAGGAAGAATACGACGATGATAATACGCATGCGAGTTCACTCCAAATTTAATGTGAAAACCCAGACTTTGCAAGGTTTAAGCCGACATGCAATTCGAACCCGAAGTTCGCAGAGTCAAAATTTTCGTTGTAAATAGCTACATGGAAGTACCTCTACTTAGCTTAAAATTTTAAGCCAGCATGAAACTGTTGGGTTCAAATTTGATTGTGAATGTACGTTTAAATACATGAAAACAGTTTTACCTTCTTATTGCTGAAACGGAGTTAATGCTGGAATCGAAATCAAAGCAAGATTTGCCTCGACGGACCGGTGCAGGGCTGCTAGTAAGCGGCAGTCCAGTTCGTGAGTGGAATACCATAGATGCAGCGCTGTCCAACGATTTACGGAACTTGGCTTGCTCTAACGCCGACGGAATTCCATTCATTCCCATAGGATGGAATTCTTTATTAATATTAGATTCTTCGCGATTATTTGCTGCCTCGTTCGCAACATCCCTGCTTGTATTATAATTATTGCATTTGTCTTCGTTACGTGATATAGTCTCCTCATCGAACGTGATTTTCTGTTTGACTTTGACTTTTTGCCGTTTTTCAAGATATTCTAAACTAAAAACATTCGAGATATCACACATCTTGATATAATCCGTTTTCTTTCTCTTAATATTATCACAATTTATATCTATGTAAATATGATCATTTCCACCTATTCTATAGTTATCACTAGTAATAGAATCATTCTTGTTATCACACGTTTTATCACTGACACGCCTTCCGTGTTTTTCGCACCCATCTACCCCATTGGTCAGATGCGGCAGTCGCGAACCGAGCCCTAAGTGGGTCTTGTGGGCCCCACACTTTCTTTTGTTGCGCTCCGAGCCACTACCACCGCCTCCTTCGTCAACTGTCAACATTTTGTCATACAACGCACTCTCCTCGCATTTACCATCCTCTTGTACTTTACTCGACCTTAAAATGGCATCTAGTAGTATATCACCTTTGCTTTGAGTTGCGAGATCATGTTTCTTTGTGTTTTGGGATTGCTTCATGGGCCCGGACTGCCGTAAGACAGTCAAGACTTCAACAAATTCTTTTCGGCTTAGCTCGAGGTCTACTTTGGACATGTCTAGTTGGTGTTTTTCGCAATTCTTTCCAATTGGTTTCGCACTGATATCACATATGCTTTCAGCTTTTGTTTTAGATGTTCCCTGGTCTAATCCCGCTGCCATTCCGTTGGTGACGTTAGTAAAAGGAGTTCGACTGGAAGTAGATGGTGCATTCACGGCGCAACAATTATCAAACTCGTCTAAATCTACGCAGCGGTGTTTGCCTTTTAGCGTGCAAGAAGTCTGCATGCGATCGTCCAGGACGGAGATGGAGTGGAGGTCCATAGCATGAGACAACTTGCGCGGAACATCACATTTAGAACACTTTATGAGTGGTATCTGCTCGGATCGTGGCAAGCTGGACAGTGAAACCCGCAGAACGACACCTCCCGCCAAATCCGCGCTAGGGAACGTGTGGTTCTGCGCGCTACTTGCGAACGTAGCACAACCGTACGTCTCTCCTGGTACCGTGAGGCAATAAACCACGCACTTGTCTTTGAAATCAGCGCGCATCTTCTCGTCCGGTGTTGCCAGCCACGCAGAGATTTGAGAGAAATATAACTGCGATCTTAAAGCGTTCATCAGTTGGTTTATGTTCATGTTTGTTGAAGAAAAGTCGTGGGTCCTACACAATAAACGAATTTTAAGTCAAATGTTATAAAACTAAAACGGAGTCTTAAGGTAAAGTTATAACTAAAGAAAAAACACCTTAACCTTAACAATAAATTTGAAAACTATATACGTATTTCGAGAACTAAGTTCTTATCATCAGTAGAAACTACAAAGTAAACACAGAGAAGTTAAGATTACTTTGTAGTTTCTACTGATGATGAGAACTTAGTTCTCGAAATACGTATATAGTTTTTAAATTTATTGTTAAGGTTAAGGGGTTTTTTCTTTAGTTTTAAGTCAAATGCATTATTCATAGTAATATTTGCAATTTTAAACGTATGACATCAATATATAAAATACGGTTCCTGTTTTTAAGTAATATGGAAATATAAGGAAATGTTTAGAATAACAATAGTTAATTATAAATTGTAATAAAAATCGAGTTCATAGCTCTCACAAAAATAAACATTGAATTCAAATTAACAACTATTATTTAACATTGTCGTGACTTCACTACCCTAATGCTACTAATTTCACTTTTTTGGAGCTTGCGCGCATACTCTTTTGGAATGTTTAATTGTTTGACTTTATTCCCAGTGGCGTAGCAAAAAGCAAATGGGTCAATGTGCAAACCAAAAAAGGCACTATACTTCATTTCACGTAAGAAAATAGCTGATGGCGCTTGAGAGTCGACCGTTTTTACACTCGTTAAATAAATAATATAAATTGGTGAAACCAAACTTTGTCATTAATAAAAATATTTTTATTTGTAAAATGTACGAGTCCTGTATATTAAAATTATATCAAAACATGGTTAAATATCACATATTTCTGTCACTTTTATTTAATAATTGACAGCCGAGAAGTGATATTTCTTTCACTTTTGTAAACTAGGTTAGCATTCTGAACAATCAAAGGGCAGAATTTTTATCCCTACCTAAACTAACGCAATTTTCTTACGTGAAATGAAGTATAGTCGCTAGAGGGCACACATAAATATCTGACGTCACGCAATTGGACAATATAATAAACGCTAAAATTCATCATTTTATTCAATCTTAAGAGAAAAAAATAAAAAATGAGTACCGGACTCCATTAATCATAACAAAGTAATATTTTACACTTAGTAAAATTGGTTTATATTTGCAACCATTAGTGTAATAAGCCTGTGTCACAGTTTTTAAAAAGTATTTTAAATTATAGGTTATGCAATATTTTTCATAGTAATAAAAATAATAATAATTTATTGTTATTTTCGTAAATAATTAAATAAAAAGATTGGTGCCAAAAATATTAATGAAAAACAACCCCCCATTCCTTTGCCGTCGAAGTACAGAACGTACGTCATTTATAGCCAATAGTAAAATAGTTTACGTTATTTATATAAATAAAAGTAGGCGATGGTTTGTCACATGTTAAACTGTACGTACTCTGACGTCACATTCTGTTTCAGATCACGTGACTTTTTCAAAATATTACACAAATTTCAATATTTAATTATAAAATATCTAATGGATATTTCGTGTTATTTTCAAATTTTAGGCTCTGTACAGAACAATAGAATCTCAAATTTATTACTTGTTAGAAATCATACAAAAATTCTTGCAAAAGCTCTATTACAAGCCAAGAAGATTACTGTGACTGTAAAAATAGGATAAGAAAGGAAAACAGGATGTAATGTTTGTTTTGATAACACACCTTCTTTGCAGGACGTTTACATGCCACTGCTCCAAAAGAAGAGCAGTGCCGATCGGTTCGAGGCTGGTGGATGGATTGCAGATCAAGTCATTCTCGCAGCAACACTTCGGCACAAGCAGAACGTCAATACACAACGGTAGAGACTTCTGCCACAGGGAGAGGACGTACGAACGTATCTTATCATACTTGATGCACTGAAACACCAATTAAAACCATTTTATTTCCTTATACACACAATAGGACACTGTACGTACATTTTGTGCAACGTAACAAAATCATAGATGCAGGCAACTTAATCAACATTCATACATTTTTAATATTATGGAAGATTAAATTTTTATTGCAAAACTGAACGAATTAACCGAAAAATATTCATGGGAAAAGAGATTTACACTTTAGTTATTCTTACAATAATTTATAGATTGTAAATGGGACTATAAATAAGCTAAACACATTTATTTTAATACAGTAAAATAAAATCGTACAAGGAATAATAAATTAAAAGTCAAATTTAAATAGAAAATTATTGTTATTCATACAATCTGTTTCATAATGAACCATAAACTAGTATCATACATTTAAATTATATTCTTAAAAAATGTTCAAATGAAATAAGAAAAATTTGTAAAAAAAGCGAATAATTAATATTGAGTAAGTATACAAATTTATAATGTACATATAGATCGCCTGTACAAGGTGAAACACATTCGAGTTCCTAATATGAAAATCTTTTTTTCTACTCCCGTGCGTGAAGTGAGTACTTTACGTATCAATTTTTATGTGTGAAGTTTGAGTTTTTGCACAATGTGCGTGAAATGCTACTTCACGCACACTGTGCGTTTCACCAATTTATATTATTTGTTTAACGAGTTTAACCGTTCATTATTTTAAATATTACAAACTGAATTGTATTTTAATAAAACAAAGCTGTTAAACACCCGTAACGTTGGTAACCATGGTGACACAAGTCTATAATACAGAGCCTTTACGTTAAAAGAATGACCATGTGAAGAAAAAATATAATTTATTGCAAGGTCGTAGAAAAAGTATAGTATGTAACACGTGTGTGAAGCCTATTTTACATTCGGGTGGTTTGCAACACTCGCCTTCGGCTCGTGTCGCAATCTCCACCCTCATGTAAAAATTTCAACTTCACACACTTGCCACATAATATACTATTTTTTCTACTCCCATAGGTAAAGTGAGTACTTCACGTATCAATTTTTATGTGTGAAGTTTGAGTTTTTGCACACTGTGCGTGAAATGTTACTTCACGCACCGTTCATTATTTTAAATATAAACTGAATTGTATTTTAATAAAACAAAGTTGTTAAACAGCCGTAACGTTGGTAACCATGGTTACACAAGTCGATAATACAGAGGTTTTACGTTTAAAGAATGACAATGTGAAGAAAAAATATATTTTATTGCAATGTCGTAGAAAAAGTATAGTATGTAAAACCTGAGTGAAGCCTATTTTACATTCGGGTGGTTTGCAACACTCGCCTTCGGCTCGTTCGCAATCTCCACCCTCATGTAAAAATTTCAGCTTCACACACTTGCCACATAATATACTATTATTATGCACGCTACCGAAAATTGATCTGGGAAGGTAAGAACTTTAATAGGCACCATAGGAACTTTCTATCGTCTTTTATTTTTGAGCTACAGGCTAAAACTTGTTTTTTTCAAAAATACCTCATATCTCGCTTATTATGAGAGATAAAGAAAAATGTTTAGATATTTTTAATACTGTTTTTTATGTAAAATAACATGGTGTAACTAGATTTTTTTAAAACTTAATAATTCTCGAGATAGTATATCACAAACATCACCCCAAAAAATTAATGATTCAAGTTTTATCCATGTTTAAAACAAAAGTATGTAGACTTGTTGTACATCATTGAAAAGCTTATAAAATAAGGAAAAAGATGAGACTATTTTCAACTTATGTTCCTTTATAAAAAATATTATGTTTGTGTTATATCTCAAGATTTATTAAGTTTCAAAAATATCTAATTATACCACATTATTCTACATAAAAAACAGTAGGTATAAAAAGTATCTAAACATGTTTCCTTTATCTCTCATAATAAGCGAGATATGAGTTATTTTCAAAATAAGCGGAAAACAAAAAACAAGTTTTGGTCTGTAGCTGTAGCTCAAAAACAAAAGACGATGGAAAATTCCTGTGGTGCCTATTAAAGTTATCTCAAAAAGCTGGCCCACAAAAACATTCATTACTTTTCTACAGCTTGCATAATAAGAAAGTTTTTCATATAAGGAACTCGAATTTGTTCCAACCTGTACATACATGCCTTACCTTGTACATTTTCATAACGTACAAATACAAATGTTGCCCACGAAGTTGGCGGAAGTTCTACTTCGCGCGCTTATAAGTACACTCCGGGATACAAATTGTGAATAAAAATACTATAGGCTGTCTCAAGATATATGCACATTCCATTACTTGTGAAGTAGCGGTTCGACCCTTCACAGCTGGATATTTTGTCGGGGATTTGACTAGATTTTAAAAGGATGATTATTTTCATATGATTGTATTTTCATACGTAATATAACAAGTGATATGATTATCATCGATGATATTTTCGAGTGAAACCGAGTTGCAGATTTCACGAGTCCGAAGGACGAGTGAAATGTGCTGCTCCGGTTTCACGAGCAATATCTTCGATTATTAATCATATCACGAGCTTATATTTAATGAGAGAATATAATGATTTTTTGTTAAAATTAACTGTCAATGTTGTAAAAATTCCTTAGTAACGAATGTAAATAAGGTGATAATTTCTTTGTTTTTTATCATCGCTGTGATAGACATGTAACTAGGGAAATTCTGAATGTTGATTGGCGGAAAACATGTCACGTGACTAATGAATTATATTCTCAACCCGATAATTTTGTATATATGTGTATATAATAAATTGACGGAACATAAGATTGTAAATTAAAATTTTGTGTACTCGTATAATACAGGGAATTTATTTTAACATGCAACATTATGGCGAATCACTTCCATGGTTACTTACTATTTTCAAAAAACGACAGCAATGTAATATTTATCCATTTTAAAATGCAACATACAAAATTAGTAGTTTTGTATTATCAAAACTAATTTCCTATAAATTAGCCTACATACGATTAACAAATAATCAAAACATAAATGTTGTACATCTTAAATTTGGCTTACAAAAATTCATAACTTTCATGTAATAAATGTTAAAAAATACCCCCAATCACTCTGAGGCAATATACTACTTATTAGGTTGCATTTTAAAATGGACAAATTTTACATTGCTGTCATTATTTGACAATAGTGAGTAACCATGGAAGTGATGAACTACAGGGTGGGGCAGAAAAACCTATCCGATTTCAAAACGTTATAAAATTAAAACCACTCAACTTGTCAAAAATTTTTTTTATTAACATATCGCAAATTTTATGCCATTTTTAAATTTAAGTTTTGAAAAGCACATCACTCAAATGTCGTCCTTGGGAGCGGATACACTGATTTAGGCGCTCGCGGTAGCTTTCCATGACTTTCACCGTCATTTCCACAGGAATTTCTTCAATTGCCCGAGCAATTTCCCTTCGTAAAGCAAGAAGGGTCCTTGGTCGATGCTGGTAAACCTTCGATTTGAGGTAACCCCAAAGGAAGAAGTCACATGGAGTGAGATCCGGTGAGCGCGGCGGCCAGCCAAGATCACCTCTCAGGGAAATGAGGCGACCGGGAAACAGTTCCCTGAGAATGTCCATTGATCGTCGCGATGTGTGGGCGGTTGCCCCATCCTGTTGAAACCACACATTTTCCACGCCATTTACTTCCATTTTGGGTCTAAGAAAATTTTCCAGCATGAAACAATAGCGCTCGCTGTTGACCGTTACGGTTTGCCCATTTTCTTCAAAAAAGGCGACTTCTTTTTCAATGCTGAACTCGTCTGTCTAAAATTTGACACCCACACTTTAATCGTAGCGTGATGTGGAACAGGATCATGACGCCCGAGTCCGAAATGAATTCGAAAAGCACGTTGTGTAGCAATTATCGAACCGCCGCATTCGATAAACCGCTCAATAACAAAAGCACGATGTTCACCAGACCAAGGCATGTTGACTACTGACAAATGGCATAAAACCGGCTTTCTAACGGTTTTTACCCCACTACTCTACCTGCTCCCTCTTTTGAGAAAAAGGGATTTGAAATCGGATAGGTTTTTCTGCCCCACCCTGTATAATGTTGCATTTTAAAATAAATTCTCTGTATGTATTGGATCTGAAGTCAAAACAAATAAAAAGTGAACTAATTTTGTTTGTATTAAAACTACATTCTTTTAGTAATTGTATGAAAGCTATTATTATTTTTAATAGGTACTGTAATGACAATAAATTGTTATAAATTGTTAAAAATTTATATATAAATGCATTTTTAAAAATAATTGTTAGCTTCATTCGTCAAAATAATGTTACTAAATAAATTTTTATAACTACTAAAAAATAAATATGTCGCAAAATTGACTTCATGAAAATTAATATTTGATTACTTCAAAAAATTAAAAAATAAATAAATAAATAAATAAATACATCCCACTACTCTTTGCCTCTCTAATGTATTTGAACTGCCTCGCGCTGAGAAGGGAGCAGGTACAAATGTGCATATATCTTGAGACAGCCTATACCAATAAACTCTACCTATCTATTCCGATTCGATTTGAACTCCGGAGTGTACTTGTCAGTTATGAAAATGTACAAGGCAAGGTACGTACAGGACGACATTTGTACATTACGAAACAAAGTGTTTTCTTTTAAGAAAACAGTTTGAGATGAAAACTTGTATATGACGACACATTTATTTCTAGAACTCTGGAAACTATAGGAATTTTTCATTGGATTTTCACTAATAGTCTTATTTTTACTTACGTGAGAAGAAATTATAAAAAAATTGTTATATAGCCTATTAAAATTCAAAATGAAACTGTTGCATGAAATCATTTATTTATACTATAAGCATTCACTCATCGTCATGCTGTACAAGTTTATATATTTTCTGCAATGTTGCTTAAATTCACAATCGAATCATTGTATTGTTTATCAGCTGTAAAAAATAACATTGTGGTCATAAAATGACTCATCACTTCATCATAGAAAGGGTTCTCCTAACAATATAAATTATCTGTAAACTTTTATCACGCAACAAAAGTAGGTATGCTGCAAATATGACTAAGACCTATGAATAAATTAAACAGAATATTCTTTCAATCAATATTTATCCAATTCAGACAAACTGTACTTATTACTACATATAGCATGAGTCAGGAGGTATGGGTTAAACTCATAGACAAAGAAATATATATACTAGACCGAGCTTCCATCATGGCGGCAATGTACAGCTTTGTGCCGAATTGAAAAATATTGAGACGCTAATTCTAGTGTGAATTCTACAACATAAGGAGAATAAAGTAACTATGCAGTAACTTAAAATACGTATTTTACATCATTTCTTCATTTCAAAATAATAAAGCTCAGTCGCTCAATAAATAATACGTACAATATTTAATTCACATTATTTTTACAATAATTATAATAAATATTTTCTTCAGTTGTAGTGAATTTTATTTATTTATGTTGGCAGCCCAGCAATCTGTCATTTCTGTTAGTGAGAGTCTTTCAAGTTTATTTCTTTGGTTAGTATTAGTTTACAAAGCTTGTTTCGCTATTTGTTTCATGTACAAATATATTTTATTATTGAATTTGATTGTTTTCAGCCTTTACGGTATACATATGTCTATATTTTGTTAGTTTCAGAAAACATACTTCTCCTATTTTTAAATTTTCCGCCTTTCTATTAGCGTCTCGTTATGGCGCCCATCGATTCTATTTGGCACAAACTCCTACCATTGTAAACTCGGTCTAGTATATATCTTTCCTTGTCTATGGTTAAACTTCGGAAGTGTATACTGCACATAAACATATGATTAGGTAGGTAAAACACCCAAAAGTTGTAATCTGATTTTTGTTTTCGAGGTAGTCTTGAAAGTTTGCTAAGAAATTGAATTTAACTGGACGTGCACAAAACAGAAGAGAACAAATTAGATGTACAAATTCATTGTATTTTGAATATTGCGGCTGGCATAAAGAAACATCAAGTTGAACGCGACAGAAGACAGAACAACAATGTTGGAAACTAGGAATGACGAATTCCGATAATTTTGGTTCCCGAGTACCCGAAACAACTACCCGGATATTACCCTTTACCCGTTTATTATCCAATACCCTTTAATTACCCGTTATTCTTTAAGTCCATATACATAATTCTTTAATTTGTTAGTTACCAGTTACCCTTATATTAGCAGTTTGCTTTTTAATAAAATTCATTATTATTATCTACATATATTTATTAAATAAAAAGTAATACAAATAAATAATTTACCTACTGTATCTCTATAAAAAACTTAACATAAATTATATTAATTATGGTATGGTAATTAAAACTTTTCTTAAATATAATTTGTCCGACAGATGAAAACTGTTCGGGTAATTAAAGGGTATCGGGTAATTAACGGGCAGCGGGTATATTTCGGGTACTCGGGTAAGAAATTTTATACCCGGGTACATTATTACCGGGTAGGTACCGAGTACCCGGGTACCCATCGTCATTCCTATTGGAAACAAATGTTTTGACATCTATTCCATAACAAATTTAATTATACATTATGCTACATCCTATTTGATACGACCACAAAATTATGATTGTGTGAAACGGGTTTTAAAGGCACTGTAACTCGAAAACTAATTTAAGTCGGATTACAACTTCCGATATTTTTAGTCATATATTTATGTGTAGAATACACTCACGAAATTTGACACTTTCCTCTTGACTTACTCTGTATAAGAAAAATAAAATATAAATTAAAAAACCAATACATTTGTACGATTTTATTTTACACATTTTAAGTGCAAAAGAATATCACCATAAATAATATATGCATGATAAATATGAATTTACAATAATAAAAAGAACATTACGGAATACGTCAATAAGTATAAATATTGTATTAAATATATTACAAATTTACGTGTTTAGCGATAAATTTTAAATAACAAGATTTTCATAACAATTAGGCCTATACGATAAAAATACTAGTACTCATTACTAGATTTAACTATTTATAAGATTGTCAGGTTGTCTATAAAAAGTAAATGGGTACACCTAGCATGGAAGGATAATACACAGTGATTAATTTTTTGTAAATTTTATGCCTGGTAGTATGAACTTGATCAGTGCCCATTTGCACCGTTAAACACTTAAGGTGTTTTTTGGCGATACACTGGTTCAAAAACGGTTTAACCCGGTTCAAACCATTACATTTTAGCGTTACAACGGTGACGTCACTGACGCAAGCGGTTAAACCGTGTTCAAACCGTTTTGTCAGCCGGTTCAAAACAGTTTGTTTTTAGGTTAATATTATTTAAGGTACCAAAATGATCATTAATAAACCGAATAAACTAGTAAATGTTGAAATGGAAAATAATTTGCCGTTAAATACAAATAAAATAAATATAAAACATACTTACTCTGATGTTACTATTACAGCAGTTCATTTTAATTTTTAAGGTTAGAAACTTAAAATGACAAATGTCCGTGGTTCAAAACATTTCATTTTAGCGTAGTACGGACTTATGACGTCACTTATGCAACTGGTTCAAAACTGATGACGTTTCGGTTCAAACCGTTTTTGAACCAGTGTATCGCCAAAAAACAGCTTTAATTTTAAGTGTTCCTTAAATTGACAATATCGTATCGAAACGAAACGTCAAAGGAATATTAGAATATTACTGTCAAAATTTCGATTTGCATTTTTTTTTTTTTTTTGTTTACGCCTATCCTCAGTCTGCAGTGTAGGCATAGGGATATTTCCTGACTTGTGATTGGTGCAAACGCGAGTCAATTTTAAACTGTTATTGCAACTTTTATTGATTACTTCAGAGAAAAATATTTCAAATAACAAATATGGAAAAATTAATTGTACGTATCTTTTATTTGAAGTATTTTTTTTTTTAAATAATCCATAAAGGACCGAAAGAAAAAAAATATTGCACTTGCCGTCAAATAATTATGGACTGGAAACTTCTACATTGTTGTTCTACAATGCTAAGTAATGAAGAAACGGCAACACCGCCGGGCAAGAGACAGGATGGGAGAAGGGAAAAAATTATTTGACGGCGAGTGTAGTCAAATGTTCGCTAATCACCCTTAATCAGTTGATCATAGTACCAGACTACATATTTATTCGTTACTATAGAAAATGATATAATAAAATATAAAAAATACTATATGAGAAATGTTAAATTCTATGTAATGATTCTTAGTAGTAAATATTCATGTTTGGAGGCCTTGTATTTCGATTGACTCGCTCAGTATGAATTACGTATAAAATAATAAAAATAGGTAATAACAAATGTAATATTTACTTATGATTGATCCTGAGCTCCATTGCACTAATAAAAACCATAAAGTAAAGCTTCTCACCAGCGCGTTATCAAGATTACAAACGTGGCCCTGAGAAGCTTTGCTTGGCGGGCAGTGGGGCCCCTCGGAGAAGCCTCGCTTGCTGGCGGCGGGCGCGGGAGTGCGCCCCTCAGACACCAGCGCTGCGATGGCCACCAACACTTCGGCGCCCCCTTGGCGCGGCCCGGCCGGCTCTAGCTCGCACGCTGAACTGTGCATCTGGAATAGAAAAAAATAAATTAGGTTAGAAATATAAACGGAAAAATGTAAATTTAAAAAAATATATTACTTATATAGGATTGTCATTGTGAATGCGAAAAACTTGTATTTTATAGTTAGAATACAAGGATAAGCAACGTTGCTGTTAAAATGGTATGAAAAAATAAAACATTTGTTATTTATGTGTTAGCTTATTGGGTACAAAATATGACTATATCAATGGAGGGTTATACAGATATATTTTCATGGTGACATCTATCGATATTTTCTCTGAACTACAGGTGACTCAGCTGCTGTAATACAAACAAATCGCTGTGAAAAGTTTACAGCCATCCGAAGGCACTGAATTATGTAGAACTCAAATATCAAAACACAAATGACAAAGAACTTTAAAAATGGAGATGGCTTGTTTGTATTATGATCTTCCATCTCAAATTTTACATTAACTCTCTCTTTTTTGCGCGTGACGTCAAAAGTATAACCCTCCATTGTGCAGTGGTCTTGTAAAAAAAAAAATATTTATTTTGATGGTATACAAATATGTCAATTTCAATCAGTAAATTTGGTATTTTATAGCGTTCTGTTAAATCATGAAGTATATTTTATAATTAAATAATATTTCCCCACGATATTGTAGGAAATATCTGCAAAGGGAAACGGTACAGTTAGTTATTTGTTATGTAGTTCTTCATAATAGGTATTAATTATTTATTTACCATATTGTTGAAAATTTAATCTCGGTCGCGGAAATGATTTTTGATTAATGTCTAAGTGTTACCTGACAGTCAAAGTGACCATTTTTACCAACAAATTGTACCATATTTTAAATCGTATTCGAGTTACAAATAAAAATAATTTTTAAAATACATCTAACATCCACTCTCATTTTTTTATTATTTTAAATGAAAGTTCGATTTAATTTTGAATTCCATTGTAGACTGCGAGAGAAAGATAGCAATAGTGTGACGTCACAACGCACTGACAAAAATCTCAAAATAATATTTTTTTTTTTTTTATCTTAATCCTTATAAGCAATACTTTACGCATGAAGTGTAGGTACATACATTTTATTATTTTTGTTATGGTGAAGGACGAAGGACCCCATTTTTAGTCCACCACATTGTTGATAGAGGCTCAAAATTAGCTACGTTACGCTATTTTTCTTGGGGTAGAGTTTAAGCTTCGCTGTACAAAATTATAGTAGAACATAGTCACACTTTGCCCATAAAAAGCGTAAAATTGGCTTTGTTCCACTATATTTTTTAAAGGGCAAAGTTCAGAATATGTAAAAAATGTGTAAAAAACATAATCGGTCCGGTACAAGATCATAATATGCCTGGTATAATTCTTAAGTAAAAATAAAAGTTAAAATAAGATCGTTAAAGTTTATTAACATTATACCGTAACGTTTTAAAAATAGATTAAGTACTTTTCTACAAATAAACTAATATACATTAATAAAGGATCTTATTAAAGCAACCTTCCATACACACATGTATTTTTGTCAATTTTGTCTATAATCACTTCACCATAAATACAATATAATGGTGCACTGATTAAAAAACATACAATAGTGATTTAAATGATAATTTTGAATTGTTTAAATATTGTCTACCCCTTTTCAGCAAATTTTCCAACAGTATAGGTAAATTAAAAAACTTTGGATCCCAAAAATTCAGAATTTTTTGCTCTACAAAAATATTTAACATTTCCAAATTGAATATTAAAATACAAATCGTGATATTATATTTATTTATAAAAGTGAATGGATATAATATGTGAATAAGTATATAGTGGTCGTTAGTCATATAAAATTATAACCGCTAATAAGATGATCTTACACTGACGTCATATATGAGTCTCACAAACAATGCGTTAATTTCATAGGAGAGACAAAATGCAATTTAGAATTTAGGTTAGGAAAACTACGAGTCCATAATGTTTGTTACATATATCACGGAAAGTTTGTTCAAAGCAAGGAAGATAAATGGGACAGGTGACAGGAAAGTTTGGAATAATATATCTGTTTGGCTGTTTGTGCTGGATGTGTGAATTTCAATAAATCTCTAAGGAATTCACACAAAGAGTTTTCAAAGTTACCTAAGTTACCACCGCGAAAACAATGAAAAACATTTCACAGATTCAGATGATTATATCCCATGTTTTTCTGCCAGTATTAAGTTAAATCTATTTTATATTAATACGAATTGTGTTCGTTCACTTGGTCTAATTTCTGAAACACTTTTTAAAGTTTCTCAGTAAAAATATTGATAATATGGACGTACATATTTTTTAGTATAACAAACCTTTTATTAGACATCATCTCATAAGACACTTAAAGCTTTTTTATTTAGTAAATAATGATTACATATATTTAAAATAAGAGTAGCAATCATAGTCATATTGCGTTTGTTTTTGTAAAACTAGATTTCGAGTAGGTAATTGTTACTGACACCTAATCTATACCACAGTCAAGAAATTTATCATTTCATTTTTCTTATTTAACAAAGATAAATAGTTACTTATAGTATGAGTAGTATGAGTGAATAAAAACATATTTTATCATCAAACGGAAAATTTAGCGAGGTTTAAACGGAATATGTTAATTTCCACGAGTTGACAAAATGTTTCCGAGTGACATACAATTTTTTTTTCCAATACTATGAAGTCTTTTTTTTAATAAAATTTCAAATTTGTTAATAACGGTTGACGAATACATAAATGTAAATAAATATATCATCACGGCATATTACCCATTTCTGGGTGTGCCAGTATCTACAACACATGTAACGGTAATAATGACGATATATTTTACCGTGTGGGCGCTTATCAGGCGTCACCTCACGGGCACTCATAGCTGGTGTGGAGAGTGCACAACAGGGGTCACTTTTATGCCATTTAAAATTGGAAATATTTGGCGTCTGTCGGGATCGAACCCGGTTTCCCCAGGTTCGCGACCAGACACTCAGGCACGCGGCCACGGGACCCCATACGAAATACTCGGAATTGCAGCAAATACGTTTTACCGGATTACACCGACACGTTTCGGTCTAACTACTATCAACTCCAAGAATAGTCGATCATGGCAACCATTAATTTGAACTTTCGGATCTGTGATTGACATTTACATTTAATTTTTTATAGTTAACAACACAAATTTTGTTGGTACCTATTTATTTTATTTTAAAGGCTAAAATGTTTTGGACAATAAAGGGATTTATTAATACAAAAATGATTGATTTTGATAATAAAGTTGAAACGTACACAAAAAAAAAACATGTTTCATAAAAAATATCATTATAAAAAAATATTTTTTTACAATCATAGATTTACACAAAAAAGTTTCTGGAACAAAAAAGGTTATTATTTTTTTTTTTTATTAAGGAAAACCAACAATAAATTCCACTACAGGTTTCCACATATTTTTAAATAAAAATTGTAGAAAATCTTTTAGCAAAATATTTTTGTTTTGAAACAAGTATTATTGACAGTTTCATCAAAACAACTGGAAAATTTCTGCATATATATGAAAGAGACATACATATTTTATAAACAAATAAATTTATTGAAAATATGTACCTACACATTTACTAGCTTTGCTTACACAAAAATATTAAAAGATACATGCAACCAATATTTAACTAAAACATATTACATCAGCAATAATACAATATTCAGTTACGAAATAGGTACCTACCTAATCAAATATTAAAAAGTTTTAAATATATTAATAATCCTTGTCACAAAACTGATTTATATTGAACGACAATATTACAAAGACATTATAATCCTACGTTCCACTATTTTTTGTTGTACACAGCAGCCACTTTTTCAGCAATCACGTATCTAAAAGCCGATAACTATCAGTGACTAGTTTTTTTATAATCCATAACTCTTCGCTAATTTGCATCATGTTTACTACGAGTACACCTGCGAACTGATTTGTGATGTGAATTCACTAACGTCTGAAGGCAAGACATTTGGTTAGACTGACTCAGTTATGAGTGAAATTATATGAATCATCGTTCCCCAAACACCAGCAATTCTCAAGCGAGACTTGGTGTACGTGTACTCCAGTCATAAAAGAAACGTAATGTTAATTATGTTGTAAATTATTTCGACATTAATTGTCAATACTCTAATACCCAGTAACCACAAAAATATTTGAAGGTAGCATGGAATAAATTTTAGAGTGTTGTAACGGTTTATGTAAAAATTATAATATTCAAAATATAAAAGTACTTTTACTTTATAATGTAGTGTGCACACAATATATTTTGAATTGCCGCGCAAAAATTTATTCAAATTTATGACTAGACCGTTGATTTAAATAACATTTGAATAGGTAGGCTATTTATATGGGAAAACAGTTTGTGCAAAAGTTCCCAATTAAATTTTAAACAAAAATGTTTCATATAAAAGTTGCAGATAATTATAATCTATGTTTAAAGCACTAAACAGATTTAATTTTGCACGTTTGGTAACTTATAAAATCGAATTTGAAATTGTATAAATCTTATTTGTAGCGATAGCCATGAAATTGAAACAAAGTTACAAAGAAATGCGTATTGCTTTAACTGTCAGAAATTCGGTTTTCAAATAAAAGTTACAGATAAATCAATTATGCACTTAAATCACTATACAGGTATCATTTTAAAAATCTATCACCTGGGGAACCGGGTTCGATCCCGACAGACGCCAAATATATCCAATTTTAAATGGGACAAAAGTGACCCCTGTGGTGCACTCTCCACACCAGCTATGAGTGCCCGTGAGGTGACGCCTGGTAAGTGCCCACACGGTAAAATATATCATCATTACCGATGCCTACATATGTTGTAGATACTGGCACACCCAGTAATGGGTAATATGCCGTGATGATATATTTATTTATTTATCATTTAAATAACTTTTCTTATCATTATTTTTCATATTTTGTAACCTATAAAATTAAATTTCTGGCAGTTCAAACGATATGAATTTCTTTGTAATTTTATTTCAATTCCGAAGCCAATTTTACTTGTTTGCGTCTGAAAGTTTAAAAATTGGTAACATAAAAAAATAAAATAAAAACATACATTATAAGTAAAACTAAGACTATTAGTGAAAATTCCCAAGAGTTAGAAAAAATAAATTTAACGAATATGAGTTTTCTTTGCGGACCTGAATGTTCTTAATAATTTAATATCTAACTTCTGAAACACTTTTTAAATTTTATCGGTAACACGGTAAAGTCTACATGCTTTTAATTGAAAATTAAATATATTTTAATTATTAAGAAATATTCAAATAAAAACTGTTTGAGAATGGCAATGGCGCGAGTGATGTTATGTTCAGCAATTTAAAAATGTTTACTTTCATTTGCTAAACACCTGGTAAGCATTGCAATCGCCAATTAAAATATTGATATTCATGACGTTACACTATAACAAAAGCCTTCTTGTTTCCGAAGAATTTTAACAATATCATTTTATTTCTTTATTACTATTGATTATTACGCATATACTTCGATTGACTAAGAATAGCTTACATTAAAAAAAAAAATAAAGTTTACTTTTCGCTGATTTATTATTTTATACTTCCTGATAAATAAATCGATTTATTAGACAACTTATGATCCTCGATTTATCGGCACGTGTATAGTATCACATAGATGAACTTATAAATAAATTTTTGCAATGTCAACTCAAAAATATGTGACATTCGGCATCGGCAGTATTGCTTATGTTAACAATTTTAAAACGTGATATTTTTTATTTTATTACATCAAGTTTCAGGAAAAAAATTCAAATTTTTTTAAATTCTAATCAATCCTTAGACCAGGAATACAGGGGAGACAGGACATATTCACGCGCATGTTTTCAAATTATGTGTGCGATTTTGACCCTTATTGCAATGCAAGAATCAGCTGGAATCGTATAGTCGACCAGTTAAATACTGTTACGTTACAGTTGACCAAATCTAAATAAATACTTGATTATCCATTCCATAATCAATAACATAAATAAAACAATTTAAAACTACGAAAACTATGAATCAAACTAAAGACGTATGTATACGAGAACGACAAAAGACAAAAATGGTGGTTGATAACGGTGGGTGACTATTTTGAGATTGAAACCTTATTTGTTCGACTGCACATGTATGTAACACATCTGGCCGACTATACGATTCCAGCTGATTTTGACATTACAATAAGAGGAGTGTTTCTTCGGACTGTGATTATGATTTTCTAAATAATGATTTGTTCAATAATGATTCTTTCGAATCATGATTAAATTTCCATAGACACAACAAAATAAACTCGATCGATTCGAAACTTATACAACGTCGAATGAACTAGCGGCAAACGTCAAATGATAAATCAGCTATTTTGTTTGAAGTAATACCCAAATCGAAAATAGTTGAAACATGAATTGTGCTGAAGCAGAAATAATATTTTTAGAATGGAATGTGAAATAAAATATGAAAACACGTTTCTTTAACTTTTTATTGTACTTGCAGGATCTAATATTTGATAAATCGAAACCAATAATGAATGTTGAGTCTACTGACTCAAGTTTTAGTAGTTCGGATGATTCTCATGTAGACATAAATTAGCACATTCCAATATTTCATTGCTTGTTTTTTCCGCCATTTCAAATCTTTTGTTATTTCAATCACGGTGATCATGCGAAAAGAGTGATTCAGAAGGGAAAGGGGAATGGCGTGTTGTGATCACAAAATGAAAGAGTGGAGATAACGAATAACGAACGAAGAAACAATTTTCGTTTTTGATCATGTATACTTTGTGCAATATTATCACGAATCACAGTCCGAAGAAACACGCCTAATGTCGAAAGTCGCTAGGATGATTTGGAAAGTCTTCTTACGGCGAAATACATAGCTTGCCTTGTCTCTCCTGTATTCTTGGTCTTAAAATCAAGGCATCGAACCCGAACCTGAATCGAACCAAAACAGAAACCAAACCGTAACATTTTTACGAACCTAAACCCAGAACCGAACCTCAGATTTTTCAATTGAACCCGAATCGAAACCGAACGGGGTATTTAAATCCGGGTTCAAGGTTCAGATCTGATTCAGGTTCATTTTCAGTTCGAAACGTAAACGTAATTGTAATATTTACAGTAACTGTTCGTGTAAATTGTGTTGCATTTTTGTCTTGCGTTGCATTATAAAAACTGGCTTGCATTGTAATTTTTTTTATATGAAGATTGTTATTCAAAACACATTAATTCAATTTCCATTAAGTCGAACCGAACCTGAACCCGGAACAAAACCGTAATTTTATTAATATATGCACCAGCACCGCATACGAACCCACCCCGCAAAATCAAATTCACCTGAATTTAAACCGAACCCAGTTTTTGGTGGGTTCGATGCCCCAGTTAGAATCAATTCATCAAATACGCTACTTATTTTGAAACTGCAAACCACAATATATACATGAATTGTTGGTTACATAATCAATGGTATTAAAGTTCCACTTATTAAAAACTACTTATAGCACTACCTAAAGTTCAAGGTAAGTAATGTAATAACACACTCAGGAAACTGTGTGTGTATTACAATATTTTTACCTATACATTTCCTTTGTGTCCTTGTGCAATAAGCCAGGGAACAAGGTTACTATACCACAATTTTGGCAAAGAACTTGGTGAACTATTAAAAAAAATCAACAGTTTATGACACTAACATTATCTAACAACACACACGAATTTAGAAATCCAAGTATAAATAATTCATTGGCACAAATTTAAAAATAAAAGATACACTTTGAGCTACTGTGTTAACAAACCTTTTGTAGCAAACATTTGTCAGAGCAGAAGTTTACAAACTAAACAAAGAACTTAAAATAAACTATACGTATTCCTATTAGATAATTAAATAAATGATAGTTATCAAACAATTAGTTCTCAAATGTAGAAACAAAGGAGTAATTATTATACTTCAAAAAAATTTTGAATATACAGTGTGCTCCACTTCCACGTTAATCCGTGACACGAAAGAAAATTGGTCTGAGGAATATTAAATGTTATCAGAATATCTGTAAAGCAGCCTACGATTAGAAATATGTTACTATGTCTTGTTATAATACGCAATACATGAACCGCTTTGTCGATCAGTATTAACTGCAATAAACCAATGGCTTGACGCCTAAACATTATTTCACACCAGTAACGTTATTTCGAGACTACAGTTGGCCGACTGTTCCCTACTTCTCTTGTAAACGTTGGTGGAACACAGTACTTGGAGTACTCTCTTATCCCCACCGGGTTTTTTTGGTGACCATGTCACGAACATTAGCACGGACTGTCAAATTTTTATACTATGTCAATTTTTTTACAAACCAATACAATTGTTTCCAAGACAACAACTAATATCATCTATTGATTACAAAATAATAGTTATTTATGTATCAAGGTACTGAAGTTCTACTTTTTATGACGAATATGGAATTTAGTTCCGAGGTCGTAGGGCCGAGAAAAATAAACCATATGAGTGATACTCGTAAAATAGAACTTCATCGCCGAGTTACATATTAAATTTTATTTGAAATCGAAAATTTGTAAAAATGAAAGGAATATTTTATTTTGATAGGTTATGTAAGTGTAAGTTTGACACTCAATGTTGCTAACCTCCGAACATTGAGGTTATCGTAAAGAACACTCAAAATTATGCTTTATTTCAATCTTTTTCAGCGGAATTGTATAGTTCGTTCTTCTTGCACATATTTTTCGCCATTTTACTTACCAATTTATTATTATATATCAAACACGTAACAATAATTATTATAAAGTTGGCAACGATGCATTTGCTTGAAACCGTCTTATAATGGATTACAGTAGAGTCGCGATTTAGTGAATATTCTATTGAGTGAACTACCCGATAGAGTGAACACTCAAATTTTATTATTGCGTCGCGATATTATGAACAGCAGTAAACCCCGATACAGTAAACTGGTATTTCCGTTTCATATTTGTCCAGGGATGCCCTTAAATATCTGGTTTTCATATTGCCGATTGTACATTCACATCATCGGTAAGTTACGTAGTATTACATCCATATTTCAGTGGTAAATTTCGACACAGAGAGACGTTAATTTTTATTTTTCAATTTTTTCGATCAAGATGTCACAAAAACGAAAATGTTTGAGTTTAAAAGAGAAAAATGAAGTGCTAAAATGTTTGAGTAAAGGAGAATGTGTGACCGTGGTTGCTAAAAGGTATGGAATAGCAAAGTCTACAGTGGGCTGAGGAAAACGGAGATGAAGTAGAATATTGCAGTTTGCTCGTATTACATAAAGATTAGTACAAATTAACTTGAACAAAAAGCGCAAGCAATCCAAAATAACTTAATTTTTCTTGCCTAAATAACCCTTTATATAAATACATATTCTCTTATTCCATATAATGTATTAAGTACTATATACGTAATATATAACTGTTGATTTAGCTAAAATAAATGTTTTTTTCCTGTATAAAAGTCATCTAAACAAGAACCCCGAAAAAGTAAACACCCCTAAAGAGTGAACTGGCTTGGCCGTAATTAGTTCACTAAATCGCGACTCTACTGTATTTCAATCGCTCAGTCGTTAAATATGTATGTTATGAACTGTACTTTATTGCGATTTCTGAACTTTTAATGACTATTTTTGTGCACTGGCGACGATTTCAAATAAAATCTTACTGATTTGCTTCACTATTTCAATAAAAACCATTCTAATTTCCAATAGATCTACTAAATATAAATAAATATTTATCTTATAAACGTAGCAGATAGATGAAATCATATTAATATTGTATAATTTATACATATGAGGTAACTGCTATATCATAGTTTTTCTCTCGAAGATAAAATGTGTAAAGTTAGGCGGAAAAGTTAATATTGTTTCCAAATATAAATATTTTTATTTACACCCAGTACACTAGAACCAATATCAAGAAAATAAACTTAAAAGTAATTTAATTTCGAATTATCTCTCCGATAAAATTGCACGCTTTTGAACCATTAAAATTATACGAACTTTGCACATTTATTATGGATGTTTTGACTAGAACTGGAATCAAGATTACTAAAACAGAATTTAATTTGCATTGTATGTAATAAAACAAAAGAAAATTTCTGATTGTATATTTTAAGATAAAAAGTTTATTGCTAGCACATTATTGCAAATTTTATTGAAGTTCATGAAAACAAATAAATTATTTCGAAAATTCAATATTTCAAAGTTTATATTAAATTTTAAAGTTTGTCGTAAATTGTTTCATTTCTATTATGCTATAAATCGGAAAATATTAAAGTTTTATTTATCTTTCATACCAAACCTAATGAATGTCTGTGTTAATATAAACAGAGGATGTTTTTAATAAAATAATACAAAGTTGCATAATAACCACACCAAACTTTAGTTATTAATCATCATTTTCTTCTTCATTCTGATGAAGATGAAAAGTCGTGTTGGCTGCAAAAGAAAAATAAGAACTGTTTATTGTAATATCTTTAACAAAATTTAAAAGAAGAAGAAAATCTAATTATTATTTTGTTAAATTAAAACTTTATACCAATATATTTGAACACAAAAATACAACCAAATGTAAAATAATCCCTAGACGTTATTAAAATTTAAATAAATTTAGGATATGCTATAATTTGGAATTATTGTGTCAAATCATTTGTACATTGAATGGTCAATTTTGACATACATTTTTGATCATGTAAAGTCATCGTTAGAAAATTAATATTAGTCATCAATGTAACCCCATAAAAATATAATATAATACCGCATTTTAATTTACCTTTTTTGTCCGATCGTAAGAAGGGTAAATGTAACTAAATATTGAAGCAATGAAAGTAAAAAATGCTATAACTCTGAAACTGTACTTTACAGGATATATGTTTACATAAATTTTTTATCTTTTCGTTGAGCAGAAAATTGACCCTTAACGTACCAACTGAATATTTACATTCTGTGTATAGATATGGATATAAAATAACTCAATAAATATTTTTATAGCTACGAAGAATATCAAACAAAATCCACATAAGATGTATCAGATATAGTATATAATATTCTTTTTCCTTTCACTACGAGACGAGTAATATATTTTATACGGGGTGTTTCAAAGAAAGTGTAAATTTTTTTAAGGGCATATAGTACTGACCAAATTGAATAAAAAAAGCTTAATCAACATGGGACCGATCTTCAATAGCTTCCAAGATATGAGGCAGTGAAAAATGAGGTTTTACGGGGTTTACCTCTGCTATCTTGAAAACTATAAGAGTTACGACTTAAATTAAATAAGACTTTTCGTTTACCTTTTGAAAAAAAATTATTGTCCTCGCAACTTATATCCCTCTGGAATATAATTCGCTCAGTCAATAATGATACTAGTCAAAACCTTGGTATTGTATATACTATACGGGTATTAAAGTAGGAGAGTATTAATTTATATAAAACTAGAATGACAATTAAAATGGTTTAAATATACGCATATAAACGTAGCAAGAATCAAACCGTTCGGATGACGAAATGACATACGTATATAAATTGTTTGAAGGCACGTATGTCTGAACTTCATTCATACATAGAAATAAGTAAAATCTTCTTAGGGGAATTCAACTATACGTATGTTTTTTCGTTTTTACCTATTGAATGACTGGCCTTCAAAACTTATTAAACAAACAATTTTTATTATTGAGAAATATTTAAACAACAAAATAAATATGTATATTTGAGTACTCACTTTTACACAAATCATCCCAAAACACACAGATATAACAGTGCTCTTTATATTGCTTTCCAAGGCTGACTAAATTCAATTCGTCGTCACTGAATTGAAACTGACTTATCCATGTCGAAACAGACTTAAGCAAGAAAGTAAAATAAATCACTACTTAAACCATCTAATCTCCTCGACAACAATCTGCAGTGTGGCCGATGCATCAGAGTACAAATTGTTAGAAATTCCATAAATTCCTCTTAATGCCCATCGCGGACGATATTCACATTGCCTAAGAGGTTAGGTTCTCAAACAGAATATAAATGACAAGCCAATGAAGCCTTGGGAGAAATTAGGACTTGTATTGAGTTCTCAGCGTTTCTTGACGCAAAAGTGAATTCTACAAGTGCGGTTTGGAGAAAAGAAAGTGTTTTATGAAAAAGCACGAAAGTATTAAATGCGATTGAAAGTAAATTGATGTTTGAAAACAATAAGTGAGTTTTATATGCATTATCGACATAATAACAATTAAATTTTATTTATACATCATTATTGAATTATAACTTTTCTTTTTAGATAAAGACACAACTTTCAAAATGTCTCTTTACTATTACTAAGTACTTCAAGTATAATTATACTATTAAAATATCTTTCAGAACTCATATTATTAATTGGAAAAATACTACCTTTTTTAGTTTATGTTCTGTATTTATTAATTTAAACCCAACGTTTCGGCACCATAAACTGGTGCCTTCTTCAGGGGATACATTGACATTAATTTTTTAATTAACAAAAATAACAAGTAACCAAGGTAACAAGAAATATTCATAAATGTTACCTTTTTTATGTATACAATTTTCTAGACAATATATGCATGCCCGGCAATAACATGGACGGCGAACATGCATCTTCTCAGGAAAAAAATCTCCTTTTGCCAGAGGAAAAACCGTCCCAAAAACTGGCAGAGAAGTGATGTTAGGTTAGGTTAGAAACATCTAACATCTGTTTATAAAGAGTACGGCTACGGTATTTCGCTACCGATAAAGCGTCTCCGAGTTATACAGATCACTTCTCTGCCAGTTTTTGGGACGGTTTTTCCTCTGGCAAAAGGAGATTTTTTCCTGAGAAGATGCATGTTCGCCGTCCATGTTATTGCCGGGCATGCATATATTGTCTAGAAAATTGTTTACATAAAAAAGGTAACATTTATGAATATTTCTTGTTACCTTGGTTACTTGTTATTTTTGTTAATTAAAAAATTAATGTCAATGTATCCCCTGAAGAAGGCACCATTTTATGGTGCCGAAACGTTGGGTTTAAATTAATAAATACAGAATATAAACTAAAAAAGGTAGTATAATTATACTCTTTATATCATATGAATAAGAAAAACACTTACCATCCTTAAGCCAAGTCTGTGGAACACGGACAAAATTTTGTAAACAAATTTGTTATCATATTTGTTAACAAAACTTTGTGATCGTGCCAAACAGATTTCTAATGAAATTTGTGATGGAATATTTGTCATAACATCAGATTTCAAATTATAATAATTAATAATTGTTGTCAAACAAGGTTTACGAAAAAGCTACATATATACTTATGTAGCTATTTTCATTCTGAATCAGAACTTAATATATTCCTAGATTTATAATTCTAGTAACTTTTTAATAATATAGGTCATGTATTTAAAACTTAAAAAAAAATCTGTTATGACCAGCACAATACCTCTCGCCATTTCCGTTTTGTTACATAAGTATGGAATTCAACATTTTTTATACACAGAAATAATTCTAATCATATCAATGAGTTCCTGTGAGGTGAGGCCTGGTAACGCCCGCATGGTACAAATATGTCATCAACATTACTGATATTAATGACAAAGCAGATTAGCACACCCAGAAATTTGTAATAACCGTGATAATGTATTTATTTATTCTCTCATTTTATATAAGGAATCTTGTCCTACTCTTCTAAAATGTTCAAGATGGTTCCAATTCATTGACGGGATTGGCAGTATTTCTAAAGGATGTACTATTTCTATTAATATATATATATACCTACCTACCATTTTAAATATTTAATTAATAATTCAAAACGAAATATTAAATGTACTTCCCAGAAATTTCAGTAATGTCGGCAAAACTGTTGATGTTTGATACTGACATTTATCTGCCAATTATAAACATTTTAATTTGACAACTGGAATCTTTGGTGTGGTCTCGACGGTGCGATTTATTACAACAGATTATTCTATATATCATATTTTCTGTGTCAGTAAATCTATAGAAGATATAATAAAAATTTGAAAAGTATTAGATGGAACATTTTGTTCTTCAATATTTGTAATAACAAAAATTTTCAAAAAATAATATTTAGAAGAATTTTTTAAGCAACTACTACTTTCGATTGTCTAATTATTACCAAAACCTTTTCAGCGCTCTCTCTCTCTCTCTCTCTCTCTCTCTCTCTCTCTCACACACACACACACAGAGAGAGAGAGAGAGAGGGAGAGAGACATCATCGTAAAAATGTTATAATCGGATTCAAGGGACCTTAAAACGTATTTATTCACTAAAATCTGGATAAGGTAAAAATTCAAAAATTGCATTTTTTATCGTGTATGTATTTTCCTTTAATATTATTGATTATTGTCTTATTAAAGTAGATTCTTTAATGTATAACAGATTAGACACAAAATAAATGTATTATAAATATATTTAGTCTTTATCGAATTCAGATTACAGCCCTCAAAATACAAATAAACCCAATTTCAATAAGTTTTATGTAAATTCCAAATACCTATTATTTGCACCTAAGTAAACCTGAACGTGTTAATTTCAAAATATAAAAATAGACTCGCACATGATCACTCTATATCTATAAAAATAATAAAAAATGAACTAATAAAAATAATAAAAAATGAACTAGAAAACTAGATAAAAATAACTGCAAAATTGAGCCTATAAAACTTCTGATAATGTCAGTCAAACCAGTTTGTCTATAACCTATAAAAGAAATTATGGGATCCGAAGTTTGTTCGATTTGAAAATATTTTTGTTTGTTATCTACGGTAGTTTGACAATGAACAAGTTTATCGTGTTATTTTGATGTACGAGCCACCAGTAGATAAAATTTATCGTTTATAGATACTCATAAATCATTTACACAAAGTTAAGAAAATAAAACAATGCATAAAGAAGATAAAATATTTCTTGGGTCAGAATGATATATTGAGAACTGACGCAGCAGACGTTAAATGTAATTTCCTGTGTAACACTAACCTGCTGAAAGATCACTGCGGAAAAATGGGTAATTTTAAACAACAAATATAGTATAATTAATGATATTCTTAACGACTGAGCCAAAATGAAATGTGATTATCAATATAAAAGAATATCTTACTGTCTTACACGATTTGATTATACATTTTCCTTCATATTCAATAGATATAGAGAGAGTAAAAGAATTATAAAGAGATTAACTGTCATAAATCAGCCAGTTTTGCTATAAGCATGGAAACAGCTTTTATATTCAAATAATTCTAACTGATAGATGTCAGTATCAAGTTATTGGAATTATAGAATCTTTTCCAAGTAACTTTCGGTATGGAATTTGTAGAAAATAGTATATGTTCGTGTTACAATTTTACTAGATATAAAGAATGTTTTCCAAAGAACTTTTTATATGGGATTTGTACAAAATACATAGAAATGACGGAAGGTAATGTGCTGGTCACATCAGATGTGGAATGGGGTCATTTAAAAAAAAAAATAATTGTCGATTTTTTTTATAAAATCATGAAATCCATCTCATTTAATAAATATAGTAATAGAAAATAATTTGAAATATGCGACTTTTCATTCATAAATTTGCTAATAAACTTTCGCGCTTTTAAACACGGACTAAATTTGTGACGACACAAATTCATACTCACACAAAGACAATTTTCTCTCACACACACACGCTTCACAACATGAAACAGTAACCTAACCTAAAAGTGTGACAGCTGACAGCAAAATATACAAGAGAGAAGATTATTATTACTTTCAATTTCTTTAAAAGTACTAGTGCAGTATAAGGTATGTAAATAAACCATTTATTTGAATAAATACCAAACCAAATAATCATAGTTCTAAATTAAACCGGTAGAGCTCGACTGTCGTATCCGTGAATATGTGTCGTCAGCCGTTGAAATATTTGAAATTAAACGCAACTTTTAAAAAATCATATCTCTGATCCTAAAAACTTGTAAGATGTAAAACATACACATACATGTTTAATTTGACTTATTTTTTCAAGAAAAAAATAAATCAGAAAATGTGAAATGACCCCATTAGTTTTCAACAAAATTTTGAAAAAAAAAACAATCATTGATATATATTTTTATCAACTGTACACACAATGATTTGTATATTCGTAAAGAGGAAATCAATGTTTAAATGAATACTGAAATATTGACTGTTATAATCAATATTTTGTTGAATCATTCTTATTTATTTCAAATACAACATGCAATTATGTATATTGTTACTTACATAACACGATAGGTTTTTCTTATCATACTACTTGTATTAAAAACTTAAATAAAACGATATAGAAAACCTTTAATATCTTCTACATTAACTACTTGTTCATATTTCATATCTTAATTGGTTCAGAGAAACGTTTTTCTCCTTTTTTGCAACTGAAATGAACTACAATGATTTTGCAATATATTGAACACAAAAATAAAATAACAATATGACCAAGGCTGTGTGCGACATCGCATTTTGGTATTTAGTTTTTAGGATATAGGTCTCTTCACACAAATGAGATAACTCGGAATGGCACACTAATGACATCCATTGGTTTGTAAGGCAACACTGTAGAGCAAAAATTAATTATACAATACAATTTGATGCTTCAGATTAAATGTTAATATTATATTTCATAAAATAAAAGCTAAGAAGCTATTCTTTGACAGTAAATTTGACGTTTTGCACAAATTATAGCAACGAACATGATTTGTTTAGTGCGCGTTAACTTCAAGACATAGTGTGCTCCTGCAAAACCCTAAAATCTAATTCCTAAAATCCTAAATAATGACATTATTTAGGTCATATAAATTTAGGAATTAGATATTAGGGTGATAAAAGTGCAACATCGGACATAGCCTTAGGTAACTATATTTTTGTTAATAATGCACCGTATGTATTTATATATACCGTGAGTATTTTTTAACGTGAAACATTGAGTTTGTCATATCCATAGTTACGATTCGGCTTTTGATTGACAGCAATGTATTTGCGTGTCCCACTTAAAATGAAACATAGGGAACAAATTTGACAGATGTATTATAATTTAAATATTGTAAGAAATTTACCCAAGTCAGAAAACCATTCAAGAGCACTAAACATATTTCGGGCACAAGGTGCACACAATATTTTTTCTACAACTAAATTTAATTTTTAGAAAACTGGTATAATTATTTAATCAAAATTAACCTCTAATGACATCGTGTCAATATGACAGATAACCGCTATAAGTTACGACTTGACATTTAATTGACAGCTATGTATTTACCTGTCTCATTTATAACATAGGGAATGTATTTGACTGAAGTATTATATTTAAGTATTGTCAGAAAATCACTCGGGAACAAGGTGCACACAATATTTTTTTCTACAACTAAATTTAATTTAGAAAGCAGGTAGAATTATTTAAACAAAACGTCCACTGACGTCTTGTCAAATGTCAAATTCGTTCCCTATGTTTCATTTTAAATGGGACAGGCAAATACAATGCTGTCAATCAAATGTCAAGTCGTAACCATGGATAAGAAATACAATGTTTCACGTTAAAAAATACTCACGGTATTTCAGGTATAAATATTTTTTCAAATATCAAGTAGGACAAAAGTAACCCTTTACTTTCTCCGGCAGCTTTCAAAGCCGCCAAGGTGACCCCATTGCAATATTTAAATACATAATTTGCTTATTCCTTCTAATTTATGTACCCATAAAAATTATTTTAAATTTGATAACAAAATAATTAATTGTCATAATAATAATGAAAGTTGAAACAAAATATATGGGCGTGGAAGTAGCACTCTACATCCTTGAAGTAATAATTTCGAAATTTAGATTAGTGATAATAAATTAATATTTTTTGTTATCTACAATTAACATAAGAATAAATATTTTCTAATTTTAAACGCAATAAGAGTCATTATGTATATTATCCGACATATCCTGGCAAAGATCGACCAGTATCCTTGAATTTTAATAAATATTTCAGTACAAATTTCAACCTACATACAGGATGTTAATAAAAAAGCGGGCAATAGGCGTTTAACATAGGAAATCAATTTACCCTGTGCAAAACCTAAATTAAATTCAACACCTAAATCTCTAATCAGATTTTATTTCGTATGTTTGGTAACCTATAAAATCCTATTTGAAAATTTATAAATATTACCTACTCATTTATAGTGATAGCCATGGAATATAAACAAAATTACAGGGAAATACATATCGTTTGAACTGTTAGAAATTCAATTTTCAAATAAAAATTAGAGATAATTATAATCTACATCTAAGTTCTAAAAATATTTTGTTTTATAATCTACATCTAAATCAATGCACACATTTTATTCATTTTTATTTTGTAACCTGCAAAATCGAAATTCAGACAATTCAAACCTCGATTCAAACGGTATGCATTTCTTTTGTAATTTTTTTAAATTCCATGGTTATCAATACGAGTGAGCAATACTTATAAAATTTTAAATTGGATTTTACAGCTTATTAATATATATATATATATATATATATATATATATATATATATAATAAAATCTGATAAGTGATTTAGAATTTAATTCTCTGCAACATTTATTTCAAACATTATTTTCTAAAATTAAATGGAAGTTTTGCGTAAAGAAACTGATTTTCCATGTTAAACGCCTATGGCTCGCCTTTTTATTAACAACCTGTATAATCGTATCTAGCATAAATAGCCGATCCTCCATGTAATATTTAAATTGATGTAAAATAAAATATTCGATGCGCAGTCTAACCATTTACTAGAATTTCGTGTTCTTGGGCATTAAATATTAACCGTGTCCTTGTTTAAAAATTTATTTGAATATGGATGTTTATTTTTAAACATTTTATTATTAATTTATTCCAAAGTTTGTATATAATAAGAATATTTTGTAATAATAAACATTTACTACAATAAAAAATTTGAAAGTAAAAATACCTATTACATAAATTTTGCAATATAACATGACGAACAAATCCACTTTGGCTGAACATTTTAATAGATTAAAACAAATACTTGATCTTCAAATTTCCAGATTAGAACAGATTTTTTTCAAAATACTTTGGATTAGAGTAAATGTGTGCCGTGAATATTTTAAAAACTAATAACTTTTGATAGTTCATCATAAAGACATATGGTCTAATTTTAATATAACTTACCCTATATCCCTATATAGATAAATTGAGTAAAAATAAAACACACAGTAACAATGGGGTATTCCGGTGATATGGAATTAATGCAAAATAATAACTTTTTCTACAGGTAGTTTCCATCTTCATATAGTAGAAAAATATAATATAACATGTTTAATAAAACGTTTTAATTCATAATTTAATGTTACAAAATTGTAATTTTTACAGCTCTAGAAACGTCCTTGAAATTTGTGACGTCAAGTTAATAATCTGTTGCTCATTTCAAAGTAAATATTTTCGTTTAAAAACACAGATGGTGCCAGTAGTTAACACGTGCGGGTATATTTCTTGTTTGACATTTCGTCCACTTTATAATTATTACTCCTATTTTTACCATAAACAAACACAGGACAAACACCGAAATACACGCTGCTGCTAAAATCATATGTAAACAAGCAAATGGCTGTCATGAACATGTGGATTTAGGCGTTGCAGATGTCACCATCGAGTTGACGAAATAAGCGCGCCATGATAAGAAAATTTGAATTGCGATGAAATTTTTTAAAATTCATATCTCATGTGATGCATACATTTTCTTACTCAAAGTTAGATATTCAGAGTCCTACTGGTCTGTACTAATGTAAAAAAATAGTTTTAAAAAATGTCGGAATACCCCATTGTTCATGGATTGTCGAAAAATTTCCTTCGCAATATTTTAAAACTAGTAACCTATCAGCTTGTTCGGCGTAATAATATTTTGTAGCCATTATTATAATTAGACGATTAAATAATGTTCTTAAACAATTTGAGAAGATTGACAACTCATAAACAATTGTTACTGTCATTATTAATTAGTTGTTTGACATTTGGAGAGACTGCTAGATTAAATTTATTTTAAAAATTACACGGCGGAGTCACATTTCATTTTTACTGTCTACATTGTTATTGTTGTAGATATCACTTAAGCATAGACAGAAAAAATCACTATTGAATGTGTCTTTCTGAAAAATATTTGTTATAATTAGGTAATTGTGATCCTACCTGAGGTATATAAACAAAGAAATGGCCCTAAAGGATCAAGGAGAATTTAATTACACGAAGAAATTATGAAAAATTCAATGACACCGTAGGGATTTGAATACCGAAGCCCCTCAATAGATATGAGGAGGTCCGGGGTTCAAATCCCTGCGGTGTCATTGAATTTTTCATAATTTCTTTCTTCGAGTAATTAAATTCTACTTGACCCTTTAGGGCCATTTATATGTTTATATTTCTGAAAAATAATAATTTTACGTAACAGACTTTGCCATTAAAAGTTCGTGGACTAATCATAGCCGTGACACCCAAGTTCATACATTGGTGGTTCACTAATAATAGAGTTATTGCAGACTCAACGCAGAAATAACGTGCACTTTAAAGTCACGTGACAGCCGGAGTGCGCATGCGTACTAATAAGGTTCACGTTATATGAATAAGGAGACAAGTTATGTGCAATGGAATAGCGAGCGTTTAACGTCACACGTTCTGTATCTTTTGAGATTATGTTTCGGTGAAAAGTGTGGATGTAACCTCGTTTGTGTTGCTTATAGCGTTAACGTTAGCGTGAATAACTAATTAAATGCGGTAAACATTGAAATTGAAAGACCTTTATTTCTAAAATAAAAAGGTTAACGTTCACGTTCATTCAACTTACAAGTTGCAATAACTCTCTAATAACAATTTCATCTTAAACTATATCCATATGGACTGTCATACCAAATTTCATTCAAGTTGAACAGGGCGTTCCGTTATTATAAGCAAAAATTTTTTAGAAGAACTTTGAGGCAGAATAGTGGCTAAACGCTGCACTTTCGGATAAGAGTAAGTTTAGTTAATCGTGTTATTTTGAGCCAGGAATCTGTGGTTAAGCCATGTCCCCCTATTTCTGAGACAGCTGTACATTAAACATAAGATATTTCAACTTGAATAAAATATTCCGTTTAATATGACATCATTTAAATTGTTCTGTAAAGTTTAACTTATCATTTAAAACAAATATCAGGGTTTCGAACATTTCGAATGTAAATGTAAAATACAATGTTTATTGAAAAATACGAATGTAATTATGGTACAGTAATAAAGAAATATCGTAGAAATTAAAAAATAAAACTGACTAATTACAATATTTATGATAAAACTTTCTTGTTAAGTAAAACATTAAAGTGTGCTTATCTCTAATTGCAAGTAATAAAACGAAAATCATTTATTATTTTTTGCTCATATTTCCATTCAAGGCCACCTATTTAATAATTAATTTCTAAACCTTAACTATTCCTATTGATTTAATAAATGACGGCACGCTAACGAATACTAAACTAGGATTAAAAATTTAAGTTTAATGATAAAATTTATGCTGGAAATGAATTCGACGCGTGAGCTCTATAAAATATACGCAAAACAGTCTGAAGATAGACGTAGAAACATAAAGCCATCATTTACTGACAAGAATTAGCAATTTTATTTAAGATATAAATATTCACACTGCATTTACATTTTAAATTTCAGCGTCGTCCAGTCTGATTATTGACTTTGGGTCTATTTACAAATAATGTAATAAAACGCATTTGAACATGAAGAAGTAGATGGTGATTTTCAAAATTTTATGTAATCATTTATTAACAAACCTTCAAAATTATTTAGATTAAAAGGATATAAATCGCATTTTGATTTGGGGTTTCGTGGCCTTGTGCCTGAGTATAAATAATATTTAAGAAAAAAATCTGTTGTCAGCACAATACCTAACGCAACTGGCGAGATAGTACAACAAAGTAAAAATATACTTCTCTTGTGAAACTAAAACCAAGTGCATTGGTATAACTATTGTTTTATACTTTTTAAAACATTACCATTAATAATTTGAAATGATAGGTTTTTTGACATGTCAATAGCGTCCTCCATCCTAATTTTTTTATTATTTTAAATGGAAGTTTGTTTAATTTTGAAGCAATTTGTAGTATTAAAAAGTCATAATTGTTTTTAGTTCAACTGCATTTGATTTTTAAAGAAACCTATATCTATCTTTCTCGCACCAGTAGGCTGCGTGAGAAAGATAGCAATCGTTGTGACGTAGATGTATAGATGCTTAAAATCACTAATATTTCAAAAACTAACAATTTTCAAAAAACTTTTATCGTCTCAATCATGATTTTATCTTACCTATTTTTAATATAACTAACTTTTTACTTAATTTTCTGTTATGGTGGAGGACCCTATTACATACAATAGACACTTACAAAATTGACGTCACTGCAAGAGAGAGATAGAATATCTTGCATCCAAACAAACCTTCCCTCGTTGTCTTGCGTCCCGTTCCCTGTTCCTATCTGTCATTGTGTTCGCATCTGTTATTCAGTGTTAAACCTAATTCTTTATTGTGATTTGTACGTTGAGTTTAATAAAAATGAGTTTAAAACCAGAAGATGTGTCTGGGGCAACTTTTTTGTTTGATAATATTGAAGATCATTCGATTATACAACTAAAACGATGGCTAGAGTGTAGAGTCTACGACTGATGACACGTCTTTGTTTGGACGGGGTAACCATAGCAACCTTGATTTCTATGCTTTGCCGTTAGAGGCGCTCGTGCAAATTGCAATTTTGTAAGTGTCTATTGAAATCTGAACTGTGTAACTAAGGAATTGTGTTTAACTTTGAAACAGAGGCTTCGGAATTTATAAAATAGATTATTTTATATATTTATCTCTAAATTAAATAGAAAAAATATGGAAGCATACTTAAAAAAAAAATCTTTAATTCCTATAATAACATAATCGCGAAAAAAATTTATTTAAAAGTATTTTTTCAAGATAAATTATTTTGAGCTTCAAGTACAGTGCCATTTCTTGTTTGCTGATTTACACAAAAATCTAACAGCTTCTTTCCTTATTAGAATAAGGTAGAAATACAAAGTTTCAGAATATTTTGAATGATAATATTTGAGTTAGAGCGTTGACAAAATCCATACTCATATACACATTCACACATGCAGACATCATCGAGAAAATGTTAAAATCGGATTCTAGGGACTTTAAAACATGGTCATTTACCACAATCTCGACATGCGATTTTTAGCACGATCCCTATACCTCTCTTACCAAGGGTAGCGGTAGGTAAAAACTAGCTTGACAGTTTTTGAAATTATTAAGCTATAGCTTATTATATGTATAAACAGCAACTGTTTGCTTATTATTTTGTCGTTGTATTCCATTTGTAATTTAATCCATTTGTCCATAAATTTCTATTTCCACAGACACAAATATTTTGTGTTAAATTTCCATATTAAACGAACCATGCAGTATCCAGTTCCTGCTTTGCGAACAAAGGCTAAGTATCACACTAACCAAATTTATCAAAAATCAATACCACATTTCCCATTCGGCATGAGAGCCGAACATTTTTGGGATGACTGATAACTGCATTCGCTTTGTTTGATGTATCCCTGAAAACAAACATATCCGTGCAGGAAACAACGTTTCAAACGATTCATCATAGTTGGCTTCGCAGAGATAGAACTGGAAAATGGAACCCTGAAGTGTAGCGATCGGGCACTGTCATAAAAATGAATATAGGCGTTTTCACACGAACAATGATTTTAACAACTATATGTTATCAATATCACTTTCAAAATAAGTAAATTCATTTACGGAAAAGAATATTTTACTTTACAAACGTCTCTAAATTACGAGGGTCACATTAAAATTATTGAGAATAAATAAGTCACATGGTTCATATTTTTTAGAAATTTTATTTTAAATAATGTATAATTTAGTAGAAAAAAATCTAAATTTTCCATTATGTATTAATTGAGCACGTTTTAAGGTACCTAGAATCAGATTTTAACATTTTCACGGTAAGCTCTGTATGTTTGGGTATATGTGTGTTTGTGTGTATGTGTGTGTGTGTGTATGTGTGTGTGTATGTGTGTGTGTGCGCGCGTGCGTTTGTGTGTGTATGGATGTTGTCAACGCTCTAACTCAAATACCGTTAATCAGAAAATTTTGAAACCTCATATTTCTACCTTATTCTAATATGGAACGAAGCCATCAAATTTTGGTGTAAATCAGCTAACCCGAAATGACATTTTATTTGAAGCTCAAAATAGTTTTTCTTCAAAAATATTTTTAAATATAATTTTTTGCTATTTATGTTATTATAAGAATTAAAAATTATTAAATTTTCTACACGTATGCATTCGTACTTTTTCTATATATTTCAAAGATAAGTATATAAAATAATCTATTTTATGAATCCCGGAACCTAAACAGGTTTCAAAGAAAAACACAATTCCTAGTTATACAGTTCAGATTTTAAATGTATGTAACTGACAGATAAATATCACTGTCAAAAATCTATTATTTGAAATGGCACAAAAGTGACCCCTGTGGTGCACTCTCCATATCAGCTATGAGTGCCCGTGAGGTGACGCCTGGTAAGCGCCCACACGGTAAAATATATCGTCATCATTACCGATGTCTACATGTGTTGTAGATACTGGCACACCCAGTAATGGGTAATATGCCGTGATGATATATTTCTTTATTTATTTATTTACGTTTAAAAAAAAAATTGTAATGGTAAATAAAACAATAATTATATTATACGAATGCAAAGGAACATAATCATAATATAGTTTCCAGCAACAATAATAAGTTAAAAACTGTAAAAATAATAATACTAGGCTTAATTTCACAAGAGAAGTGTAGTTTATTGTACAATTTCGCCAGTTGCGGCATCGTTAGAAGTACTGGCGGGATGCGATATAAATACATATATACACTGATAGTATTTACTCTTTATCAGGGCCAGGGATGATTAAGCTGTGACTAAAATAACAAAATCATACCAATGTATTTTTAAATGGTAGCCATGGTAACTAATTAGTTAGTTAGGGCGTTCCCTTAATTTTGCCGGTGTATGTAGTTTCATCCACGAAGTAGCAAATATTATTTTTTAAGGGAAACATGTGAATGCACATTGTTACAACTAATTAACAGTAAAATTTTCAGTGGAGTTAATTAAGTGTAACATACACGAACAATATTTTCTGGATGAATTAATAAAGTAACGTACAAAATACACATCATTATTTTCATCATCATCATCAATATAACAAGAGCCTTTGTCCAATTAGAACATTATAACAATTTAATGCGTACCTATACCGGCATAAAATGCACATAATACAACAAAATATAGTATAAACTATAAGAGCTACGACTTCGGGTAAATGGGACATTTGGTGTGACTCTGAGCATCAATTTTAGACGTGCTTTTGTTTTATAAAAGTCTCACAGTATACTAGATTAGTACGAAAAACTGATTTTGATCGAAATATCACTTTTAAACTACTGGTAATTGAAAAAAGGTTTCCAATAAAATATATAAATATCATCACGGCATATTACTCCATATATTTTACCGTGCGGGCGCTTACCAGGCGTCACCTCACAGGCACTCATACCTGATGTAGAAAGTGCAACACAGGGATCATTTTTATGCGTATAAAACTCTGCACTGGCTGGGATTGAACCCGGGTCACCAGATTGGCAATCAGACACTAGCTCTGTTCGATGTGAAGTGCTTGAAGTGCAGAGCAGAATAGTGCAGTGCAGTGTAGTGTACACTAGTACAGTCTAATTCTTGTAGTTTCATAAAACACACTAGTATATATTTGGGCAAGTTTGCTCAGCTGTGAGTAATCAAGTCAAGCGTAGCCAAAGGTGTAAAAGGTTAGGTTGTTTATAAACACAGTCATAATATCATGCTGCAAAAGAAGTGACTGCAGAAATGTCTGTTTTAAAGAGCATAGTGTTTGAACTAATAAACGATTCTGACGAACATCAATCATCACTTGATTCTTCTTCAGATTCAGAGACAGATATATTAATTAATTCTTTATATAACAAAACAAAGAGAATATACTATATCTGAATCCATTATTTTAATTTCTCAATGTGTAAAATTTTAGGTTAATAAACAGATATGTAGATAGGATAGAATTAAAATGTCTACCGAACAACATATTGCTACCCCCACTCCTAGTCTGCACTTTCTACACCACCTCGCGAGTCAGGTCAGAAACGTGAGCACTAGTTCTTAAAATTTTTGTCATCGAACAGCCTGCCAGAAGCTGCCCGTTTCTCATAAAACATGTTAGTGTAAGAAAGTTAACACTAGGGCGGCCTAGTACATGTCATCGAACAAAGCTACTATATTCACACGGCCACGCGACCCCATAAAACAATAAAACAATTATTATATTTTATTATATATTCATTGGCGTTCAAAACTAATTTTTCTATTTGTAAACTTTTAAGGTATACCCAACTTGTTATTTAACATTTTTGTTTGAATCATTTTTCTTGATTATCAATGGTTTAAAAACAATTTTAAAAAGAAAATTTCGACAAATCTTTACCTTTCCAACTTCAATTTCAAAAAAAGTAGGTTAATTTTCGGAAAATTTGATTCAATATTTGTTAATTTTTCTAAAAGTGAATTTAAATTTTCGGAAATTGAATTTACATTTTCGGAAATTGAAGATGAAAAGGTTGAGACTTTTTGGCAAAACAAAAGACATCAGAGCTTTCCAAATACGCACCAGATGTCTCATTTATAGTTCCAAGAACCTAATGGTGGCATTAGGAACCCTTCGAATATTTGAAACTGCATCTATAATTAATTATTTATATCAAAATAATGTCAAGAATTCTAGAAAGGTGTTGCTTTATCTTTTACTAATTACAGTGCATAAAGTCTTAATGGAAAGTCACTACCAATCTTCACATTATTTTTTTGTAAAAGAGTTCTCAATTTCACTTTTATTCTACTTTTATAAATTTTGTTTCAACTATTCGATTTTTCGTAATTTCTTTTTCCATTATATCCCACAAGTTCTCAACAGGGCTTAAATTTAAATTATTAAATTTTCAATATCTCTAAGTAAATTTTATTGGGAATATAATTTTTAAAAGACTTTTTTGTAAGTTTCATTTGGTTTGGGCTCGTATTTAGGGTGTGTTGCTAAATCTACAAGGCCCTCTTTTGTTTGTTTTAATTTAATATTAATGATTTTAATTTTGCATTTAGGATAATCAGTCCATTGTTTCCTGAGCTCAAATTGGCCTGCAATCTGCAAACTGGCGCGAGTTTACAAGGCGTGCAGCGACTACACGTTACATTATGGTTATAACCTTCACAGAATTCACCGAGATTTCATGTCATAAACAATGCACGAGACCTGAACTTCTTATCATTAAACTTTCATAACATGGAAACAGAGTATCAAACTCCAATACACAGTGGTTAAAAATGTAATAAGAAATTGACCTTAAAACCAGTTGATAAAATATTCATAAATACAAAGAAGAAATTGATTACATAAAGGAAATATAACCCAAAACCCATATATGTTTCTCAGTCGAGTGAAAGTTTATCAGATCAAAAAGAAATATCGAACAAGTTAGTACCTACATACATAATGAAGAAAATTTAAATAAATTGTATAATTTTTCAAAAACCATAATCCCGTGGCCGCGTGCCTGAGTGTCTGGTCGCGAACCTGGGGGAACCGGGTTCGATCCCGACTGACGCCAAATATTACCAATTTTAAATGGCACAAAAGTGACCACTGTGGTGCACTCTCCACGCCAGCTATGAGTGCCCGTGAGGTGACGCCTGGTAAGCGCCCACACGGTAAAATATATCGTCATCATTACCGATGTCTACATGTGTTGTAGATACTGGCACACCCAGAAATGGGTAATATGCCGTGATGATATATATATTTATTTTATTTATTTATTTTGGTAAACATATCCATGACTACCAAATCATAAAATAAAACAGAAATAGCAAAACTTTAATGGTTAGTAATTAAAATTAACTATGAATAATCAACGTATTATATATTTCTGTTCCTGTAAGTAATAAAGACTTACATTCAACGGACTCATTTAAACCTGAAGCATATTCTGCTTAACAATGACATGAAACGATGTAACGATCTTTCTTATTGCTTCCGTACACAAACAGGAGTTGTTTTACAAAAAAAAATCTGTTGCCAGCAAAAGACCTTCCGTTAATTTGATGTATTTTGTACAAATCCCATACCAAAAGTTCATTGGAAAAAATTCTATATATCCAGTAAAATTGTAACGCGAACATAATACAATTTTTTTACACATTCCATATAGAAAGTTCCTTGAAAAATATTCTATAAATCCAACAAAAATTATCACATGAATATACATTATGTATACTCATATATAATACTCTAAAAATGTGTACACTTACGTAACATTTTTTTAGCAATCAAATAATATTACTACCAAGTTTATATCTCTACCCATTTTTGAATTATTGCCCCAAAAGTCAATATACCCCACATTTAAATAAAAACTTCAAAATTTTCAAAAATCTAATTTTTATGTATCTAGATACTTCTCAATGCGCTGATTCCAAATTTTGAAACCGCAGGTTGATATCTCTTCTCGTTCTCGAGATATTTAGATTCAAAGTTTTGCTCAAAACTGCCCATTTTTGGGTAATAACCCAAAAATGGGTAGAGATATGAATTTGGCGACATCACCATTCGATTCTACGGACAAAAATACATAAGTATAGCAATTTTCATAATTTTTGTCCAATCGGTTCATTTCTTATGAATAAAAGCTTGAAAACCCCTGAGAATGGCCAAAATCTGAAAAAATCGCAAGGGGTACAACTTAGATTTTTGCGATATTTGGCCATTTTTAGTTATTTTGCTTTGGAGATTGTATGCGGTGTACAAAAATTCTGAAAATTGGTGTACTTATGTAATTTTGCCCGTAGAATCGAATGGTGTTGTCGCCAAATTCATATCTCGACCCATTTTTGGGTTAATATCCAAAAATGGGCAGTTTTGAGCATAATTTTAAATCTAAATATCTCGAGAACGAAACGAGATATCGACCTGCTGTTTCAAAATTTGGAATCAGCGCATTGAGAAGTATCTAGATACATAAAAATTAGATTTTTGAAAATTTTGAAGTTTTTATCTAAATGTGGGGTTTAATGACTTTTGGGGCAATATTTCAAAAATGGATAGAGAAATAAACTTGGTAGTAACATTATTTGATTGTAAAGAGAGTGTTACGTAAGTGTACGCATTTTTTAACAACTGTGTTAATTTTTAAAAATAAAAGTATTGAAATAAAAATGGATATATGCTACAAAAACGAACACATACTATTTTTTATAAATTCCATACCAAAAGTTCCTTTGAAAAGATTCTATAAATCCAATAAAATTATAATATTAACATTCACTATGTAAATTGCACTTGACAATTCCTTCTTTCTTCTACAGCTTTCTCCAATTTTATTAGGGGCCACTGTTTCTAACTCTTCTCTTTCACTCATTCCTGCCCAACGCATCTTCTTCACACAGTTCTTCCTCTCTCAAAACTTCTGCGGTATAGTCCTTCCATCTTCTCTTTCGCCTTCCTCGTACTCCCGACATTCTGATTCTATACTTGCCATATTTGATTTTGCACTTGACACTGACATCTGTCCATTAGAATTTTTTGCATATATCAGATGTTGTTTTGCATAATAAAGAAATAAAACAATAGGTTCTATTAACAATTTTTTTTTTTTAAGAGAAATTGTAAATTACCAATCTCATCCGATGAAATGAAAGTAAATTTCATATATAAATCGATAAAATTCCTGTCTATGCATGTCATCCAGGATTTACACAATTTACCGTTGTTATTATTAAATTATAAAAAGAGAGAATAATTACAAGCTTTTTTTTTCATTTTCTTTTCTTAATATCTATGATACGTATGTATTTCAATCGCTCAGTCGTTAAATATGTACTGTGAGTATTTTTTAACGTGAAACATTGGGTTTGTCATATCCATGGTTACTACGACTTGATATTTGATTGACAGCAATGTATTTTCCCGTTCTATTTAAAATGAAACATAGGGAACGAATGTGACAGAAGTATTATATTTAAATATTGTAAGAAATTTAGCGAAGTTGAAAACCACTCGAGAGCACGAAACATATTACGGGCACACAGTATTTTTTCTACATCTAAATTTAATTTTTATAAAACAGGTATAGTTATTTAAACAAAATTAACCTCTATTGACGTCTTATCAAATGTCAAATTCGTTCCCTATGTTTCATTTTAAATGGAACGGGCAAATACATTGCTGTCAATCAAATGTCAAGTCGTATCGTAACCAGAGATATGACAAACCCAATGTTTCACGTTAAAAAATACTCACGGTATGTTATGAATTACAATAGGAAATTTGTACCATTTCACTATTGTTGAAAAAAGTAGGTAGGTAACATCAATTTAATTTTCCGAATGGACGAATTCACACATAAATTAAATTTTCTGTTTGTCTGCAGTAAACATAATTTTACTTCAATTTATCCCGAATAAATCTCTTCTCAATTTATATCCTACCGTTTGGCTTCGCTTTGAGCTTCCTTTTGAATACCCAGTAATTAAATTTTCATATCCTTAATTAATTTAATCGGCGAACACAAGGATACAATATAACAATTTCTGTCCGACGTAATTAAGTTGTACTAATTCGAAGATCCCAGTGAGCCATGGAAACGCGAAAACAACGCAGTGTGTTTTCCAAAGTTGATAATTTGTTTCGTACAATGATGGCAGTTTCGAATGAGTTCCCAGGTTGTTGTTGTTGTGCTAGTTTCCATTATTAAAGGATGGTTGATGATAGTTTTGCTGTGTTCAGCAAATATTGGTTAAGGAAATGGTTTTTTCCATTAACAGATCGTTTGGAAGTTGTTTGCAGAGCATTTATTTCATTGTCGGATTCATTTTTTGAGTGTAAAGCAATATACTAATTTACTTTATTTTCATAAGTACGCCGTATACTCGTACATTACTTGCAAATATTTAACAACAATTTCCTTTTGCTCTTTTTTAATTTAATGCTCTTGTTTTCCAAACTCTCCATCTGATATTTGGTAAGATCTAATAAGCTTTAATACTTCGACTCGTGAGGTGGTTGATAGGTTATTAATCTAAATTTCTAAATTAGATTGTTATATATTTTGTCTGAAATCATCGAGTACCTAACTTCCCTACTCCACTTTTTAAAATATGACTATCGTACTAGTTTCCATGACGCTAAACTAAATTAGTAACCTCTAACCCTTTTTTTTCATATTAAACTTTATTCATAAGAAAATTGTCTTCGAAAAATAATTTTTAAAATTACCGCTTCTCCCGGATGACGTACGTACATTACTCACCAATTACTGAGTGTACATGCAGTTTTCAAATCGTTTTTAGTTTGAGAACGCCATGCATACAGGGTCAAAACAGGTTTGAGAAATCTCAAAACTGTATACATGGCGTTTTTAAAACTAAACACGTTTTGAAAACTTAATGTATACAAGTGAATGATGGTGTAGCTTATATTTGCCGCCGACAGAATTTAAAGGAATGACAGCCGTGTTAGCTGTTAACTATGTACTAGCTACTATACTTGCCGTCAAATAAATATGGAGTTTTCTACACTGTTGCCAATTCCGTTAGTCATGTTCAAAATGCTAAGTTATGAAGAAGCGGCAACACCGCATGGCAAGGGACAGGGTGGGGAGAAGGTAAAAAATTGAGCATCAGTCCATATTTATTTGGCGGCGAGTATACTTCTATCCATATCACTGATGTTTATATTTTTTAATATATTCAGAAATTAAAACAGAAATCATATTTAATAGTACTATAGAACCAGAACGTGCATATTCGAATTTCAGAAGAAAAAGGATATATTAATGTTTTTTCTATAGCAGATTTTAAAGTGTGCTTTGTTCAACTCGAAATAGTTGACTAAGGGCCAGTTGTACAATCTCCGGTTAGAATTTTAACTGGAAGTTAAATAAACAATATTGAATCGGATTATTGACAGCAATGATCAATTTGTCATTTGACAGCTCCTTTCGTTTCAATTTTATTTATTTAACCGACAGTTAAAATTCTAACCGGAGATTGTACAACTGGCCCTAAGTGACATTTTAACCGCAAGGGTAGATAAAATAATACTCTAACAGCAAGGGTAGATAAAGAACTTTAATTTTTATATTTAAATAAAAACACATGATACATTTGGCGATTCATATTATATATAACTTCAATTGTATAAACATGAATAAAATGAAATTGTTTTCAAACAAATTTTATAACTACCACGCTACTGCGATTTTTAAATTGTTCTTAAATAATTTAATTTATAATCTGTTTTTCTAATTTTTGCTCTTTAAAATCTGCTATAGATAAAAATAGAATTTTACATACGATGATAAAATTAAATTATCGACTCGCGAAATCGCTCGTGAATTAAACTTTCCGCTCGTCGGTAAAATACAATTTTATCGTCTTGTATAAAAAATAACTATTTTTGCAATACCTCATTGTCATTGTGTAAAAATCAGTATTTTAAATAGTGAGTGTCTGTATTTTTTCTGGTTATTTTAATTTGTAGTTGTAGAAAAAGTGTGTGACTTAAACATTTTTCTTTTAAATTTATCACTGTTTACTACTATTAAATATGAACAAAACTCCAAATTCATCTTGCTAAAACTGTTTTATTTGCTATTAACTCACTTAATACTAAATAATCAGCTCAGTGAGATGTGGTGAGATTTTTAGCAAAGAGAATGCTACAGTAGAAATCAGGCCATGTTCTATTTTTCTTTTTATGAATCATGTCAATACTCCTATTGCAACTACATAAATTTCTTCGATAAAATCAATTTTTCCTGTTTTCCATCAACCATTAACCACAAAACCTCTACTAGTAACCCGTCCGCAATCCCCGCTATATAATTCACCCCTCCCACGCAATATTTCCCTGATTCTCGCTCCAACTTTGTCGAATTGGGGCCGTGGCGACCGAGACCCGAATCCCTCAGAGCACAGCACTTTCTCCGCTATCGATTGCCACTTCCCGGTGCTGGCCGCTGCAGCCTGGAGGCCTGTCGACCTGGCGGACAGAGCCGCGTGGCCTGACGCCAGCAGAACGTGTAGTGAGGTAGCACAGCGGTGCCGTGGAGTGACCCACTTGGCAGTGGCGGAGAGTGTGGGTTTAAAAGGGTTTAAAAAGTAGTTGATTCTGATACTGAATAATAGGATCAAATTAAGAGGAATTATTAATAAAAATAACCTCAAAATTCGTTCTTTGGCAAAACGACTATTTCCAGTACGATTAATTCTCAACATTATATCTTCTTTTAGGAACTAGATAGAGCTGAATCACAAAAACGTATTGACATACCTATTCAATTTTCAATTATGATAATAGTAAAAGGAGTCTAAGGTTAAATTATAAATCATACTAATAAAATTACCCTTAAACCTTAAAATTTAATTTTAATAAAACTAAATAAGTATTTCGAGAACTAAGTTCTCACCATCAGTAAGATAGTTGTCAGGACCTCTCGCATGGTTGACATGTTGAGTAATCTTGGCTACTCTGTTTAATTTTTCCTTGTTGTACTACTGATGATAAGAACTTAATTCTCGAAATACGTATTTAGTTTTATTAAAATTAAATTTTAAGGTTAACGTAATTTTATTAGTGTTATTTCAATTACTTAGTTTACATGGAGTTTTGAAAACGGTTTTCAAATCGTTTTTAGTTTTGAAAACGCCATGTATACAATGTCAAAATAGTTTTGAGTTATCTCAAACCCCGTATACATGGCGTTTTCAAAACTAAGGAAATATTTTCTTATTACAGAAATTCTATGAAATAAATTTATTAATTTTAGATGAATGTCATATAACTATCAGTTAAAACAAAACAAGTATTTTTTCTAAATTACGATTAAATAATTAAATAATAAAGTTACATTTAAATGAGGCTGTAACAGAAATAAGTATATTAAATTTGATCAGTGATGAAACAAGAGCAACAATATTTCTTAGTATTTCAATTTCAATTTTTTTAGTATTTTTAGACAGGTAATGCATTTTTTTACAAAATTTTAAGACTTTTAACACAATATCTAAAAGGTTTACAAAAAAAAAGTGACTAAGAAATATCGTTGCTCGTTTATTGTTAAGGCGGATTTATGCAGCCATTTTCATTTACATTTACTTTTAATTTAATTTTCATTTAATTCTCATTTATAATTTTTAAATGTACTTATTCATACAAAAATATATAACAAAAATAAATGAAAATGAAAACATGCGCACATATAAAAAAAAAATACGCTGACAGATGATGAATGTCATAACTCCACTTTCATTGGAATAAAGTTTATTAATGAAAATGTTCAACAATAGTAACAACGAAGTTTAGTTTTAAATGTGTTAATTGCAATAAAAACCGTAAAAAGAAACGATAACAGAAATACATTATGACAACCAGCTGATCAACTCAAATTCACGTCATACCGTACACGCATGCGCCATTTACAATTTTCATTTATTAGATAAAAGTTGGCCATCTTTAAAAATAAATGAGAATGAGAGATAAATGAAAATGTAAATGAAAATGGTGTATGCATGGCTACATTGGTTTACATACATTTATCTTTTAAATGAAAATTAAATTAAATTAAATGTAAATGAAAATGGCCTGCATAAATCCGCCTTTATACTTTAGCTAAAAGAAAACATTGATTAAAAAAAAAAATTGAATTTCAATGAGGGGGGTGTTCCAAAATCCTAATTCCTAATTTAAATCTAATTTGTACATATGGTTCATATCGGGTAAAATTTAATCTTTTACCATATATATTAAACAATATTGGAGTAGATGACCATAAGGAATTAAATTTCAATTAAAAAAGAAAGTTTTATTCCGATGTTCATCTCTGACTCATCCTCATTACTTTCTATTTCTCTCACCATTTATATTTCAATTGCTAATTACATTATCTCAATACAACTGAATATTATATTCCATTTTAATCCTCTTCTTTAATTAAAATAATTACTTTACCTACATACGTGTTCTTAATATCAGAAAAAGGAGAAAGTAATAAATAATCTAGTAAAACACCATAAATCATTAGAGCATTTAAAACTATAATTTAAAAACGATTTTATCTTAGTTCCTTTAACGAAATTTTGTGGAGGCGTCACACAATGCCAAACACCATAAGAAATAAATGCTTGCATGTTACACAATTTGTTACAAATTTTATAATAGCAAAGAAACAAAGTTACATCATAAATTTAACTTGACATATAGATCAGAGCAGGTGTTTCACATTATTCTACACAACCTTACTTGCATTTTAGCATATCAAGTACTCAACCTTGTCAAGGAAACTACGTACATTATATTTTTGTAGTTTCCTGTTTCATACGTATAAAATGAGATTAAAATACACTTTTTCACCACCGGGAACGGGAAGTAGGAATCGATATATTTGATATCAAAATCATGACAGTAGTATGTACCAGCCCGATTCACAAAAAAGTTTAAGCTAATCCTCATTTTTTGATTAGCGAATTCTACTCTAACTTTGGCAGTTTATATTTTAATATATACATAGTCTAATATATTCCTAGTATATACCTTTATTGATAATATCATGAAAATTAAATTTTAAATACCGGAATAGAATAGAATTTACTAATCCAAAAATGAGGATTAGCTTACATTTTTTTGTGAATCGGGCTGTAAAAGTTTAATATAACATATAAAATAGTGGAGGACCCCATTGTGAAAGATGACAGTCAAAAACCTCAGAAGAGAATGTAATTTTTCTCTCATTACATTATAAGCTATCAATTAGTCTAACAACTTATGTAGATTCAATAATTCAACTTTTAGAATTAATGCTTTATTTAAAAATAGAAATCAAATTCATATAGTTCTTTCCGTCTGTTCAAGAATCACAATTAAAGAAATTCGCAAATAAATTTCTTGTTTTGAGAAAGAATCAGCGCGAGAGGAAACGGTTTATGTAGCAAATGCCCTTGACTTAGTAACCAAGTAACGCAGATTTCATTTCGCGACGCAAGCGAAAAACTAGCTTCATGCGTAGCGCTGTTAGATGAGTCAAACCATTTTGAATATTTTAACGTCATTAGCGCAAAAGTAACATAAAATTAGTGATGGAACGAAAATCCGGCTATGATACCGACTCCGGCCGATCCGGCCTCTTGGCCGGAATTCCGGTTCCGGCCGGATCGGATAGAAAATTCGGCCGAATCATGTTATTAAATATTATCTATATTTGGATATTATTTATTCATTTTATTTTATTATATGTATGTAACAAAGACATATTTATTATATTAATTAAGATAAAACATAAAGAAACACAAAAAACTTTTGTTTCATCGCTAATATATATTTTTAAGTATTGCCACACTTTGCTATTTTTTGTACACATTTTGAAATAATACGAAGTAATCTTTATCAGCCCGATTCACAAAAAAGTTTAAGCTAATCCTAATTTTTGGATTAGCGAATTCAACTCTAATTTTAACAATTTATTTCGTAAAATATAGTCTAATCTATTCCTAGTATGTATCTTTATTGATAATATCATGAAAATTAAATTTTAAAGACCGGAATAGAATAGAACTCACTAATCCAAAAATGAGGATTAGCTTAAACTTTTTTGTGAATCGGGCTGTATATGCACAAGTCTCAACGTGAATTGTTTATTCTATTGTTATGTTTACATATTACCTACCACGTTGCATTGGGGGCAGATGCCGAACAAGCTACGATTTTTACCGAAAAATTACGAACGATCCGGCCGCCGGAATTCCGGTGATCCGGCTAAATAAAAGGCCGGAATTCCGGGATCCGGTAATCCGGCCAAAGGTCGATCCGTTCCATCACTACATAAAATAACATAATTTATTTATTCTAAAAGCTAAGCTGTTTTCTTTTTAAAGGAAAAAAACAAATAAAACCAGATATAGAAACATAAATTTAATATTTATCAATAAATTTAAAATTAATTTCCTATCTATAATTACAACTACGATAATTGATTTGGTGTATTATTTAAATCTATTTAGCTTTTGTAGAGTTTGGAAATAATTAGTCTAACAGTCATTTTCAAATTGTTTATTCTATTTAAGCCGAAGGGGTTCGTTAATGGCTCATTCGAGTGTTGTAATAGACTAGTATAATTTATTTTTATAAATTTGGATGCTAAGAATTTCAAAAATATCAAATGTCAAATCTCGTTAAATAAACGAACACAAACGATTGTTAACAATTTTATTTTTATGTAATTTTGAATTTAAAGCTAAGAATAAGAAGAAGAGAAGAAATAGAGTATTAAAGTTAGAAATAAAAAAAAATATCGTGTGGTTTTAAAAAAATAAGGTTAGAGTGTCAAATGAATTTTCAAATGTCTCATTAATACTATCAACTGAAAAAATTCCATAAATTTTGACACTACTATTTTCTACTTAAAATAATCTGTTGTGGCCAGCACAAGACCTTCCGTCAATTCGATGTATTTTGTACAAATCCCATACCAAAAGGTCCTTGGAACAGATTCTATATAATATCATGGAAAATCGAACACGAACACATACTATTTTTTACAAATTGTATACCAAAAGTTCATTCGAAAAGGTTCAATAAATCCATTAAAATATATATAAATATACACTAAGTAAAATGCAGTAGTCACTTCCTTCATTTCTTCTTCAGCTATCCTCTATTTTATTAGGGGTCGCTGTTTCCTCTTCTCTTTCACTCATTCCTGTCTAACGCATCTTCTTCACATAGTCCTTCCTTTCTCAAGTCTTTTGCGATACAGTTCTTCCATCTTCTCTTTGGCCTTCCTCTGCGTGTCTCTTGCGAGGAACACTATGACATATCAATTTTAGATCCTATACCTTCCATATTTGGTTTTGCAACCAAATGACATCTGTCAATTAGAATTTTTTGATTATATCATCTGTTTCCATGATAAAAAGCAAAGCTGACTAATTTTTCAAAATTAATTTCTTTATAACGCTTTAAATCTACATTTATTGATTATGAAGGAAAATGTATAATCAAACGATATAGAGAAAGAGTATTTTCTTTAATGTATAATAACAAAATGTCAAAAAATAATATTTAACTGCGTTCTTTTAGGAAAAACTGTTAAAAACTTCAAGGGGTACTTCCGGTGGATTAATTATAACCAAAATCGAATCAACTCTTGTACAGAAGAGGAATACGAAAGAATTATAATTTTTAGAATTGTAGTTATCATCGGAGAAAAATTTGTCACACACGGAGACACACACACACACACACACACACACACACACACACACACACGGACACACACACACACACACGGACACACACACACACACACGGACACACACACATACACATACACATACAGCATCATCTTAAAAATGGTATATTCGTATTGTAAGGACCCTAAAACGTGCTTATTCATTAAAAACTCACCACCGATTTTTTTGACCAAAGACAATACCTTCCTTACCTAAAGGTGACGGAAGGTAAAAAGGCATAGAAAGCGCAAAATAGAAAAAAAAACTGTTTAAAAAAATCATTACATAATTGTCGATTATTTTGTGAGAAGGAACCATTCGAACAAAATAATAAATGACAATTATGACATTCGTTTTTTAACAAACCACTAATTGTTTAATAATGTTCAACACAGACAATCTTGAACGAAGCTCAACTGCTTTCATAATATGTAAGTTTGTTACAAATTAACTTATCAGATATTAAATACATTTTTATAATTCCTTATTTTCAGATTACACTGTTCTTGAGATGAGCTATAAATTAAATTTTAAAATTTAATTTAAAGGAAAATGAATTACCTTAAAAATTCGCCCAAGTTCGGAGTACTTTCACTTTCAATGATTTAATAACACTTTACGTACCTTTCAAATTTCAACACTATTTCAATAAATTATTACTTTGTTCGTCACCTTACTCTCTTGACATACTTAAACCATACTAATTTAAATACCAATTAATTATTATAACAACGAATACTGTTTATAACAATGACAACTAAACAAAAAAACAAACATAAAAATATTTTTATATCCGCAAGGTGAATTGCAGTATATGCAAATTCAGCGAACAATATTATAACTCCCATTCGTTACTTAACATTTTGCTACCTGCTATTGTTTCAAAATTACTGCCACAATTGACTAAACTGTAAACCTACTTTTCAGCGTTTCTACAATAAGACATGTCGTAACTTGCTAGTAAGCAATAGAATAGAAATAGGCATTCCAGTCAAGAGAAAAAAAGCACCTGTTAAGTTTCAGTCATGTTGTGACACGTGAATACATTAGAAAGAAAAAGTATGTCGAACCTAACTCATATATCCATTAGACAGAAAATTGGAAAAAGCTGCTATTTTAACACATTACCATAATAATGATACACTGGTAAGGCAAACAACGTAATTAAGGATTGTTTAGAGCATAAAAGTTTTGAAATGTGACAAACATCTAATTTGTAAATTTTAGCTCACGTAAAAGCCTAGATACAATATACAGTATATCCAGGAGAACGTTTCTTTCATAAAGATCTCGAGAACTAAATATAAGTGATACAAAGTCGAATAAATTTGACAAAATAATTAATAGAGTAGAAAAATTTACCATTGTATTTTCTATGGTCCATAAAAATAGACATCCGGTATATTTTCCATGTATAATATACATAACTGAATTTTTGTTTGTACACTTATTTGGGGTCCCGTGGCCGCGTGCGTGATTTGTTAATCATTCCCTTGGTTTTCAGTTATCATATTTTCATATTCATCGTCCTCATTCGCTAAAATTAAATTTTACTTAAACTGATTTTTTTTTTTTTTTTTTTTGAGAATTACAAAACAGACTTGCTTCATTATCTAATTCTTTCAATAAATTAGTGACTTCTTTATGTTTCCTTTGTTTCACTTTTGTATTTCTCCTTCAAAATGCTAAATGGGGTCCCGTGGCCGCGTGCCTGAGTGTCTGGTCGCGAACCTGGGGGAACCGGGTTCATTCCCGTCAGACGCCAAATATTTCCAATTTTAAATAGCACAAAAGTGACCCTTGTGGTGCACTCTCCACACCAACTATGAGTGCCCGTGAGGTGACGCCTGGTAAGCGCCCACACGGTAAAATACATCGTCATCATTACCGATGTCTACATGTGTTGTAGATACTGCCACACCCAGAAATGGGTAATATGCCGTGATGATATATTTATTTATTTTTATTTTACACTTATTTATGTTCTTTCGAATGGCGACGCTTAATTTTTATTTTAATATTTCGAGTAATGATGTTAAAGAATTCTTATTTGTATGGACGCCATATTGGAAAATTACACTACTAATATAGCTATTTATTTGCCATTAAGAGCGCAAAATGGAATATTGTCGGTTAAGTGATTGTTGTCGCGTAACGTAGGAGCATGATATTCTCTGGAAATCAACAATGTTCATTTGCGCTCGAAATAGTAGAAACACACACAAGATTTTTTCTACAGTCGCCACAATGAGGTCTCCCAGCATAACAAAAAATAATAAAATGTACACTTTGTACTTGCAGTACTACTCAATAAATAAAGATTATATTTTTTAATTTTAATTTAACGTTATTTTCCATTCTTCTTGAGCTATTGCTGCAATCAAAACTAAGCATTTTTTACTTTCATTTTTGTAAATGAATGCCCTATTTTATTTCTCTATTCCTGTATACAGCAGTACGGCATTTTGTTTGGTTATGTAATATACCGACAGAGCAGTCAAATGTCAGATAGACTTGTAAAGGTGGTAAATGTGTAAGTAACTACAGCGCCATTAGTTCATAACTAAACGTTTCCATTAAGAATGTAGACAAGTGACATTTATAGTTGGAAATTCGGACAGCGAGCGTTTTTTTTTTACTTTGTCACGCATGAGCGGTAATGTGACATTTTGCGTTGATAAAAGCGAACGCAAATGCATACTTTGTATATAGTCTGTAGAAAAAGATATTTTTTTTTAGCTTTTGCAAGATATGTGTAACTTGTTTTTTTATAGCACAATGGAAATGTCTTTAATTTATGAACTATTAATAAATTTATGATAGATTTATGACTGTCATTAATTGTATCATAAATATTAACGTTTTGTTGTTTTACACGATAATTATAAATTATTATTATTATATTTATGTTGCCACTTTGTCATTAGATCAAAACATCATCTCTATATCATTCAAAAGGTCAACATTCATTTTACATAATTATTATGTATGTGAATACGACGTAATGTATAATTTGAATAAAGTTTGTCTTCTAAAAAAAAGTACTACAGTTTAGTCCTAAAAATATAATGTAAAACTGGCTTTACTTACATTCAAAATTCATATGTGCAGACCCTGATAGTGTGGATGAAAAAGGTGGCAGTGATGCCAATCTGAGAGCCAAGGGTTGCAGGTTCGAATCCCACGTAAGGGGTGATCTTTTCATCTCATGAATCATTTCATTTTTCATCATCTCACCGGCTGCATAATTTATAAAAAGTTGAAGACTTGGATAGGCCCTATTGGATTTAGTTGCAATATAATGTCACATCAATATTATTTAAATTCTAGTTTTATTTTAAATATAAACTAAATTAATTTATTTTATTATAAATAAATAACTACATTATTACGGCCACGTAGAGTGTGTTTACATGAAGTCACATCGTAAATTTTTTAATTTATTACCTCTTGTTGCAAAATTTTGTCTGTGTTCCAATTTTAACTAAAGTAAATGACATATTAAATTAGAGTTTTAAATAAAGCTTTATGCTTCGAAATACTAATAAATAACTATTATGACACAATTAAAAATGAGTTTGCAAACTTCACAATTCCAACAGATTATATTACTGATATCATTTTGAAGTTGTGTCGTCATACCTTTATAGCACGAATATTAATAAAATTATGATTGTATTTCAATAAAAAGGATGTTAACAAAAAATTGCAAAGTTTAATTTATTAATTATATTTAAAACATAATAATACAGGGTGTTTCAAAGAAAGTTTAAAAATTTTTAAGGGAATATAGTACTGACCAAATTGAGTACAACAGCTCAACATGGGTCCGATCTTCAATAGTTTCCGAGATATGGCAATGAAAAATGAGTTTTTACGGGGTTTACCTCTGCTATCTTGAAAACTATCAGAGTTACGACTTTAATTCAATAAGACTTTTTGATTACCTTTCAGAGGTCATCTTAGATGTTCTTAAAAAAAATAATCAAATAATTGTACTAAGTTAAACGTTGTGGTTGTGGTGACCTTGGCCAATATTTAATTTTCATATAACTTCATAACTATTAGAAATTGAGAAAAATGATTCATATAAAATTTTATTGTTTTTTTATAGTCTATTTACTGACATAGACAAATTTTATGGGGTCCCGTGGCCGCGTGCCAGAATGTCTGGTCGCGAACCTGGGGAACCGGGTTTGATCCCGACCGACGCCAAATATTTCCAATTTATAAACTGACCCCTGTGGTGCACTCTCCACGCCAGCAATGAATGACCGTGAGGTGACGCCTGGTAAGCGCCCGCACGGTACAAATATGTCATCATCATTACCGATATCTGCGATAAAGCAGATTGTGGCACACTCAGAAATGGGTAATATGCCGTGATGATATATTTTTTTTATTTTTTATAGACAAAATTTTGTTTAATCACTATCATTGACAGTTTTTCTTCGATTTCTTTTACACTTTCTTTGAAACAGCCTATATGAAGCAACAAGCATTTTGTATTGTAGTTTACATTAGTCTAATAACAAACAAAATATAATTTTCCTGTGAGTTGTTTACGAAATCTACAATAAATCTCCCAAAAAGAAATAATCGAAAGCGAGTCATTGGCGATTTTTATTTAAAACAAAGATTATAGGAAAAATTGTCAATCATTTTGTTGTAATGGGAATACCACGTCGGACTACTAATTGTGATATAATTTAAAGAGTTCACTACAAAGAGCCAAAGGTAATTGTAAAACGCTAGAAAAGAAGTTTCAGAAAGAATAATCTTTAAGAAAATTTGACAGTATTCAATATTTCACATACTGTACGTAAACATGTATATACGAATAATGAAATATAATAATAAGTAACTGAAAATCTGTATCAAAGTATAGCATAATGCAAGCGTTAATAAATCAGAAAAACTTGATGTTTGAACTTTGTAATTACCTACCGACGCCGAATTTTATTTCACGTTAAATGGTAGTCATTATGCAGAAAATAAATTTTATTTTTATAAACAAGGCATTCATGGTCCTACAGTATACAAATTTAATTGACATACGAAATTTCTTAAAAAGTATTAAAAATAAACTTCGCCAGATAAGCGGCGGATTTTTATTCAGCTACGTTATTTAACTGTAATTTAAAGTTATTTTTATTTTGTTGCCTTTTGTAAGTTAAATAATACAGTTATAAAGGTTGTGCAGTTAACACACCCTTATTTCCATAATTATACAAAAATTAGGTATCAAAGTAACTTTTTTTAGTATTGCATTCCACTAATAGTAGAAATCTATGGCTTGATATACCTAAATATGGCTAATAAGACGTGTTGGTATATTTATTTATTTTAATATTAAAAATAATAGATTCAAAAATTTCAAAATATTTATGTCACACACACAAAAAGTATGAACTATGAAAATATAAAATTAACAAAATTCACCTTTTTCAAAATGATAACGAATGTCGAATGTACACATATGATTAAATATTTTGCCCAAAGTAAAAATTTCATTTCATATAAAAAATGTCCCCGTATATTTCAATTTTCGTCTGTAGTAATGGCAGACACATACTGTTAGTACATAACCTAATTTTAGGCTCATATGCCTGTTTAACTGTGCCATCATTTTCAATTTAAATACCAAATATATTGATTAAATTGATTGTGTAACAGCTAATATATTACCCTGTCAGTTCATCGCAGATTTATGTGTGTGCATTAGCGCATTTCAATTTGAAACAAAGGGATAAATTAATTATTCTATGAGTAATATCTCAACAGATTCAAATACAGCACGAAACGGGTATTAACTATTAAAACCCACTGCAAGATGTATGTCCTTTGCAGACGCTGCAAGCTAACAAACTATGCACTATTGAATTACACGTAATCGTAATAGTCGTTAATCGAATAAATGAAATTCCTGCAATATTCAAAGAAGCAATGGGGGATTTCAGCTCAATCGAATTAAAGGAAAATAGTAAAAAAATACGAATGTAGGTAAATGCTGAATAACGAATATTAATAAAAAAAATGAAATGGTATAATTGAGATATTTCGGAAATAAGGGATTTTTTGTTATAGCGCTTCGACACTAATATAAAATCTATATACCGGGTGTTTACTTTTATTTCTGAACATAGGAAATTCAATGTTAAAATTTTGATCTGGTGATATCTCCTTACCTATTAATTTTAGAACAAAAGTGTAAGGAAGAAAAATCTTTAGAATGAAAAACTGCATCAACGAGATCTAATATTGTTGTTCAATTGTTTCTTATGTACGAGTTAGAAGCAAAAGAAAATACGTCATTTAAGGCAATTATCAGAGTGCCATGGAAAAAAACAATAATTTATATTTCTTGTTTCTGGCATATCTGACAGATATGACATTTCTTTTTAATTTATTCTTATTAGAATTAGTGATTATTATATTTTTCTTCTAGATTAACACTTCGCATTATTCTAGTAATAATAATATAACGAGAAATGTCAAATCTGTCAGATATACCAGAGACAAGAAATATAAATTATTGTTTTCTTTTTCATGGCACTCTGATAATTGCCTTAAATCGTGTATTTTCTTTTGCTTCTAACTTATACATAAAAACAATTGAACAACAAACTTGGTACTCAATCAATGCAGTTTTTTACTCTGAACATTTATCTTCATTACATTTTTGTTCTGAAATTAATAGGTAAGGAGATATCGCCGAATCAAAATTTTAACAGTGAATTTCCTATGTTCAGAAATAAAAGTAGACACCCGGTATAATATTCAGATTCGCGACCGAAAGACCGCCCATAGGAGGAGGGGATTACTGCCAATGGAAGTTAAGAAATTCAAATTCGAAAGGAGGGGCTTACATTCCTGTACTGCAGTTTCCAAACAGTTTTTATTTTAACATAAATTTCTTGCATTAAACTTAATAATTTAAATACACCTGTAATTATAAAGTACGTAGACTTATACAGTGTTATAATATTCACCTATTTTTATGTAAATATAACTTAACATAGCATATATTTCAAGAACATTTTGGTCCATGATGAAAACAGTTTGATAAAAAAAAAACACATAAATGTGACGTGACGTCACGTCAATCTTTTCAAAATTCGGGAGACCATAACTCGCTTATTAATAGGAATTTTTTCACCGGATTTTCATCAATAGTCTTAGTTATCCTAATATTTTCAGATGAAATTAAAAAATAAAAAAAAAAAAATGGTGGAATCCCCCATTAAGGAAATTTATGTACAGTAATGGAAAATTTGTTATTACCCAAGGAGCAAAAGTTACACCAATTTAATTTACAAAATATATTTCAAATAAATATTGTTAACAATAAATTATTTTAAAACCTAGTTTTAAAGTGACACTTTGTTTACTGAATTGATGTGAATCAATATATAACAGATTGATAAAGAAAACTGATTATTTTCTAGCGAATGTAAAACACTAGTAAAATATTCACAATGGGGGAGTCAACGATTTTTTGATTTTTTTTATGTTATAGTATTTTTAAATTCAGAAATTCCATAATTTATCTTTTTAAAAATTCGGCTTCTTATGGAAGAGAAAATGGCAAATATTTGGTAACCAGCGTTTCCTGCCTTACAATGTAAGCGAACCCAGTGGTGGAGACTGGAGAGTAATGACATTATATCGTGCTTTCTCTCTCAGTAGCTGCTGTCTGGGCTGCTGTTACCAGAGGTTCTAAACCATTTATCGTTGTGCGGCCAAGGATATATCGCTTCAAATTTGAAAATTTCATTTTGTTTTTATTTTCTTTTCTTTTACTTATCTTAAATTTATTATATTGTAGTTAGTTTATTAGTATTTAAGTAAAAATAATAGCGTGTAGCCCTATTTTATATATTTTATTGATATTTTAATTAGAAATACAAATCCGTTGTTGCACCCATCAAGGATTAATTTTTTAGATAATTAAAATATTGTCACCAATGTTAACCACCTTTTTACCTCTCGCTAAGAGAGGTATTGGACTCATGCTAAAATTCGCATATCCAGATTTTATTGAATAAGCACGATTTAAGGTCCCTAGAATCCGATTATAACATTTTTAAAATGATGTGTGTGTGTGTGTGTGTGTGTGTGTGTGTGTGTGTGTGTGTGTGGATGTGTGTATGTATGGCTGGATGTTGGACGGACGATTCCTCAAAAACTATAAGACATAAGACCTGTTTAACTATGAATTCCTCAATCTAACATTCCTGGAAAGATCTGAAAAGGTTTTGGTAACAATTGAACAACCGGAAGTAGTAGTTTTAAAAAAAAATTCCAAATATTAATTTTTGAAAAATTTTGATATTACTAATTACGAAGAACAAAATTCTACACCTGATACATTTAAAAATTTTATTATATCTTCTATAAATTTAGAGATAAAGACGCTATAATATATAGAATATCGGGATATAACAAGTCGAGTAGGCGAAACTACACTAAGGAAACCAGTTGACAAATTCAAATGTTTATAACATAATTTGTAAATGACAGATTTCAATGTCAAAAATTTCTGGGAAGTACATTTAATCTTTCTTATTGTTTTATTAATTAAATATTTGAAATTATAGGTAATATGCATGTATCCATCAGAAATACCGCCAATCTGGTTAATGAATTGGAAGAATCTGTGACATTTAGAAACTTCCTCATACAATGAAAAATAGATATAATTAGAATTATATGTGTGCAGAATACATGTTAAATACAATAAAAGACAATATTTGGGTAAAGTTCTGTAATATTTGTTATAAAACGACGGTTCGATAGCAAAGTGCAATACAATACTTATATAGCCTAATATGGAAATGGCGAGAGGTGTTGTGCTGGCCCCAACAGATTTTTTCAGTGTGTGTTCGCAAAAAATGTAATTTTGCTTCATCATTCGAATTCGCATACGACTCAATCTTCACTATAAATTAATTAATTTACGATACATGCGATAAATAAATGGGATTATCTTAATCTGCACATATTGGTGAATCACATGATGAGTAAATAACGGTAACAGTATTCAGTATTCGCATGTTAACTATTTACTCGTAATGATCTTAAACTTGACAAATTTCACAACTTTGCTATCTGAATTACCTATCATATTTAATTTGCATTTGAAATTTTTCGTATAATTCCTTATTGTTTCGCAATATGCATGAAATTAATTAATGTTTAAAGTTTAAAATTTTCCATAAAACTCGCTGCTTTCAAGGTTACGCGGTATCTGGAAAAGTTATAAACAATAACGCATAAATTTTAAACCAACAGCAAAATGAAAGGATAGACTAGGGTTTCTCAACTTATTTTTCTGGCGACCCACTTTTCGTTTCACAACTGTATTGCCTCTCCCATGACACATGTTACTAATGTCAAGTGGAAAAATCAAATATCAATAAAGCTTTATTTACAACTTTATATCGCGCATATAATTGAATAAATTCCTGCACAATATTAATAAATTGAAATATATGAACCGTTCAACTTTCCAGTGTCAGTAGTATTAAACATTTTTATATGAAAAATGAATATGCACTTTACAAAATGAAATTTATATTGCATTTATGTTTATATACTTTCCTTCAAATTACCATACGTAAAGTGTGATTGTGTAGTTTATTATATAAGTAATTTCCTACCGGTCTGTGCGTTTTTAAATTGACATTTCTGTATTCAAATGTAAATTGTCATTTGAATACAATTGAAGTAGAATGAAGGAAAGTAGACTTGCAGATTTGCATGATGGTAATTTTATGCAGAATATTATTATAAGATTGTTTTACTTTCTTTTGTTTCAACAACAGCAGGAAAATTGAAGACCGGCGTGAAACAACTTCATTTTATTATTAAAATAATATAAGTTAATAACTAAAAATACATGTACTTAATACACAACATATTTATGATGTTTTTGACATTAAAATGAACCATTTTAATTTTGAAACAAAGTATATCACTGGGATTTTTGACTACTTTTTACCTCCCGCTACCCTTGGCAAGGGAGGTATAGGGATCGTGCTAAAAATCACATATTAAGAGTTTAGTAAATGACCACGTTTTAAGGTCACTAAAATCCAATTTTAACATTTTCACAATGATGTCTGTATGTGTGTGTAAGGATTTTGTTTCCGCTCTAACTCAAATGCTATCATTGAGAAAATTCTAATATGAAAAAAAAAACCATTAGATTTTGGAGTAAACCAGATAAACAAAAATGGCATTGTACTTGAAGCTCGTAATGATTTCTCTTCCAAAAATGCAATGGGGTATTCTACTCAATTTTTTTTTTATTATTTTAAATAAAACTTCATTCAGTTTTGAAGCAATTCATAGCATTAAAAATCTTAATTGTTCCTAGTTTAACAGTATTTTATTTTCGAGAAATCATTGTAACATAAAATTTCATGACGTCAATTTCCCCTTTTAGCAAACGTGAAATATCTCGTAAAGTAATTATTTAAAAAATGTTTTCATTGTTTTAACTATTATTTATTGAGCCATATTTTAAGTTAAATTAATTTTTTTTTATTTTTTGTTATATTTTCGCATTTTACGTCATTATAAAAATTAAAGACTATTGAATTTTTTACAGGTCTTCATTAATACTTTTTCCATATATTTTATAGGTAAATTAAAAAAATTAATTTCTTTATAAATCCCAGAGCCTTCGATAAACACTGTTTCTTTATATCAAAGATAAAAATAATTCCTTTGTTACACAGTTCATATTTCAAATGTATGTAACAGACAGGTTAATGTTAACTATTTGCCTGGCTCCCACCAACAAGAAATTCTGCAGAAGCATGCTGGATACTTTCCCAGGAAGAATTTCATATTTTTCACGTAATTAATCATATTAAAAGTCTAACTGGAGCCAGTAAGATGCAGAAGATATTTACTAATTAACTTTGAGAAGTTTCCCGGATTAAATATCTGGTTTTATCAGATAAATAAATCAAGAATTTCAAAACTAGTAAACATTTTAAAATAAATAAGATACGGATATAAATAAATCATTTTTTTATTACTGGATGAGATAGTCTGCTTCAAGCAGAATTATATAATTGATGACAAATTTTAATCGTAATATAAAAACGAATATGCTAAATATATCTTTACTAGGGCTACGCTAGAATAATTGAGAATGTTAATTTAAATATGTTAAAAGTAATTCCCTTTAACAATAATTCTTAACTTCCACTTCGTAAAAGATACTAATTAATCTTCTTTTGGAATATTTTCAAAATAATATGAGCTTACTTTTGTTAATTCTCTCTTGCTATTTGCATATTTTCACCCCAATGATATTAAAGGCCAGTTAAACTTTAACTTTTGATTAAATTGACAATATCATATCAAAACGAAATATCAAAGAAATTGTTAAATATTACTCTCAAAATTTTGATTTGAACTTTCCTGTTCCCCGCAAGCCGCAAATAAGGCTTTAGCTATTAAGCTGTACAACTGGCCATTAAAATATTAATTAACTAGAAGTTCTATTTTAACTTTCGCAACATAATTTTAAGTGAGAGATAAATAATAAATAACTTTTTAAAATTATACAACAAATTTTGTTTTTTACGAACTACTGAAATTCTTATCCTCAATAATAGGGCTGTTGCAAGAATTTTTACATGACTTAAGTACTAAATTGTAAAAGATATTGTTCTTTGATAAGCCTCAAATTTGAAAATATCACGAAATATCCTTTAGATATTTTACAATTAAATATTGAAATTTGTGCAATATTTTAAAAGTCACGTGATCTGAAACAGAATGTGACGTCAGAGTATCGTAAACTGTTTTCCTATTGGCTATGAATGACGTGATGTAACAATAAAGTTTTTGTTTTATTACTAAAATACTTTTAAAAAATGTGAAACCGGCTCATTTTAACGTAACCCTCTTATTTTGACATTTAAAACATTATTCACCATTAGTTGGAGTAACAATGATCGACTGGAGATTGATGTGTGAAGAAAATAAAATAATCGGAACTGCAGTCAGTACTAGTGCTGTGAGAATCCGGCAAAACTTGGATCCGAGTACCCGGATCTCAAAATATCCGGTTCTTCGGAAATCCGATGTTCGGATATTGAAGCGGATATCCGTAAATTTAATTCGGATCCGGATCTAGATTTGAGTCCGGATCCGCTTTGGATTCGGATGTGGACTTGGATCTGGATCCGGATTCGATGTTTTGTTTACGGATCCGGATCTGAATTTTAATTCTGGATCCAATCAGATTTATTTGGTTTTGAAGCTCCATGATAATACTTATACATTTAAATATTATCATCGGGTTCAATACTGAGAATATTCGAATCCGAGAACCGATGTGGATTCTGAAATTCCATATCTAAAATCCGATACTCATACTCATATTCGGATCCGATTCTCAGATCCGGATCCAAAATCCGATACTCAGATCCGGATCCAAAATCCGATACTCAGATCCGGATAGTTCAACAATCAATTATCCGGATATCCGGATATTTTTGGATACGAAACCGAAACTATCCGGATCCGGATCCCACCAGTAGTCAGTACGCTTTTATTTGATTTGAACCTAAGTTCTCCACACATTATTCACCATAGTTCCCCTTTCCCCGTCTATCGCACAACTACTGTCAGTTGCAAGTTTTTTTAACTCATAGATAGCTCTGTAAACATCTGCAAATATCATCACGTAGTTCTACGTCACATCCTCTAAATTTAAAATTTGACGTAATTTAAAAAAAATCTCATTAAAATATAATTGATTTTAGTTGGTAACTTTAATTCAAATACGCCAGGTAGTTATGCATGAATTATTTTAAGTTTATATTATAATTTTTAGCAATAAAATTTTTATCTTACGAATGATAAACAAAATTTATGAGGTATTTAATGTTAATGTGCAACGCAAGAATATAATTTACATCTACCTACATTAAATTTAAAAGCTTTTCTCCTAAAATAACTTCATTAAAAATGTAACCCAACATTTTCGTAAAATTCCTCGGAAAACTCATTATATTTAACAGTAACGTTACAATTAACATAAATAATTCTATCAGTCAACAAACTTTGGTATCGTCAATTACTTCGGCGAATAGCCTTCGCACAAGGTTACACCGCTAGGTTTTTTTTTGTTCTTTCATTCCTTTGACAATTTTAAGCAGCGCCTTAATTGGTAATCTCTAATCAGCGATCTGTCAACACTGTCAATAATTGTTTTGGCGAGAATCCACGCGAACTTGGCTCGAAGGAAAGCAGATAATCGCGATGGAGCTTATGTAAGCCTTGCAGGATGTTAGGAAGACGTAAAAGGAAATGGAGAAAAGCTTTTACACAGAAAGTGATTTTTAGCAAGTTTGCACTAGGCACTAAGGGTATTGTAGCTGAGCATGAAATTTTGATGGAAATCACGTTTTGGCGAAATGGAAGTTTGCTATGCTAAAACGTTGGAGGTGAAATTTTACATGAATAGGAAAACAATTTTATAGTAAAGACAAGCTTTGTCTTATATAAAACAAATTTACTTTATTTGTACGAAAAATATCAATTGATTGATCCAATGGGGTATCCGTCATATAGAACCAATTAGATAATAAATTATTTTTCTACAGTTACTATAGAAAGTAGCCATTTGCGCTCTTTTGTCAACGCAAAATGTCACTCGGAAGTAGAAAAAACGCTCGCTGTCCAAAATTTCTAAGTACTATACAATGTTGAGAAATGTCACTTGTCTACATTCCTAATGAAAATGTTTAGTTAGGAACTAATGACACTGTAGTTACACATTTATCACGTTCACAAGTCAATTTGACATATGTTCTTTTGGTATTTAACATAACCTAACAAAATGCCACACTGCTGTGAAAATGAAATAGGGCATTCATTTACAAAAACGAAAGTATAAAATGCTTAGATTAGATTGAATAAAAACTCAAGAAGAATGGAAAATAACGATAAAATAAAACTAAATATAAAATAAATTGTGTGAACAGTTATGTTTAGTAATAGAAATGAATGTACATAGATGGCGGTAGGATAGTTGCGAATCGTACTGACATCTGATCTCTAGTTAACTATTTATTTTAATTACAATAAAGTTATTAGTTATTTCGTTATTTAAATAATTGCGAGAAGTCAGTCAACGCACATACATGTCAATATAATCACAAATTCCTTGAAATATTTGTTAATTTTTTCAGTGTGACAGGCGTGACAACTAACCACACATTTTGCATCAAATCATCACAAATCCTTGCTTCCACGCTCTAATTTAGTTTTTTTTTATGGAATAGATGGCTAATGTAACGATATAATCATTTAACAGCATTTTTAAGTTTAAACCGTATCTTTTGTATTAGCCAATCGTTATTTATTGAGCAGTACTGTAAGTATAAAGTGTACATTTTATTATTTTTTGTTATGGTGGAGGACCCTATTGTGGCGACTGTAGAAAAAATCTTGTGTGTGTTTCGAGCGCAAATGGACATTGTCGATTTCGAGAGAAAACAACCTCTCAATCGAAAATGTCGCATTTTGCGCTCTTCATACACAAATAGCTATTGTATTAAAACTACACCTTTTATAGGGACAAAAAATAAGTAGATATCATAAATAACTGCAAAAAGGGTTGTTTCTTGGCTGGAAATGGTGATGTAAAGAAAGAATTTCTGGATTTCAGCCACTATTGTTTATTCAGTCTCTACAGTTTCGACCCCACGTGGGTCTTCTTCAGGAGATGAACGTTGTAAAAGTGTAATAAATTAATATAAGTCTAAGTTGTCCGTTAGCGTGTGGCACATCTATTTCATATTCTATACTTTTTATATTTTTTATATTTTAAACACCTTGACGACTGTGTTAAATATCATGTTTAACATTTTTATATTTAATAAATATATATACTTGGTCTCAAAATAATATATCATATTTAAAAATATTGTATAATGTACATTTCGAGGTATTACCTCATCATCAGGTAGAAAAATAAATGATATAAATATAAACAAATAACAAATTCGTGAAACAAATTACAAATTAATAAAGATAACAAAATTGAAAATTTATTAATATAAAATTACAAAAATTTTGAAAAAATATTAGGATCTAATAGCGGAGAATTGTTTAAATCCAAAATTTCATTCATTAGATTTTATTTTTTGTGTAAATAATTTTTTATTTCGAAAGCTTCTAAACAATTTAGTTTTTTACTTTTGTTTTCAATATGGAGTATTTTTAAATTTTGAATTGTACCAAAATGTTCATTGTTAAATAAACGTTTTGCCAAATTTTCAATTTTATTGTATTTAAATTGTCTTAAATGTTCATTAAATCTTAACTTGAAATTTCGCCCTGTTTGACCTATATATTTATAATTACAATTAAATTAATTAATTAATTAATTATTATATAATTACAATTTGTATCCTACAAATAATAGTATAAATTTAACATTTTTATTTATTGACTTTTCCATGTTAATTTATTATGTACTTTACACATTATATGTATTTTCACACTTTTACGACGTTCATCTCCTGAAGACGACCCATGTGGGGTCGAAACTGAATAAACAATAGTGGCTGAAATCCAGAAATTCTTTATTTACATCATAAATAACCATAGCAAATGGTTGTCAATATATCCTCATTTCAATATTATTTCCTGAAATGTAGTAGGCTGCCAAATTTTTCAAAAGCCTTTATATTATATTATAATCTGTATATTCTTCATCCTAAGAATGATTAATGATACGAGTAATGTTTCATAAAATCTTGCAGAAAGAAAACATGCTTACATTTTAATAAAAGTATAATATTATTATATTACTCTCATAAGAAGCGATTTACATACTAGCGCGTTCGTTATACGTGCCCTTATTTTTATATTAAAAATAAATTGAAGCATAAAATGAACATTTCTAGAATGAGAAGTTTTTTTTGTATCCTGAAAATATAAATTTTTTTAGATGTTTTTGTAAAAAAAAAAGAATATTTAATTTTAAATAATTTTTTCGTCGGAACGGTGGTCGTGCTAATTAGCTATGACGTCACTCGAACCATGTTCTGTCAATTCGAATCCCGCCGACCGACAATACATGATTTGTCTTAAAAAATAAATTTAGTATTTATCACGTTCTGATAATATGAGCTGGCCAGTGGTAAAACACTGCAGCTCGGTGAGTCTGGTTGGAAAGGATACGCGGCAAAAGCTAATCCCTAGATAGATGTAGAATAGAGTCCTCCACTATATTTTTCTTATGGTTTTTTACAAAACTTCATCAAAACTGAAAGTGATATGTAACTTTAGAAACTCTTTATTGTTATTCGTTAAGCCGTAATAATTTTTTTAATATTCTGTGACGTAGATATAGAGATGATTTTGTTCTGAAACAGTGGATTACGCTAATAATTGAAGTCACATAAATTTATTGTTTTCAGCACTTATAAAATGTATAAATATGTTAAAATAACCCTTGTGGTCAATAATTTGAAATATGGGTGGATAATATGTAATTAATGTTATAAATAATTAAAATACTACGTATATATTATAGTCCAAGATTTGATTACCACTGGTAGCCTATGTCATTCAACATTTCTTTTACTTTCATACCAACGTTTGTAATCTGTCATGGCATCATAAATTTAAACTAGAATTATTTGATTTATTTCTGTTGTTTTATTGTTGTTATTTTCTGCATTTATATACTTGTAAATGGATTCCCTATTTCAAAAAGGCGAAAGCAGAAGATTTGAAAGTAGTAAGAATTTGGAATAGAATAAATGTGTGACGTAAATATAGAGATGAGGAAATGGTAATAAAAACTAGATTATTTTCGAAACTAATAACTATTTTTAAACTTTGATAGTCCTTCATATACACTTTTAAGGTCTAGTTTTAATATAACTAATCCTTGTTCCAATTTTTACTGCGGTGGAGGACCCTATTTAATGAAGATTAGATTCATTAACAATTATGAGTTCGCATGACTTTGTATTATATTAAATGTATGGGTAAATGGTTTTGGAATAGCCTTTATAACAAATCGATAAAGAAAGCCTCATTGCATTTACAAATAATTAGAATCCGCGCGCCCAGAAAGAAAACATGCGCAGAGAGCAAAATTCGTCCGGGCGATTTCAACTTTTAAAGTAGGGATATTACGATGTTTTATCTTAACAAATAGTAGCTGTATAGCGTACAGGTAGTTTTTTAAATTAAATTGTTGTGATTGTAATTTTGTTTTATGCAATAAATGCTTTCAGTTTTATTGATTTCTATTTTTGTTGTTTATTATTGCAAGTAATATTGTACAATCAACAGTTGGGTAGTACAACTTCTATAGCGCTGATACATTTTTTTCTCTAAACGCGCGGACTTTAATAATAATACACTATATAGAATAATAGCATTCATGTAACAATTTAACGCTGATTCATTCGATTTTAATTAAGAACCATCTGTTAAATTACTCCATTGTTCAATAATTTGAACGTCAGAATCACTAAATAAACACTATTCCACGAACAATGCTTCGCAAGCAGATCTATTAGTTGAATAATCTTCCTTTCTCTGCTTTGTTACTTTGAGTGATGATCACAATTTCCTTGGTCGCTTTTTGCGGTGAACACTTTGCATTTCATGAACTTGAATACGTTTCTTTGCACTTGAGATCTCAGGGTCGCTTTTCTGTCGGACTCATTTATTTCTAGCCCGCGAACATCTGTCAGCTTCGAGACCATCGGTCAGCGAAAAAATCAGCTAGCGCGCCAACTTGGGACCGCGAGAATCTTGACGCACGAAAAAAGAAGAAGTGGGGAATTTCCTCACAGGATAATGTGGATGCTTTCATCTTTTTATTCAACTATTGGCAACTACAGATACGTATTTTTGGGACCAATAACAAAGAAAAAACTCATATAAATCACACAATAATACAATGAATTTGTTTTGCTTTTGAATTGATTATTCAAAAGATAAATAAAATTTAAACTATATAAACAAAAAAACAAGTGAATATAGAAAAAGGCGGATCTACTTTTTCTAATTTTTAATACGTAGGTAGGAACGTAGGCAACAATGCATTTTTTAACACAGCAAACCATAGTTTAGTCTTTAGTATAACAGAAAAAAAAATCATTCACTGGATTTTATAATTTTATTAGAAAATGAGCACAAGGTAAATTTCAAAAGTGCTTTGTTAAATAAATGGTGTACGAGTAACTATACATACTCGTAAAACAAATATTCGATTAATAATAACAATAACAATAATAATAATAACAATTATTATTATTATTATTATTATTATTATTATTTTCTATTACCGTTTGGAATAAGTGTAAAAATTTTACTGTTAATATTTAGGATAAATCTGTAAAACTACGCATTTGTAACATAAAAATCTGTTATAGCCAGTAGGTACTAGGAATGACGATGGGTACCCGGGTACTCGGAACCTACCCGATAATAATGTACCCGGGTATAAATTTTTTTACCCGATTACCCGAAATATACCCGCTGTCCGTTAATTACCCAATACCCTTTAATTACCCGAACAGTTTCCAGCTGCCGGAAAAATTGTATCTTAAAGAAGAGCTTTTTATTACCGTACCATAGTTAATTAATATAATTTATGTTAAGTTTTTTTTTATAGAGATATAGTATATTATTTATATGTATTACTTTTTATTTAATAAATAAATGTAAACAATAATTATGAATTTTATTAAAAAGTAAACTGCTAATATAAGGGTAACTCGTAATTAACAAATTAACGAATTGTGTATATGTACTTAAAGGATAACGAGTAATTAAAGGGTATCGGGTAATTAAAGGGTAAAGGGTACTATCCGGGTAGTTGTTTCGGGTACTCGGGTACCAAAATTATCGGAATTCGTCATTCCTAGTAGGTACTATACCTCCCGCCAGTACTTCTGATGCTGGAAACTATATTATGTTGCTTTGTATTCGTAAAATATATGTACCTACCTACCTACGTATTGTTTTATTTACGATTACTAGTTTCTTTTTAAAAACGTTACCATTAATAATTTGAAATGATAAGTTCTTTGACAGGTATATTTACCTGTCAGTTACATACATTTCAAATATAGACTCCAGGATTTATGAAATAGATTATTTTATATATTATCTATAAAATATATAGAAAAAAGGTATGAATGCATACTTGAAAATTTAATAATCTTTGATTCTTATAGATAACATAAATCGCGAAAAAATACATTGATAGGTATTTTTCGAAGAAAAACTATTTTGAGCTTCAAGTAAAGTGCCATTTCCGGTTACCTAATTTACACCAAAATCTGATGACTTCTTTCCATACGGTAAAAAAAAGCAAGGTTAAAGAATTTTCTGAATGATAGTGTTTGAGTTAGATCGTTTTCAAATCCATACACACACACACGTACTGACATCATCCTGAAAATGTTAAAATCGGATTCTAGGGACCTTAAAACGTGGTCATTTATCAAATTCTTGACATGCGATTTTAGCACGATCCCTATACCTTCCTGACCAAGCGTAGCGAGAGGAAAAACTTTTTCGTTTGGAGTTCGGAAAAATAATACTTTTCCATATATTGGAAACTTTTCTAAAGACGGAAAATAAATGTCTTATCTTTCATTTAATAAAAATTATTATAATTTTGTAGGTAGCGTACTTTTACTATAACTCTTTATAACATTGATATTAAATTAAAATTCAAATTTATTGTTTCATTAATTTTACTAATATATATTTAGCTCTTTTAATATTGCGCACACTATGTGTGAAACAGTTATTAAAACAGATCGTAGTTCTAAGCTAAAATCGTAAAGTCGATATTTCTTGAAGAAGGATTCGATTGAACAAACTTAAAAATATTGTTGAGTTGAATGTTCGAAAGCAATGACAATCAAGATGTAAACAAATCTGACAGGTACTACTAGGCGCCATGACAGATGCGTTTGTAGCACCGCCTACTAATTCTGCAGGTCTCCAAAGTTTTAATTTTTATTTTATTTGCTATTCAGTTAGTACAACCGTCATCCACTCTACTCTTTAATAAAATTGAAAATGAAAATATCCTAAAATATCTCCAAGATACCGCACTGTACAACAAAATTTAAACTAATGTAATACAATACAAAGAAAAAAGTACATAATATCAAACTGTACACTACAGCACTAATAACCTTGTAGTTGAAGTGCTTCTTTTCTTTCTTTAAATAAAAAATTTAATAAAACATAAATAATAAATTCATATACCCATATCACAAATCAAGGAAAGATTCCGAAATCGTCTCAAAATTCTCCATTTCATTTTTCGACACCTGAACAATTTTTCAAGATGATCGACCTCATAAATCATAAGCTATCCTACTAGTTCCAAGTTCTCAGACAAAAATAGCATCTATAAACCATCTCCAAATGCGAATGTTTTCAATGCCAATGAGCTTTACAATACTAGGAAAGGAATGTTCGCATTTCTGAATGACATACAGCGAACATCAAATCTTCCATGAAGAAATGTCGACTTGGGTAGAAATGTCGAAGGATAAGACAAAGATATACGGCTAGCAGTCGGAGAAAAAGATATGATATTACATTTGGCGTAACAATGAATGGATTCCGCGAATGGGATTAATGTTTAAGCTGCCTCCATATATAAAACTATATTACACATTTTGATATGGATGGAATCCGATCCATATTTGAATTGTTACTGTGAAATTGTAATATTAATATTTTGTGAAGTATTCTATGAATTTTAATATTAAATTTTGTTGAATATATTTCTACGAATGTATATTAAATTTATAATTCATTTTTATTTGACTGGAAATTTAATATCACCACTGCTAGTCTGAAGTTTCTATATACTATTAAAATCCGTAGAATAGCATTACGACACCAGCAAAATTTCAGGGAACTAAATTATGGACGGCTAATAGAAATTCTCATGCTTTCATTTAATAATTTCATTTAAAGATGAAATGAGCATCAGAAAGTGCTGTGGTAAAGAATTCAGGGTCAGGAAGGTTCTATTTTTATGTATCTCTGATAATTTTAATGATTGAGCAAAATTGTTTGCACATTGCAGAATCTATTTTTTGAAACAAATTTAATAGTCACCTCAGGAATTTTCTATCGTCTTTTGTTTTTGAGCTAAGGTAAAACACAATTTTCGTTTATTTTGGAAATACCTCGATTTTTATTTCAATACTTTTATTTCTAAAAATTCACACAGTTGTTCAAATACTCTAAAAATGCGTACTTACGTAACATTCTCTTTACAATCAAATAATATTACTACCAAGTTTATATCTCTTCCCATTTTTGAATTATTGCTCCAAAAGTCAATATACCCCACTCTTACATAAAAACTTAAAAAATTTCAAAAATCTAATTTTTATGTATCTAGATACTTCTCAATACGCTGATTCCAAATTTTGAAACCGCAGGTCGATATCTCGTTTAGTTCTCGAGATATTTAGATTTAAAGTTTTGCTCAAAACTGCCCATTTTTGGGTATTAACCCAAAAATGGGTCGAGATATGAATTTGGTGACATCAGCATTCGATTCTACGGACAAAAATACATAAGTATAGTAATTTTCATAATTTTTGTCTAGCCAGTTCATTTTTTATGAATAAAAGTTTGAAAACCCCTGAAAATGGCCAAAATCTGAAAAAATCGTAAGGGGTACACCTTAGATTTTTGTGATTTTTGGCCATTTTTAGTTATTTTGCTTTAGAGGTTGTATGCGGTGTTCAAAAATTCTGTAAATTGGTGTACTTATGTAATTTTGCCCGTAGAATCGAATGGTGTTGTCGCCAAATTCATATCTCGACCCATTTTTGGGTTATTACCCAAAAATGGGCAGTTTTGAGCAAAACTTTGAATGTAAATATCTCGAGAACGAAACGAGATATCGACCTGCGGTTTCAAAATTTGGAATTAGCGTATTGGGAAGTATCTAAAAAATTTTGAAGTTTTTATCTAAATGTGGGGTATATTGACTTTTGGGGCAATAATTCAAAAATGGGTAGAGATATAAACTTGCTAGTAATATTATTTGATTGTAAAGAGAATGTTACGTAAGTGTACGCATTTTCAGAGTATTTATATAATAATATGGGTATACATAATGTATATTCATGTGATAATTTCATTGGATTTATAGAATATTTTCCAAGGAATTTTCTGTATGGAATTTGTAAAAAATTGTATTGTATTATGTTCGTGTTTACTGGATATATAGAATCTTTTCCAATGAACTTTTGGTATGGGATTTGTACAAAATACATCAAATTAACGGAAGATCTTGTGCTTCTTTTTCAACTGCATTTCTTCCAGAGTTCTCACAAAATAAATTGTCATTTTCAACACCTACAGCTCGATTCTCGAAAGAGTTTAAGGTAATCTTCATTTTTTGATTAGAGATTTCTACTCTAATTTTGACAGTTTATATCATAAAATATAGTCTAATCTATTCCTGGTGTCTACCTTTTTTGATAATAGTTTGAAGATTAAATTTTAAATAGCGGAATAAAATAGAATTCGCTAACAAAAATTGACGATTAGCTTAAATTTATTGAGTATTGTTCCACTCGATTTAGGATATGCTGTAGTGAAATTATAAAATTAATTCTGCCTAACTTCACTGTAACGCAACGATGATACTGCATGCGCAACGATAACCTTGAAAGTTTCACAAAATGTTAACGAGCACAAATAGTTAAAAAAAAAACTACCTTTAGTTCCCAATGTGTAATATCTACTTTTTAACCCATCTACGTGATGCTAAATCGTAGTAAATTTAGATTTATAATTACGCAATTACGAATTATTTGGTAAAACATGAAATATGGAAATTAGTACAGTAAAAGTTATTTTTTCTTCTTTCTATAAAAATGACATAATCACTCTATTGTTAATGCAACAATGCATGCAACAGAGTAATCAAGATAAAATTTTGCTTACTAGCTTCGCATAAATTATAAAATTGCAAGCCATCACATAATAATAAGCACAGTATGGTTACTTTCTCTGTTTCGTTTCGTTTTCTTACTTATTCAGTGTGAAAATAAAAATCTAAATACAAGTTGCATGCTAGTTGCTAGCTTCAGTATTTGATTACAACACTTTCAAATGAAAACATACAGTACATGATGTATACGGGCATGTTACGGAATCGAATAACTATCATTACAATTGCCATTTCAACAATTTCAATAAGGACATTTCCATCGACTATAAATGAGCCTGTTTCACATTTTTCAAAAACTATTTTAAATGAAAGTTTATGAAATGATTTTCTTAGTAATAATTTTTATTTTAATAATTTGTTGTTATTTGTGGAAATAATTAAATCAAAAGACTGGCGTCCTGAAAAACTACCCCCCACTCCTGCTTCTTAAAAGTACATACATTACGTCATTAATAGCAAATAGGAAAATAGTTTTTCCATCACCTACGTTTCTTCATATTATTTATATAAATAAACGTAGGCTTATATTTTGTCACATGTTAATAAAATATCTTTTAATTTGACATTTGACGCTGACATTTCTCATTGTAAATGAATATAATTACACTCAAGCTAAGTCGGACAATTTACCGAAGGTCGATAGCTGGATGGTGGCTGAATTTATATCAGAGAACGATTGTTTTACTGCTACCGAAATAAGGAGTTAAAAATTTGAGGTAAAATAAAATATAAAAACTGAATTTACTATATAAATTGATAATATATTTTACTTTAAGGTTCTGGTCATGATTCTTACATTGAATCTGCTATAGGATATGTAGATCTATGTCAAGAAAAAATATCTGTATAGTAGATGTAAAGTTGAAACATGAAAACACGATTTTTCTGACATTATCAGCTCTTTGACCTACTGCTTCTAGCCACAATTTTCTTTTCGTCGTATCTTTTGACAAATTTATAAACTCTACAGTAGGTTTGTTCCTAACAGTATTTTTGTAAGAAGGCACAATACAATATAGTAAATTACTCATTTTATTTTGAACTTTTTATTACCTACATATTATACAATTTGAACCAATCTTAAAAATTTGACATTTGTTCGACAATTTGACAATACACTTGACACCACACAAAAATTTTTTTACATTATAAACGGACCAATTAGAACCACTGAATAAAGAACAATATCTTTTAAAATTTAATACTTAGAAGTCATATAAAAATTTTTGCAACAGCCCTATTCTCTGACAATATGTTCTATAGGTATTTAAATAAATTACAGATATACAAAACTATATAGAACAATGGAGAATTTTCATTCATACAATATGTCTTGGATAACATGTAACCTGGCAATATTTCCTATCTGCGTTTTAATTTTATCATAAAATATTACTTGCTATAACTTACTTGCAGTGCAAGTATTTCAGTCCTTTATGTATGTACTTGTACTATTAATGTACTCTAAAGTTAGACATCCGTAAATATAAACGTGACAGTTATAAGTCCTTTCCAAATGTGCTCATAATTACAAGTCATGAACAGGACATATGTAATCTATTTTAATCCTGTTCATATTCACATTTAACTCTTCACATTGCCTTATCTACATAGATATGTATGCACTTATCAACAATAATAGTTATTTATGTATCATGGTACTGAAATTCTACTTTTTATCACGAATACGAAATTTAGTTGCCAAGGAAAATAAACCACATGAATATTTTATTTTTATAGGTTATGTTTTTGTAACTGTCACCTCCAAACATTGAAGTTATCGTAAAGAACACTCAAAATCATGTTTTATTTCAATCTTCTTCATCGGAATTGTTTAGTTCGTTCTTCTTGCACATATTTTTTTGACATTTTACGAACAAATTTACTATTATATATCGTACACCTACCCAAATCTTATATACAATAATTATTATAAGGTTGGCAACACTGCATATGCTTGAAATAGTCGTATAATGGATTACTTTAGCCCGATTTCTGAACTTTTACAGCCCGATTCACAAAAAAGTTTAAGCTAATCCTCATTTTTGCATTAAGGAATTCTATTCCATTCCGGTATTTAAAATTTAATTTTCATGATATTATTAATAAAGGTAGATACTAGGAATAGATTAGACTATATTTTAAGATACAAACTGTCAAAATTAGAGTAGAATTCGCTAATTCAGAAATAAGGATTAGGTTAAACTTTTTTTTTTTTAAAACTCTATTTTTAAACTAAACAAGAAAATGGTAAAAAACGTAAGTAACACTAAGAATTTATTTACAGCAAATTTCAATAATGGGAACTCTCAATCTCACAACGATGATAAAAGGTGCAATTAATTATTACAAGAGTTGTGTGTTTACTTCGAAAACTCCAAAGAAACAACATAATGATAAGAATAATTATTGTAAACAACTAACTAAACGTTAAAAGTACAAAACGCTAACATTGAGAAATGTTTTTGTTTACGTACATAGAAACACAACTTATTGTCAGATTCATAATTTTAATAACTTTTCAAAAAAAATCAAAGATATATTTGAAAATTGTTCCTTATTTTTAAGATAAACCTACAATTCTTAATAATTCTGCCTAATGACTAATATGCTGAGAAATATTTGTTGAAAAAAATTTCAGATCAGATTTTCTGTACGATAACAAATTTATTAATTTAATCTAAAATATTTGAAAACATGACATCTGCTTTTGCCAAAGAGCCAAGTAAACTAACGAACTGTGTCACCAAATCAAAACATTGTTCAATTTTGATACAATTATATTAAAGTATCTTTGTTATTAATATTGTGTATTAATATATTATGCTTTATATTAGTGTAGCAGTCGGTGTTTGCTTAGTAATTTAAATATAGTTATACATGTAAGATTTGCATCACGCTGAATGCACATTCTGTGGTACTGGATATACTAACTAGAGCAGCTGCCTCGTGCTAAATTCATTCTCACATCACCTAATTACGAGTACATACGAGATTGGGGTTACGCACTTCGGCACTTTACTTCGGATTTTAGACTTTGCAATCGCAGACGACTTTATGACGTCAAGATTATTTAACTGTGGACTGTCTTGTTATCATTGCAAAAACAATAATATAATAGATGTTCTAAATACATCAGATTTCTATAAAGATCTTCCTATGTAGGCCAATTATCCTTTCATAATAATTTTTGGGTTGCTACCCTTTCGGGTCAAAAGATATGGCTAATCTTTAATTTCATGGCTATGTAGATAACAGTCTATACCCTTTCCTTAACACATTTAAAAAGAACGGGCAGAGCATATTTGCAGGGCCCAGGACGAAGGAAATCTTTAGAAAAATTCACTTTCGCTAGTAAATAACGTAAGTCCTGGCAAAATATTCTAGCTTATTGCTTATTTTAAACTGCATTTTCTCGCTCTGGCATAGTTGTGTAATATTTCACCGTAGCTTAAATTATAAAGTACCAAATTTAGAGATTTTTACCTTCCGTTACCTTTAGATAAGGAAAGTATTGTTTTTGCTCAAAATTACGGTGGTGAGTTTTTAATTTCGGGTCCCTATAACTAACAGTTTTATGATGTGTGAGTGAGTGAGTGAGTGTGTGTGTGTGTGTGTGTGTGTGTGTGTTTATGTGTGTGTGACAAAAATTTCATCGCTGATAACTAGAATACTAAAATTCTAAAAATTATAATTCTTTCGTATTTCTCTTCTTTACATCCATATGAAGAGCTGATTAGATTTTGGTTATAATTGGTCAACCGGAAGTTCCCTTATTTGAAGTTCCTAACAGTTGCTTGAAAAAACATAGTTAAATATCAGTTTTTTGACATTTTAGGTGATTATCAATATGAAAGAATATCTTATTGTCTATACGGTTTGATTATACATTTTCTTTCATATTCAATAGATATAAAGTTAAAGAATTATAAAGAGATTTACTTCTCAGCCAGCTCTGCTATAATTATGGAAACAGCTGATATATTCAAATAATTCTAATTGACAAATGTCAGTGTTAAGTGCAATTTCATAATGTATGTTCGTGTTATTATTTTATTGGATTTATAGAATATTTTCAAGGAACTTTCGGTATGGAGTTTGTAGAAAATAGTACATATTCATGTTACAATTTTACTGGATATATACAATCTTTTCCAAGGAAATTTTTGTATGGGATTTATACAAAATGTATAGAAATGTCGGCAAGTAATGTGCTGGTCAGTTCAGATTTTTTTCTTATAAATAGAAATTTCAAATAATAAACACATACAATGAATATGAAATTTTGAATATTTTTATTTAGCTGACGTAATTTTATTGTCTGTATTACAATATCATTTCCAAATATGGTTGCATTACACTCTTGCTGCCAAAATTTAAAAATGTGCTGTTGTATCATGTTTCACAAATTTTCAACGGCAACATTTACATACTTTTATAGTGTTTGTAACTAGTAACTCTATACATAGGGTCGACCAAATACGGGCCAACAGACACACATATATCAATTTCGGGAATGATATTTTTATATTTCAGGTTATTTGCTTTTTAATAATAATTATATCATTTGCTATACATAATTATATTAATGTAAATGTGATATTTTTCTGATTTTTTTTATAGATAAATATTGTCGTCTAAATTTTTTATTAAATATTGTTTAATTAGAATACCAGTTTCGCTCGCATAGAATACCAATAACAATTTAATCAACCGGTATTCGCATGTTTACACTAATTTAAATAATAACATTTACTATGTTCGGCCATTAAAAGCTACATTCCATATTAAATTACATATAAAACTATAAATAGCGCAATCAGTATTATATAAAAATTAGATTATCATTCACTGATACATATAATCGACTAAATATATTTGTCCTTAAAACTAGACTGGTATTACAGAACATTAAGCATAATAATTATCGCATTATACATGACATTAACTGTATGGTGTAGTGTAGGTACATGTTTATCTAGAAGAAACTCTGGCTACCGTACATGCATATGTGAAATTGATAAATATATGATCCGATGCATAGGAGAGTTGAGAGAAGCTCACGCAGATAGAGCATGAGAGATATTAATAACCGTGTTCTTGATTTCTCAACGTCACAAGCACAAAAAGAATAAGAGAACGCAAAACACTGCAACAGGGTGTATCAAAAGTTTATTTTATGTATAGTACGACATCCTTTAGGCTTTACGGTTTCAAGATATAATAGATTACTGAAGAACGGTAGTTAAATAATCCAATAATATAAAGTTTGGTATCTGTGATTTGATTTATTTAAAATTAATTACAATTATTGTTTAAGCACTGACTGTGATTTGAAGTTTCAATTTTAAATGTCGATTATAAAATCAACTTTCTATACCTACCTACTACATTAGGGTAAGTCCGAGAGAGATGCCACACCTTTTATAAAAGTCTAATAAGTCTAAAAAATTATTGCAATATTAGATACACGCAGTGTGGTGTGTGTGTAGATTATAATTGGCTATCGTAAACTTCTCAGTTTTAAAAAGACAACAAAAATCGTCGGCCAGGAAATAAATAATTTACAAACGACTGCATGTCTGATTATTTTCCATTTTTACATTCTGAAATCACTCGATCATCGTAATCAACCATTAACATCACCTAGGACATCGGATATTAAGTTCCCCACCCCTACACAAAAAACATCATGGACAACATCATCCACCAGAGCCCTGAAGAAGACTTTTGTTAAAGTCGAAACGTCGGCCAGGAAATAAATAATTTACAAACGACTGCATGTCTGATTATTTTCCATTTTTACATTCTGAAATCAGTCGATCATCGTAATCAACCACTATCCCGATTATGTTGGGTTAGATGACACAGGATGCATTAAGATGAGGTAGCAATGTTATAGGTACGTATTAACAAAATTTTGAACAGAGAGTAACATTATTTTTTAGTATTACTGTTATTAATACTTAAAAAAATTAATTATCCTATCAAAAAAAATAATTTATTTTATAAAAATTGAAGAAACAGCAAAATACAAATACAAAAAATACTAACATTTCTTCTAAAACAATGGTAATGTACTTAATAATTGCTTATCCTCTCCCAATTTTGTAGGTGAGATTAATAACTTCCCTACGAGAAACTTTATATACAAAATTTGAAGAGTACGATTCAGTGACACTTATGCAGTTTTTGGAAAAATAGCTCTGTGTGATCTCTACCGCCGAAGCACCTCTCCCAGAATTACTCTTAAACAAAAAAGATTGTATTTAACAAAACAAACTATTTTACATTGTTGGCAAGCAAAGCTAAAATCTCTTTTCAATGGTACTGATAACTACTAGATTAGGATTTTTTTTAAATGGTAACTGACAAAATAACAACATAATTTAAAATTAAACAGATCTCTAAAACTGATTACTAGTCGGCACCTTTCTGTCTAGGATTAACTTCTTACTAAAAGATCCGTGATCATGAAACGTACCTTGTACCTACTACTTACTTATTGTATTATTATTGGCGGAATAAATATTTAACTGGGACAAGAGCCAGTTGAGTTTTAATACTACACAGAAAGAATACAAAATTGGGTAAAACATAACTGAATCGTAGTTTCAGCTTTTAAATTTTCCTTTGAGTAACTATGTTGAGTGATGTGCAAAGTGCAAATATAATAAAAACTTTATAAAGCCAAAAATAGATACTACACAGAGGCTTTCTGTGCGACAGTACATCAATGACCAAGAAATTAGACAATAATAAATTCATCATTTGTTTATTTAACTCTCAATTAATATTTTACTGAAGATTGTGTCAGTGGTCGAAAAAAATTTTTAATTTCACTTTCTTAACCATTAATCTAATAGCGTTTTCGATTAAATTTATCTCAGTGCAAATTTAAAGCACTTTGAATAGAACATACTGAATGCATATTTGTGCATGTTACAGACATACATATAACTTTTTTGACATTTTGTACATACATTATTTTAAAAGTCAGAAGTTTAATAAACAGAAATAATAATCCGTAATAATCAGAATATTATTAAAAATCCTGGCAGTTTAAACCATATGTATTTTCTGATAAAACAGTATTTTGTAGGTTATGTTTACATAGATAAAAGTGTTTAGATGAAACGATAGCAATCTATCTGAATTTAGACCAAAGTATTTTATTAACAGAAATTGAGAAAATGATAAGCAAAAAACATTATATATATATATATATATATATATATATATATATATATATATATATATATATATATATATACGAGGGGAGTTTTTTATGTTATCTACCTAGCTATGAAAACAACGAGTTAGAGAACAAATAAAATTTTATTTTTCAACGTAAAAACCATTAACACTAACACACTTATTCTAACGTTTTTCTAATAAAGCTACGCCTGCAAAAAAAAATCTTTTGGTAATTCTGCAAAATACGACTCCACTGCGTTTTCCAAGTCATCATTCGATAAAAAGCGACTCTCTCTCAAATGTTTTTTGAGTTTTGGAAAGAAATAATAGTCGGACGTGGTCAGGACTGTAAGGTGGATATTGTAATTCGTCAAAGCCGCATTCATTGACTACTGCTTGAACAATTCGTGCTTTATGCACCATGCAGTTGTTGTGCAAAAGCTGCATTTTCTGAGCATAATTGTGGGGTCTTTTTTTCGCGTATAGCCGCTTTCAAGTTCTTAATTGAGTCTTTATAGACATGAAAATGTCACAGTAACTTGACATAAAAAAATTGTCGCGATAGCATATTGTTTTCATAGCTAGGTAGATAACATAAAAAAACTCCCCTCGTATATATATATATATATGTACTACAGTGCATTTTCAATTAATCTGTAAATAGTACATTTACCAATATTACCGTACCATATTACCAATAATATTGATTATAGTTTTACTTTTAAAAAGTTACAATGGACCCATAAACCATTTTTTTTAAATTTTAAATAAAAGTTCGTTTAATTTTAAAGCAATTCGTGGTATCAAAAAGTCATAATTGTTTTTTGTATAGCTGCATTTGATTTTTAAAGAAACCTATAGCTATCTTTCTCACACCAGTTTCTGTAGTAGGCTGCGCGAGAAAGATACCAATAGTGTGACGTCATGTGTGGCCTGGAAATAAATTCAAAGATCTCGCAAAGTAATTATTAAAAAAAATGTTTTGTATCTTAATCGTTATTTATTGAGTAGTACTTTAAGAATAAAGTGTACATTTTATTATTTTTTGTTATGGTTTATGGGCCTATTTGTACCGTCGCAGAAATTTATTCCTTTCCAGCAATATTTTGTTTTTAAAATGTGGAGAATTTTTAAACAATTATAATTTGCTGTTGACTATAATTTCCTTTAAACTCTAAATTTTAAGTAAATAATGTAATGAGTGTGTCATATTTAGTAATTTAACTTTCATTGTGCTTAGAAACTACATCTTTTTTCATATATATATATATATATATATATATATATATATATATATATATATATATATATATATATTTACCCTGTGGACGCTTATCAGGCGTCACCTCACAGGGGTCACTTTATATCGTCAACATTACCGACGTCTACATGTGTTGTAGATACTGGCAAACCCAGAAATGGGTAATATGCCGTGATGATATATATTATACTACCAGTGCACTCCGTGTACTACCGTCAGCAAAGCAATCGAACATAGCATTTGATGTCAGTGTGCAATGAGTGTGTTATTTTACAAAAGCGTTACCTTGTAAATCATAATTCTACAATAGCATTTTAGATAACATTTATCTATATTTTTTTTCTTGCAAGTAGAGTTGCCCCTTGCAATAACTATCATTTACTTATTGAAGGACAGCATGTACTCGTGTATTTTATATTTATAAATATAGTCTAGATTTAGATGTAAACAACATTTATACATAGACAATATTCATCATAATGCAAGTTACACTTTGAACTCCTCATTGTATGCGATTTATGTCTGATATAAAAATTAAAATTTATGACAGTATTACAGTTCACTTGTATGTTTAGTATTTAATATTCATGTAGTAAAATAAATTAAAATGTTTAATAGCTTTTCTAATCAATTCTTAAAGCTGATTTCTCTACTGCTACATTCAATGCTGGTACATTGTACGTATAGTACGCACTATATATTACAAAATGAACAATGAATTATTGAATATAGCTAATAATAAATAATAGCTGAGTTTATAGAATATTCAAGTTTGAGTTAAAATGGAACAGAATAATTTGATATGAAATATATTTTCCGAGATTACTTTTATGCATGAAATTTATTTATGAGAGCAATGGTTTTATTGGAAACTATTTTATGTTTCAGCAGCTTTTGGCACCAAACCATACATTTTGTTTAAGGACAAATAACTCATCTAAATTTATCTTTAATATAACATTTCTAAATATAGATAAAAATTCGGTATTTCCTTTATTCCTAAGTAAACTTGTATGTAAATTATATTTCCTTCATTATCACTTTAACTTGCATCCTGTATTTTATTATTACTTGTCTTACAGTCTGACATAATAATCGGGCCTAGTCTCTACCAAAGTTGTTAATTTTTATAGCAACTGCTTAGAACCGCTATCCATCGGAAATGAATTTTACAATAAAAATTCCAATATTTTGTTTTACTTGGAAGAATTTTTTAACAAAATCAGTGACTTACAAAATACGTCCAAATATCATTGATTATTTGGTATAGGCGTAGGAAAATTTCATTTAATCGTTTCTTGTGCACACAAAATATTCGCTTTTTATTTTGCTTTTGTTCATTATATGTCTTGTAATCGAATTATTATTAATAGACACTTACAAAATTGACCTCACTGCAAGAGAGAGATAGAAGACCACACATCCAAACAAACCTCCCCTCGTGGTCTTGCGTCAGATAAGAATCTGTCATTGTGTTCGCATCTGTTATTCAGCGTTAAACCTAATACTTTATTGTGATTTGTACGTTGTGTTTAATAAAAGTTAGTTTAAAACTAGATGTGTCTGGGGCAACTTTTTTGTTTGATATTATTGAAGATCATTCGATTATTCAACTAAAACGATGGCTAGAGTGTAGAGTCTACGGCTGATGACAGGTCTTTGTTTGGACGGGGTAACCATAGCAACCCTGATTTCTATGCTTTGCCGTTAGAGGCGCGCGTGCAAATTGCAATTTTGTAAGTGTCTATTGGAATAATACTACCTTTTTAGTTTATGTTCTGTGTTTTTTTTGTACTAAAACCCAACGCTTCGAAACCATAAACTATAAAAGTAGTATTATTCCAATTATTAATATGAGTTCTGAAAAATATTTTAATAATTCGAATTACTATTATTAATTATTAAACGATTTTTTTTATTCATTTAATCTTCTTTGTAGCTCTTATTGTTTTCGAGAGTAATGATGGTCCATGGCCCATACAAAATGAACACCATGTATAGGTAATCAATGTTACATAATTACAACGAGAAAATATGTAAATATAAATATATAATTTAAAGTTACACTTGAAGTTACTTCCAGATAAAATATTTTGATGTATGTACCTATGTTGACATTATTGTACTTGGATGAAAATAATGTTGGATCTATTTTGAATAAAAGTTTTTTCTGCCTAGAATGAAAAAGTATAGGGTAAAACAATAAGCTCATTAAAAAATTTTTACAGTATTAATAAATTTATAATGGATTTATAACTGTCATTAATACTGATCATAAACAATATTTTATTGTTTTCCACAATAATTATTAACATATTTATGTTGACATTTTACCATTTGGTTAAGCAGAAGCAATGACATCAATATTTTGTAAATTCAAATTGATAATTAAGGTACCTATACATATCTACCGGGTGTCTACTTTCTTTTCCGAACATAGTAAATTCAATGTTAAAATGTTGATTTGGCAATATCTCTTAACTATTAATGTTCAGAATGAAAATGCACCGATTGAGTACAAAGTTTGTTGTTCAATTGTTTCTTATGTACGAGTTAGAAGAAAAAGAAAATACACGATTTGAAGCAATTATCAGAGTGCCATGGAAAATAAAACAATAATTTATGTTTCTTGTTTCTGACATATCTGACAGATTTGATATTTCTTTTATTTCATTCTTATTAGAATTTGCCAAGGAATTTGTGATTATTGTTTTTTCTTCTATAAGAAGATTAAGTATTCATATTATTCTAATAATAATAAAATAAAAAGAAATGTCAAATCTGTCAGATATGTCACAAACAAGAAACAATTTTTTTTTTATGGCACTCTGATAATTGCCTTAAATCGCGTATTTTCTTTTACCTCTCTTACATAAGAAACAATTTGCAACAAACTTGGTACTCCATCGATGTAGTTTTTCATTCTGAACATTTTCATTACACTTTTATTCTAAATTAACAATAGACACTTACAGTTACAGAATTTTCGTCACGTGTAAGAAAGAGATAGCATATGATGTTCCAAACAAACCTCCCCTTATACGTGATCCTACCTGTCATTCAGTTTAATCTAATTCTTTATTGTGATTTGTTCGTAATGTTTAATAAAAATGAGTTTAAAATCAGAAGCTATGCCTGGGGCAACTTTTTTGTTTGATAATATTGAAGATCATTCGGTTATTCAACTAAAACGATGGCTGGAGTTTACTATAGCGACCTTTAGTTCTATGCTTTGCCGCTAGATGTACTCGTGCAAATTGTAATTGTGTGTTTATTAACAACAAATTTGGTACTCAATCCATCAATCGATACAGTTTATCATTCTGAACATTTTTCTTCATTACACTTTGATTCCAAATTAAAAGGTATAGAGATATCGCCAAATTAAAATTTTAGCATTCAATTTCCTATGATCGGGGAAATAGTAGACACCCGGTATGTTGAGGCTATAAACGATATTTTTAAATCCAATTTCAAGAACAACATCAACGATTAAGTTTTTTATCCCTCTTTTGCATTCCAGTTGCCTGTTTTAATGAACCTAACGGATTTTTGCCCTAGTTACCCAAAATAGTATATTTCCATTGTTGCAATATTCTTTTCTTTAACCCCACATCTAATCACAGCTACGCAATTATCGGCTTCATTATCGTTCGGCGAGCATTGTAGTAATGCCTTGAGGCATACACCTTACATCTTACCATACATGCAGCTTGCAATTACGATTTAAAAGCTACCTACTCTACACTATTCTATTCACCTATTCGTTACGCGCAACGGTTGAGTTTAGTTTCCGTGTAAGGAAGTAAAAGTTGAACGGTATCAACTTTACTTCTCTGTTACGTGTTGGTCGCTTTGTGATGAATGAATTTGCATGTGAAACAAATTTGTTATACGGTTTAGAGATATGAATATTTTAATGTATTACTAATAACTTTAATCGGAAGTTTATTAGTGATATTTATATCAAAAATTTTATGATTATCTATAAGTATTAAATTATATAAATCATATATAAAGATAATTTATACTAACTATTATAAGTGTATTTCTTAACATGCATTGAACGCACACACGTATTTCAACTTAATTAAATTATATTTATTTTCTATAATGAAAATTTTTTATTATAAATTTCTTACAGTTTTGTGCCAGGTATTATGAAAAGCAGTCCATTAATATTGTGCGGATATAGTCCTTACCTGAAACAAAATAAAAATATTATTAGAATTAAAATAAAAGTTAGCGAAATTTAAGAATGATGAACAAAACTTGTTTAAAGTTAATTAACATATTCATATTAAAATATTTTCCTACAACCATGTGTAAAGTACATGTTTTACGCACTCTTTACAGTGTGTAAAGTGTCACTTTTCAAGCACAAGTGACTGAAAGGGACTCAAACACTAGCGCGTGAAAAGTAAATACGCGTTGCTAGGCAACGTATACATTCGGTTAATTTAACTGTCAAGTAGGTACTAAATAATTATGAAAGTAATAAAATTCATAACAGTGTAGTTGTACAAGAGTAATCATTTCTATTAACAAATTGAGTACTAAACTAATTCTTAAGAACAATAATATTTTTTGACATAATGAATTCTAACCTAATTTTGAATATTAATATTAAATGTACAATTTGTATAATTTTAGAAGACTAATCCACCTGTCTCTGAAATTCTTTCGAATGTTTAAGTTAAATTTTGTAGAGTGTTATGAGAAACAGCACTGGCAATATTTGAAGAGGCCTATAGATCAATCCAAAACAAATGAATTTCGTGAGGGGCAGCTGTCAGAAATAAATTTCATACATAACTTGCCGTGATGATATATTTATTTATTTTATTTATTTAAAAGTGAGGTTAAAATCACTCCTGGTCATTCTGGAATGGTCTATACACTAACACTTTTGCCCGTATTCATAAACACTCGTAAAAATTTTAAACGGTTCGTTATAATTTTTATCCAATAAAAACAGTCGACATTGAAAGAAAAATCAAATTTTATTTGCCAAGTCTGATTCTATTTGTCAAAAATTATAACGAACCGTTTTGAAACTTTACGAGTGTTTATGAATATGGGCATTAGTATTATGAGAAATAATGCTAACATCTCGGTTGTAGGAAAAATATTGAATGCAACTCGCTTGTAAAACAGTATTTTTTATCTCATGCGTAAAACATCGCACTCGACCAAAAAAGTACTACTTTACACACTTGTTACATAAATAACTATTTCGCATGACCCGGTTTTTTTAATGCTTTACCGACGGGTTTCCAAAGCAGTCTTTACAAATAACTGATCAGCAAGTGATTGTGATTACTTAATAAAAACAACGATCAAAGCTTATTTAAAAAATGACAACCAATAATTTTTAATATGTCAAATAATTTTCAAATCTTTTTTTTTGTAATTGCGATCAGTAAGTGCTCTTCTACCGGTATTGGATGTATTGGAAATCTCAACTTCGCCTCGATTTCCAAAATCTCCTCAAACGGTAAGAAGCATTTATTTAATACAACTATTATATGTTCACTGTTTAAAATATGAGTATGCGAGTATAATAAATAGTACAAGTATTAAATTCATACAAAAATTAAATTTCCTGAATAAAATACCTAAATCGCTGTTTATTTCAGAGAAAAACTATATAATAAAGAGATGAAACGTTTCATCTCTTTGTTCGCGACTAACAGTTTAACTCAATATCCAAGTTAAATATCAAACAGAATGTAATAATAACACACTTTATCTTTCTTCTTCTTCATACAGGATTATACGGTTACAGACTACAAATATCCTTTTAAGAGGCGATTATATTAAACTGATTTCGTTTCAAGAGCTTTTATGTATAAAACTACAAAGGAAAATTCCTGGAAAAATTCTTGTTGTTTTCTACTCGGAACAACGATGAAATTTCACTTCATTTTTCAGCACAAAATAAAAGAATGAAAAAATAATTTGATAATTTAATTAAATATTTCATTCATCATGGGAAATTGATTAATTTTTTTAACGTTCTGTAATTAAATAATACGGAAAAGAAAACTACAAATTTTTTCGTAGTAAATAGAAAATTTTATTGTATGTATTTGTGCTACAAGAGTAAGAATAGTGTATTATTCCAAGAACGATAAGGAAGTCGAACGCGATAATTTCTATAAAATAATAATAAGAAAACAAACTTATATTTAACACATCTACCCCCTGTTTTAAAAAGGATAGAATAAATTTACTTCCATAGTAAATTTATTCAAACTAACAAATTCGAATTAATTTTATTCATTTTATGACATTACTGTCAAAATTCAACTGTCATTTGAAGGATTTTTTTTTTTATTTATATAAAAAAATATATCATCACGGCATGTTACCCATTTCTGAGTGTGCCAATCAGCTATGTACACAGATTTCGGTAATTATGCAGGCGTTTACCAGATGGCACCTGACGGGAACTCATTACTGACGTGGAGAGTGCACCATAGGAGTCACTTTTGTGCCATTTAAAATTCGAAATATTTGGCGTCAGTCGGAATCGAACCCTATTCCCCAGATTCACGACCTGATTCTCAGGCACGCGGCTACGGATAGTAAATTTATGTCTCGTTCATAAAACCGGCCATACGTACATTAAATTTTCCAAATAGGTAATTACCGTTTAATGTCATTTAACAATATTTGTATACGTGTCTACAACGCAATTTATTTTTTAAAGTTGCTAATAATATATTTACTTTTCATATCGTTTATACACATGAGATAAAAGCCTTGTATTTATCATAAAATACATAAACAGTATATTAAATAATAATAATTAATATATAAGAAACATGGGTCCGTATTCCGCATTCATTATTTGCAAATTTCAAAATGTGCAAACATTTAATTTAATTTTCTCTTCAATTTAGTTCATTAGGATTACATTCGGCACTAGTTTTCGAATGATGTATCTGAAATAGCACCTTTAAATCTAGAGCGTGTAGTAAATTTACGTAACAAGACCTAAAAGTGATACTTTACTAGATGAGAAAGCATATACCAGGGCGAGCCGTAAGCTTTGGAAGCTTGTGGGCCCCGTACAGACACTTTCAGGTCATGGTACAATATTTATTCTTTTCGCGGTCCTAAAAAAAAATAATAAATAATAATCTATAGGTATACATTATTTTATTTTTTATTGTAAGGAAATAAGATATAAACAATGGGCTACTTGCGTACCTTTTTTTATTTCATATTTTTGAAGAGCAGGTAAAAACTTGCTATCCCTATTTTTTCTTTTGACAAAATTTTTATTAAGAAAAAAAATAATGAAATTTGATTATTTGAATTCCCGCCATGTATGACGTAGAATTACGCCGCACCAATGAGTGGTCGTAAAGCCATAGCGTTTGTTTGTACGGGTAATGTAGATCACCTATTTGACGTTTCAACAATAGTTTGAAGGTTAGTATTTTAGTTTATCTTTTCCGTATCGATATTTTAAATTACATGTAACTACCTATGTGTTTATTTGTGAAGTAAGTAATAAATTTGAGAGCCCAGAGAGAGAAAAATGTCAAATTCAAATTAAAACTTTCTCGCACGCAATGCCATCTATAAGTTACATTCTTAAACATGGTTCTCTTCTTCAGTTCAATATAACGACGTCACAGAAAATTTTCTTTCTTAATTTACTAAAAAACAAATAACTTTTTTAAAATAAAATTTATATTTTTATACATGTTTTCAACATAACATTACGAATATAGTGATAGAAATCGGATTTTCAGTACCACGCAAGCAGCCCATTGATCGCTATGAAAATATACATGTAGGGATCGGAAAGCAAAAAAAAATCCGATCTAGTACTCAGAAACAGCTCATTTTCTGGAAGATCGCGAAAAAAATAAATACCTCTATCCTCATAGTTTCCTATACCCCTTAGAGTTTTCCAAAATACCTTATGCATATTTCGGTAATGAAATAGTTTTTTAGAACTAAGTGTGGGAAAACTGTGTTCCCATATGAACGCATTTTTGCGTGGAAGACGTCTTCATGCAAGTGGTTTGTACAATATTTTTTGTACGAACACTGGTATTTAAAAAAATACATCATTAATTCAAAATCTTTATTTTAAAGCGAACATAAGTACGCATTGACCATTTGTTTTACTAGAAATATTTGTTTCATTTGACATTTGTATTTATTTGAAGAATTTTATTAAATTCTTTCTATTTCTTCAACTTTTAATAAAGGAAAATCCATGTAAGTTGTATTTTATAAACTAAATTTTAGAATCCCGAAAGGGCCAATGTTTTTTGCAGCTTTTAGATTCAAGTCGATCGGAAAGCAGTTGTTCCTGGTCGAGTATTAAATACAGCAAATATCATTTTGTAGCTTACGAGTACAAAAATATGTTTTATTGCAGATTCCAGTTAACAGCCGATATTTTCAGGGAATCGCAGAGATCTGTTTGTGGGAGAAAATCAAAAGCACTAATCAATATTTGTATATTTGAAATATTATACATATTAAATTAGAAATTAATTTATAAGTATCTACATAAATATTCCAATATCAATCAAATTTTAAAACTGCAATTACTGTTTCAAAATCCTGTAAACTGTACCTACAAGTACATCTTGTATGTACGTAATGCTTGTGGTAACGACATGTTCTATTGTAATCCATTACAATGAGGAAACAACGGCACCTTGCCTTGTATCCTCTTGCTTTACTAGAAAGTTAATCACACTACTCTAGTTCCACTCGACGTTAAGTTCTCCTGCACTACTCATAGCATAGTCGAGGTTGCGCAAAAACTATTACACCACATAACCAGGCCATTCCATTTCTTTGACCTGATCTCGATGTCCGACCGCTAGAAATTCACTTAGCGACTTCGCGATTCACAGCAGATTACCGAGTAGCCGAGTAGCGGGACCTGTCGCAGAAGAACTATAGTACGGTCATAAAAATGAAGGCTACTTCGAATAATACTGTAAAGATAGTATCTGTTCGATAATAAGAGAATATAATGGCAATGGAAATATATATTTTTTTATATAAAAAGTAATATGCAATTTTAAAATGACAAGATATAGTGTCAAATGAGTGAAATTTCCTTTGGATAATGTCTAATTCTATTTTCTAAGGCTGTTTCTGATGTTTTATCATCCTAATATCAAAATCCTAAATTTATATGCCCTAAATAATGTCGATATTTAGGAATTAGATTTTAAAGTTTTGCAGGAACACACAAAGGTTGTGTCCGATGTAGCATTTTGGCATTTAGGATTTAGATCTTCTTCACATACATAAATGCAACTCCGAATGGCATACATTGGTTTGTATGGCAACACTTTCGAACAACAAAAATAAATTATACAACTCGATTCAATTTGATGCTTGAGAGTGAATGTTAATATTATATTTCATGAAATAGAAGCTAAGTAGCTATTCTTTGACAGTAAATTGACGTTTTGCACAAATATAGCAACGAACATGATTTGTTTAATTTTTGCGCGTCAACTTCAAGGCATAGTCATAGTGTGCTCCTGAAAAACCGTAAAATCTAATTTCTAAAATCCTAAATAATCACTAGATTTAGAGCATATAAATTTAGGATTTAGATATTAGGGTGACAAAAGTGCAACATCGGACACAGTCTAATCTTTGAAGTTGACGCGCACTAATTAAACAAACCATGTTCGTAGCTATAATTTGTGTAACATTTCAAATTTACTGTCAAAAAATAGCTTCTTAGCTTCTATTTTATGAAATACATTTAATCTGAAGCATCAAATTAATCGAATTGTGAAATTCATTTTTGTTATTCTAAAGTGTTCCTATACATATCAATGGATGTCATTAGTGTACGAGTGTACCATTCGTAGTTGTATATATCGTCGTCTGGTATTATAATAACGTTTGTTGAATAATATGACATTGTCGCCCAAGATGTTGTAGGCTCACAGTAAAACTTTTCAACTGTTAAATAATTAAAATACAACACTTGGCATTACAAAAATGATTGAATAAATTTATACATCATATTTTATACAAATACTACCGTAGATTAATTTTTTATAACCTAACGTGAGTCTTTTTATCTATCCGCAGTTACCAATTAATAACAGTGATATGAACCAATTAATTTGAAAAGGACTCACCTTCAATTTTTTCACAAGTAAATTTTTGATGAATGGACTAAAACTGACTATGGAATATTAAAGATTTAATACCTATTTTAATTTTTGTTTACTTTTAGTCTTAATCTTTAATCACATATCGCAGTATCATTTAAATTACTATTACATTACCATTACATACTGGAATATTTTCAATGGTATGCTTTGTAAATAAAATTTGATAACAAATTTTTAATGGATGAATGGAAGATGTAAAATATTTATCAGAATATTTGAAATTATTTAAGACTTTTTGTATGGAAATAAATGTGGATAATATTTTACAAACACATATAAATAAAATTTGCCTGAAGATAAAAAAGATTAGGAAGTAAAATTATCTTTCAGTAAGACAGGATTTGAAGTGAACAAATAAAAGTTGTTACTAATTAATAGTTTCATTTATAATTTTGTTACTAATTCTGATGATGATGATATATAGTTTCCAAGATCAAGATGGAATAATATTAATTGCTTTAGACACACGTGCATACATTTAACATTTTACTTTTGTAATAAAATCAGCAAAAAAAAATAAATTAAATTAATGAATGGATGAAAATTCAAATTTTTGTTACATAAAAATTAAGGATAAAAAAATATCTGTACTGTATTTGTAACTTTATAAATCATTTTGAAGATAATTACTCATTTCACTCTTTAAATCTATGATTTTGTTTATCTTTATAAAAAAAAATTTACCATATAATTTTTATATTTTAAACAATGGGGTATTCCACCATAACAAAAAAATTTAAAAAAAAATCAATTTTACATAAAGCATGGCTCAATAAATAATAGTTAAAACAATGAAAACATTTTTTAAATAATTACTTTACGAGATATTTCACATTTGCTAAAAGGGAAAATTGACGTCATACAATTGTTATCTTTCTCTCGCAGCGTACTCAGAGCAGTGTGTGTGAGAAAGACAAGTATAGGGAAATGTGACGTTACACTGATTTCTCGAAAATAAAATACTGTTAAACTAGGAACAATTAAGATTTTTTAATACTATGAATTGCTTCAAAACTGAATGAAGTTTTATTTAAAATAATAAAAAAAATTGAGTCAAATACCCCATTAGTAATAATACGAGACGAGAAAAAACTTTTTGAAAAATGCTACGTCTGTAATTAATACAAAGCATTGTTGAATACATTGTGTTCTATTATGAGCATAGTATAAAGGTACTATGTTTATTGCAGGACTACAAACAATGAATTTAATTTGTAATATTTATGCAAATATGTGAGAAATATAGCATTAATTTATTTTATAAAAGTTGCAGTACATTTATTTTCCCAACACATTCTTACCGATAAACTAGTTTTTCTTATTTTCTTTGTTCTACCAGCTCATTAACTTGCAAACTTCATTTTCTATTATCGAGAAAATAACTTTTAGAAAGTAAATCATTTATTTTCTGCTTCCACAAAACACAATTTCCACACTACATTTAATGCACCATAGGAACTAACAACTGCTTCTACGGTTCTAATTATCTCTACTTATAATCTTCTGTTTGGAAAAGTTCTTGAAATAGTACAGTTACCTTTCCTTGGCAGTTGCTTAAAAATATGTAAATAGCCTATGTCACTGTCTTGCTATCCAACAAAGAAATAAACAACATTCTTAAAACTTTTTTGAATGTCGAATAATGCACGTGCTGAACATTTTACTTGGACACAGAAGTATTTTTTGCATACTTTTTTATTTTTGTCTTCTACTTTTATAGTAAAGGAAATTAACAAGAACATAAAGATAAAACAGAAGCAACTGTCTGTTTATTGAACTTGTCTCAAAATATACAGGGCGTCTCAAAAATGACGCCAGTGCTTTTGGTAAAAACAAATCAAAAATTAAGAGTGGAAAATTTTCTGATTACCCTTTGTTATCAAGTAACATTTAAACTTTAGTAAAAACGAATAACAAAAGACAACTTTTTCTTTCGAATTGCCCCCAGAAAGAGAAATCCAACGGATACAAATCCGGTGATCTTCTAGGAGGTCATGGTATGGATCTATCTCTACCTCTCAGAGAAATTTTGGTTCAGACAATGGGAATCATTTCAAATTTTCTGATACATTTTGTTCTTAAAAGAATAGGGCAAACTAAATTCTTCGCCGTACATTATCCATTTCGTAAATGTGTAGTTGCAAACTATTATTTGACACTTTGAAATCACGTTCTTATTGAGAGCTGTTTGATATAATAATGCTGCAAACATCAAACTTAAATCGAATTATCCTGTATATCTAATATTTATGTATGATGGAAAATATAATATTTTTACAAACCTTAATTTCATTAGAATCATATTTACACTACTAAATTCTTCTTAACACGGTTTCATTATTAATTTTAATGAAAATTGCTTCGTGACAGTGACATTTGTTTAAATGTGTCAAATTTGTTATTAAAGTATTGTTTTTGTTTGACGCAGAGGCAAAGTGATGTACAAAAATAAATTATTTTATAATATAATATAAAGTTATTTCAAGTTATTTACTAAATGCTATTATCGTAGAATTGATGATTGTGCCATTATATTTAATTTGTATTGGTAAAAGTTGCTAAAAAATTATATTCAATGAATTTTTTACAAGAAAAACTGTTAAAAGCTTGTATAAATGATGCTTCCGGTTATCCGATATACACTAAAAACTAATGAGCTCTTCCCACATTAGTATAGAATGGATGTACAAAATTTCAAATTTTTCTGATTGATAGTATTTGAGTAATCGTGTCCACAAGATACACACACACACACACACATACACACACACACACACACACACACACACATACCTACATACATCATTGTAAAAATATTAAAATCTGATTCTGGGGACATTAAAACGTGCTTATTCACTAAAATCTCTATATCCGATTTTTAGCACGATCCCTATGCCTCCCTTAGCGGGAGGTAAAAATAGAAAGTAATAATAAGCTCCTCTCTTGTATATTTTGCCGTCAGTTGTCACAATTTGAAGTTAGATTACTGTTTCATGTTGTATGCGTGTGTGTGTGTGTGTGTGTGTGTGTGTGTGTGTGTGTGTGTGTGTGTGTGTGTGTGTGTGTGTGTGTTTATTAGCAAATTTATGAATGAAACGTCGCATTTTTCAACTTATTTTATATTATCATATTTATTAACTGAGATGTACTTCCACGATTTTTTTAAAAAAATCGACAATTTTTTGTTTAACGACCCCATTTCTCATTTATCTCGTTGGAATTGACTGCTTAATTTAGTAATAACTAATTGGAGCGACCATGCATTAAATCTTATTCACATTTCTATCGATAACTTGATAACAAAGGACAATCAGAAAATTTTCCAGTCTTAATTTAGAATAGGCAGCAGGGCTGGCAAAAATCTAGGCTTTTTTTTTAAAAAAAAAGACATGTCCGTATTCATAGTCAGTACCAGATTTCGTTTCATAGTCGGTACTTGTTTCTTCACTCGTACTTCGATAGAAGGTTTACTTGAGGCGAGTTCCAAGCAACCTTGAGTAATGCTCAAGTAATAATTGATGCTTTTTTTTAAAAAAATTAGGTAGACTTGATCAATATATAAAAAAACTGTCAAACTGTCATTTCCATCACATATGACATCTAAATTAAATAATGAATCATGAAGATAATCAAAAATTTTTAGAATTTGTAGACATAGTAGAAGAAGCCTTAATAATAACAATGAAAAAGGGTTTCTTCAAGAAGATATATCCGTGATATGACTCATGTATCTGTAACCTGTGACATATATGTAGATGTGAAATATACGATTTGAGAAAAAAATATTAAAATTTACAAATGTACCAACATAGTTTTTACAAATTCTCTAAAATCCTTCCTAGAAAACCGAGAAATCACGAAGTTTCGACTATGAAACATATGATGTGCTTGAGGTTGAGAACGACCGAAGTAATGCTTGGCGAAGTAATACTCAAGTACGAGATTGAGCATCGACTATGAATACGGGCCCAGTGTTTTTCGAGTTTAAATGGGCTTTTTGGAATATTTATCATAAACTTACTAACTGGTAATATTTTAGTCACCCTGGCTAACTAATTAACAACCGAACTTGTTACTTTAGTAAGAGTAAATTCTACCGGTCATTGTTTTTATACGGTTTATCCTTCACCATCATTTTATAACTATAACATAATCTAGATTTTATTGGGATTTTTTTTTTTAATAAAATAAATATATTAGCCTTAATTTTACAATTTTGCAGAAAATAAATTATTCATTTGTTAATTTCACATATTTTCATATATCGTTTTATAATTAAATAAGTTAAATTTAGAGAGAAAAAAATTACAATTAAAGTTACATTAGCAGAAATAAAAAAAAATAATTAAATTATGATAGTTTAATTGTTGGTTTTGAATGCGGAAATTTAATTGCTATTTAAACAAGCTCTACATTTTTAATTACACAGCTTTTAATGCATATTATTTTATTTTATTGTTCCATGTATTTAATTATATAATAACACAAATTATAAAACAATTACAAATAGTAGAAATAAAATTGAGATTGGAAATAATTTTTTATAAGTCAATACTAGTATAGTACCCAGGAAACCTGCCATTAAAAAGTTTAATAAAACATAAAATTTTCTCGAATGAAAGTTTCCATTCCATTTTATATCTTATCAAAAACGAAATAACTCTGCAATACTTGGAGAACTTTATGCAAAATTACAATGATTACTTCAAATCCGGAACACACTTTCTCTACGCCGAAATTCTACTTCCAAGATAATCAGTCTCTCTCTACCTGATGAAAAGAGAAAACAAAATGCCGCATTTTACGGATACGGTGACATTAAAATATTTAATATTACCTCGAAAGCAGAAAAGGTTACGGCTCACCACTGCACAATGTAAAAATGTCACATTCTTTCAAAAATAAATAAAAGAGATCAAGCAAGAGTTCAAAACGAGACGAGACAAGGAAATCATCCCAGGCTAATTTGTCCCAAAATGAAAACAAAGTTTTAGAAGACATATTTTTTTTGCACGCAAATAACAAGTGCGAAAAAAGTCTTATAAAATGAGTCCTTTACACAATTTTTTATATATACGGTTTTTAAAAATTCACACAGTTGTTCAAATACTCTACAAATGCGTACACTTACGTAACATTCTCTTTACAATTAAATAATATTACTACCAAGTTTATATCTCTAGCCATTTTTGAATTATTTCTCCAAAAGACAATATAACCCACATTTAGACAAAAACTTTAAAATTTTCAAAAATCTAATTATTATGTATTTAGATACTTCTCATTACGCTGATTCCAAATTTTGAAACCGCAGATCGATATCTCGTTTCATTCTCGAGATATGTAGATTTAAAGTTTTGCTCAAAACTGCCCATTTTTGGGTATTAACCCAAAAATGGGCCGAGATATGAATTTAACACCATCACCATTCGATTCTACGGACAAAAATACATAAGTATAGCAACTTTCATAATTTTTGTCTAAGCGGTTCATTTTTTATGAATAAAATCTTGTAAACTGCTGAAAATGGCCAAAATCTGAAAAAATCTTAAGGGGTACACCTTAGATTTTTGCGATTTTTGGCCATTTTCAGTTATTTTGTTTTAGAGATTGTACGCGGTGTTCAAAAATTCTGAAAATTGGTGTACTTTTATAATTTTGCCCGTAGAATCGAATGGTGTTGCCGCCAAATTCATATCTCGACCCATTTTTGGGTTATTACCAAAAAATGGGCAGTTTTGAGCAAAACTTTGAATCTAAATATCTCGAGAACAAAAAGAGATATTGACTTGCGGTTTCAAAATTTGGAATCACCGCATTGGGAAGTATATAAATACATATTAATTCAATTTTTGAAAATTTTGAAGTTTTCATCTAAATGTGGGGTATATTGACTTTTGGGGAAATAATTCAAAAATGGATAGAGATATAAACTTGGTAGTAATATTATTTTATTGTAAATTTATTGTGATAATATATAAATATTTTTCTAAATTTTATAGAGGAATGGAGGTCATTTCATTATAAATTAAAATTGAGAATGACGTCTTAAATAAACAAATTTCGTCATCATCAAATTCGCCATACAATTAAAACATATATTATAATCAAACAAATTACGTATTTTAATTCATACATAATTTTTCAATTGTTTTGGATGACGTCATTCTAAATATTACCGTAAATATAAACAAACAAAACATAAACTTTGGTTTTCAAAAGTCGATAAACACGTACTTACATGAACTTATATTCTGTTTTACTTTAGAAAGATATTAAAAATAAAACATAAAATATCCTTTATGGGACGACTACCAAAAACCAAACCAATGTACAAGCTTGTCATGCTGTTGCAATCTGAGACCTACGTCCCACGAAAATTCCCCAGATAAAAGAACCCAGTAAGTGGGAAGAAGAATTCGAACTTAAATAATACCGGAAGATCTTTTCAAGTAGAAAATGTGTCTCTAGACTTATTTGGTCATGGAGGCGAGGTTTTAAATATATATAATTTTATTTATGTGACTATATTTGTCTAGAAGTATTCTTAACACAGTTTTCTGGTCTATAAATTTGTATTTCCTGTAAAATTAAAAAGATTTTCTTGGCGAACAGAAGTATGTTATGATGTCAATGATTTATTTTTCATTTCCCAAATATACACAAAGGTTAAGACATACTCAAAATTACTTTTAATTTATGTTCATAGCTGCAATAAATTATTTAGAGATGGTTAAAAATATAAGAGAAAGTAACCAGTAACAAACAAATTTTATTATAATTTATACAAAAAAAAAAATGTAGAATTATCATAATATCATATACTAAATACATGTAATGGAAGTAGAAGATTACATACATTCCATAATGTGAAGTAACTATAACATAATAAAACTTTCAAATTATTTAACAAAATGAGATTTTTTTTTAAATGAAACTTATTATAAAATTGAATCAATTTGTATAGTTCTAAAAAGTCTTAAATGGTATTTGTTGTTAAAATATATTTTTTTATTTACATAAACTAATCTATTTCAACAGATATAAATATTTAGAATTATTTTCGTGGTCAATAATTGGAAATACACATGCACAATAAGCAAGTATAATAAAAAAATTAATAAAAAACTAGTCCACATTTTGAGAACAAATGTCATTCAACACATCTTTCATTTTCATTTAAAAGCACGTGGTTTCTATCTGGCGTGCCATCATACATTCAAACAGGTAATATTTGATTTGCTTTTGTTGTTTCATTATTTCTTGCATTAATTTACTTTAAAATGGATTTTGGATTTCAAAAAGGCGATAGCAGAAGGCTTGAAAGAAATGAGAATTTGGAATAGAGTTAATAGTATTAAAAACACATTTTTTTTAAAACTGTATAAAAGTATATAAAACAATTTATAGGATTTAGGACTACTTTTAATATAAATGACCCATGTTCTAATTTGATAAGGATGGAATACCGAATACCCCATTATGTCACTATTAAATTGCAATTTTCTTCAAACACTAATTCAACTATACATGTCAGTAATATTCAATGACAATAAATATGTGAATCATTGATTCTCTTTCAGAATTCAAACCGTCATAACAAGCATATAAAAAAGAGTAATGACAATAAAACCATTTAAAAGTACCCAATATCCGTGCTAGACGGAAAAGTCTGTAAAGAATTTCAACTCAATTAACTTCAATTTAAGAAAAGATAAATCTTCATTCGCTTTCCAAGCTAATTTGAAACATTAATCTTCAGATCTTTCAGATATTTGAATCCTTTTTATTGGATTGTTACTTTTATATTTATTTGCGAAACTGTTATTTTATTTCCAGTTATAAAATAAACTTAATAATAGTTTACCTGCAACATTTCATTGTATTTATCGCAAAACGTCAAAATCGACCTTGATCAAACAATAACAATTAAACATTTTGAAAGTTTTTACTGACGCAAAATGTAATTCAACATTTTGTGTCCTTTATCTATGAACTAGCAACTTGAGTCACTTTAATGGTTTTTAATTATATAGTAACGTATGAATGAAAAAAATATGTAATGAAATTTTATTAACAAACCGCATATTTTAAATTTTAATGGTAAATGAATTACATGTTTGTCATACGCCGTATTTAGAAATAAATAAATAAATAAATAAATAAATAAATAAATAAATAAATAAATAAATAATAAATAAATATATCATCACGGCATATTACCCATTTCTGAGTGTGCCACAATCTGCTTTATCGCAGATATCGATAATGATGATGACATATTTGTACCGTGCGGGCGCTTACCATGCGTCACCTCACGGGCACTCATTGCTGGCTTGGAGAGAAATAAGCGTCATATAATTTTTATTGATCTTTAGTGCATTAGATTATATGAACTCATGTAAACAATATTTAATAATGTAATATTTATTACTATAAATAAATTTCCTTAAAATAATTAAATTATACTAGGATTGTTATGGTTATCATAACTGCCGCAGATGTCTGTTTGAAGATTTTAAGACATCTAAGGTTTGTTATGGTTCATAAAATCTATGGTTTGTTCAATAGTTTATCGGCTGTATTGTTGTCAGTTAACGGAGGAAAACAGTCTGCAAAATACTGATTTACCATGCTAACCTCCAATGTTTACCTTAAAAAAAAAAAACACCTAGTATACAATTTTCATGGAATATTGTTTAATTTCAATTATTCCCCTTTGAATCGTTATAGTTTTTTACGCACATCTGCTTTAAAATTGGAAATGTAATCAAGACTCTTATTTTTAAAAAATTATATTAGTTCCGCTAAATTTTGACTAGATTTTATAAGAATTGCTTAAGGAATTACTTCAGAAATTGTCTCAAATCTCCAAGTTTGACATTTAAAAAAATATTCAAATAACCAAATAGTTAGCAATGCAACGCATCGCCTTATTGTTTTGTGACATGGCCACCTGGCTACGTAATATTTTTATATAGCAACAAGCTTTAAATGTATTTAAAAAATAATTTAAAAACATTTCATTTGATTGCAGTTGTGCGTAAAACGTTGTACATACCTCGGGCCGAAAGAAGTTTACACCCTTAGACGAATAAAAGCCCTCCGCTAGGCGAAAACCTTTTCTTTCGACCCTCTATATGTAAATAACTATTACTTTCCGTCACCTTTAGGTAAGAAAGGTATTGTCTTTCGTCAAAATATTCGAAAGAATAAGCACGTATTAGGATCCCTAGAAAATGATTTTACTAGTTTCATGGTGATGTGTGTGTGTGTGTGTGTGTATGTGTGTGTGTGTGTGTATGTGTATGTGTATGTGTGTGTATGTGTGTGTGTGTGTGTATGTGTATATGTGTATATATATGTGTGTGTGTGTGTGTGTGTGTGTGTGTGTGTGTGTGTGTGTGTGTGTGTGTGTGTGTGTGTGTGTGTCTGTGTGTGACAAAAATTTTTTCGGCGATAACTCCAATAGCGCAATTCTAAAAATTATAATTCTTTCGTATTCCTCTTCTTTACATCCATATAAAGTGCTGATTAAACTTTGGTTATAATTGGCCAACCGGAAGTCCCCTTATTTGAAGTTCTTTTTTAAATTAGTATTTCTTCCATTACACCAAATTTTTCCCAAGTAGGATTTTTCCCTCTACTTTTGTACTACCTTTTTAACTACATGAATATATTTCCACTTAGAAGAAATATTAGTTACAGTCCACAAATTTCGTATACATTTTCTTTCCATAAATTTTCCCGGGTGTAACTTGAAGCTTATAGCATTTCCCTTTAGGCGATGCCTTGGAAACGAAAGCTCTTGCGAAACTAGGACAAACAAAACATCAAGCATGGTGGAGAAATAAAGACGAAAGCGTCCAGCGTCCTTTTAAGTAAATGAATGCGGCTTCATTGGTATATTTACCTCTCTTGAATGGAGCGGTGCCTAGCACTACGCTATGCACTGTGGCTATAAATACGTAGCGATAGCCCCAGCGTCAATTGAAACATTGAAAGTGACTATAGGAAACCTCGAAAATGTTGCTACAAATATTTTAACACTTACAAGTGTGAGTCATATACAAAACCTACAAATAATTTTCTTTGTGTTTGAGTACGGGCATGTTTTTTTATTGCCCCTAAAAACTGCGATGTATCTTTTATTTGCGCTGCTTCGACATCTAAGCTACATAGAATTAATCGCAGAACTGCAGTGAATAAAAAATCTGATGTGGCCAACACAAAACCTCCCGCTATTTAATTTTTAGATACATATATACGTACATAAAATCACGCGATTCCCACTTAGGGGGTTAGCAAATACCCGGAAACAATAGTAACAATAAGAAAATGGATAAGAGTAAGAGCTCAGCTGACTCACTTCACTCTTTAACAACATTCTTCTTTCGCCTTGTCCACAATCATCATAGTATTCATACATAAGAACATATTAAAGTGACCGATTTTCGGTAGCGAATAACCCCATCCGGACCACAATAATAGTTACGCAACAATCTTCCTTCGCCACATTTTCCTATCCATTTTTATTAATTTAAATACATACTTACGTATTTACTAACGCTGCAAACTGTTCCATTGCATAAAACTATTGATTTATATACTATTTTCTTTTCAAAATGTCACTATTATTAATTTGAAGTTATTAGTTTTTTGACAGTGACATTTACTGTCAGTTATATTCATTTGAAATATAAACTGTGGAACAAAGGAATTGTGTTTATCTTAGGCTTCGGGACTAATAAAAATAATTAATTTTAAATTTATCTGCAATATATATAGAAAAAGTATTAATGTATTCCTGTAGAAAATTCAATAATCTTTAATTGTCATAAGACATAAAATGCGAAAAAATTGCATTTAATGATATTTTTTGAAGAAAAACCATTATGAGCTTCAGGTAAAGTGCCATTTCCGGTTATCCGATTTACACCAAAATCTAATGGCTTCTTTTCATATTAGAATAGGATAGAAATACAAGGTTTCAGAATTTTCTGAATGATAGTATTTGAGTTAGAGCGAAGACAAAATCCCTACACATACACACACACACATACATACATACATACATACATACACACACACATACACACACACATACACACATACAGACATCATCGTGAAAATGTTATAAATGGATTCTAGGGACCTTAAAACGTGGTCATTTACTAAAATCTCGATATGAGATTTTTAGCACGATCCCTATACCTCCCTTACCAAGGGTAGCGGGAGGTAAAAATCTATTGAGGCCAACACAATACCTCCCGCCATTTAATTATAACAATTGCGGCCAAAAAAATGGAAACACCTACGTTTATCTTGTTAGCTGTTTTTATGAATTTTTAACATTGTAATTTGACTTCCATGTCAAAATGACATCAAATAATGTCACACAAGCAGTGACGTTTCATTATGAAATCCATAAAACTGTTTTTATTTATTTAAGTTTTATTTTACTAATTAAATAATTTAATCAAAACAAAAAAAAAACAGTGAACATAAAATTATAAACAAAAAATCAAAAACAAAGAATTAATATTTTATGGGGGCTCCATTTTTTTCTATCATAGCTCTCGTCTTTTCGTTTTCATTCAAATGTCGAGGCATTTTAGTGCTTTCAAATTATTTGCATTTAATGTACCGTTGATGTAAATAATTACAGAAAATTTACGGCGCCTATGTTTGAATATCCTGGCAAAGACTGAATGGGCTACTTGCGTACCTTTTTTTTATTTAATATTTTTGAAGAGAAGGTAAAAACTTGCTACCCATATTTTTTCTTTTGACAAAATTTTTATTAATTAGCCAGAAAAAAAATAATGAAATTTGATTATTTGAATTCCCGCCATGCATGACGTAGAATTACGCCGCACCAATGAATAGTCGTAAAGCCACAGCGTGGTGCCGTCCCATAGTAATGGTATGTTTGTGCGGGTAATGTAGATCATCTGTTTGACGTTTCAATAGTTTGGAGGTTAGTATTTTAGTTTATCTTTTTGGTATCGATATTTTAAATTACAAGTAACTACCTATGTGTTTATTTATTAAGTAATTAATGTATTTGAGAGACCAGAGAGAGAGAAAAATTAACTAATGTCAAATTCAAATTAAAACTTTCTCGCACACCATGCCATCTATTGATAACATTCTTAAACATGCTTCCCCTCCCCCAGTTCAATATAAAGACGTCACAGAAAATTTTCTTTCTTAATTTAGTAAAAAACGAATAATTATTTTAAAATAAAATTTATATTTTTATATATGTTTTCAATATAACATTACGTATATAGTGACAAAAATCGGATTTTCAGTACCACGCAAGTAGCCCATTACAGAAATAAAAAATAGGTGTTTCCATTTTTTTGGCCGCAATTGTACATATTCACTAATAGTATGGTGCATACTACATTATGTTCCTTCATATACAGGGTGTTAAAAAATAAGTGTCACAGATTATGGGGGCGTATAGTACTGACCAAAATGAGTAAAAAAAAAGTTTAATCAACAAGGGTCCGATCTTCAACTGTTTTTGAGAAAGAGGCCAGTTTGTATTAGAATCGAAGAAAAACTGACTAAGATAGTGGTCGAACGAAATTTTGTCTATATCAATAAATAGTCTATAAAAAAATAATAACATTTTACATGAAACATTTTTTTCACTTTCTAATAGTTACGAAGTTATTTGAATATTGTCTGAGGTCGCCACAACTTTTGTCTTAGTACAATAGGCCCATAATCCATAACAAAATATGTATAATAAAATGTACACTTTGTCCTTAAAGTACTACTCAATAAATAACGATTAAGATAAAAAAAACGTATTTTTTAATAATTACTTTGCGAGATATTTAAATTTATTTCCAGGCCACAGGTGACGTCACACAATTGATATCTTTCTCGCGCAGCCTACTACAGAAACTGATGTGAGAAAGATAGCTATAGGTTTCTTTAAAAATCAAGTGCAGTTATACAAAAAACAATTAAGACTTTTTGATACCACGAATTGCTTCAAAATTAAACGAACTTTCATTTAAAAATATTTAAAAAATTTGGTATATAGGCCCATTATTCGATTTAAAAAAAAAAAAACACATAATGACGTTTGAAAGGTTAATAAAATGTCTCATTTAATCAAAGTCGTAACTCTTACAGTTTTCGAGATAGCAGAGATAAACACCAAAAAACTCATTTTTCATTACCTTATATCTCGGAAACTATTGAAGATCGAACCAATGCTTTTTTACTCATTTTGGTCAGTACTATATGCCCTCACAATTTGTGACACTTATTTTTTAACACCCTGTATAACTATTGCTTTATTTTACTATTTTCTTTTTAAAATGTCACCATTATGTATTAATTTGAAGTGATTAGTTTTTTGATAGTGACATTAACCTGTCAGTTACATACATTTGAAATATGAACTATGTAACAAAGGAATTGTGTTTATCAAAGGCTTTGGGATTTATAAAAAAAATATTTTTTAAATTTACGAAAATAAAAAAAAAATTAAAAATCTAATATGGTCAACACAATACCTCCCGCTATTTAATTTTTATTAATTTAAATACATACCTACATATTTACTAATCCTGAAAACTATATTATATTTGCATATATCTACTGCTTTACATGATCCATTTCGTTAATGGACACTCATACATACATATTATGATAAATAAAATCATTTAAATGTTTACTTCGCAAAACAATCATCACCTCTTTGATAAATAGAACAAGGATCATGTTTACTGCTGAATGATAAAGAACATACACAAATGCACATTACAAGTTGAAAGTTCATCAATTTAATGCATGTTAATTAACAAAATGCGAAATGAAAGATACACATATCTAAGTATTAACGTACATACATATGTAAAGCATACATTACACATTTGGAGATGAATTTTGAAATAGTACAATAACAAGTTACGAGAATAATAAACGAGTATGAATGAATAGAACATGAGCTGCAATGCAACTTTTAGAAATTATACATGTCTGACTTATTTATCTTCATATGGAAAATTTAAAATTACTGTAACGTTATACATTTCAAACAGATGTTTACTTTTTAGTTTAGTTTAGACTTGTTTTTGTTATACGAGGGCAGCTGGAAAAGTTTCTGCAACCTACCAGTTCTAGTAGTGACAGGTATTAATTCTTTACTTAGGAATATTAATTGGTTTTGCTACAGGACATTTTAAGAAAGTCATTTTGCGAAAATATGGAAATTTTCGTGCCATGATCGACTTGATTCAGGGTTGAAAAAAACCCGGGTTTTATTAAATAAAAGCGGGTTTTATTGGCAAACATCGAAATGTAGTATGTATCATTTTTAACTTTAGTTTTATAAAGTATCTTAATACACAAACACAAGTCAGCGTAGTAGATAATAGATATTAATATTATAAATTTTTTTTTAAAGACTGTAATGTAATAAACAATAAATTAACTAGAGGGTGTACATGCGTACAAATTACGAATTAATATTAATAGTTGCAAGTCTGTGAAATGCAAGTGTGTACAAGAATAAGATCCTAGTGTCACAACTAATAGTCTGTTTAATACACAAGTTACACAACTCAAAAAAATAATGAAAATACTGACACCAGAATTGGAGTTGTTCAAATATAAAAGAAACACTGTGCAAAGTTCGCACAGCAATGAAAAATACATTAAAAATGATCAAACACGAAGTACACAAAATGAAATTGATTGTAAAATGTTGCCGGTGACAAAAATTTATGTATGTATATACGAGTATGTGTGTACCATATAAGTATGTACCATATTTAATTAATAAAATATGATTTCATAAAAGTGAGTTTTTAGATGTTTTTTTTTTGGGTTTTTTTAAAAAAAAAACCGGGTGGGTTTTTTTGGGTCGGGCAAAATTGCAACAACCCTGACTTGATTTGGCTTTTGAGGATGAAATACCATCCGATAGGACAATTCAAAATTGGTTTGCCTAATTTCAGCGTGGATGCACCAACGACGAAATATAACTAGACAAAACATAGTTTCATTTGTTTTGATTTCGGCTGGCCAGACAGAAATAGAGATATGTTTTATCTAGTTCGAACATTTCTCGCTAGAGGTGCAATATCATTGACATTTTAGTAGTACAGAATTTTTTTTAGAATATACATCAAGTTATACATATATTTCGATTATAGGTCAAATCTGCAAGTCTTACAGATCTGCAAATCTGTAAAAAACTTACAAAAACGTATCCATTTTGCATATGAGGAGCGGGCTTTGACATTTGCTTGTAAGATCCACCGCAACAAGGTTGCCAAGAATACAGATTATGTACCTTGCCTGTGTTGCCAAATGAATTTAAGCGTAAAATTAATTTATAATAATATCCAACATGATTTGTTTATTTAATTATTTATAAGCTTTGGTATTAAATAAAAACCAACGTTTCAGTCAAAAACAAAACCGCAAATGTCAAATTACACTGATGATATATTCAAGTAGCCTCTAGTGAGAAATTCACAAACTAGATAAAACATATCTCTGTCTCTTTCTGGCCAGCCGAAATCAAAACATTCAGTGAAGAGGGATAGGAAATGTTTTGTCTAGTTATATTTCGTCGTTGGGACGCACCATTCTCTGTGACGAGTTTCGTGAAGGTCGTCCATCCACTTCTGAAGTTGCCACTAAAGTTCTTATTGTGCGCGAAATGGTTGAGCGAGATCGGCATGTGACATACAGTGAATTCAGACATCCCTGGCCTGTACACACGAGTTTGCATAATCATCTGAACGTACGGAAGTTTTGCAAACGTTGGAATAATTTGTCTGAAACTCAGGTACCAAGTATAGTTTATCAAGATCATTTCTTTGACTTTTATAATCCCTGCAATTTTGACTACAATAGCGAAAACCGCATATGTTGAACTGATAGCAATAGAAAATAGGTTTTACTTACAAACTCTTTCGGTTCATAATCGCTTACAATTAGTTCGAGCGCTTGCAAAAGTGCATAAATGTAAAAGGAGAATATTTTGAAACAAAATAAAGCCATTTATAAAAGTTTTTGTCTTTTTACGTCGTTCGTAGAAACTTTTCCAGCAACCTCCGTATCAAGTTTCTACGCTTCTGTAAAGTGAAATTTACAGAATAGGGGATTCCACTCATGGTATTTTTATATAAATTATATACATAATTATTTCTTCCCTTTAATTATGTTATTGACGCAAATTTCTTCTCTAAATGTTTTACCATTTTTTTATAAATGCTAAAAAATATTACACACTTTCAAAATGCGCGGATTTTTTCGGACTTGATGACGCTACCGAACTCGGCTCTTTTTTATTGGCCGACACTATATGTAGGCGTTCTTATCATCAAACCAGTGACTGCCAGACTGTTCCACTGGATTATTTGATTATGGTGGTTATGCAGCTACACACTATTATTTTTACAAATACTTAAATACTAATAAACTATAACTACAATATACTAAATTTAAGATAAGTAAAAGAAAATTTTCAAATATAAAGTGATATAACCTTAGCCGCACAACATTGACAAATGGTTTAAAGCCTTTGGTAACAGCAGCCAAGACAGCAGCTGCGGAGAGAGAAAGCATGATATAATGCCATAGGTTTTCACCACTGGGTTCACTTTTGTCGTAAGGCGGGAAACGCTGGATACCAAATATTTGCCACTTTTTTGGTCCATAAGAAGCAGAATTTCAGAAAAAGAAAAATTAGGGAATTTCTTAATTTCACAATACTATAACATATAAAAAATCAAAAAATCGTGCAATCTCCCCAGGGTTGAAAAAAACCCGGTTTTTTTAATAAAAGCGGGTTTTATTGACAAACATCGAAATATAATATGTATCATTTTAACTTTAGTTTTATAGAGTATCTTAATACACATACACAAGTCGGCGTAATAGATAATAGATATTAATATATATATATATATATATATATATATATATATATATATATATATATATATATATATATATATATTTAAGACTGTAATGTAATAAACGATAAATTAACTAGAGAGAACACATGCGTACACGAATTAATATTAATAGTTGAAGTCTGTGCAATGCAAATGTGTACAAGAATTAGATCCAAGTCTCACAAGTCACAACTAATAGTATGTTTAATACACAACTCAAAAAAAAAAAAGAATGAAAATGCTGACACCAGGATTGGAGTTGTTCAAATATAAAAGAAACACTGTGTTCAGTTCGCACAGCAATGAAAAATATATTAAAAATGATCAAACATGAAGTACACAAAATGAAATTGGTTGTAAAATGTTGCCGGTGACTAAAAATTATGTATATATGTGTGTACCATATAAGTATGTACCATATTTAATTAATAAAATATGATTTCATAAGAGTGGGTTTTTTAGATAGGTTTTTTTAGACGGGCAAAATTACAACAACCCTGAATCTCCCATTATTTGGAAATTTCCAATTCAAATAAAAAATAAATTTCCTTTGAATACCTTCTATTTCTATTATTATTTAACTACAATAAATAAACTTAACAATCCATTCATCCTTTCAAATATCATACATATTGATGTCAAAAAGAACAAAAGGACCGTTATGTTTATAATAAAACCATGAAACTATATCAAGTGGTGTTTCTCTTTCATATCTTCTATTCTATATTTAGAATAATAATTGAGTATTCTAATATCAAAATTACATCTTGAAGTGCTATTGACGTACCAATTACGATATTCCTAGAGGTCTATAAGTAGAATTAACCTCATAGGGGTTGTTCTTGTTCGTATCAAGAATGAGTCACCGTCATCACAATATAAGGTCCTCCTACTGCGTGCTTGTGCAGTGTAGCTGTTTGTAATTTATCCCCGCTGCTGGTGCTAAAACGGGGATAAAAATAAAGGGTAACATAACACAGCAAAGCACAAACACCAAGTAAATGTGCGTGCAAATATTTTGTAAAGCAATTAACAAGTCCAGGAATTTAAACGTGGCTGGTATAAGCACGTCTCTTACACTGTACAAAAATATTTGAAGTGGAAAAGTGGAGTGATGTACGCAATTTGTTCATGTATTTTAAGAAAGATTTAAAAAATCATTATATATTTTTAAAATCTATTCTAATATTGTACATTGTAGGGTTTGATAATACTCTTCATTCTTCAACTCTGAACTAATAACAAACCTATAGTCTATTTGAGAATGACTGGCAGTAATAAATCATTCTGTCAAAGACATTCCAGTGGCGCGCCAATAATTGTTTGCACAGGGATAGTCGAAATGACTAAATTCGGTAGAGAACTATAGTTTTAGGTCTAAGTTGTTTTTCAGGGTCAGGTAAAGTCATTTAAATAATTAAGATGAAACTTCCAACAAGTGCGTGGAGAAAACATGACATAGAACAGTGGCTATCGTCAAAAAATATTGATTTTGAGATGGGAATTGTCAAAACTGAGCTTTTGGCTATAGTTAAATTACATAGACATAAATTTATTCATCATGTTATTGATGATATGGCAGCGAATCGCGGTATTACTGTCCTTCGTTTACCGCCCTATCACTGCTAGCTCAACCCAATTGAATTAGTTTGGGATCAAGTTAAAGGTGAAGTAGCGCGAAACAACACCACTTTTAAATTGGACAATGTGAAAAAACTTTTTATGGATGCATTAAAACATGTGACTGCCGATAATTGGAAAAACTGTATTCAACATGTCATAAAGGAAGAAGACCAAATGTGCAAACTTGACCATCTGATAGACGAAACGATCGAGCCATTTATAATTTCAGTAGGATAAGATTCAGAATCAGATTCTGATTTTTAATAATTTATGTATAAATATATAAGTATATGTAATGTAATATGTATATTTAATAGAAATATGACAGGTACCAATATCTTGACAACACACATGAAATAAGTATAAATTTTAGTATGTAACAAATAAAAATGTAAATATTGAATGTATGTATGTATGTAAATATTAAATGTATGCAATATAATAATAATGACTGAGAAAGTTATATTTAAATATTAAAAACTTTTATTTTTAGTAAATGTATAAACAGATCACTCTACAAATCCTATCTACGTCTATGACACAGTCCGACGGGGATTATCGGACGGCATTTCTATTGTTCGACAAGTAAGTTTCGTTCCAGGTACAAAGCGTGCGGCTTATTTTGACCATCCTAGTGTAGTTACTACTGATTTTTCTGGTAGTTTTACTTGCCGCATTGCTGGCAAAAATCCAATACTACTCTTGCAAATAATGATTTATTACTGCCAGTCATTCTCAAATAGACTATAGTTTTGTTCATAGAACGGCTTGAAACCGTCAGCGCTTAAAAGCGTTCACATATAATCACAAATTTCAAACTCTGATTACTAGTTGGCTGTTCACAGAAGTTTTCTGACTAGTTGGGGACTGGTTGGCAACGGTCAGAATAATTTCCAACTCGGCTGGAAATTTTTAGTTTGATATGCGTATTTATATTTTTCATAAGTTTTGATATTTTCACATGTTCGAGTTCGTTTTCGTTTACAGAAAACTATATTATCGGTTTGATATACTGGTGTCCCATATAACATTACGTTCTTGAATATCTCGAAAACAATGCATCGTAACAAAAAGTGTGCCGAATCAAAACCTTCAGCTTCATACTATAGTTGCGTTTAACAAGTTTCTCAAACCGTAAATTTAAAATTTTTAACAATAATAAATTCAGAAATGTATTCTTTACAAAGGTTTATAAGAATGCGTGTGTGACGATTTTTCCTTAATGTGTATTAAAATATGATCCAAAACTTCTCAAATTTGGTATTTAAAATTCATATTTAATTTGAAACAACATATTAGATTTTAACCATATATGATAAATCGGATGTAGTATTTAATTTGGAGCTCTATGCCTATGTAAATCACTGAATATTTGAAAAACTGTTTTCTCATGATAAACATCCATGTCACGGATCCTCGGTTCGGCCTATATACATATAATAGTGTCTGTTTTTCGAGCCTTACGAATACGATTGGTATCTCGATTATTTTAAGAAATACTCGTACGAAGTCGGTTAGATTAGGGCAAAGTTGTCTCATCAATAAACCATTTTCAAAATGTGTTTGTTTATCCCGAAAAATGCATGTCACTAAATAAACAACGACGTATAAAAAATTACCTGTTCATTTGTTCCAAACAGCAAAAAAAAAAAACAAAAATAAGTTTAGAAATTAAATGTCAGATAGCACTGATCTCTGACAGTGCGAAGTATCAAATGATCTTATAAGTTTTTTTTGTTATCTAAAGTGAATCAGTTAGGCATCTATTATTGTGTGATTGTAAAGAAATTCAAAGGTACGTATGTGGAAAAATACGTATTTACTAAGAAGAGTAATTTAATTATATATATTATTTATTTGGTTTTCTTATTAGGTTGTTTTTCATAAAACTCATTAAATTACATGCATGTAAATACATGAATTAATGCGTAGTTGATTTTTTTATACGTAAACAATGGAAAAGACCATATGCATATAATTACATGTATGCAGAACGCATATAAAGTAAATAAATAAATTTTATTTTGTTTGATTCCTTTATTATTTCATAAATAACAAATGAAAAAAAAAATTGTTGTGGCCAGCACAAAATCTCTTGCATTTCCATTTTTATGCTACATAAACTGTATTACACTTCGCCGTTGAAATGTAGTTTTATTATATGTGTTCCTAAATTCCAGAGTCAAAATTTTAAGTATTTAATTAATAAAACAATGAAAAAGATGTGAATAAAACTCGATTTCTGGACTGACATTATCTTTATTGAAAACACAAAATTATTTCACAACGTTTCGGATGCTATGGTCTGCTTCCGTCATCAGGTGAACTGATACTGACGGAAGCAGACCTTAGCATCCGAAACGTTGTGAAACAATTTTGTGTTTTCAATAAAGATAATGTCAGTCCAGAAATCGAGTTTTATTCAGATTAATACATTATCTTGCGAGTTAAAGTTTAAAGACAATGAAAAAGATGAAATGTACTGCCCAGAAAAAGCTTCCAGTGTTACTAAAACTCTTGATTTTTTATACTAACATACTGATATTTGTACAAAATTACAAACATTTAAATTTGTCAACCCGTTTTGGGATTATTACCTAAAAATGGGTATTTTTGGCCATGACTTTAAATGCAAATATGTCGAAAACAAAAAAAGATAGCGACTTGCGATTTCAAAATTTAAAATCAGAATGATAAAAAGTATTTAAATACATATTTTTTTTTATATTTTGAACTTTTTACGGTAACAACTGAAGTGTTGTTTGTCAAATTTTGGGCACACAAAAAATTCTAATTCATTGACAAAATTGGCGATATTTCTTATGGATATATGCATTTTAAATATTTAATTAATAAGATAGTAATAAAAGAAAATATATCCGCAAATAAATTATTGTAATTTTGTAACCGCAACATGTGATAGTTGTAATTATGAAGTGAAACATAAACTTTTATTTCTGCTCATATCTTGCAAAAAGCTGTTATCAACATTAATTTTAATATATTCATAAGATTTATCGAGTAACCAATATTAAACTAAACAACGCACATAAATGTAAAATAAATATAAATGCACGCAAAAGGGTCAAAATAATAACAAAATGTAATGTAAACTACACAACACATAGGCATTTAAAGTGCACCACGTACATACAGAGTGTTAAAAAAAAACCCAATTCGAAGTAGGCTATGAACAAAAAAACATGTCTTAAATTTAATTAAATGTCAATTTGATGACATATTGTCAAATATGTTAGCCAAAGAAATGAAAGCTTTTCTTGAAGAATCGTACTTTAGAAATGGAAGTAAATTAGAAATCTTTTCTTCTTAAAATTACTGTTCAATTTTGACAACTTGACTTTTGAATTTAATAACGATCAGACATACATTTCTCTGTTCATAGCCTACTCCGAATTGCGGTTTTTTTTTTGAACACGCTGTATATAGACTTTTGCGTGCAAAAAAAAGTTTACTTAGATTACAATCTAATTTTCAAATTTTCTATTATATAGAAAAA